>NC_051174.1:119819975-120419975 GCF_013339725.1 Rhipicephalus microplus | reverse complement strand
TCCACACTGATGGATTGATGTTATTGTACTACACTTCGATGCATGCACCTATTGTCCCATAAGTATTTTGACCGTTACCACTGATTCTGTGAATGGAAGGCCTTGTCCAGTTGAATTTCACTTTGAAAATGATGGTAATTTTATTTCGTTGTGATCTGCAGGACGCGTGATCAGCTGACATTCACGATGGTCACTGCCACCATCTCGCTCTGCCTGGTCGTCCTCATGCTGGCAATCGTGATGCACTTAACAAGCCGTGAGTAATCTAAGGCTTCGATTCTTTACCGGCATTTGGTTAGTACTCAATTTGGTGGTACAGAATACTTGTAACAGGAAACGGCGTTGTGTTCGGTAGCAACATCATGGCTGTATCACAGAACACCTGACCAGCTGTAGGTTTTTAGAATTACCCTGTCTTATTTCTTTCACATTGTGTTTAAATACCACATTTTACTTTGTCTTTCACCTCACTATGTTACTGGAATACAGTGTTTTAAAGAGGATAGTTCTTCTTGAGATAATTCAACGCATAAACTTTGTTCTGTCTGTCACTTGATTTGCCTGTTTGTCAACCAAAACTGCTCAAGTTCAACCACATTCCCAGTGCCCACCAATATTAGCTGGTTTCTGCGTTCATAATTGAGCGATCGTTGATTAAAAAACAAATATTACGCAGATTTAAAGAACAATGTCATCATGTCACTATTCTGCGGTGTGTTTCGTGACACTAGAAAGAGCTTACGTAAGTAAATCCAAGGGCTGTAGCTTTTATTACACTGCGCTGACAATGTGACGCGATGCACGAAAAAGCCGGTGTTAAATGCGAAACATTTCTTAGCGAGCTTCGGCGACTTTGAGCGTATCTATCTATCCAGCCACTTACGACTTTTAGCTTTTCTGGCCGTTTCGATAATGGTATCAATACCAAACTTGGTATGGCATAACATGACTGTATGAAGAACATATTTGGCTATTCATAGCATGAAAATCATGAAATGTATGTCATAAATCTCATAATTAACATTTCATGGTCCTGTAGCTCTTGCGGCGGTTTCCTTCACATGACATGTTGCAAAACTAGTATGGTATGGCATGATTGTATGGCAAACAGAAGCGACAGACCCTAACATGAAAATCATGACATGCGTGTCATGTAACAACATGACTACATGGCACGCTCATGATGCGACCACGGCCGTTTTGATAGCGTCACATATACCAAATTTGGTATTACGCGACGCGAATAGGCGACATATATAAATTACACATCCAAACATGATAATCACTACATGCGTGTCACGTAACAACATGACTACATGCAACAGTAGTGATGCGCTCGCGGCCGTTCAGCTAGCTTCAGATATGCCAAGTTCAATATAACGTGACGTCTAAATGATGACGAAGGTATGTGACTGGTGCACATATTATAATCATGAGATGCGCTTCATGTGAGAACATGACTAGATGCCACCGTCAAGGTGCCAACACATTTTGGCGTGACGCGGTGCGCGTGCTCGCCGGCGTTCATTTCGTCGCGTCACGCCAGCGTTGCCACGCCAGGCGCCGGTCCTGCGATATACTCGCAGGCGCGCGCCACGCTGCGTTGCTTCGACGCATGCGCGTTTCAGTGCATCCGGCGTCCCTCCGCCGCAAAAAGAGGGAGACTCAGTGTTGCCTGCTTAACGCATCGGCACGAAACGCAGCATGTCGCATTTCGCGCCAGTTGCCGTCAGGCCACGCTGATGGACGGTGGTCGCTAAGGTCCCTAGATGAAACAAGGTAGCGTCACTCATTGTTCTCGAGCCGTCCTCCTCACTCTCTCGATTACTCCTCTTTTTCTCTGATATCCGCGTCTGTAATTGGTGCATTACTTGCACGTGATCTTGCAAATGGCTGATGGTGTTATTTATTATTATGCAAAAGGTTCAAAACGAGTACGCATGCGCATATGGCTCCAGCCGGATTCTCGCCGTGACCAAAGACAAAATCGTAGCCAGAACATAAACTGAAGAGGAGGAGCGTTTCGGTGTGCGCTAAGTCGACCAAGATTGTTTCGCCATGCTCGTTCAATGCAACATCTGCGTTTTTTCAGCAATGCTGCGTTGCCGTAAACAACAGAAAATGGTTTCGCTCTCTTCAACTTACCTCATGCTTTCCGAGATAAAGCGCACCATGAAGTGCAACTATGAACCATTTCACGCGAATGCTTTCGTGCAACTCCGTCAACGTATGTCGACGCGGATCTACGAAGCGAGTTCACTTGTCGGTTTTTATTGAAACGCCAGGCGCGCGTCTAATGCGTGTCTAGTGCATGCCAGTTGGTACAAATACATGTGGGTATGCACGTATACAGAACAGCTGTAGGTTGTAATCAACGCACCTTCAGAAACATTTCACTCTTGACCAGTTCCCGGTTGAGCCGAAACGCGCTGCTTCGAGACACCTCACCAGTAGAACTCTCAGTTTTCAGGAAGTTCCCAGCACCGCATCAGAATCACTTGGCATCACGATTGCCCAAATGGGCACATTAAAAAAAAAACGTCATCGCAGTGCTGCTGGACGAGTGTTCGTACCAGTCTGGTCGTAGTTTTTTTTCTTGAGTGTGCACAAGCCGGTTGTAATCAATCGTCACAACGTCACGCCCTGTGGCCACTTACAGGATCCAGCAAGAAGCACGTTCACTGTGTCACAGCAGGAACAAAACACATTCGGAGAAGTGGACTAGTTAGAACTGGACGAAATACCGCGGCCGTGGAACTAAAATGTACTACGCGAGACGCCATGGCTAGTGGTGTAAAGTATAGAACTGCCCAACGTTGCCGGTTGAGTAACGCACATCCCGCTTGCTCTTGTGTTGTGCCGTTTATGTCCATAAAGGTAACTGTTTATTCTACGTCTTATTTCGTTCCCTTTTGTTTCATTTACATCTATTCACCGTAGCAACAGAACCCAAACATTCGCTTTTGGATGAAAGTTTTAAACCTTCTAGGGGGCGCTTTAGGCAAATAAGCGAGGAGGAAAAGGGAGGGTGTCGCTACCTTGGAAACTTGTTTTATCTAGGGACCTTAGTGGTCGCGCCAGGCGTGAGACTATAGTGTGCTCACGTTTTGCTAACGTAGCGTCGCTGTGCCCAGCGTGCGCGCGCGTCAACGCTACATTGGAGTATATTGGGCCTTTCATGATGCGCTTGCGGTCCTTTTGCTAGCTCCACATATACCAAATCTGGTTTTACGTGACGTCAATGAATGACGAAATATATGACTGGTGCAAACATAATGATCCTGACACGCGTGTCATGTAAGACCATGACAACATACCACGCTCGTAGCGTGCTCGTGGTCGTTTTGTTAGCTTCACATATACTAAATTTGGTATCACGTGACGTGAATAAATGACGAAGGTAAACCACACATCGAAACATGATAATGATGACACGGAAGTCACGCTTGGCATCATTTACCTCCACCTCGTAACGTTGTGCCGATTTTAACGTGACATATCAAGATTTCTTATTCGTGCTTCGCATATCATCCATACCCGTTGTACGTGGGATCTGCCAATTTCTTTCTTACGGTGCAGTGCTGCCACCTATGCCACCTACCATGCATGTCCAAATTACGGCATCCGAGATTGCTCGCGCACGCCGCACGCTCACAATATTGGTGGCCATCTTTTCGCTTTCCGAGTTTACTGCCAGATGGCGCTCATGCTTCTCGCAGCCCCTCCCGAGTACCATACACTTAGTTTTTTTCGCGCAAAATATCAAGTGAACGTTTTATTAACTCTCTTCAGACGTAACACTGTCTTTTTTCGCATTTACAGTGAAACATGTAGATATGGGGCCAATAATTTTAAGTATTTTTTTTTAATTTTTATCTTTTGATGAGTGGTTACTTCTGGTTATGTGGCTTAAAATCATTCTTGCTGTTGTTCGTTCAATTCTTTGTATTTAGGTTCCATCTGCCTCAAAAAACAAAATCTTTCTTATTGTATTTTTTATGTTCCACTGCATCCGCGCTAATGTATAAGTGCAGGGACCCTGGCAGAGCCAAACTAATCTGCTCATATTTCCTTCAACGTACACAATGTTTAGCTTTAATTAGCTGAATTCTTTGAAAACGCCACTTTTAACATATTTTGAGATAAAGTCAGTTTCAGAAGCGATAGTCGTCGTAGTTCTTAAGATCGCAGTCATCCTTGCCTCATCAAGCGAGGAAAGTGACCGTCAGCGCCAAACTGCTGCAATGATAGCAATCCACTGAAAAAAAGAAGGCTTTTGCGATAAATTTCACATAGCCAAATACACCATGAATCATGTCACTCTGAATACCCTTGACTGAAAAATGTGATCATCAGAGACTCGTTTCTTTGCCATACAACACCAAATGCACCAAATGAATCAAGGAGACAATTACCGTCTATAATGTCTATTGTAAAACCTAGTGGCACTATATTGATTCATATTTTGGGTTTAACGTCTCCAAACCACCATATTACTATGAGAGACGCCGTAGTAGGGGTCTCCAGAAATTTCGACCAGCTGCGGATCTTTAACGTGCGCCCAAACCTGAGCACACGGGCCAACAACATTGCCGCCAGCATCGAAAATGCAGCCGCGGCAGCCAGGATTCAATCCCGTGACCTGCGGGTCAGCAGCCGAGTACCTGAGCCACTAGACTACCACGGCGGAGCAGTGACACTATCACAGCGCCATACCTGATTCTAGCACCAGTGTGGCACTGGGTGCTAGGACGCCACTGGCACGCTGCACAAGGCACGTTGGACGCTGGCGTGCATGCACTCTGGGACACCCGCTATTGACCGAGCTTTTACTGCGGACGCAATGGACCGAGGTTTTAAAATTGTTTTTACAAAATTTTGTCATGACCACATCATAATTAGCGCTCAAACACGAACTCTGCTACCAAGACAAAAAAACGGGCACGTGAGTCTAACCATCTACATCGACGCATGTTCTGATTCTCACATGTTACCGCTACACCACACTTGTAAGACAGGGTTAAAATGATTTTTAGGGGCGAAGCTCCTCAGGGCGTGGGCTGTGCGTCCCCTGTATGTAGCCACCTCTATTTTAGTTCTTGTAGTGTTCACTAGATGGCGGTACCGTCTCCTGTATGTAGCCACCTCTCGTTTAGTTCTTGTAGTGTTTACTAGATGGTGGTACTTGTAGCTGATGATGAAAAGATGCAAGATGTTATAAACTAGAAAGCGGTACTTGTAGTTGATGAAACACGCGAGATCTTATAAAATAGGAATGATGTCACATATGGCGCGTGTCATTGGTTGAAGGCAATCGTTCGATTTAGTGCGGCGACGTACGCTAGGGGGAGCGATGTAATAAAATCGAGTGGGCAAAATGTACAGAGGATTCATGGTTTACCAGGTTTACCTCCGGAGCTTCGCCCACTCATCATCATTCACTTCGTGGATATGGCGGCACTTTTTTCTTCTTGTTAGTAGAACTAATTTCGGTATCCTATGCCTCTTTTGTCTCGCTTAGAAACTCGCAGATTATTACCTACTTGCTCTCGACATCCTGCATTGTTTTGCCGCAATACTTACTGACGTAATCGCCCCCGAGGTTTGCAGGCCCTTATTCTCAGGGCGTAATCTGTCCCAGAGGTTACCACAGGAGTCCTGATTTAGGGACCCTCCCGGTTCTCCTTGGACTTTTATAACAAAATGTTTTCATCATCATCATTATTATTATTATTATCATCATCATGATCGC
This sequence comes from Rhipicephalus microplus, assembly GCF_013339725.1. Lineage (NCBI taxonomy): Eukaryota > Metazoa > Arthropoda > Arachnida > Ixodida > Ixodidae > Rhipicephalus > Rhipicephalus microplus. Next base: position 120,414,223 of record NC_051174.1, on the reverse strand, counting down.
AGATGCATTGCGGGAATCACACGGACTCGCTAAGTGGTTTGTCATACTTCAGCAGAAAACATCGTGCATCTGAACTGCTCACTGAACACTTCAATTTTCAACGCCCGTTCGGAAATATTTTCTGCCGTCCTGGATACGCTCCGCGTACTACACCTTGAGTACACTCTAGTCTAACCAACCATTTCATTGGGCTTAGCACTGTTTTTCTAGAGCCATGATAGCTATGAAAATGGAGGATTTTGAATTACGAAAAGTTTAATCGCTCTTAATATGCAGTTTCTCTCATAACTGTATCAAGCAAGGTCATATTTGCTCCATCGACTTGACAAATCAGAAGCAGAAATGCCGAGATTGGCCGCCGCCCCGCTGAGGTGGTCTAGTGGCTAAGGTATTCGGCTGCTGACCCGCAGATCACGGGATCGGATCCCGGCTGCGGCGGCTGCATTTTTGATGGAGGCGGAAATGCTGTAGGCCCGTATGCTCAGAATTGGGTGCAAGTTAGAATCCCAAGTGGTCAAAATTTCCGGAGTCCTCAACTACGGCGTCTCTCGTAATCATACAGTGGTTTGGGGACGTTAAACCTCATAAATCAAATTATCAATCAGATTGACCATTGCAGCGGCTCACTGCTGCCAATGACGTGCGCCTTTCTGCAGTACGAGCCCATATGTAAAGGCTGACTTCTAGAGTATAGGTCGATTTTGATTATCAGGAAGAAAAACAGTTGTCACACTGTGTCGCAAGTGATCAGCCCTTTCGATACGGTGTTATTTTATAAATTACATTGACGATGATCGATCACTCTTCAGCGAAAGCGCACGCACTCACGCTTGACAGATCACTGGTCTAGCTTATGTGCACCTCCATCGCCTAACTAAAACTAAATCTAGGTTAGCGTAGCACACAGAATAAAATGTTCTTATAAATATGTTCGATAAATTTCACGCTTCACATCTCGCGATCCAATATGATGTCCTATAGAAAGTACACCCAGTGCGCCCACATTCTTCCAATGTACTGCCAGTGGCCCCAATCTGTGGACAGGCGCCGTACAGGGCGGCCAGTGCCTTTCAGTGCATTGAGCAACACTTGCCGTGCAGTACAGCGTGTCCCAGTTACTCTCAGTTCGCGGCGGTGGAGATAAACTGTATATTTCTGCACTGGGAAGTACTGGAAACACTGTTTCTTTTCCGGTAGACATACTTACCTGCAAATTAGTCCGCTTTGATTATGATATATGGACGTCATATTTGTTTCATTAAAGCGCAAGAACAATTGGTGCTTCCTGTCATTTCCTTGGCGTAAATAAATGTTCGTTGTATTCATTCCGTTCTTTCAATATGCCTCTACAATCCAACATGTCTTGGGCGTGCAGAAAACATCGAAAGTTCGACCATTGATGTGGATTCAGGCACAACGAAACCGAAGGTCACTGAAGGCCAGACCAGCACCAAGCAGACAATCGTCACGGAGCCTCTGGAGACCACTGATATGCCTCTGGAGCCCACCACGTCGGCCACCAGCACCCCTAGGCCAACGCCTGTAACGTCATTGCCTCCTGAGACCACTGCTACCGAAACACCAAAAGGTGATCGTGCTGCAATGTGAAATTATAGGCAGATAGTGCAAGAGCATAACAAGGTGCACGCCTTAGGTGGTGGTCATCTCTCAGTTTACTGCAATATTCAGTGCCCTTACGCTTCGAGCTGACTAATTCATGCTCTGGCTGCTAAGATGGAATAACCACCCGGGAAGACGTTGGTGGAGGGTTCGATCAACGGAACAAGGCCAGTTTTTCTTCAGCCCTGTCTGTCTTTCCTGTCCTGTCCTGTCCTTTCCTGCCCTGCCTGCCTGCCTGCCTGCCTGCCTGCCTGCCTGCCTGCCCTGCCCTGCCCTGCCCTGCCCTGCCCTGCCCTGCCCTGCCCTGTCCTGTCCTGTCCTGTCCTGTCCGGCCCTGCCCTGCCCTGCCTACCCTGTCCTGACCTGCCTGCCCTGCCTGCCCGCCCGCCCGCTTGTCCGTCCGTCCGTCCGCCTGCCTGCCTGCCTGCCTGCCTGCCTGCCTGCCTGCCTGCCTGCCTGCCTGCCTGCCTGTCTGTCTGTCTGTCTGTCTGTCTGTCTGTCTGTCTGTCTGTCTGTCTGTCTGTCAGTCTGTCTGTCTGTCTGTCTGTCTGTCTGTCTGTCTGTCTGTCTGTCTGTCTGTTTATCCATCCATCCATCCATCCGACCATCCACACATCCATCCGTCCACTGTCCGTCTGTCTGTCTGTTAGCTCCAATCCCACAAGATCACGCATCGGACAGAGAAATGACCGGAATCTTCTTCCCAATCATTATCATTCACTCTGTGGATATGCTCGTAAGTTTTTTTTTGTAACAGCACCATCTCTCCTCTTTATACGTTCATTATACGAAAACCACTAACGCCATCTAGTGATATTATTTTCAAGTGCATATGCGAAAAACGCCTTCTATTGAGCAATTCTTAAAACTAACTTGAAGTGGCTACTACAACAAGCTACGAGAGAACGACCCACACCCAAAGAAGCTTCGCCACTTATTGTTAGCCAAATCCTGAATCTCTTCGAATAAAACTGTTGCCAAGTTTTTATATCAGCGCCGTGTCAAGAATAGCATAGCCGCATCTTAGCCGCATTCCAGTTGTCTTATTAGCGTCATACCAACAACCAAGAAGCCCAATACGAGTGAAGCAAAAGAGCTCAAGCACGTTTCAAGGGTCTTCATTAGATCTCCATAACAAGAAAGCACTGCCGACAGTGAAATATTGGGGGCCTACTGCCTGGAAGGACCACTCTCCCTGCAAGCCTTGTTATCACCATTACGCCCATGAAAAAAAAAGACGGAACCATCGGTAGTGCAAGCGTGGTGTTAGTTTTGTCTGAAAACGTTAGCATCTGGTTCGTTTGCTACGATTTAAACTTTTTAAGGGCCCTTTCTAGCCTGAATGAGCATTCCCAATCTATAAGAGCTAAGTACAAATTGTTCTTCATAATACACAATAATTGTGGGCTATAAATATTTAGACCGCAATGCATATTTTAGGTATTTGTGGTATATGGGCACATTGAAAATAAATAGCTCAAGCAGTACCGAACGTATTTTATGTAGCAAAATACTGCGGTTCTCCCAGTTGCAGTTAAGGTAGATTTGACCCTCTGTAAGAAAAAAAGAATAACACGCTACCATTGCTCTTTGTGACAGTTCAGGTTATGCCATGGTTTGCACGACAAGCACTCATTTATCTATTCATCTGTAGAGCTTTATGCTCTGCTGTTCGTCCGTGCGTAAACTGACTTCATTCCGTGGATACATACCGTTGGTTACAGCCATACAGCTTCCTAATGATACACTAGAGATACACTTGGCGCTAGTATCTATTGGAGCTACTACGCACAAGGCTTCAGTTAGCACGTCAATGACAGGAAACGGATCTGCCTAAGCTTCATTGTTTCGGTTCCACATGTTTTATTTTTACTTCTAAAGGCGGTAATTTTTAATGTGAAAGTAATAATGTAACTAAGACTGCGTGCACAAATGCGCTGATCGTCCGCACTTTGAAAATATATTATCAATAAGAAATACGGAATAATGTTGTTTTGACCTCGGTTTTCTTGCGGCAAAGCCATGGTGTGAAAACTAGGCCCGCCGTTATGGAGGGCTGAAAGTTTCGACCATCTGGTGTAACTTAAAATGTCCTCGGAATCGCACAGTACGCGCGTATCTACCGTATCGCCCCTCTCCAAATGCGACCACCACACCCGGAATCAGACACGTGACCTGCGGTTCAGCAGCTGAGCTCCGTACCCACTGCGGCACTGCTTCAGACGCACCACACAGTGAAGGCAAACTATCTATCTATCGGCTACCGTTCACGATGCTTGGTACAGAAGTTGACGTTGAGTAACAAGCGCAGCCCTGTGTTTAAGGGTCTGTGAGTGGCGAGGAAACTACCAAGGTGGATACGTTTACGCATGTGACAAAATGTATTGATTGTGTACTAACGAATGGACCTCTGTATGCTTAGCATAACTGCTAAACCATAATATGACTTCACTAGCCAGTAATTTGCGCAACCGACGGATATGTGACCATGTCAACGACATATCCACCGGTTTTTGTACTACAGTTCTCCACCGATAAAGATTGCAGTGGTTAGTCAATTAAAAAATTGATGCACCTTATAGGATTTATTCAGCCAAACAATGAATACTAACTTCTTCATAAGCGTACCTTATGTCCACTGAAAGACGAAGGCCTCTCCCAATACGCAACTAAGTCAGCATTCTTCAATCCTTCAATCAACTGCCAATCAATAAATCATCGAATTAACCATTACTGAGTCAATACATCAAGAATTATTTTGTGGTCAGAACCATCAGTTTGATGCCAGGGGGAAGTGCACCTAGCATATACAAGCCAAACCCCTCCGAAGCCGCTTGCTCCTCGCGTTGGTGCTCATTTCTCATTATGTTAAAGTTTCACTTTCTTGCTTGGCGGGCTCGCGAACAAAAAGAAAGATTGACAAGCACACGCGCCTTGCGTTCACAAGCCAACCACCTCGGACGCTGTCCTCCCCCTCATTCTCCATATGCCGGGCTCATTTTCCAGCATGCTGCTGTTTCACTCCAAGGACTAGGCTTCAAAACTTTCACTCGACACTCCCACGATTTTCAATTCCGGACATGCGTTTTGCTTTGCTGAATGAAGTCCTCTTCCATAGTATCAAAGCAACCATTTTTCGTGCGAATTTATTGTGTTTACGCAATCAATCAATCAATCAATCAATCTGTCTGTCAGTCAATAAAACCAAACAAGTGAACAAACAAACAAACAAACAAACTGTTGCAGTGCTTGGCCCAGAAACTTTACTCTGCACCTACGGTCGAAGGACGACGTCTGATGCTGTCATGGCCAGCGACGGTTTGTGCGACTACGCCTTCTACGACTCGTTGTACGCGTTAGGCCAGAACAAGCTTACGTCCTCGAGACTATTTAGCGCCGACCTCGAGACCTTCATCAGAGGGGCGTCCAAGTACAAGAAGACCAGCTCGGGAATGGCTTTGGCATTCGAGTGAGCATGTTCTCTTAACCGTACAGAGTAACTAACTGTTAGCGATCAACGTAAAACCACTGTCAGACTGCTTTTTCATACACTCTTATTACCTAAGACAGCCTATTGGTAGACCACGTTGCATGGTGAACTGGCCAAAAAAAATTACTCGTTTACGACCAGAATGAAAGAATTCAATCTTTAATTCAATGAAGAGGACGGCCCTGGGCCACTCTTCGAAAACAGGTGGGGAAGAGATTGTTGGGTGCGCAGCGCAAGCATAAGAAACTAACATCGGTTTGTGTTCATCCGTTTTCAGTAGAGGTTCTATAAAGTCGCTCTCGGGCGAGATGGCCGACCTCCTCTACACCTCTTTAAACAGGGAACGTATACTAGCAAAGGTCGCAAGTGCTTTTTGTGCTTCATCATTACAACCTGGAACAACGCCCAAGTTTACGTCGTCCTAAAATAGCCTAAGCGCCACCCACGCCAATCACTTTCATTCCTTCGTACAATTTGAGTAAATGCGCCATCCAATAGTACCTATTTATATTTGCGCCGCCTACCATTTCTCGGGCGTCTCACATAATGAATTTTGTTTTTCTAGAGAAGCACATTTATGTCACAAGTTTTGCGTTGGAGACTTCAACGTCATGATAAATTTTGTCAAATATTCCCACTTTTCTGCTCAAATAAACGTAAACCTTTAGTACATTATGCAGGGCCAGTAACTGTCAAAATGCCTAGCATATAGATTATATATTATACAGCCCAGAAAAAGTATGAGAAAAGTTCAACAAAAGGCAGTCTTGCCAGTCTTTGAAACGTGAGGGGCCAGCGCGCCGCAATATTGTGGGTGGAGCTATTCGTTGTTTCTTAGTTATTTTTTTCTATTGTAGATGGGCTTGTCGAAGCAGTTTGTTCACATTTACGATATTTCCGCTCTGTAAAAAGGAGCGCTGAGAGACGTAGGGCTAATTTCGGGCACCACTGACATATGGTTGAATGCTTTGATCTGTGTCGTGGTAAATGCCATGAAGGCCACGGAAATCATCGAGGCTCCATCTTTTGCACCATCTTTGTGACGGTAGGTTTAGGGCTTCAAAGTAAAACTATTGAAGCGGCAGAAATCAGGGCCCGGATTCACAAAACTCACTTACGAAAACATTTTTGCGCAAGAGAAATTTTGTTGCGTAAGTCGATTCACGAAACGAAAAAACGTCGTAAGAGGCCATAGTTGTCACATCGGCCACTGCAAATAAAGCGCGCTGTGACTGCCCGGGAACATGTCAGCGATGGTGATGCAGTTGCTATATTTGCTTACGTCACTGAAAAGTGCTCGTAAGTGGATTCACGAAGCGAAATTGTGCGTAAAAACAGCATGGCTGAGAGAAAATCCCAAGAGTGGTCCGGACCACTCTTAGGAACAATGTGGCTAATTCACGCCCATTAAGGGCTGCCTGATGACTGCTGGTGCGTTTTTATTTCTTTCGGCACTTTGAGCTTCACGTGTTGTTTCCCTAGTACGCAGTGGATGGTGTTGACAACCACCACCGTCCAATAAGTTCGAAGTCGCAGTAATTGAAGAATTCTATTGGGCGTCAATGGCATAAAACTACGCATGTAAAGATTTGTGGTTGGATGAAAACCAATGTGATACGTGAATGGTCGGTGCATTCGAACGCGACATGACATAGGATCAACCTTATTTGTTATGTTGTTGTGTTGCGACCCATCTCATCCAATTAAAAGTGCGACTCGAGATCCTTGCCTCATTGGTGGAAATTACCACCAAAGAGGTTAATGGGAGCACATTCTTTGCACGCTATTGGAAATAAAAATGAGAGGAAGTTTTCAGTGAGTGGTTTATAAAGTTTGTGCTCTAGTGTACTTTCATTGGCTCTAATTGTCCAATGGTTGCGATCTCTGAAATACAGCTGTCGATACACTTTGGGACGATCTGGAACAAAGCGTACTTTGTAAACCAAAGCCTATTAGGGGTGAGCGTGATTACGCATGGAACTACAAAAAAATCATGCATCTTCACCCTCAGTGTTCAGACACCGATATGGACCATGATAATATGGCAAGCAATCGGAATAAAATGACCCTAGTAACTTTGTATGACACCGAAAATATGCAAACCCTCACGATTCTGGAGCACACCTTGGCTGAATTCATCCCTGCGTCAATTACCAGCCATTTAACTTGGCGCACGAACATCATTCAAAGGTAGAGCGAGCCACTGACATGTATTTTGTGCGACGCAGCGGCCACTTGACCTGAGAATAATAGCGTTGCGAAGGCGAATCCCCTGTCGCATGCTCTGATCGAAGCAGACGACAAACGCGAGCAGACGACGGCTTGGCCGACAGGCACAGCTTGTGATTGGTTGTGAAGCAATACCCTCTACATCAGCTCACTCCGTGACGTTGCCAAAACACTTCTTTCATCTGGCACGCCTGTCCTGTTCGTCATATCACCCCCCTCGCACATAAGAGAAATTTTTTTTCACGCCGTGAAAATAGTGCAAGTACTTTCTAAGAGCTCTCTTACGTGCGGTGCAGTTGTCGAAAACAACATGGCGTCGTAAACAGCATATCGGTCGGTGCGACTTTCAGCAAATGCTTCTCGCACGAGTTACTTCAGCGTTTGACCGGATGTGTTGTGATTACAGCAGCTCTTTCAGCGCGTGTGAGCAGTGCGGAAAGCTGTGGCAGTGCAATGGTGTACGGTGAAGCGCAGCGAAGCCTGTGCGTCGGTGTGGTTATCAAGCGGGGATCGGCGTCGATGTATCGACGGCAACGAGCACTCGAGAAGCCTGCAATGTGTGTTTGTGTGCCGGTAACAGTTCGTTCGCTTGACTTTCCAGTCTCTCAGTTGGGTGCTGTGCGACATTTCAGATTGACAACGTTTTGACACGTCACTTGAGTGACCCCAAGTACGTACGGAAACGTATGAACTACGCGCTCAGTTCTTGCTTCGCCACTAGTTAGCCCGTACGCTTCTATTTACTTGAGAGCAATGTACTGTTCGGGAGTGAAACGATGTTCGTTGTGAACAGTGGTGCTGTGTTGACGTTCCAAGACTTCTGAACAAGCTGTGCTCGTGTGACCGAAAATTGAAAGACAGCGTTGATAACTGTTTTGCCCGGCGAAGTTGTGGTGGGGCAGCTTGGCGCTTTTGTTTATTAAGTCGTCACTTCTCCTTTTTGTGATAACCATAGTCCTAGCGCTGTGATGTGATCAACCAAAACTGCGAGATGCTACATTCTGTTCTGGATCGTGTTACTTTGGAAGCGCGCCTAGACTGTTTTTCGGTAACAACTTGAGAGTTCTATGTGGCAGCGAGAGCCCGTGAACGTCAAGCTTCCCTTCGGCCCCCAGAAAAAGCAAAGATTTCACCGGTGCCTTGCTTTGGATGAAGTTGTAGGCCAATATCGCCTAACTACAGGTTTCCGAGTTCGTCTGGCCATCGTTTTTCACGGCACTAGAGCCTTGACAACAGCCGGTCATGGCCAGTTTTTACACTTTATCAATGGACGTGCACGCCTGGCCAGCCCTTCATTGCGGTCATTGGCAGCTTCCAGTCTGCAGATGCCCTTTGCCTGTTGGCCGTACTTGGTTCCTCATGACGCCGACGGCTACTAAATGCTGCCATCGGTGAGTTCACCTTGCAGAACTAAATTTCACCAGTACTATAATTCACGCAGTTCTATAACGTGTCCAAGTTTTTAAGCCCATCAGATGTAATGTTTCTCTATGGTAAATTGAAGCATGAAAAATATACTACTACTGTTATATACATACATATATTATGGAGCAAATACATAAAAAGTTTTCTGTGATTTGATACAAGTCGCTCTTGTTTGATTATGAGGTTGGGCCTGTTGATTGACCACGTTTGATAGTTGGAAAGTTAATGTGAATTTATTTTTCAGAAGCCAGGTTGCACCTAAAAAATTTATGTTATTTTGGAAAATTAGTTCTATAGACTATTACCACTGTGCTAGTACTATACTTCAGTAGGACATATATATTGCGGTACGTAAATTTTACATGAGGCCTCAGTTTATTTCAAAGTGATTATAGCAGATTTTGGTCACATTAACGAAGTGATAGCTTCCTCAAATAAGTATTAGAAGTGAGTGCTTTAATGATTGTTTTCAAATATCTCGTTTTTGGCTCTTCACAGATCGCAGAGATTGGTTTGTTAAGGTCCTGTGATTCATCGGTTGAACATTCTGGCACATCAATCCTCATCATTACTTGGAGCACCTGTACAAAAATAGGAAGGACGCGTTCTCCCTAACTATGCAAGCCTATGTCACTGCTGGGACTGTTATCATTCAGCGGATGGGGCGTGGAAGCATGCATGGCAGCCTCATCTGGAAGGACTGCGATCTGCTTGGGAGCTTCGAGCGCACAAAACTGCCTAACGGCTGGCTGCAAGGTTAGTTTTTCTTTAATACATACGATTACGTGAACACCACTTACTGTGCACAAATTGAAAACCCAAGCATGGTTGCTTTCAGTGGATACCTGTAATATTCTTACACATAATTCTTATTCAACATTTATAGAACTAAATTGCAAGATAATTGAGAATGTTGAAAGCCGAAAGCCTGCAGCTTATGAATGAAACTCCAATAACCTGAGGCTCAAAAGCTTGTGCTTTGAAACGAGCACAAATACTTTGATTCCTTATTGAGCTCTCGAGCTTGTGACTCCCTCTGTGGATCAAGTGCTCTGGAAGGAAATAGCAAGTGGGTGAAAATTGCCTGGCTGTTCACAACTTGTAAGGAGAAAGACCTATTGAAGAAGCTTCGGATGACATAGGGCCAGTAACTGCATCTTATACCTAATGTAGCTTTTTCTCTCTCAGTGCTGTTGCTTATGTTTCAGCCGAACATGTTCACCACGATTGCATAGTGATATACATTTTTCTACAAATTGTACCTAACCTAAGTATGCATTGTTGATCTCTAAAGGTGACGTTCAGTGTGTTTCAAAGCCATGGCTTCTCATTTCTCTGTCTGTGGCTAGCCTATTTCAGCAGCAAAGCGATGCAGCTAGCACACATGCAATCCAGGTCATGGAGCGCTTTTTTGGTGTTCTGTGCAGGACGCAGCATATCCATCCGGCAAGACACTGGTATCAACAATAATGGTGAGTGTTGGTGGCACCTGTAGGAGCCCGTTGTGTTTGTTGCGTATGATTATTTCCCCTGATGAAGTGCATTTTTGAAAGGTTTTCTTCATTTATAATAATAGATGTCAGCAACAAACACACTCATAATCCACAAGTTCTTTGGGTCTTCTAGACTGCCCATTTGCTCCTATACGCAGTACGGTGAGCTGGCTATGTTAGACAGCCTTAAAGTTAGGAACATTGGCTGTTGCGTTGGAATGCCGTCTAACTTGTATTTCTTAGTGAACTTATTTGTGGTCTGCTTCTCACACCTAGTGTAAAGTCAAAATAGAAGAAACTTTATTGGCTTTTTATGTCTAGCAGAAGTTTCATGCCTTCATCTATAACATTGTAGTTTTGCTCTTGTATCATATTAAATGTATTTTCAGTCTTCACTGTTTGTGTGTGTGTGTGTTGAGGCTTGTCAGTGGCTTCTGAAAATACAATATCTGTAAATATGAGCACATAATTGACAACTATACACTCTTGCATGTAGCATGGTTGTAACAGTGATCTGTATTTTTCTAAGTTCCAGCAGTAACAAGGGGTTTGGTGCTCCACGGTCATGTACAGTGTATCAAGAACAGAGCACAGAAGACCAACAAGTATAAAGGGACTGCCAGTGACTGTTCTCCTGCTCAAAGTTTACAACAGCAGAAAGAGCAGATTGTGATGTCAGGAGCAGCTGCTGCTTAACTTCTTAGCAGTGCATTATTCCGCAGTTCATTTGCTTGCATTCAAAATTATTTAAATTTTGCATGGAAGATACCAAACTATGACACTAATTTAAAAGCTGCTGTAGTGTTAGTGGGCAAATATTTTTGAGCTGAAGTTTTTGACATGTGTGTTAAGTGCCTGCGTGCCTCTACATTTACATGCCAGAAATCACAGCATCCATGGTCGCCAATGGTAACTGTGTCTGCATTTTTTGTAGTACAAGAAGTAAAGCCATGGATGCAGTAATCATGTACTTAGTCGATGTAATCCTTCAGTGTACACTCATTTGTATAGCACCAATGATGCCATGAGTGTATAAGCTCTGGGAAGTGAATCTATGTGGATTATTTTATTTGGAAGGAAGTAGATCATCACTACTCCTAGTATATCTTAACAGAAGATTTTAGTGCTTGGGTATTATCCCACTGCCTGTCCGTCCTTCAACAGTCTACTTATCTACTGTGTAAGTGTAACTTTTTAAATGTATACTTTGCTCGAATAGGTTTGTTCATAATGTAATGCAAGTGACTTATCATCTATGCAGCTCTACTCAGACTAGAAATAAAAGTACTTATTTTTATATGTAGCTATACCATGCATTCACTTGTGTTTTTCTAGGTGCCTGTACAATTTTTTAGCCCTACAAAAGTGCTGGTATACTCTAATATTGAATCTGGCATCTTAAAATAGTTTGTTAGTGGAAGTAAGAATGTGTTTACAATCAATATTACTATCCTCAGATGAACTGTGAAAACTCTGTGGAAATTTATTTACATTTTTTGAACTTTGTGAAGGCAAATGTTGTTATATTCTTTTATTGTGGTCCCTGTTTCATGCAAATGACACATAATTACTTTGCAGTGGCATATTATTAGTTGTTATTTTACACATATGTGCTGAGCAACATCGCAGTTGAGGCCAGCAGCAAGACGTACATGCAGTGCACTGGAGCATCACCTCACATAGTGTACAGTCTTTGCCCACCAGTAAACTCAATATTTTTCAAGCAGACTAATAGACAGCTGTATGGGAACTGTGTTGATGTGCAAACTTTGAAGTCTTCTTGAGGAGTGTTTTTCATCATTTTTGTCCAAGTGAAGTAGCTACCCAAGGCCACAACTGGTGGGAATGTGGTGGTTTCTTCTCTCCAAAAGCACTCTTCCCAGCTGCCTCAATGTTAGCATGGGGTGAATTCACGAACTGGAAAAATAATTGGTCTTTGTTTTCTTGTCCGAAAGAGTCGCTTCCACCGTTGAGCCACCACGACGCGCCAGAATAGAAACTTTTAGCTAAATAAAGTTGATTCTACTTTTGAGAAGTGTTTTGGGGAAACGAAATGGCACCTATAGCTGTCAATATAAACACTGTTTGCACCAAGGAGCTTAGTAGCTTATAATTGTATTATTCATGTTTTGTCTAGAATTTACTCGTGCTGTGCCAACTTTCAGCCCAAGTGTCCTAACATGCTTTGTTAGTGGGTTGTGAATGAGCCAAGCTATGTAAATAAACAGAGTGATATTGCAGAAATGTACAAAATATTGATGCCCAGCCCTTTTCTTTAGCATGACATTGTCAAGGGCTTTATTCTTGTGTTTTTTATAAAAACTGCTTGTCACAGGGCAGCAGCAGAAAACTATGCATCAAGCTTTTGCGAGATAATTCGAGAAACACCGTGTTCAGACATAACAGTGCCGGTGGATATCTCTCGTAAGTTACTTTCTGTAGTATATTCAAAATGAGTGTATTAGAATTGTTGTTTTATAGCCATTCATTTTAATATTTACACCTGAGTGTATGTATGTATGTATGTATGTATGTATGTATGTATGTATGTATGTATGTATGTATGTATGTATTTTTTTAAATGAGAATCCGTTCATCATTGGTGAGTAAGTTTGGTAATGATTTGGCTGAATTTGTTTCTAGTTATTTCTCTTTTGAGCCATTCTACATTTCAATTTGTTTTGTACTGCATAAAAATAAATGTAACCTTACACAGAATATGTGTGTTCGAAGAAGTTTCATTTACCAACCTACAGTCATGGGCAAGAAAGTGGGTAAAATGGAACGAACCTGCGAAGATTAGTTTCGAGCATAACTACTCTACATGGCATATCTCGTACACATTGCGTTGGTTGAATATGTTAATCTCAACCTTTCAATTTTAATCAGAATAAGCAAGCTATCACCCGTGGTTGTATATGTGTGTGATATTTATGCATACTGTGATACCGGTTCACAATTACAATTAAGGTCACAAACCTAGTCAAGCTGAATACACGATTTTTGTCCATGCACCTTTCATCTGCACTGGAACTGTTGTTATAAAAAATAAACTTCAGTTTAGAAATTTATTCTAGTAGCCAAAAGCAGGGTATCTCTTTATCACACAAATCAAATTGCCATTGTTCTGTTCCATTCTGGACAATACGGGACCCTCTCAGCAGAACTCGATTAACTGCTATAGTTCATTTTAACCATTGACAGCGACATTACACTGAAGCGTGCAGCATGACAAATAGTGGGAGAGAAGACACAAACTAATCACTGTTTGCATCAGCTCTAACTGTCCGTGCTCTTTGGTCTTGCTGCATGTGATGATGCCCACCAAATTAGCACGAAAGCGTGTCCCTACAAAGGCAGTCAACTAGGCTGCAAGCAGTTAGCTCACTGCATGTGTAGATTTTCTTCAAAACACCGTGAAGACTGATTGCTGGTCGAATATCCAAACACGTGAAAAGTAATATACCAGGTATGATATTGGTATTTCAGCACTGGGCGCTTTTGCGATAAGAGAGGATGGAGGAGAAAATTATGAACCCTGAATTGTTTAATTTTTGAAGGAGCACAGTACAGCGCTTTTGGGTCAAAAGGGGAGTGAAAGAAGCAAGTGCGAAAGCCTACTTCTCAAAAACTTAGTACCCGCCACCACGCATAATGTCAGGCCGGGCAACCTCTTGAAAAAAAAAGTGCTCAGTGATTCTGCGAATCGAACCAAGTACCTCCTAGATTGTAGTTGAGCGCTGTAACCGCTCGTCCACTGCAGCAGTGCTTGCGTTTGCCTTATTGCTGATATATCGTCATTCCTTCGAATGAAGCCAAATGCAAAAACGTCCCGTGAAACTTTGTCAAAAATAGAAAAAATAGTTAGAATGCGTTTTCCCAAGGTTACTAGAAGATATAAACCGCCACGTGTGATTGTATAACCGTGCGCTATTTATTCTTGTACATTACTGTCATGACGTTGGGATAGCCGGCTCTAACGTACGCTACCTTCTCATAGTTTTCCAAATATAGATAAGAAAATAAAAATATATATCGGCCTGTGACAACGCTAATCAACTATTATGAGTTCACTGTCACTAGTGTCACTTTCACTAGATGAATGCTCGGTTTGCTTTCATTATCGTTATTTAGGAAAGTTTTGGCTCATTAACTCAACTCTCTTAATTAGCATTGATTCTCACACCTAAGGACAGTCACACTTCATCTCGCTTTCTGAGTGGCTGTCACTCTCATATAACGCGTACTCCACATTTTTATGCTCTCCGAGCATCTGACCCTGTTTTGCGGAGACTTTCCCTGACGTCTGCTGGGCCAGAAAATTGTCTTTATTATCTATTAATTTCAAGCTTTCGCGAAGCCGAAACGAGAGTCTCTCTCTCTTTTCATCCTTTTCGCACGTGTGATAACGTCTCTCGACCTCACGACTCGTATACACGTCCCTTGCTTTGCGCACTCAAACAACGCTGGGCGAAATATTTGCACCGTGTTTTGTGAAAAGCATCAGCACTGAGACACCTCCCGACGAGTCTCCCTCATTTTACGTAGACATATACCTAAGCGTAAGCGTATGCACGTTCTCGCATTCCAGCTTTATAAAAATGCTGCGGTGCATGGAACCAGCGAAATTGCGCTCACAATTTCATTTGATTACTGCTGTTATCTATTTCCGCACAATTCGTCTGCAGGCACCAAAGTCGCTCATGTGTCTTGTAATAAGAATATTGTAACAAAGGCTACCTTTGACTATAGGTACAAAACACCCTTACGTTCACCACTATACCGTGCTAGATTGCACCGAATTAGTTAAGTAGCAGCGCAGCTTCAATGAAATGTAAGGTAACTGGTCGCGTTAAATAGGGGAAGACATTCGAGGCACATTTTCAAACATTGCATGCATCGATTTATGTGTGGTTTCATTTATGTGGTACACCTGGAGTGTTGTTTACCTGTACTTGGCGAGATAGTGCATGGATTTCTCGATGACTTAAGGCCATCGAGCGATTTCGTTTTTAGCTACAGTCGTTGATGAAAGGCGAGTGCTTGGCTTTGCACAGCCCGCCAAAACGCCTATTACAACGTACGCGGCATCTCGTAAGCGCTGTAGCAGACGCTCGCGGAACTGAAACTTAGATGCAGCAAATCATTGGCTATCATCGTATACTCTCGATGCTAGACGCTTTGCGTGCTACCTTGATATTATCGGCACACACTTCTTTCTTTCCTTGTCGTTTCATCGGCTATCGTGTGTTCTCCTTGCCCTCTTAAGTGCCGAATAAGTTAAATTCATACTCGCGCTATAGTAATCCCTCCAGATAAGAGAACTTTTGGCTAAGAAAATGCGTAGCCAAAGAGAAAGCTTTGTGAATTCGGCCCCAGGTTCATAAGCATAAGCCACATGTTGTGCGCATTCTTGCGTGTGCTCGCATGTGCGCATGTACATATGCGCATGCGAAGTTGAACAATTTCGAGAGTGCTTTGAACAAACGCCTGCCCTTCACCAACGAAACAAGTTTGAGAGAGAAGCCAAAGGCTCATTGGTTGTCCCTCTGCGTTCTGCTACATAGTCCGGCAACTGCTGCTTGTTCAACTTGTTGTTTGTGTTCTTGTTCTTTTTAGAATCATTGTATTCGCTTATATATATTATTGTTATTTTTAATAGACGTTCACTCTCTTTACGAAGCACGGCATGCTGCACTTTTGCAGGCATTTGAATGACGCTGAGCGCGACCTGAAAAACGTGACCCTGACCGCACTTAGCTTCTTCTGGTGGAGAAAGATTTTCCACGTCGCTATCCTGAACACGCCAGAGTTGCCGAAGCCCACGGAGTGGCAACAAGCCATTGCCGTGCTCAAAGTAAGCCTAGAGATCTTTTCAGATAATTATTGAGTTACAAATAGTGATGTACCAATGGGAATTTTCTACACTGGAAATGCCGCATGCAAAGACAGGTTGCCGGAAGAACTGGGCAGAACTGCTGGGAGAACAAAAGCAGGATGCTGGACTGGGGGTCCAGAGCTCGATTTCATGGAGCACGCTTGATGTTGCTTGATATAGAACTAGTATTGGAAATCTCAAAAATAAAAGAGCATATGGATTAAAACGAATTGAAATGTACAGCACTTAATACGAGAAGAAATACGACTGGGCACGCATAGACATGGAAGAGACAACCGGGTTTGTTGGTCAAGAGTTATATCGAATCACATCGCGCATCACAGCATAGGAGGTGAAAGAAAAATAAGAACACGTGGACTGGGCTGTCCATGGATGCTTCTTCATCTTTCCGTGTTTTATTCAGAGCTGCCCAGCTAAATTTGTTATGGCTCTAGACCAACAAGTCCCGATTGTCCTATTCATTATTGTATGGATGTTTCGTGACGTCCACCCACTTTTATTTGCTTACCTAACATACTCGCAAGGTACGAATAATACGTGCTTCCATTTGGAGCCCCAAACACCGATATCAATAACAAAGACGCCATAATCAAGGACGTCGGTAATTTTGATCATGTGTATTCTTTCGTACGCGACCTGAACCTAAGTACACATAGGCGTCTATTAGGATCCATTCGAAACGCAGGACCCGCAGCCTAGGGTTGTTTTCGGTGACCTTCAAGTCAGTAGTTGAGCACCCTCCCACTTGACACCATAGGCAAGCTACTCGAAAAGTGCTGACACTGTTGAATGTTGCAGTGACTTTTTGTTCACTAATTTGTCAATAAACGCATCAACCTTGCCTATTCGTATAACTGGAGGTGAAAGATCAGAGTAATCATGTTTTCTCACACATACGGCACACTCGCCACCATCATTTGCTGGGCTACGATTGTTTTTACTTTGATACATTCCACACACCTTGTCCTTGTTGCAGGAGTTGGACAACCGCCTCGAACCGCAGAGGGCGTTGGGTCACAATGCGATCACGGTATTTGCCGCGCCATTTCCGGATAATGACTGGAGCCTTGCTCTGGCGCGATACTTGTAAGTTTCAACTAGCGTATTCTAACAGGTGTTGTCACAAGAAAAAAATTGGCCCTGTATATGCATGGTACACTGCAAATGTAGTCGAAGAACGATAGTCTTGCGTCTGCAGAAAGAGAAGAAAACGTTTATGTTATGCCCTGGGCAAGAAAATTGGTGAATGGTATACTGGAGGCGCTGCGTTAGAGTGCCACGAGCGTGCAGCAGATGTGAACGAGCGCATCAAGTCGCGTCACACGTGAGACATGAGCGCTATTTGACAGTTATTATGGAAAACGAAGCGCTTGACGGGAAGCGCCCATCTCTAAGGTCATGAAGTGTAGAACGCAAGACGGCGGGTAGATGCCACAACCACGTCATCTTAGCAAAGCGTTGGAAACACTTGCCTTTTCCTGCAAGCGTTGCATGGTCAGCGCAGCGTGATAATCAGTACGGTAATTAGCATTGCTAATGCATGCCTTTTCTTGTAAAACAACACACATAAAGAATATTACCGTGTCTTTATGGTGGCTCAGATATGTGCAATAATTGATTTTCAATTGACAATCGCACAAGTATGAACGCTAAATCTTGAGCAATATTGGTGAGTGCTGCGGATAGGGTCGGTCGTTCGGAGTATCGCTTGGCCACTTTGGTGCCGTTTAGGGTACCGTTAAGAGTGGACAAACAAATAAATGTACAACCAGACAGATCAACCGACAGACCAAAATTTTTGCATCGAAGGTACCCAAGAAAGACTAACGTCTTTTGAAAATTGAAGCACGCCCCATGCCTAAGTTCACCCACAAAAAACCACCTTGCCATGTTCGTTTTGAAGCGTGAGCTACGTGGGCCGCGTGCCTCCCATTTTACTGTGGCCGCTGGCTGCACGGCTTATCGCGTCATCTGGCAAGACATGAAATGAGGTGCCAGTTAAACTGCTTTGCAGCGCCGTTTCCAGTTGAAGGTCAACTATCTGTCATTGTGTACGCATGTTCTGCTTGGTCCACGCTCATCCGCACTGTTCTGACTTAACAGAGGAGGAACCATTTTCTATGGCAGACTAGACTGCATACGCAAAACTGTTGCGGATGCCCGACTAATTGTTTACCATAAAATTAACCGTACCTCCCGCTATGCACTCCCAGACTTAACTGAGTTAAGCCACACTCATTGTTTGTGCCTAACGTTTCGTTGCGTATGCACCGACGTGTCTTTCTCGATCATTATCCACTTTGTGTGTCTGGGCATTATGTCCTTTTGTTGCAACAGCCATCAAAGTACTCGGGGCGTACTTACCTTTTCGCCGTCGGCGTCATGTTCTTTAAAAAAATTGGAAGTTGTACTTCTCTGTCATGCGGAAATCAGTACGTTGGGCGAACTGGTAGTTGTCTTAATTCACGTTTACGCGAGCATAATTACAACCACAAGCACGTGAGTCCCACTGGTACCTTAACTACGCATTGCAGAAGGTGTCATTGCAAGCAATATTTAGAACACACCGTTGTTTTATTCAGATCTAAAGATACGAAGGAAGGAGAAATCATTGAAGCTTTCTTGATGTGCAGGCTTGGCAAAGACAGGTGTGTTAGTTCGCCATCTATAGATTTGTCAAACGATGAATTTGATTGTTTACATGGAAATCTTAAATAGTTCAGAAGGCCAGATTTCATGTCATGCAGATGGTTGCTTTTTTGTAGTGGGCTGTGCACAGTTTTACGCTCTCTTTCTTTTTCTTTTCTTTTCATTCTATACATATTTGTCATCTTTCCATCGAATAAACAGTTGTTAATTCACTCTCTTGTGTGTCCTACCTGTGCCTACGTGTGTCTTTTTTCGTGTGCAGTTTAGCTCGTCGCAAGTGTCAACCAATTTGATAACGCCACCCTCAAACTTCTTATGTTCCTACTTGCGATTGAAAGCGTGTTGGGTAGCCGACGGGGGCGGCCTAAGCAGAAATGAAACGTCTCGGCCAGCTCTGTAGTGAGAAGGAGCGTCAAGCGACGTACACGGTAGCTGACTGCGTCGCTCAGTCAAGAACTACAGACATTGCCCAAAGGAGAGATGCAACGTTTTATCACGACATATATGAGCGGACTACCTATGCAATAAGGCTTACTGGCCATGAGAAGTTATCTCATAATGAACCGACAGCTCAACTAGCTCACGTTTAGGTGTTTTTACATACAACACACATGCTGGTTTACTGCTGATTAGTAGGAGTGCAGTTATAACCACACACTCAAAGAGGGGTGTTGTTGTAAAAGGTCCACACAAATCCATAAGCGCATGCGCGTTCTTGCCGAAAGGGTGGTGTGACTGTAGTTGTAGTGTCCATGGCGTACAGATACTTACAGATAACCTCTTCCACGTCAATGTTCTTTGGCGCAGCAACAACGCAAATTTTTATCCGGACTTGCTCATCATGCCCGGCCACTACCCATTCGGTGACAACATGATACAAGACTGTCTTGTCATGCCTCCTACCAGGCATCCAGACGACGCTGTACCAGACCATGCCGCCAAGAGCTACAGCTACGACCTGGTTAGCCACGTTCCCTACAGATATCTTAAGCGTGACACAAATTACACGGTACCTTACGCAATTCCCTAAGACGACTGGATTCTAAGGTTATCCATTTGTTCTCAGTCAATTATATCGACCGCCCTCTCTCCAATCTGAAAGCTGTTTAGATGCGAAGCAGTTTATGAACGAGGCTTGTCTGCCTTCCTTCACACTGTAGCCGTCATGACAATGACGACAACGATCATCACGATGAAGAACAAGCGTGTTCCAGAGCACACATTCACTTTCCGTCATAAGGGCACAGCACATACAAGGTTCCCTATATACGCCATGACGATGACGATGATGATAATGGCAGTAATGATCATGGACAGCGACTGGCTTGTAGATGACGTCTTCATAAGCTCTACGATGCATTTCGTATGATTGGAAACAACAAAGAACCACCGGAGGAACGTCTCCACAGCTCGTATTTCCAACTTCAGGCTAGATTTGATACCAAAAAGCAGTAATAATGAAGGCGAAAGGAAATTCACAACTCAACACAACATACCAGTGTTGACCAATATAAGCATAGTGTGTAACGGTGCACCGTTTAGCACTCATTTACACGAGTGAGTGGTTCATGTCATGGGTGATTTAGGGTAACACTGAGCGATCTCACTGCTTTGCTCATTAATCACTCTTCGCTTCTGGGATATGCCGTGAGTTTCATCATGCGACGCGGCATTTCAGTGTCGCCATAATTGGAGGTATTGGCTGCTTCCTTTTCCTCCTAAGGTCTAGGTGGGCTTAGAAATTCGCTCTACATTTCAACTAGCCACAATGACGAGTGACGTCATAGATACATAATAATGATGTCACTAATTAGGTGGTCTGTGACACCGTGATGTCTTTATATAGTGATGTCATGTTGATTGATTTTTAGGGTTTCACGTCCCAAAAACACCATTTGATTATGAGAGACGCCGTAGTGGAGGACTCTGGAAATTTTCGACCACCTGGTGTTCTTTAACGTGCACCCAAATCTGAGCACACGGGCCTACAGCATTTACGCCTCCATCGAAAATGCAGCCGCCACAGCCGGAATTCGATCCCGCGACCTGCGGGTCAGTGGTCGAGTACCTTAGCCCCTAGACCGCCGCAGTGGGGCGAATGGTGCCGTCATGCCACGACGGTGACTTTTCGTATACCTCGAATCAACGCAGACATTAAGAATTTCAGGTTTGATGTAGCGTCTAAGTGCTTTATGAAGAGGATGTCAAGGTGCTGTATGTTCAGCGTACTTTGTTGCAATATGCAGCCAGCTATGCTAATTTTCATCTCCATAATTCAATGATTAATCAAGACGCGCTTGGCACAAATGGTTTCTTTGGGTACTTTCCTTTCATTTCTTTGTAAATGGGTATGATGTGTTTGATGTGTAAAATTCATGGTAAAACGTGTATGAGACGCCTGTTTTAACTGTACTCGCTTAACACCTCAAAACAAGGGTAAACTGAGCCCTCAGAAGCACGATAGGCTTCAATATGGCAATGAAAATTCATCAGCTGCAGTGCGCTCAACGCTTGCGTATTTTCTTTTCCTGTAATTTAGGAATCACGCGCTATATATAGTAAGCGTTTACTCTTCCCTGTCTGAGTCATTGCCTTAGATGGAGCACTCATATCAGTATGTCATTTACATGACTATTCAATTGTATGTAAGCCTATATAAGAAGCCGCACGAAAAGGTACAGAAAATTATTTACCAGGAACGTCCCAAAGTGCGCGACATTAAATAAGGGAGTTTAATAACACGGGACGTATACGCAAGTTCTCTTTGGTTGGCATAGCGTAGACCTTACATCTCTTTATTACGCGCGATATTAAAGAGAGAGCTGTATACGCTGTGTCTCCTATGGTCACTCATCGCATCGCCAATTTCTCTCCTCTCTCTCTCTCTTTCTCTTGAGCCACTGAAGTGCGAGTGTGGCTGACGTGACGTCACGCCATGTGATCCCTTATGTAGTGGCGTCGCTGCTGCACTCGTGACAAAGTAAAAGAAAACTGAGCCTTTGCAAAACCTAGCCAAACATTCCTTTCGCTCTCGATAACCAGGAATAAACGACTTATACCTAGGGCAATATTTTCTTTACAGTATTCTTAAAGGTGGCCCCGCCGCGGTGGTCTAGTGGCTAAGATACTCGGCTGCTGACGCGCAGGTCTCGGGTTCGATTCCCGGCTGCGGCGGCTGCATTTCCGATGGAGGCGGAAATGATGTAGGCCCGTATGCTCATATTTGGATGCACGTTAAAGAACCCCAGGTGGTCACAATTTCCGGAGTCCTCCACTACGGCGTCTCTCATAATCATATGGTGATTTTGGGACGTTAAACCCCACAAATCAATCAATCTCAAAGGTGTGCTAAAGAGAAAAACATTTTTTACCGTATCAGTAAATTATTTTTCGCAAGTCAAAAATCACCACGCTTGCCCCCAGATGAAGCCTTGTATAGGACGAAACGTGCGAAAAAAGAAGGCGGCTGCAGACTACCGCTTCACACACAAAAAAATATGGTGTTCTTAAGTGGATGCACTGAAGAACACAACATAATTAATGTTTCAAAGCCTGCCACTACGGCGTTCCTCGTAATTATATGTGACTTTAAGACGTAAAACCCAGACAATAGTTATTATTGCCATTTATATACACAACCCCTTACTGTTTGCCGATCGATGCTGCTGCACCCACTGTCCAGTCGAACGGTGCCTTCAGTCTTCGTGAGTTCTACGCAAGCGACGGGGGCAGCCGCGGTATGCTGTCCGTGACCTTGAAAGGTCGATGGGCGGAACCCAAAGACAGAGACGCCATGGACTTCTTCGCACCTTGCACCCACGACGCGAGCGCCGAGTCCTTCGGCAGCTATACGGAGGTGAGAGAGCAGGGGTCACCATAATTTTGTGCAAACAAGGAATGTTCCTTTCCCATTTAAAAATTGCAGACAGCTCAGAAGGGTGAAGGTTCAATCATCCTTCATATTCATACGACATAAGCATATCATCCCTAAAACGTGACATTGATGTTGCTAATCTTTCTGTGCGTCGCCGCATCGCCAGGCTCTGTTTGATTCACAAGTTTTTTTCGCAGTTCCCTCAATCAAGCACCTTACATCATCCCACCAACGCGCATATCTCGCCGCACAACCCATCCTTATTCAATCGCACGCGCACGCGCTCGCACTACTACTTTTGCTGCCTCATTTTTTTCTTCGCACAGCAGTGGACTGGAATGGCCTTCTCCGTGACATTGCAGCCATCACGTGTACATCAACGTTTGTGCAAAACATAAATACATATTGTTTGTCAGAAGATCACTCTCTGACCTCCATTTGTTAACCAACCCCTTATGTACTACCCCCTCACCGGGGTGTTTAAGGTAATAAAGTGAAGTGAAGTGAAGTGAAGGGTGGTTTTCTCGGCCAGCTTGTACGAGATTACGAGCTGTTCTGCTCGCGTCATTACGTGCTGGAATCTCCAACTCTCGAAATTCCAGGTGTCCGCAGGATGCTCCATAAAGAGGGGAGAGGGGGGGTACGTTTAACTGCAACTTTTCCTTTCCTGCATTGAATGACAGCGGATTGCGAATGAAACAAAACAAGCTGCCCAACGAATGTAAAAAGGAAACTTTTGGTTTTCTGGTCTTAATAGGCGTACAGGTGGAAAGTGAACAGCTCTTGGAATGCAGAATCAAGGGTTGTCGACCAGTCTTATTGTTTAAAATTTGCATGATGGTCATATTCCTGACCTTTCAACAATCATGCTACAGGACTATATCAGTAAAAAGGCACGAAGTGGAGCCGACTTCTTTGTTATATCAAAGGGAGAGGGATCCTGCCTCAGCTAACTTCTCCGCTCTAGATGATCAATCGTGATCGGCGCTTCATTCAGTGCTGGAGTTTTTGCACATTTATTTTACATGAAAAGTAGTACTTGTGTCCACGAAAGCTTTGCTAAAGCGAACCTACAGCACTTTCGCAGGATGGACACAAAACCCTTATGATCATTAGCGAAGCCTTCTGAGGACACGGGAGTCGGAAAGTTGGCTCAAATCTGCATGTTACACTGCAAATATCGTCGAAAGACGATAGCCTTGCGTCTGGAGAGAGTGAACAAAACGTTTATTTGATGTTCTGGGTGAGAATATTGGTGAATCGTACTCCGGAAGCACTGCCTTAGAGAGTCTCGATCCGTGCAGCGAAAGCGAAAGAGCGCATCGAGGCACGTTAGACACTAGTGCTATGTGGCAGTTATCTTCGAAAACGAAGGAAGGCGTGTGCGCCCACGGAAAAAGATGCGCGCCTGCCTCAGAGGTGATAAAGTGTAGAACGCAAAGCGACGGGCAGGTGCCACCACCGTGCCGTGTTAGCAAAATGCTGGAAATACTTGCCTTTTTGAGCATTGCGTTGCACTGTCAGCGCAGAGTGATAAACGCTACGGTCCTTAGAATTACTTATGTGTGCCTTCTTCTCTATAAATCACATACCAAATATTGACGTTTTGTCATGGTGCCTCATATGTGCGCAATAATTGCTTTTTAATTGACAATCGCACAAGTATGAACGCTAAAACTTGACCAATAATGCTGGGCCCGGCGGATGGGGTTGGCCGTTTGGCGTATCGCGGTGCTGTTTGGGGCATCGTAACGACGGATAAACAGACAAATGTACAGAAAGACAGGCAGACCAAAAGTTTTGCGTCGAAGTACCCCAAGAAAGACTATGGTCTTTAATAATGTAGCGCCACAAGCACTTTAATCGGCAAAATAAGCTAATGATAATTCGCTCCTCTTTCTATCAATGATGCCATATACCGAGGTGACCTAACCTTACTACAAAATTCACGGTCGTTGCTTTATTTGAGCGTCGTGTACGACCTCGGTACTGCAGCCACCGCGGGAGGCGGCCACATGTACGCGCGCGATCTGGCGACCAGATTTAAACTTACCCGCGTGTTCGAAGTAGAGAAAAGTAC
Organism: Rhipicephalus microplus; assembly: GCF_013339725.1. Taxonomy (NCBI): domain Eukaryota; kingdom Metazoa; phylum Arthropoda; class Arachnida; order Ixodida; family Ixodidae; genus Rhipicephalus; species Rhipicephalus microplus. Next base: position 120,389,464 of record NC_051174.1, on the reverse strand, counting down.
TTAATGTAATGAAGAGCGTCTCACGTAACTTTTTTCCCTCATGTCATCCCTCCCTGCTTAGCTTCCAGAGCACTCGTCGAGATGAAGGCAGAGAAATCGCAGTGACAGCGTGAGAGAAATCGTCTAACTCTGCTCGTACTTTAAAAAAAAAGTTCACAGACTCACTGATTCACGTACTTCACAGATTCTGAACATTCTTCACTCAGTGGTATTCGTCAGGCAATTAACTCCTCTCGTGAATTCGTTTGGCGGTTACCAACATAACTATTACACGCACTCTTCCATATATCAACGTACTCAAGGTGACCTGTACGCAGTCATGCACGTATCGAAAGTCAGCGCGAAAGTTGTTGATTGCCCATATGAGGTGACCGTCGAGAAACGTGGTCAGCGCTCGCTGCTCGCAGCTAAGACGATTGCTCTGCGCTCTTTTATCGTGCAGGTGTGCAGGCACAGCAGGTACGCGTCTCGATTGAAATACTCGTACAGTCATTACGCCATGCTGGCCCGCCACCCTACGAAGAAACGCACTTTTGCGTACGACAACGAGGAAGGCTTCTACGATAAGGTGAGCTAGACAAACTTACCTTCAATACGTAGACAAATCAATTAATATAAACATGGTAGCCTCAATAAAAAAACCAACAAACAATGCAGCTATTAGAAATACAAATTATTGCTTCTGTGTTTGAAGGCGGCACGGAAATTAGCGCATACAGGGAAGAGAATTGAAGTAGGTAGTGTATCAGCTGCCACAGATAGGCACCAAACCTGTACCTTCGGTTGCTCTTCCCGCGGTAGTTTCGTGAAGCTGCAGTTTCTGCAGCTTTCGTACCGTCTTCTGTACTCTCTGTACTGATTGATTGGTTCATTCATTCATTCATTCATTCATTCATTCATTCATTCATTCATTCATTCATTCATCCATTCATTCATTGACCACCAAACCAACTGACTGATTAATTTATTCATACGATCGAATGAGTGAGTGAGTGAGTGAATGAGTGAGTGAGTGAGTGAGTGAGTGGGTGCGTGCGTGCGTGCGAGTGAAGCCTGATTTCTTTTTATGAGCTGGCAGATCACCTTTCTAGCGCAGATAACTGTCGTAAAGAGCTGCTTGCATTGCTAGACTGCAATTATGCACCCTATGACGAAGAAGTTTTTGCGAAATACACATGACCATCCTGTAATCGTTGGTCACGTAGGCAGCAGAATATGCTAACGCCACGGGACACCATACTCAAAAAGCGGCACCACTGACATCTTTAGTATAGGCCGTTTGCTATCACACTTACAATTTTGGCAATGGCGACCAAGTTGGTTATTCCGTATCTTGTGATGGATGGTCTGCGCCTTTCCAAGTAATTGATTTGACATATCAGAAGGAAGCTACCTTGCCTAAAAATTCATTACAAGAATCTTCATTGGCCACAATTAGAGGCCAACATATGCCTTCCCTAAGTGAAGAGGAGGGGGCGGGGCATTTATACCTTGGTCTTGGCATTGTGTCCTGGTGTGTTTGTCGGTTTACCTTCAAGTTTCGTCTGACTGCCTTAGCGCATCTCGAAAGCTACATAATGAGGACCTCCTGATTCCTATCTGCTCCTCCAGGTGATGCAACGATCTGGCCTGCTCGTGAAACCACGTGCTCTTCCAGTGAACTAACAAAGATCGATTCTCATTAATTATACTTAAAGCTATGGGCTCTCATTTCTAGTAAATTCGTTCTTTTACATCATATGTACCAGATCCGACAATTCAAAACTTGAACATTGATCAACTTTGTATCAAATTCCTTAAAGACACATTCTCGTAATATTCGCAAAACCGGAAGTGCTCTGTCGCAAGCTTTTCTAAGCGAATCAAGTACGTCACTCCTTGTTCCTGACATTTAAAAAGGTATGCCGCAGTGATACTCCGCGGCTTCATCTCTACGGTGCTGCGCAAGAAAGCACAGAAGTTACACTATAATCTTTAAAACAATTACATGTGTAATAATAATAATAATAATAATAATAATAATAATAATAATAATAATAATAATAATAATAATAATAATAATAATAACTTTTGAGTTATAGGGCACAACACCAGAGTAAGTCTGCGAGAGACCCCGTGGTGGAGGGTTTCGAAAATCATGGCCACCTGGAGTTTTTTAACATGCACCTGAGTCTAACCGCATGCACGGGTCTCTGGCATTTCGCTCTGCAGTTAAAATGCTGCCGTCCCGGCTGTTCGATTCCGTGCCTGACCACTTCTCTCGTATACTTTTCTTCTATCGCAGATCTGCAAGGTGAAGGAGGACGTGCAGGACGTGTCGTTCGGCATCGCCGCTTACGACGTCGACTACGACGACTACTGGCAACCAGTGTGAATCTCTGAACCTGTACGGCCGCCACAGTCGGCTGAAGACGCTCAGGAGCATCGTGGACTACTTCCGCACCCTAATAGACGAGAAATTCAGCGAGAGAGTTTGTACGTCTCTCGCAGTCTGACGCTTCGCTCCTGAATGGTTTGTGGTGCTGGACCGGGGCTCCCGGACTGGTGTGGCGGATATACGTTGTCTATATGCGCCGATTTGCTTCTCCGGTTGCAGGCAATACAGTTTAAATGAGTAGGCTATGTGAATTTTATACGATTGCATCAGAGGGACAATTAAAAAGAATCAACGACTTGACTTAGATTTACAAATTTCACTCAACAATGTATCACTGCTGTAAGTTCATCTTTAGTGTCGACAATCAAGGCTGAAATTCGATGTTTAAATTTGGCGCCGAAATCTCCGTGTGTGTGGTAAAAAAATTTTCAAAATGCATTTGTCATATTTTGGAGACAATGGCTCAATGAACTTTCCCAAATCTTGCTATGTTAGGTCTACGGCACCCACAGATGACAATGTACTTCATTTTTATTGATAAGCTACGTCAGACCCAGGAAACGCCTTCAAAATTCACGACGTCAGGGTGGTCAGTATGCGAGAATCTCAAGGGGGTGTCTCTCCCCGCATTGTCTGGCCGCGCGTTTTCTCTCGCTTGCAAAACGTCATTTCGTGGTATGAGTGACGTTTTCGGGATTGTCAAACTGTAACTTAAAAAATACGCGAAAAACCGTTTTGCACTTTAGTATCTGTGTAAGCAACACGCAGCGCGACAATTACGACATCACCACCACTGTCGGTGTAGGCTTGGTTGGTGGTGGGCGAAAAATCTGTGTTTTCCGCAAACAAAACGCCGAGATAGATGCAACCAAGAAGAGGGCTGAAGCCGCACTGATGGTACAAAGCTAAGTCCAACAGCGGAGCTAATTTTCAGCCTAATTACGTTTTCGTGGTACACATAACGCTTTCACTAGAGATGCTAAACATTTGCTAGTAGAATCAAGTATAGTTAGACATGACATGTCACTACCTGATACGTCATGTACTTTTAGACCCCTGAATACATTACGTAGATTTTGGAGGGAACATGTAAGGGGACTATTCCTGTTACATGATTTATGACTGGAACATGTCTTATCATAAAAACATGTGATTATAAAAAACGACTTCGTGGTTGAAAGCCAGCCACCCATTACAAAAAGCACACGCTCAACATCACGCATTCTCTTAAGACCACGTAGTGGAAACATAGCAAGTTCAAAAGGATTCCACGTGCCGATTCTTCGTGCATTCATATGCGACGCATTACACGCACAGAATTCAATCATATGCGAAAGCCTCACTGACATCGCTACTTCCAACGTTATCGATTACAACGTAGTAATCCACAATTTAAAATTCTCGAGTAGCATCATACAATAAGAAGTGTATACACACTGTGTGGTTGAAGTATACGTCTCCATATCGGTATATTGGTATATTAGTATATCGCGTTCAATTCTTCAAGGAAAAGTTTATTGCCTAATTTATGTTCGTCTACAACCTATACAGACAACGTTTTCTCCTTTTTTCTGATTTTCTCTTTCTTTTTCGCCAAAACTACAGCCGCATGAATCATGGTGACTCGCTCGCGGTGAACGGTGCCACGCGACTAGAACCCAACCAACTAGCCAACACCCACTATGAGCGGACTTTCCTGCGGTGCCTCTAGATTGTGTACCTTCTTAAGAAATAGCGAGCAAGTTAACGGCGTTTTGAAGAACATTATAGCATGAATCTCCCGAAACTTGTGTAGTGTAGGGTTAGTATGGGTTTAAGGATGTAGCAGAATAACTATAAACCAGAAGGCTGATACACTCACGAGGTGGTATCTGGTCGTCCACAGTAATGTCACTTGTGCCTGACACAGCTTTTTATACGGAGCATAGATTCCGAAATTACTCTTTGCTTCAAGGTGTCTGGAACATGAAGTTATCCGTCGTCAAATATGACCATCTTTATTTTGCATGGAAGATGAAATGATGCACCACTCAAAAATCTGGAAGTAACTATTACAAAAATCTGATACCATGTACTCCTCCACATTTCAATTATCACATGTCAAGTCTGGTGCCATCCCTCATGTGCTAATACTTCCGAGAGAGTGAAAATAGGGATACTTTTTTTCCTTACGTACCGTCATTTTACTTGCCTAAAAAAAGGGGGTTTCGCAAAGTCATTCAGAAAAGTCAAACTTACTCTGAACCCTTTTAACTTTCTTTCCTTCTTGATGTCTTCTCTGGCGTTCAGCAACAGGAACGTCTGCTAAGTCATACGCTAATTTCTCGGTGACACAAAACTTTCCTGTTATCAATATTCCCTGTTAAGTTTTCGTACATGAAAATTCATTTCATTACTTTATTGGTTGACTTGTTATTGCGTAATTCTGTAGATTTCGGTCATGGATAAGGTTTTTTTTATTCCTGTGACAATCAATTCATTTCTCGACCCCTTTTCCAAGTTTTCATAAAACCTTTCCTTTCCATAAAACTGCTGGTTTTATGGCTAATCTCCTGTGGTGGGTAAGAGTCATACATCAAGGAACAAGCAATCAAGTGATACCCCATCGCAGTGAATTTGTTTTGAAGAAGAAGGAACCAAAGTGTGGTTAACGGCGTTGCTCTATCCAAGCGAATTTCTTTCAGCCATACACCTGAATATCTGACGTCCTCTTGGTAAGTCGTGCCACAGGCTGCTTGCTTACCCTGTGGAATTCCTTTATGGAGGCCATGCAAGCCAATTCATCGCGTTAATTCATTGTTTTGTTGGTCATGTATGTTGTAAGGCATTGCAAGCCTGCGTGATCATGACAAAAGGAATCGTTCTCAAAGTAACCTTTTTTTTTTCAAACGCAAGGTGCTCCGGCTTTTACTTAAACGTGTCTTTACTAGTATTTTTATGACAGACAACAAAAGTTATCTCTAGTCAAGGCTCGTCTGAAAATGCGAGCCGAATATCAGTGCGTCATACAAGGCAAGATATTTACAGCTGATTAATTCATTCAGCCTGGCTAGTTTGTACTGACCTAATATTTTCATATTAAAAGGAAGCAGACACTACAGAGTGCGCATGTCCTGTGTCGTAATTTATTGTCTGAAGTGTGTATTTATGAGTAATGCGGATTCATTAACAAAATCAGAACTCATTGTAAAAAACTGATAGAACAGTGCTTTCCCTCTCATTCGCAATGTCGCCGCAAGCTACGCAGCATGCGGTTAGGACTACTTTGAAGAGTTTTATGAACTGCATGTCCATGGCTAGTAGCTTAACACATTTGCAAGAATATTCTGTGGACCATGGAGCATTGTCATGTTGTGCCACTGCGCATGTTTGCACCAGGTGAGGTGGTCTACACGTGTCTTGTCAATTCAAAGTTTTACCGCAGAGATGAAAAAAACCAACAAATGCAATAACTAAGAATTGGCAACTTACGCGATCTGCGGGCAGCTTTGAGTCAACTGCGACCCCATATGGTAAATATCCATAAAATTCTAGCGCGATGGGGTTTGTCCGCTCCGGAACCAGAGGCCCTTTTCGTTCAGCCCAGCATCTTTCAACACGTTCTTCCTTCTTGGCGCCGTGAAACATTTCCTATGCTTCCAAAGTTGATATGTGGTGTTTAACGTTCCAAACCCACCATATGATTATAAGAGACGCCGTAGTGGAGTGCTCCGGAAATTTTGACCACGTGAGGTTTTTTAACGTGCACCCAAATGTGAGCACACGGGCCTACAACATTTTCGCCTCCATCGGAAATGCAGCCGCCACCGCGGGGATTGGATCCCATGACCTGCGGGTCAGCAGCCGAATAGCTTAGCCACAAGACCACCACGGCGGGGTTATGCTTCCAAAAGTAGCCCAATGCTCTACCTTTGTGACGTCTGTCACTTCCACGCGAAGTAAGTGGTGAGAGCACAACGAGTACAAGGGTACAACCACCTACCGGCCTCTATCGAGTTATCGCATCTGCGACGCCCTCTTCATCTAGAAAAAACAAAAGGAGGAAGCATTACATCACGCTGCGAGACTTGGCAAGACAAGTAATTTCAAAGCCAGCAGTGCCGGGAAAACACAGAACCTTTTGCGTGGACATCACGCACGGAACGAGAATCACGGAGACTTTGGTGTGTTGATAATTTTTAGTCAAGCGAGCTTCTTCGGCATTGTTCCGCCGGCTCACTGAGGAAGTACAAAAAGAGAACGCAACATGAAAACGTACCGAACGCCCACGGACGCACAGACCCCACTGGCACCTCTTCATGCTTGTATCTTTAGGCGCACTCGTCTGCTGCTATCGCACGCTTTAACTCGCACATGCACGTACAGAATTCGATGGATGACGTTATCAATGTTGCCATAATGAGGAATCTAATGGCGACGGAGGTGGCAAGACATGGAGTACTAAAACGTACCGAACGCTCACGGACGCACCAACTCCACTGGCACCTCTTCATGGTTGTATCTTGAGGCGCACACGTCTGCTGCTATCGCACACTTCAACTCGCACATGCACGTACATGATTCGATGGATGACGTTATCAATGTTGCCATAATGAGGAATTTAATGGCGACGGAGGTGGCAAGACATGGAGTACTAAAACGTACCGAACGCTCACGGACGCACCGACACCACTGGCACCTCTTCATGGTTGTATCCTGAGGCGCACACGTCTGCTGCTATCGCACGCTTTAACTCGCACATGCACGTACAGGATTCGATGGATGACGTTATCAATGTTGCCATAATGAGGAATCTAATGGCGACGGAGGTGGCAAGACATGGAGTACTAAAACGTACCGAACGCTCACGGACGCACCGACACCACTGGCACCTCATCATGATTGTATCCTGAGGCGCACACGTCTGCTGCTATCGCACGCTTTAACTTGCACATGCACGTACAGGATTCGATGGATGACGTTATCAATGTTGCCATAATGAGGAATCTAATGGCGATGGAGGCGGCAAGACATGAAGTACTAAAACGTACCGAACGCTCACGGATGCACCGACACCACTGGCACCTCTTCATGCTTGTATCTTCAGGCGCACACGTCTGCTGCTATCGCACGCTTTAACTCGCAAATGCACATACAGGATTCGATAGATGACGTTATCAATGTTGTCATAATGAGGAACCCGACGGCGACGGAGGTGGCAAGATTGGGTTTCGAGTGTCAACACAATTGTCAACTTGATGTAAAGTGGAAGAAATGCGCAATTATTTGGAGGTGGTGTGAAGAAGAACGGCACATCACCTCGTTTTTATCTTAGCCTGCGTATATGTAAGTTAGTGATCTATAGACGGTTACAGCCTAAGAATGGATTTCAGCTCCACCCGCAGTGGTCACCATCCCCTATTAGCAGACTTTGCATAAATGTCCCACGGTATTGCCATCGGTTACTAACGTGACGTCAGGTATATTTCACGCATTTAAGGCGTATGACTTGTCCATATCGGCCCATGTTGGATTCGCTAGTCTGTGATCGAAACATCTTAATTCATGGCATTGATTGATATGTGGCGTTTAACGTTCCAAAACCATCATATGATTATGAGAGACGCCGTAGTGGAGGGCTCGGGAAATTTCGATCACCTCGGGCTCCTTAACATGCACCCGAATCTAAGCACACGGGGCTAAAACATTTCCGCCTCCATCGTAAATGCAGCCACCACAGCCGCGATTCGATCTCATGACCTGCGGGTCAAGAGCCTCTAGACCACCTTAGCCTCTAGACCACCACGGAGGGGCTTAGGTAGAACCTGCAAACGTTAATATACGCTGCATCATTTTAATTGAGTCATGACAAAAAAAAAACACTCAATCTGGTCAAATGTTCCCATCTAATGCCAAATATCTACCTAATAGATATATATTAGCTTTATCAGATGACTGTTCACTCAGTTAAGGATCGTAAATGTATTTGCTGCTGCTTTGTGCGTAAAAATAAAGCGGGTGTAGACTCTCCTCTGAGAGTCTTTGTCTGGGTTACTCTTTTACTTCTCCCGGATTACACTCCTATATTTGAAGCAGAGTTTTTAGCAGTTATTTTGGTACCTGGAAAACCTTCGGTACGTGATTCGGCAGTTGTGATATAGTTACTGATTGACTGTGCGAATGTAGACCTACGCTTTCAACTTCTCGTTGCGAGTCCTCTGTTTAGAATGCCTTGTTTTTTTATAATTCTTAAAAATCGAACTACAATGCGGTAGGTACTGGGACCATGTCGTCGAGGTATATTTATAAATTAAATGGCGGACCCCATTGCATGACGGTCGCTAGACACTCCTTCAATGTCAATTGTTCCTGATGCTTTTTGTTACTGAATACCGATTTCGGAAGTATTTTTTTCTTTAGGATTCCATAAAACTCTGTTTACACTTTCAAAAATATGGTCATTTTTATTTTGCTTGGATTAATAAATAGTGCCCCACTCGGAAATTTAAAGCGTGTTTCACGAGCTTTTGATGCCGGATTCCACCTCGTAGTTTTTATTCATGCAGGTCTGCTAAGGTGCCCTCTCCTCTTCGCTTTTACTATCAAGAGCCGAAACACACCGATCACTTTTACAGCAATAGCACCTATGAGAGCACAAGAAAGGTCACGTACGCCTTAGCTGTCCGCCAACGCCGCCGCCGCTGCACGTAACCACTATCGCGCGAAATAAGAAAAACCAACTAAGAGAATAAAGGGCACCAAGGACACAATGGGATTCGAACCCGGGTCTGCTGAGTGTCAGCCCAGTATTCTAGGCGCAAACTGACCCAGGCTTAATGTCGGGAAAGCAGTAAGCTATGAACAGTTGTAGTATACGCTACAGACCCATCCTCGTTGACAAAATGTATCGTGCGGCGGACGCGCCGCACCGAGAACACGGGGCACGGCGCTGAAGCGCCGGCCGACACGAGGTACGCAGCAGGCGGTAGCCAAGCAAGAATTGTCTTCATGTGCACAAGCATGCTATTATGGATGGATGGATTGATGTGGCTCTACCCTTTAGATCAGGTGGCAGCTAACGCCACCTAGCCGTAATACTTATATACATATTGTTGCGTGAAGGCACAAGGGAAACTAGGCGTTTTAAAATATATTTACACAGCGCCAACGCGCAAGCCAAGATGGCGAACAAGAGAGAGCGCGCGCACACACAAGTCACCTCGTCTTCCTCAGCGCCTATCTCACTGTTTAAGTGGGGCATTGTCTCGTAACATAACCCCCGGGTGCTGAAGCACCGTCTCGGTGCTTTCTATTGTGTTGCCGAGTGGTAAAGCTTAAGGCGGGATACGTGGACAATGTCTGTAGACAGCGAAGCGGAGGCGGAGGAAGACTCGAGCGGGGCTATCTCGTATGTCACATCTGTCACCTGGCGCAATACGCGGTAGGGTCCCGAGTACCGGGAAAGCAGTTTTTCAGAAAGTCCGACGCGTCTAGTCGGAGTCCACAATAGCACAAGAGAACCTGGTGTAAAGGAAATTTGGCGGTGATGTGAGTCGTAACGATGCCGCTGGTGATCTTGCGATGCTAAAAGGCGCTGACGAGCAACTTCTCGTGCTTTGCGAGCCCTGGTGATAGCATCACGGGTGTATTCAGTCGTAAAGTCGACGGCTGTCGGAAAGATGGTGTCGAAAGGTAAAGTTGGATGACGGCCAAACACCAGATAGAAAGGTGAAAAACCAGCTGCATCATGGCGTGAAGAATTATAGGCAAACGTAACGAAGGGCAATGCAACGTCCCAGTCCTGGTGGTCGGACGATACGTACATAGCGAGCATATCAGTTAAAGTCCGGTTGAATCGTTCAGTGAGTCCGTTAGTTTGCGGGTGGTAAGCTGTCGTAAATTTATGTTTCGTCTCGCAGGAGCGAAGCAGGTCGTCGATAACTCGGGAAAGGAAATAGCGCCCACGATCTGTTAGGAGTTGGCGTGGGGCGCCATGGTGAAGTATGACGTCGTGCAGGAGAAAATCGGCAACGTCTGTGGCGCAGCTGGTTGGCAAAGCCCGCGTGATAGCGTACCGGGTTGTATGATCCGTCGCGACAGCTATCCACTTATTCCCCAAAATGGATGCAGGGAAAGGGCCTAGGAGGTCAAGACCAAGTCGGAAGAAGGGATCAAAGGGAACGTCAAGTGGTTGGAGGAACCCGGCAGGACTCATAGAAGGTTTTTTGCGGCGTTGACACTGATCGCATGAGGCGACGTAGCTGCGGACCGAGCGATAAAGACTGGGCCAGTAAAATCGACGCTGTACGCGGTCATACGTCCGAGACAGTCCGAGGTGACCGGCAGTGGGAGCGTCATGAAGCTGGCCGATCACGCTCGCACGTAAGTGGGAAGGTACCACAAGGAGCAGTTCGTGTCCATCAGGGCGGACGTTGCAACGGTACAATGTGTCATCCTTAAGCACGAACAATCGAGTAGAAGGATCGGGTGCCGAAGAATGAAGCTTCTCGATGATGTTACGCAAGGCAGGATCTCGGCGCTGTTCCTCACGGATGTTGCTTAAAGCGGAGAGAGACAGCACACATGGCGATTCATCGAACGCTTCAGGTGGGTCCACTGGATTCCGAGATAAGCAGTCAGCGTCATGGTGTAAACGGCCAGATTTGTAGGACACCGAGTAGTTATACTCTTGAAGCCGTAGTGCCCATCGACCAAGGCGCCCAGTGGGGTCCTTCAAGGACGAGAGCCAGCAAAGTGCGTGGTGATCGGTTATGACAGTGAAATGTCGACCATGTAAATAAGGCCGAAATTTTGCTACTGCCCAAACGAGAGCAAGGCATTCCCTTTCGGTGATGGAGTAGTTCCTTTCCGCCTGCGAGAGGAGACGGCTGGCATAGGCGATAACGCGGGCGCAGCCGCTTTGATGCTGGACCAAAACAGCACCGATTCCGTAACCGCTGGCATCTGTGTGTACTTCTGTAGGGGCAGAAACGTCGAAATGGGCCAGAACAGGTGGTTTTGTTAGCGATTCAATAAGTGTAGAGAACGCCGTAGCCTGCGCAGCGCCCCATGTGAATGAGACATCTTTTCTCAATAAGTCTGTGAGAGGACGGGCGACTTCCGCAAAGTTGTTCACAAAACGTCGAAAGTACGAGCACAGACCGAGAAAGCTGCGTACTTCTTTAGTGCAGGTCGGAACAGGGAAGTTACGCACGGCTCGCACTTTATCGGGATCAGGACGTACACCAGAGGAGTCGACAAGGTGGCCCAACATTGTTAGTTGCTGGCGTCCGAAGTGACACTTTGACGAGTTCAGTTGGAGACCGGCATTGCGAAATACGGCCAGTATTGAGGAAACGCGGTCGAGGTGGGTTTCAAAGGTCGGGGAAAAGACGATAACGTCGTCAAGGTAGCATAGACAAATTGACCATTTGAACCCACGCAAAAGAGAGTCCATCATCCGCTCGAAGGTGGCTGGAGCGTTGCATAATCCGAAGGGCATGACCTTAAATTGGTAAAGACCATCGGGGGTGACAAAAGCGGTCTTCTCGCGGTCCATGTCATCGACAGCAATTTGCCAGTAACCTGCTCTTAGATCAATAGAAGAAAAATACTTAGCGCCGTGAAGACAATCTAGGGCGTCGTCTATGCGCGGTAGCGGGTAGACGTCTTTTTTAGTGATCTTGTTCAGATGTCGGTAGTCAACACAGAATCGCCAAGTGTTGTCCTTCTTTTTGACAAGAACAACAGGGGAAGCCCATGGACTACATGATGGTTCAATTATGTCTTTGGCGAGCATGTTGTCGACTTCTGCTTGAATTATGTGACGCTCGGTCGAAGATACGCGGTATGGCCGTCGATGGACAGGGGAGGCATCGCCGGTGTCAATGCGGTGCTTTACCGCACTGGTTTGACCTAGTGGACGATCACAAAAGTCAAATACGTCCCAGTATGACTCAAGAACGCGAAGGAGTTCGTCAGCTTGATGCGGCAAAAGGTCTGACGCGATCATTTTTTTAACATCAGGAGACGGGCTTCCTTGCGAAGATCGAGCATGTGTGAAGTTGGAGTGTCGAGCCTCGTTCGAAGACAGAGCTGATATGACGCATTCTTCAGAAGGAGTCAGCATGGCGAGGGCGATTCCGCGCGGAAGCACTTGCGGACACAGAGCAAAGTTGAGCACAGGAATGCAGGCGCGGTTTGCACGTAACTGAATAACAGTGTGTGGTAAGGTAACACTGTGGGTCAAGAGAAGGGATGTGATGGGCGCGAGCACATAGTCACCATCGGATACAGGTGGCGAGGGCGTAACGGTGATGCAGGTCACAGTTTGCGGTAACAAACGGACATGTTCAGCAGAGCACATACGGGCTTGCGGTCGACTGGGCGGATCAATCGGACACGGTAGGTCAAGTTGCACAGTACCGGCTGAACAGTCGATGAGAGCGGAATGAGTGGACAAAAAGTCAAGACCAAGGATCACATCATTGGTGCAGTGAGAAAGAACAGTGAAGAGAACTGAAGTTTGACGGCCGGCAATAGTAACGCGTGCAGTACAGACGCCAATAACAGCAGCCGTACTACCATCAGCAACGCGAACGCTGCGTGAAGGGGCTGGAGTAAGTACTTTCTTTAAGCGGTCTCGAATGTGCAGGCTCATCACAGAAATATGGGCGCCAGTGTCTACTAAGGCTTTAACAGATAAACCGTCCACTTCAACGTCGATCAAGTTCTGATTGGTCGGGAGCGTCAACAGAGGAATTGGAGAGCAAGTCGTATCAGCAGCGTCACCTCCAGGAGCTGCAGCCGTTAGTTTTCCGAAGAAAACCGCCGGGCAGAGGACGGGGACGGGGAACGAGGTGGCGGTGGAGATCGGGAAAATCTACGTCGAGGTGAAGGTGAGCGACTGTACTGGGCAGTGGTCGTAGTGGTCGGGTCGTAATTAGCTGAGCCATCACGCCGTGGTGGTTCCTGGTCATAGAGGTGGGCCGGTGAATGGGGGTTGGAGAAGTTTGGGTTTGCCCGATACGGTGAGGTCCACGTGCTTCGGCAATGACGGGAAATGTGTCCCACTCGTTCACATCGGAAGCAAATCGGCCTGTCATCAGGCGTTCTCCACGCATTTGGGTCACGATTACGTGGAGCAGGGCGGCGATACTGCTGTGGGTGGCTCGGGGTAGACGAACTGACAGCGCCGGGACGGTGCACAGAACAGACTGTGTGAACACCCGCGTTGGCTAGTTCCTGGCGAACAACGGTCTGTATTAGCGATATGGTCGGCTGAGGATCACTCGGTGCCAGTGCTCTCAAGGGGGCGGGTGAGATGGCTTCGATTTCACGGCGTACAATTCTCGTGATGTCACTGGAGTGTGAATTGGGCAGGGTCGGTACACGGAGATCCGCACATGTTGACGTCGCAGCAGTGTTGGGAAGGCGCGTAAAGTGGTAAGCAATGCGACGGCTTTTAGCCTCTTGAAACTGTTGGCACTCCAAGATAACATCTTGCACGGTGGAACAGCCTTTGCACACAATGAGGTTAAATGCATCGTCTGCGATGCCCTTGAGCACGTGCGCTACCTTGTCGGCTTCAGCCATGGTTCGGTCAACTTTACGGCAAAGGGTCAGCACATCTTGAATATACGCCAGGTAGGACTCCGTGGACGTCTGAACACGTGTGCCAAGTTCTTTCCTAGCGGCCTGCTTGCAGCCGGCAGATTGACCAAACAACTCGCGTAATTTGGTCTTGCATACGTCCCAGCTTGTGATACCGTCCACATTGTTATTAAACCACGCCTTGGCCGTTCCTTGTAAATAAAAGATGATGTTCGCCAGCATTAAGGTTGGGTCCCACCTGTGATTTGTGCTGAAGAGTTCGTAGAGTTTAAGCCACTCATCCACGTCCTCGCCGTCCGTTCCCGAAAAGTTGCCGGGATCGCGGGGTGGAGCGGCCACGAGATAAACAGGAGAGGTCGGCGCCATTGATGCATTGGGCGTAGCAGTTGAGGAAGCGTCGCTGCCGGTGGACATGTTGGGAGCAGAGACTAGGCGTCCGCTGCGTAACTCCGTCGTGCGTTGTAACCCAGCACCTTCCACCAAAATGTTGCGTGAAGGCACAAGGGAAACTAGGCGTTTTAAAATATATTTACACAGCGCCAACGCGCAAGCCAAGATGGCGAACAAGAGAGAGCGCGCGCACACACAAGTCACCTCGTCTTCCTCAGCGCCTATCTCACTGTTTAAGTGGGGCATTGTCTCGTAACAATATGTACAACGCCCCCTAGAGGCCAGTCAACCGGTTTCAAAACCTGAACCGAAACCCTGATACCACAACAGCCAGTTTTCAAACAATTCGAATTCCACAACGAGTTTGTCGTCGAATTTTTCAACCAAATACTACAGCTTCAGGCATCGTTCCCCGACGTCATCAGCCAAAGCATATAAAGATTCCATAAAATTCCTTGCAAGTGTGTAACAGAACCCATCTTTTCCGAAGAACGATAAAAGATGGCATGGTGAATACCTCCCTACTACACAAATATAGATGACTTATGGTACCCGGCAAATGCGCTCGTAACTGGTACCCGGCAAATTCCCTTGTAGCATTACCCAAAGATACGTTGTAAAACGTGGTGAAAGACCACTCGGGCAGCTATGGCTGTGACTGCGCTACGCGTTAGCACAGGTTTGGCAAAGATACGTTGTAAAACGTGGTGAAAGACCACTCGGGCAGCTGTGGCTGTGACTGCGCTACGCGTTAGCACAGGTTTGGCAGCTTATGTTATATACTTGCTTATGTTTCTCGAAGCCACAGGGGGAAAAAGGAACACATTTGGATATTTCCATTTGAGGATAAGAAAGGGCTCGTAATTTTGAAAAATATATTTTTATTGTAGCTTCTTTTCTGGCCCACAGGAGCAGCAACGTCTGTGTAGTCGTCTGCAAAGTTCTTTGAGGCACAAGAAGATATGCTATAGTTAAGTTAGTCCTATTCCAAATGTAGTACTTTGGAATTGTCATTTATTTATTAACTTCAGATAATAGTTCTGTGCTTGCTTCATTCGTACGTAATTTCTATGGTTTTTCAATTTTGACAGTGTTTAGGTGACTGAATAATTCATTTTTGTTTTTATTTTAAGGCTCAATGCCTTTTCTCTGTTATATTATCTGCCGGTTTGATAGCTAATCCCCCACAGAAGGTACGAGCCATAAAACTTGTACAATTCAAGAAAGCAAGTATATCTTTATATTTCATACATTTGAGTGAGCATCAAAATGTAATTATAAAATTTAATGTATATATTTTGTAACCCCAATTACTCCAACTTTTATAACATTTCATAAGACCGCTCAATTGTTGGTCGATCCCCTACAGCGGCTATAAGTCATAAGAGAAGACGAACAAAAACAAGAACAAGAACTCCGAAGCTGGACTTCAACGTGCATGACGCTGCTCCTTCTTCGAATTACTGCATGTGCTGCGACACTTCGTCAGCAATTTGAGGAGGTGAGTCGATTCCCTGCATCATGATCCTAAGATAACAGGTAAACATGCTTCGATCGGAAATGCGAAGGAAGTACTCTCAAATGGGTGTGACATTTATGCTGTCTTTGGTACAAAGATAGCATAAATGTCATACCCACCAGTGAAGGCTCTTCCTAACATCATATTGAATCCGAGCCTACGGCGTGTGTAAATTCTTGGCAGCGTAATTTGAACTACGCGCACTGTTTCGAGGGAGCTTCAGGCTGGTGTGGACCAGGTTCGCGACCGACACTGCTTTTTGTCCTCAACTTCGCCACCAAGTGGTCTAGCTAAGCCTCGCCTTCTGCGAGCGTCCGCCAGTGCGAATTTCATTGTGGCGGAGCCCCGAGTTTGCGTAGTTGATGTCTATGCAATCAGCGCATGGTACGGCAGTTCATTCCTCTTTCAAGTTTGTACTATGAATGCCGGTTCCTTGCCAACAAGGCTTCGAGAAGCCCCGACACGCGCGCCTGCGCGGTACGGCCCCAGTATATCTGCGCCTTCAGTATTTTGCAACCAAGATTTCTCACTCTCGTGCACCAAAATACCTTTTCAAAGCACAGCATCCTCGAAAAAAATTGTTTCTTACGACCAAACATTGATTTGATTGATTTGTGGGGTTTAACGTCCCAAAACCACCATATGATTATGAGAGACGCCGTAGTGGAGGGTTCCGGAAATTTCGACCACCTGGGGTTCTTTAACGTGCGCCCAAATCTGAGCACACGGGCCTACGACATTTCCGCCTCCATCGGAAATGCAGCCGCCGCAGCCGGGAATCGAACCCGCGACCTGCGGGTCAGCAGCCGAGTACCTTAGCCTCTAGACCACCGCGGCGGGGCTCTTACGACCAAACAGGCTTTCAAGAAAACACGAAGCGCTTGCTTCAATAGATTTCACTGGTGCACGGGCCCATCAGCAAGTTTCCGTGTCTAGATGAAAATGCAATTGATACTGCGCTAGTTTTTCGTCAGAAAAACATTCATCTAGGCATACACATTTCAGGTGCGCAAGTCAAAGGACACTCAGCGCGTCACAATCGTCACTAATTTTTTTAGTGATCTTTGACGACGCGGGTTTATAAGTCACGCAAGCAATCAATAATTCTGGAAGTCAACGCCACCAGATTTAGAAGAATTGCATAGGAAGGTTATCTCTCATAATTTGCATGAAACCTTTTGAAGGTCATAAGGCGTTATCCCACCAACGTAGCTCAGCAGCTCATGTGTGGCAGTGGTTGCTCAAATATGTCCATCATTTAATGCTGTGGAATAAATATTTAGACGCCGAGTCCCGGTATTTTTTACCTACATTTCAGAAACGCTACCCTTACAAATTCCAAGACGTAACAGTGCAGGGGTGGCTTCTGCTTGACCATACTGACGTTGTGGGTGCGAACCCCATCAACAATACGTACTATTTTTTAGCACTTGCGCTTCCCCTTCATATATTGTTTACTGCAACTCCATTGAAAGGTACGCCTATTTCTCTGTGCATATTTATCTACTTCACACGCACCTCGAATAAACTGGGGCTGTGGTCGATTACACCTTTTCTTTGCACAATTAGCCCTATCCCTTGACGCGCTTCGCAACGGCAAGTTCAGCACTGTCCCAAATAAACATGCTCGTGCCATTGCTTATTATACGTGAACGGCTAAAAAATAAAGTAAGCTACAGCTTGTTCCCTGAACGATACCATGAAAAAAATTAGGAGCGCGACTAGCTAGATCACGTGTTTTCACAATGTGCACCGCTAGATAATAAACACACGCCCATAGAAATTTGACTGCTGAATGCGACACAACACGACCTCTCGGCCCATCAAAACGGCCTGTCAGTGTTTCAGCAAACACCTCGCGTTACGTATTCTGCCACTGGCGAAGGCCAAATGCTGTTTATCTTTTCTTCAATTGGCGCCTTTCTAACTTGTTTACATTAAACGAAAATGAACAGGCGATTACCACCCAGGGCGTTCACTACAATTTCGTACAACTTCCATCTCCAGTGAAACAAACATGTACGGCTCTGCCGCGGATCCAGGCCAGGCGGTGGGCACACCAATGTACGGAGAGGAAAATGTGAACGAAATGAACGTGTACAAGTATCCTGTCATTCAAGGCCAGGCGATGGGCACACCAGCATACGGACAGGATGTCAACGAAATTAACATGTACAACTATCCCATGGACGCGCCAGCGTACGGAGAGGAGATTGTCAGCGAGATGGTGGTTCCAGCAAACTACCCGTTGGATTTCCCTTCAGGTAACAAATTCCAACATTCGTCTATTTTTACGAGTAGAATGTAAAACAGAAAGACCGGTGCTGTGGTATTGTGTGGCCTACTGTTCTGTTGTTATTGCCTTACTGAATCTGCGTATAGCTGAAATTCGACACGTTACTTGGGACCATAATTACACAGCGTTGTTATTAACTTGCCGTGCGTAATATACATGTCAAGAACATAAATTTTACTCAAAAGCTATACTTCCGTTTTTTGTGTGTTCTTTGCACACATTATTGATGCTCACTCCAACTTGATGGAACTTAGATATCGAGTGTCCGAACATATGCGGACATATCGACGCGGGTACAAACGTCATCGCGCTTGTTTTTGCATAAGTGGTTTATACTAGTTACTAAATGAATGATGCGTCTTCAGGGCATCGCGTAGCCAAATCACCAATGCAGATAACCACCGTAGACTGCTGAGTTCTGCTTACAGTGTACATACATTGCTCGCTTGATGTGTTGGCCTGAGAACGAACTCTCTAAGGCCGAACTTCCTTTGAACATGAGCCCTCAGAGTAGCAGAGTACTCTACTTCAGACCAAAGGTGGCACTACAAACGTGTTCTAAAACACACCCTATCCAGGCGACAAGAAATCGTCTTAACATGTAATACAGCTTTGTATTACAAGTGATACATTATGGTAGGAAGCGGAACATGGAAGCTCGCGATGAAAAATTTGTAAACAGGGGTTGTGTCAAAACGTCCTCTCAACACAAGGCCTGTTTACGAATGTAATATATTATTGAGGTAACAACAAGGCAGCACACGGTGTGAACAGCGCAAGAACAGAATCGTTGAATGCTTCCAACCAATCACAAGTGAGTCCATCATAATTCGTATTCATGGACCATCACATAAACAAGATGCACATAATGTCTTGAAGATGTCTAGTGAGTACCAGGCTCCCCGCGAACTGACACAAAATGCTATAGAGTGCGTTTTCTTACTTCGCGAATACTACGATTATCCATGGGGTATAGTTGGTAGCTTGCATGTGTGCTGGTATTAGTTACCTTAAGCGAGTCTTAAACGTGCACTTGGTAGCCGCTCAAAGTGGTGATGCAGGCTTAGTTGGTTCGATTCACTTGTATGCATATTCGTAACACACGCACAAAAAATAACCAGACACAGCCACGAATAAGGAACACATACACAGGACGGGTGCTAGCTAGATCCTTCACCAGCTTTCACTGTGATTGTGCAGTGTGTTCTGCGCAGGCGTGGTCATCTTTCTCATCAATACTTAAAGACGATAGCCTTTCTTGGGGTACTTTGACGCGGAAAATTCAGTCTGTTTGTCTGTCTGTACATTTGTCTGTCTGTCCACCGTAACAATACCTCAAACGGCAATAAGCGATACCCCAAACGGCCAATTACATCCGCAGCGCCCGCCAATAATGCTCAAGTTTCAGTGGTCATACCTGTGTTATTGTCATTTAAAAAAGCAATTATTGCACATGTCTGAGGCACCATAACAATAAGTCAATATTTTGTATGTGTGTCTTTATACTAGAGAAGGCATACAAAAGTAACTCTAAGAACCATAGCGTTTATCACGCTGCGCTGACAGTGCAACGAGATGTTCAAAACGGAAAGTGTTTCCAACGCTTTGCTAAAACGACACGGTGGTCGCACCTGCCCCTCGCACTGCGTTTTACACCTTATCGCCTCGGAGACGGACGCCTTCCTTCGTTTTCGGAGATAACTGCCAGATAGCGCTCCAGCCTAACCAGACTCAATGCGCTCGTTCACCTTCGCTGCACGGATCGATACTCTCTAACGCAGCGCCTCCAGAATACAATTTACCGATTTTCTCGCGCAGAACATCAAACAAACGTTTTGTTCACTCTCTCCAGACGCAATGCTATTGTCTTTCGACGACATTTGCAGTGAAACATACAGATATGGAGCCATTTTTTTTCCTTTTCTGGGTTAACGGTTACGAAGACCAACGGCGACGCAAATAACTAAAACAGGAAAATTCACCGCAGTTGTCATCTCGTAACTTTCGCTGTAAAACGGACCGGATGTGTTAGGGTGCTACTAAAGAAATATATGGTTGGAAGTGTTAGCGCTAACAGACGGGGCGTGCATTCCCAAGTTTTGATCGCTCACAACCTGTAGGCTTTTGTTTGTTTGTTGTCTTTGATCGGCATAGAAAATATGTGCAAGTTCGAAAGTTGATATCATAGGATTTCAAATGCAGATGCAGTATAAATGTCCAAATTGTGATAGACGCGTTGATGGGGGGGGGGGGAGGCGGATGATTTGTGGCAAAATAAGTGTTGAAGGCTCCGAAGTCTTCTAAATCAGTCACTTTACATGCCCCTTCTGTGGCTCAAGAGTGTCAAGTAATCAGTGCGCGTTTGTTTTGTGTTTCAGGAGAAAGCAAAGTGGATGCTATGTAAGTAAACAGTCTCAAACCTATAGCGAATAGAAAGTGTCGTAGTTGGGAACTACGGGCATTAGCACGCAGACATATCCTAAATTAAAATGCGTATTGGTAATGCAATTTCGCTTATGCCCTACATTGGTATGAAATAATGTTTTGTTCTTACTTTGGAAATGAGTAAACAGGACTAATCTATTTTTACACGCAACATCGCACACCACGAACATCAGTCAGACACAATCTACTCTGTTATATATGTGGCAATAATGAATCCTCTAGAGCATGTCTGGTGCACCGGAAGCATCAGAACTTTTTGCTCGAAAAAAAAAGTTCTGGGTTGCCTTCTCAAGCGCAGCGACCACTTTACAAAAACCAGAAAGTGGGGACACGTGACCACCATAACTATAGACGTTCTCGTGCACATGAGCACTCGTGGCTTGAATATCAAGCAAAAATATCGTGGTAAAGATATATCGGAGGAGCTAGTGCAGTGCCGCGTCCACAGTAGTCTATAGCGAAATAAAGACTCTATGGAATTAGGTGACAGCACATATCACTGGGTCCAGTCCTCTTCTAGTGTTTATTTTTGTCGCCCTTAAGTTTCTATCCATCTATCCCATCAAGGAATTGTGCCCCGTCATGCTGGGTGAAACAGAGGAGCAACGCGCGATATCTGCGAGCCTCCAGATTATTACCGGGGTTGTGACACGTGCGCTACAAGAATAAACGCACAAAAAGAAAAAGAAACAAACTTGGAGGATAATGGTGCTTCGCTGTTATGATTTCGTGTTTTTGCTCACTCAAAATAACTAGGACACCACCTTCAAGACCAAATTCTCAGCTTAGATCCAGTCGGTATAATTGCCGATCGGCTTGTAAAGTTTGAGTGAGTTCGAAATCTAAAAAATGAAATTGGCGAAAGTGTGAAGAACATAAATTTTAAAATTCAGAATGGACCAAGTATGCATATCACTTCAAAAGTCATAACTAAAAAAGTTATGGTGTAAATTAAACGCAGCTTGGCAGCTATAGGTAATCAGGGCAACACCTGGTACATCTAACTTCCACAATCACCACATCTCTAAGCTACTGTACGCTTTCAAAAAAAAAATATTCACAAAGTTGACGTTAGGCAGGTTTAATTTTCACACATGCAGCCTCAGTACAAAAATTTACGATTTTTGAACAGTTCTGCTCAAATGCCCAGCTACACTTATCGAGTACCAAGACGAAAAATTTTATGGGAAAATTTTGGAAAAGGATGCCAGAAAAAGTCACTTTTGAGATAATGTCCTCGAAAATTTGGAGTGCATGTTTATGTAACATGGAAGCATTCAATATGCAGGGAAATCACCAGGCTCGCAGCCTAGAACCTTGTTTGAAGTGACGCAATTTGCTTTCGAGCTAACTAAAGCACGCATTTTATTTTAGCTGGTTTTGAGTCTGCAGCTAATCCTCATCCACCTGATCCACAGTGGCTCCACGCCTGCTTTACTGATCCCCTAACTTCCTGTTATGCTCCTTTTTATGCAATACTTTGCCATGTTTCATGAGGTACTATAACTCTTTTTTCCTGAAACACCAGAGAAAGTACCAAGAGCTCGGCATGTCAAAAAAAATGCAGAGAGCGGAGCGCAAACACGCTTAACCTAAACAACACAGTGTTACAGCCGTGTCTTTTGAATGTATTTAAATAACTTAGCATTACGTTTTATCAGAACTGGACAGATATACTTAGAAATGTGTTCGGGATTACAGATGCTGAAATACACATGCAGGAACTCTAATATACAGATACTGAGATAGATCTGTAGTTTGCGTTACGGAATATTTCAAAGATACTTCTCCAAAAAAAAAACAACAAGAAAGTGTCCCTAATAGAAATACAGCAATGATAATACGAGAATATGTGCGCTAAATTACTTCTAAAATAGGACTGACGGTAAGGCAGATTTATTAGGAGACATACATATTTATTAAATATCAGTGGGCATTATAGCCTAGAAAACATTTTAAATTACGCAATTTTATTTCCCCATAATCAAGCGAGATGCGGAGCTCCTCGCGACACCGACATCAACGCGGCGGCATTGTAAACAAGCCTACGTCACGAGTTTGTGTCGTCTGCTTGCTGGCGCGCGCCCTGCGCTTGCGCTGCCTGTGATTTCTTCCCCCAGGCCTGTGGTTTTGCGTGTGCTGGTTATGCTTGCCGTCAGTGCGGCACCCGCTCGCGCATACTCAGACGCGCGCCGCCACGTCACAGTTTTCTGTGGTCACGTGGCCAGCTCTGTTCACCTCGCTGCCGGAACTGCTCTTAGCCCGCTCGGTGCTCCTTGAGACCAAAACTGTGACTAGGCATTCTAAAAACGTCTCTAAACAATTAGCCACATCACACTGGCACGAACGACGTTTGCAGCAGTGATAAGCGGGTCATAACCTATCTATTGAATTTAAACGTGTCCAATTTTTTCTTTGAGTGTCATTGAAATTACACGGATGCTGATGTTGCATAAATGCATTGATTAGTGTAGCATAACACCGTGAATAACTCTGCAGAGGATTAGGAAATGCCACTCGGTCATTTAGCTGAAAATGTTAATTCAGGAAAACCATACCTTTGTTTACACACACCATCTCTTCTGCTGAAATGGCGTGATGTCAGTTGTACTTTATTAGCACTAGCTTATCAAGTAACCATTCTCTAAACATAATCAGTCTTGCAGTATAGGAAACTCTGTCTATCATTCTACACTCGTACAAGTTCATGCTGTAACTCATAACTGCCAGAATGGCAACCGAAAAAGAATTCGCTTCTGCACCAGGCTTGAAAAATATCCGTAGTTGTCAGTATTGTTTCCTCAATCGTTCAGTCAGCGTGGTGAAACGCTCCATCCCGTGTGTGTGCGAATCTTTGTGTCACCGACCAGCAGTGCTCTTTTGCCTCTTTAGCGCAGAAAAGTATTGCTTTTCCTTCTCGAAACGTAACAGCTAAATTGCAACCCAACAACCTAACGAGATATTCATGTCTTGCTGGCATCGTGGCACTTTCGATATATCGCAAAAGTATTTCATTACTGAGATTCAAGTACATATTTGCAATGTATCTCGAGACGAAAATGCAGATACTCTTTTATATGCCTCAGATACGAACGAGATTCTGCCTAGCCCCGTGCAGTATGTACATGAAAATACCTTTATGTAAATTGGTAAGTATTGCGGATTATAAAATTTAAGTTTCAGTTTCGGACGCTTTCGAATCGAAGAAATGCCCGTAACTTTTCCGCGGCTCAAGGAAATAACAGAATTCTTTTTGCGAAATATTCTTGAAAGCATAGGACATTTGGAAATAGTAAATACCCGAAAACAAGCTTTCCCGAAAAGTTTGTTTTTGAAGGTGGTATCCTAACCTAAACAAAATTAGCTACGCTATATAAGCAAAACCACTGCGGCACTTCATTCAAACTATACATTATTTAAAACCGCTAGTGCTTAGAAGTATTGAGATGTTACTGTTGCCAGCGTGAAGTTCATTGATATATGGAGCGGCCAACTTCAATCATTGTTCAAGTAGTGAATATCCCGACGAAATATTTTGCTGCAACATTTCATATTTCTCATTCTACTGTGCAGCAGTGACCATTTGAGGCTCGCAACCGTTGTGATTTGCACAACTGTCTTCTTTGGATTCATCATGGTGATGACTATAGTGATGGTGGCACTAACGGATGGTAAGGAACAGCCTCTCTTACTTGTTTGACCGTAGTAAAATAGGGAAGGGAATAATTTTAAGAGCTGCAACTAGATGTACTTTAGTTATTTTCTGTGTGTGTGTCATGGCATTGGTTGCATCGAGGATTGGAAGTGTGGTGGTAGTCCCATTACAGCCGTTTTGAATGCAGCATTGTGGAAATCATAGGCTTGAGTGCAAGGAAGGCTGAATGGGACCTTCAACCAGCTACATGGAGCGCATATTCAGCCCCTTATTTCTACTTACTCGGACATATAAAGGCATACTTAAAGGCCGGTGCTTATGGCTACGAGTGTATTATTGATGGTAATCGTGACCCTGGATGGTAATTGTGACCCTGGATCCGTGAAGCCGCATTCTGCAAAACTGTCGCATCACTGCAGTTACCATTGAAAGGCCGGGACGCAACGGCAGCCTGTTGTGAGAGGCGTGTCAGCTCTTACTTCTCATTTTCGCATCCACTGTGAAGCTTGTCCTCCTTCAAGTTTCATCAAAGGGTGGGGAGTAGCCGTTTCGCTGATGGTCCCCACGACCCTCTACACGCCATTGGTAGAAATATGAACTCGCGCAATGAAAACTTCCCAAAACACCCACGAGTATCAGAATAGAAACGGAGAGAAGAGGCACCGGCTTTCAACTAAAGTTCATGTCAAAAAAAATAAAGATGAAGTAAGTGCGTGATGCTCATCATTACGCCAATAGACAAAGTCAGGTTAGCACTTCATCTCATAGTCTATTCACGCGCGAGGTTTTGCTCATTCTTCCAGGGTCTGTTACAAATTCGTCTAAAACATCCTGGAAAGCAGATGGCGTTTCCCTCTCATATTTTCAACCACGTCATTTCACTACTCTTCCCCAGCCCTCCCCCTTCTCCTGAATCTTTCTGTACCGAGTGTGGCTCGGTACAGAAAGTACCGAGCCATGGTGTCCCAGCTTGGCTCGCCAAGCTGGGACACCATGATTACGACAGTGATGCAGCCATGAAGTGTGGATTGTTTTCGGCTTCATCCATGTTGACGCCACCGATGTCGTTGACATCAATTTCCATGTTTGATCAGGCATTTTATGACTTCTTGGCCCTGCGGTCTCCACAGGCGGCTCTGAGCGAATGAAAATTGTAACAAATTTCGCTCATTTTATAGCTAGTAAGCATGGGAAGAGAATGTTATGATATAATTTGTCAACAAATCATTTAGTAAATACACTGCTGCAATAGCTACCGCTGGAGCACCACTTCGGCTTGTCAGAAGAGCAACAATAGGGTTTCTATGAAGGATTATGACATCTAACTGCCGCTTTCGGGCATAGTATTAAGCACATCAAATGCGATACAGTAGAGTTATAAGTTCATTTCCCAGAGTCCGACATTACAGACGAGATAGACGAGACAGACGAAGCACCTGCGGTCCCTGAACGGTCCCTGGGAGGTGGCGGAGAGCTCCTTGTCAACTTTCCCGAGGTGCGGACGCATGTCACAGCGACTACAACAAGACACCCAGTCCCGTCGACCGCAGAAGCGACCACACAGACGCTACTCGCGACCACGTCTACTACAGAAACGACTACGCAGCAAGTACCAAGGGCGACCAATTTGACTACGGCTATGACGACAACAACTACAACAAAGCGGAGCGCTCTCCATACAACCACAGCGCCATCTACATCCAAGGCGACGACTTCCGTTAAAACAAGGCCCACAAGCACTCCACTGTCCACCAAGGCGCCCAAAAGTGAGTTCATTCAACACTGAGCATTGTCCATTTGGGAGAATAATAAAATTTTTTCTACGTGATGCAAGAGCCAAGGGCGGAGACTTCCTATAATATTTTGGCACCCTTGTCAGCAGTAGAGCCTCCGTCATCTTACATTACTGGCTCAGTCAGGATAGGGCAAAATGTTTGGGAATCGAGAGCCCTTTTAAATGTTTCATTTTATCATGCATATATATAATACTTGAGCACATTCATGAACATAGATAAAGTATGCTTGAATCAACTTGGATCGAAAATATTTTGGCTACGCCCTTGGTTGGCGTGGAGTTCGTTTAAATACGTTTACAACAGTTGATTCGTTATCTAGTTTACAGTGTGCATTTCTATATATACAGGGTTTCACAAAACGCACTGAGAACAATTTTTTCCTCACTCGACTGTATGTCGCACGCCGTTAGCAACGACCATAGGCTTAGTTTGAAGATATCTTTTTAAAGAGGCGGCCACTGTCATTCACTTGCATGTGTTCTTTCAGGCGAAATTGCGTGCCTAATGGACTCCCGTCGAGTGACTCAGTGCGAGCACATGATACATTGAATGACTGAACAGTGATACGATTGAATATAGAATTGTGTGTGGTCAGACGATACCAAAGTACTTTACAATAACCAACACCGTAACGGTTCAAGAGCCTTCTTAAAGTCCCATGTTTGCACTAGCCAAAGTTTTCTATACTAAAAGGAAAATGCGCTTTCAAAAGGCACAACCTTGGAATACCAAGTGCCGTCATAAAATGTTGCACGTGTGGCCACAAAAAGACTTCCGGGATTCGCCTACCCGGAACGTTCTACTCGTGAAAAAGCCGTTTCCAAATGCGTTTTGATGCTCGAGTTTGTATGAAGTCTTTCATACATTATATCAACATATCCAATTAATATTATTTCTAAAACGTTTCCCGGTATTTGTAAGAACCTTGTTCATTCGGTACAAATTCACATTAACACATTTACAATTTCAACACAAAATGTAGCATTCAAATTTTACATTCAAAAACAAAACTTTTTGCCTAAATTTTGAAGTTAAGTAAGAAAAAAAGCAAAAGGATGTAACTAAATAAATACGCTAACATATTTACGGGCATAGGTTGGTGGATGTGCTATGTGAGTATAATAAAGACCGAAATTCTTTTTATTGCGGTTTGATTGCTTGTAGGATGACTGCCAGTTAAGCATGTTGATATCAGTTGATTATGAAACAAGCACCAATAAGTACGAACACCCAGAAAGAACACAGCAAGAGCGCTTCCAAGCAACTGAAAATCTTTATTTCGAAACGAACACTCTTATATATGCATATGCATACGTGTTATGCACATATACAAGTGCTTGCTTCAAAATGCAAATTCTCAGTTTCTATTAGGCGCGCGTCTTTTGTCCTTTCTTAGTGTTCGTACTTATTAGCACTTGTTTCATCTTGATTGCTTCGTTTTCAGTGTAATTTTGGGATGTTAAACCCCCCTAAATATTCTTATCAGTTTTCACTGTAAGATCAGTACACGCCTCACTGGGGTGTAACTCAACAGCAAGATTTTATGGTTAACAGCCGGCTTGCTATTGCATGCCTGCATTTGTTTCACGTGCCCAACTTTTAAGTCTGTGCCGTCTGGATAGAGAACGGGGAAAGACAACGTCATTTTTATTCATGAAGGTGTTTCGATCACTGTGTGTAAACTTCGTTACTAGTGCTTTTCTAGCAGATGGCACTTCATATTTAAGAACAGGGAACTTCGTAATTCGATCCTTGGAATAAATGTATATGAAGAAATGACTTTTGCGAGAATAATATCTTATATTAATTAGCTCTATCTGCTGTTTTCTATACGACCATATGTAAAAAAAAAGGCTTGCGATTACCAAAACCCACCAATGCAGCTCGATATGTAATTCCCAATAACAAAAACGAGCGAATACCACTTCAACAGTTCTTTTCACGTTATGAATAGTTTCATTCAATAAACTCATCCAGAACTTGGTAGAAGCAAACCGAGTTGGCATGAAATGCTTTCTAGTAAAACCCTGTAGGAAAACTTGTACTAGTGGCAACAGATGAATATAAACCATCGCTCAAAATTATTTTCAATGCCAAGTAAACCAAAAAAATGCAATCTAAGTTGCCCCAACCCCTTTATTTTTCAACTACGGTGGTGAAGTAGGCTCGCTGGTACTGCGTATTGGAGTATATTCACTTGCAGCCAATGATTGCTTACCTTACACGTTCGTACAATAAAGTTTTAGAAAAAAAAGTACTTTTTACTCAGGAAAAAAAGCTAGAGATAGACAATTTTAACATCAACGTTTGCATCATGAATTTGTCTTGGTATGGTTTGCCTCACACGATAGGACATCATACGACGTAAATTTTTTGTGTAGTTGTAGACTTACAAGTGCTTTATGCATTCTTCTACGTTGACTAGAAAGTGAAAACCAGTTTTCTTTGAGATCAAAGGCATTAGAAGTTTTTTTACCTCACAAGGTTTCACACTGCCTCCGTGAATCAATTGCCTTGCACCAAGAGATGATGTCAAGTGACGACGTCATTACGGAACGGCTTAATTACACCACATTGGTGTCACAAACTTTTGCACCTGTGACCTTATGATGACGTCACATGAAGGCACCAAGGTGCGACGTCATCTCTCGGGTAAGCTACCGAGTATTTAAAGAAAAACTCGCCAAGCCATTACGAAATTTACGATGTCTCATGGTTTGGCAAAGTTCTCCAAGAATACGTTGCAAGGGACGGCAACGCCAACATAACCACTTAAGATTTCGCCCTGAAATTAAAGAGCTTTCAACCACTAGTTACTTTGCAACTATAGCAGTTAGAATGTTCACCCAGTTTAGAAGATATCAGTACTGTTGTTTATACTGCACCACTACTCAGTGTGAAAAACTAGAAATGCGGGTTTGCTAAATATACCGTATGTTATGGCGTTCATTCTTCTGCTTATGGCTGCATTCATAGAATTGAGTCATGCAGTATGAATAAACTTGAGTATTTCTTCTCAAACCTGTTCTTACCAACCTACGCAGAAGACATGTGGGTTGGCCTGCTCTGCACGATCGGCACCGACCTCACTGCTCCACATGTACTCCCCGAGGATGGCGTCTGCGATCACCTAATCTACGATTCGGTCTACAAAAAGGGCCGCGCGCCGTTTGACACTTTGATCTACGAAAATTCGAGCCTGGACATCTTCTTGGACGGCGGCTCGCAAATGAACAAAACCGTGTTAGGCATCGCATACGCGTACAGGTAAGTAATCTTTGTTCAGTGTTTTATCTGCCATTCTGAGTAGCATGAACTGAGCATAGCACTTTACGGTCCCGAATTTTCGTTCATTCATAGATCCGAAGAGGCGGGTCCCACTCCAAATTGGGCGGTCGATGCCCCCCAAAAATGGCCCGAATCTACATGTTACACTGTAAATGTCGAAAGACGATAGTCTTGCGTCTGGACAGAGTGAACAAAACGTTTATTTCATGTTCTGCGCAAGAAAAGCGGTGAATGGTATTCTGCAGGCGCTGCGTTAAGAGTGCCTCGAGTGTGTGGTGGAGGCGAACGAGCGCATTTAGGCACCTTAGACAAAAGTGCCATCTGGCAGTTATCTTCAAAAACGAAGGCGTGCAGCCCGCAGAGAAAGATGCGTGCCAGTCTCGGAGGTGATGAGGTGCAGAACGCAAAGCGACGGGCAGGTGCCACCACTGTGACGTCCTAGCAAAGCGTTTTAAACACCTTTTTGAGCATTGCGTTGCACTGTCAGCGCAGCGTGATTAAACGCTACATTCCTTAGAGTTACTTGTGTGTGCCTCTTCTAGTATAAAGACAGACATAGAAAACATCGAAGCGTTGTTGTGGCGCCTCACACATGCGCAATAATTGATTTTTAATTGACAATCGCACAACTATGAACGCTAAACCTTGAGCAATATTGGTGGCCGTTTGCTGCCGTCTGAGGTATCGTTAGGGTAGACAAACATAATACAAATGTACAGACAGACAGACCAAAATTTTTTCGTTGAAGGTCCTCACGAAAGACTATCGTCTTTAAATGCTTAGATGCTGAAAACCGGGTTAAAATAAACTAGAAAGACACTGAACCACATCACTAACAGAGTTAACCAACCACTAGTCGTAATAATTCGAACACAATCACTAAAAACTTTTCGCAAACAAACAGCTGACTCCTCACATTACTGGCCCGCCGCGCGATGGTCTAGTGGCTAAGGCACTCGGATGCTGACCCGCAGGTCACGACATCGAATCGCGTCCGTGGCGGCTGCCTTTTTGATGGTGGCGAAAATGCTTGAGGCCCGTGAGCTTAGGTTTAAATGCTGTTCAAGAACCTGAGTTGGTCGAAATTGCAGGAGCCCTTCATTACGCAGTCTCTCGTAAAAATATGGTGGTTTTGAGACGCTAAATTTGAAAAAGTATTATTATTATTATTATTATTATTATTATTATTACTATTATTATTATTATTATTATTATTATTATTATTATTATTATATTATTATTATTGTTATTATTATTATTATTATTATTATTATTATTATTATTATTATTATTATTATTATTATTATTATTATTATTATTATTATTATTATTATTATTATTATTATTATTATTATTATTATTATTATTATTATTATTATTATTATTATTATTATTATTATTATTATTATTTACCCTTCACGCCGCTCAAAAAAGGGCGTCACTATACCTCACCTCTTATGTGATTATATGGTTGTTCACCCTATACCGCACCTATTAGACGTCTTTTCGCTACATCGGAAGGTGGTAACAACCTGACAAAACCCGCCGCACACTACACATATATCAACTGCTGTAAGAAGGAGGAAGTCGACAAAGCACAGCGAAAAGAATAGTGCGTGTCGTACATCGCTTTTGCGAATGCCCACAACGAGACTCTACTCGCGTTGGCGAAACTGTTCATGCTTATACTTCAATGACTCCAACTATTGGTGGTTTAGTTAACAGACTAGTGGGAACTCCATGAACGGCAGTCATTGTAGGCGCATGCTGCGCCACTTAGGGTCAACGCACGGTAATGGCGCTGCATTTATCACACGATTTAGAGCTACACCAATCGCTTGCAGGACACAGTTTGAACTGTCAATCGGCTTCCGTCATCGAAAAAGGGAAAGGATTATCATCGCACCTGCTTGTCGAAGTATTCTGAAAAGAGAAAGGATTATCATCGCACCTGCTTGTCAAAGTATTCTGAATACAATCTACTACTAACACGATAAATCGGACATTGGGTTCACTCCCTCGGGTATGCGCAAGAAAGTTGCTTTTTTCGACAGACATGTAATAAAGAACACAATGCATTCGTTCACTGTAAACAAGGCACCCGCATTGGGCTAAAAAGTGTCGATTCTGTTCTGTGTTCTCTTTCCATTTGGCGAGTGTACGTCCTCTTGAGCCACAATTTTTTCCGTCCTGACTTCGTTTAGCGTCATCTGTTTTTCAGCGAGTGCCTGCTCTTCCAGTGCGTTTCACTTCACCAGTCTTTTCTCTGAAATGGTTTCACGATTGTTAGCTCTGCTAATATCATTAAAGTAATTATCGTGATATCATAAATACAAGGTAACATCCACGCTTTGTTCTGGCTATGAAAATGCCTGGCCGTAAATTCCCCTCCAGTGGCATTCCTAAATCACCCACTTGTTACCCCTTCCTGCAAAATTATCACAACTTTCAAACAAAGAGGTCTGCCAACATAAGGCAGTTTATTGTTGTTGAGAATGAGCCCATTGTCGCAAATTCTGATGAAGGAATATAAACGTAGCCATCTGTCTTTTACTTCGGCATGTTTTTCAGTCACTGCATTATAGGTTACGTTCGGAAATCAGCTTGATTGATTGATTGATTGATTGATTTGTGGGGTTTAACGTCCCAAAACCACCATTTGATTATGAGAGACGCCGTAGTGGAGGGCTCCGGAAATTTTGACCACCTGGGGTTCTTTAACGTGCACCCAAATCTGAGTACACGGCGGAAATCAGCTTAGTATTACTGTTTACTTATTATGTTGTGTTAAATTTAGTGAGACATTTTTACTAGTATATATTTCTGTATTTGCGCTTGTGCTACGCGCTACTCTTTTAGCACCATTCTGTTGCAAGATAGTGCTAGAGAAGATGCCCTGACAATGTTATATTTTAGTAAAGTCCGCATTCTTTCACCATTTACAAGAACAAACACACTATGCTGGGATATCACTGCTTTGAGAAAGGCTGTGATGAAGCTAAGAAGTAGAATACAATGAGATAAATAAGCATCAGTACTACAGACATTAGTTAACGCTAGTACTAAGAGGACACTTGCATATCGAGTTGCATACCTAAGCTGACCTCAAACATTCACTATTCCTTCAGGTACAGACAATACGTAAAGTCCCAACTTACCACAAAAGATGGAACTGTCCCACAGGAGGTGCAATATTTTTTCGACAGAGAGGTTTGCAACTTTGGCATCCTGGACACTCCAACGAATAGTGTGCTCAAATCGTCCGTGGAAGAAATTTTGGAAATCCTGAAGGTGAATATGTTCGCAAAAACACATCATTCATTTATATATATCAAGGAAGCTGAAAATGCAGGGAAGTTTAAAAGCTAATTCTTTATGATCTTAGACAAATCTGTTATAAATGAAATGTCAGATAAGTTTTCCTATATTCAGCTTAAGTACACTATATAACCATAGGTTGGCAACAACGATCAGACTCGGATTGAACCACGAGTTTAAGTCTGAAGCTGAGTCCAAGTGGGTAATATTTTGGCGAGTTAAAGTACGGGTGAGTGCAGAGGAGCAACCTTTCACGAGTTTTGTCCTATTGAGCCAAATGTGAAAAATATAGTTCTTGAGTGTGTCTGAAGTAGCTCCATAGTATTTTTCATTCTCTGTATACGATTGCTAGTGTTTGATCGACAAAAGATTAAAGCTTACAGCATGCGAATGGAAATTTTCGAGATTCAGGAAGCACACGATTTGGCATAGTAGACAGAAATGAAACATGGGCTTATGTGGAAAATAAGTTCTGCAGAACCCCTCAAGGTGGCGGTAGGGTTAAGAAATGGAAAGAAGACCACGATCCCTTTGTAGCACAAAGCCACAAGGAAATTCGTACGGATTTCTCAGAAAGTAAAGCCTTCTTAGTTGCCGAAAAATTGGTCCTGGTCCAGGGTTGGAGCCCGGAACGAACACCTTTACGGTTTGGTCGCTCTACCAATTGAGCTAGCCTGAAAGTTAGCATGGGCATACGCTCTGGGCACATGTTCCGGATCCCAGCAAGCATTGCCAGTTCGTGTTATGTCTTATTACGCGTTTGAATGCATCTAATATTAATTTGTTACAGCTGCTGCATGGCTTTTCGAAAAGCCAGAGAACAAGTGACAGACGTTGCTTGACAATTTTCGCCGGTTCTCCATCGCATCCCGACCCAGCTGCAATCTACGCCGAAGCATTCACGTAAGTGGCGCAATAAGCTGGGCTCGAAGAAACTACGAAACGTGCAAATCTCTGAACAGATCTGATCAATTTGTACAAACAATAATCACGGGCGGTTAGGGATAACCACCTAAAATTTAATAATAAATGTAAGCTGCATCCACAGCCATCGATATCTAACCCAAAGGTAATTTTAACAGAGACCCTGTCTCTGTATAGGGAAAGTGGTGAACGATCTAGAGTACTTGGTACTCCACTATGGGAGAGCATAAGCTGTCCCATGCGAAGAATATTTTGATGCACTAATTTAAATGATAGAGACTCAGAGGCAACTCGTTGATTATTGCGACCTCAAGCACATTTTGCGTATTTCTGGTAAGTTATCTTTTCACTCAAAAACATAGTGTTGCCACTGGTTCCCACTTGGAAACTTGAACCTCTAATAAACTTTCAGCTTTTATTTCGTTCACAATGTTCTGCCAGACGTAATGCTCTATGTAAGAATGACATACTTTTCATTCTTGATTACACGTAACGTTTACATTAGCAGCGAGAAAAGCACTTGTGCTGCCAACGAAGATAATCAAGCTCGGCTCTTTCACACGAAAGAATGCCACATGCTTCGCAGTTCTGGGGCCGGAGTTTGTATATACCCTTAAGTTGTAGAAGACCATACTTACACCGATGTTGCAGAAGCCTCACAGAGTGCGTTATACACCATTGTGATCCATGAAGAGTACAGCATGGAAGTCTGCGAGCAGCAGTTCTTCCCAACGACGTATTTTATTTTTGTGGCTAGAAAAACAGTTATATAGGTTATTCAATCTAGTTGCCAATCTTTGTTCTATATTTTTATGCATGAATTCACAGGAAGACTCCTGACAGTTTTTACTTTGGGACCTCCTTCTTTATTATATCAACTTTTTACTTGCACTTCACTGTATTGTACTGAATAAAGAGCTTAATACCTCATGAAAAAAAGGAAAGTTAGAAACACTTGCTGCTAATTACCACATGATTTGACAAGTTTAGAACACTAGCCTGGTGGATGCCTATCTATCTATCTATCCATCTATCTATCTATCTATCTATCTATCTATCTATCTATCTATCTATCTATCTATCTATCTATCTGTGTGTCTGTCTGTTGTCTGTCTGCCTGCCCCGTATATAAATAAAATTTGCGACTACCTCGTTTAACAATTCAGGTAATACAGTTAATTAGCTTTCGCGCTCGAATGAACTTTTCGAAATGCTCTACCAACTAGACCAACAACAACTTCTTTTAGAGTCAGAATACGGCTGAGTGCAGTGGAGGAAAATTTCCGCGAGCTTTTGCCCTATTGAGCCGAAGGTGAAAAATATAGTTTTTGAGTGTGTCTGAAGTAGCTCCAGAGTTTTTGCCAATCTCTGTATACGAGCGCTAGTGTTTGATCGACAAAATATCAAAGCTTACAGCACGCGAATGGAAATTCTCCAGATTAATGCAGCACTTGATTTCACACAGTAGACAGAAACGGGACATGGGCTTATGTTGAAAATAAGTTCTGCAGAACCCCTTAAGGTGGCGGTAGGGTTAGGAAATGAAAAGAAGACCATGATCCGTTTGTACCACAAAGCCACAAGGAAATTCGTACGGATTTCTCAGAAAGTAAAGCCTCCTTAGTTGCCGAAAAATTGGTCCTGGTCCAGAGTTAGGGCCCGGAACGAACACCTTTACGGTTCGGTCGCTCTACCAATTGAGCTAACCTGAAAGTTAGCATGGGCATACGCTCTGGGCACATGTTCCGAATCCCAGCAAGCATAGCAAGTTCGTGTTATGTCTTAATACGCGTTTGGATGCATCTCGTACGGAAATGAAATGTTAATTTGTTACAGCTGCTGCATGGCTTTTCGAAAAGCCAGAGGACAAGTGACGGACGTTGCTTGACAATTTTCGCCGGTTCTCCATCGCATCCCGACCCAGCTGCAATCTACGCCAAAGCATTCACGTAAGTGGCGCGATATGCTGGGCTCGAAGAAACTACGAAACGTGCAAATCTCTGAACAGTTCTTATCAAATTGCACAAACAATAATCATGGGCAGTTAGGGATAACCACCTAAAATTTAATTAGAAATGTAAGCTGCATCCACAGCCATCGATATATAACCCACAGGTAATTCTAACAGATACCCTGTCTCTGTATAGGAAAAGCGGTGAACTATCTAGAGTACTTGGTACTCCAATATGGGAGAGCATAAGCCGTCCCAAGCGAACAATATTTTGATGCACTAATTTGAACGATAGAGACTCAGGGGCAACTCGTTGATTATTGCGATCTCAAGCACGTTTTGCGTATTCCTGGTAAGTTATCTTTTCACTCAAAAACATAGTGTTGCCACTGGTTCCCACTTGGAAACTTGAACCTCTAATAAACTTTGAGCCTTTATTTCGTTCACAATGTTCTGCCAGACGTAACGTTCTATGTAAGAATGACATTCTTTTAATTCTTGATTACACGTAACGTTTACATTAGCAGCGAGAAAAGCACTTGTGCTGCCAACCAAGATAATCAAGCTCGGCTCTTTCACACAAAAGAATGGCACTAGCTTCGCAGTTCTGTGGCCAGAGTTTGTATATACCCTTAAGTTGCAGAAGACCATACTTACGCCGATGTTGCAGAAGCTTCACAGAGTGCCTTATACTCCATTGTGATCCATGAAGAGTACAGCATGGAAGTCTTCGAGCAGCTATTCTTCCGAAAGACGTATTTTATTTTTGTGGCTATAAAAACAGTAATATAGGTTATCCAAAGCAAAGTTAGAAACACTTGCTGTTAATTACCACACCATTTGACAAGTTTATAACAGTAGCCTGGTGGATGCCTATCTATCTATCTATCTATCTATCTATCTATCTATCTATCTATCTATCTATCTATCTATCTATCTGTGTGTCTGTCTGCCTGCCCCGTATATAAATTAGGTTTGCGACTACCTCATTTAACAATTCGTAGTTGTAGGGTAAGACTTTTCAAAATCAGTGTGCGTAACAATGAACGTTTTGGACGATGTCAGTATAACAAACAACGTTCTCGACACCTTTGTGAAAGTCATTTTAACTTGAAAAACAATTTCTATACATGCGCGACCAGAAAAATATTCATGCCGGACGTTGTGGTTATGCTGAGTCACTACGTGGAGGGTGACAACACCTACCAGGACTGTCGCATAGTGCCGCCAGCGATGCTGCAGAGGCCCGCATCGATCTCTTCGAACAGCAGTTACAAGCACGACATGGTAAGAAAATATGCGTTTTAGTGTATTTCAATGACATTTCAACCGTGCTGTGGTACGCATGATTTTGTGAAATATAGGCCTGAAAACACATGACAATCATTATTGCGGAAAATCACACTGTTGTGAGCACGGCTTTCTCTAACTCTCATGAAAGCGACGCTAAACGAAAATAAACTAATGAATTTATGGTGAAATGACTGGAATACCTATATTGTGTGTGTGCGTGTGCGTGTGTGTGTGTGAGTGTGTGTGTGTGTGTGTGTGTGTGTGTGTGTGTGTGTGTGTGTGTGTGTGTGTGTGTGTGTGTGTGTGTGTGAGAGAGAGAGAGAGAGCACAATTCAGAATTTTGCTTTCGCGAAGAGGAGGAGAAAGAATGCTTTTGTTACCACTTGTGGCTCAATCATTGTTATACAATTGTGGCTTAATCATTGTACAAAATAAAAAAAATGTGGTAATAGGCATCGAAATGCCACGCAGAATGCAATGCTTTGATTTCTGCCTGTTTATTTACGACGATGGACACGAAATATTCTGAGGATATGAACAGCATATTGTTCACTGGCATACCTATTTGTAATTCACTGCCTTATCCTTGTTGATGTCTCATCGTTATGTCAATAATAGAAATGAAATTTAAAATCACAGGAAAACAATATTATTTCACATCGCGCAGTTAAGAAATACTTTGCTCCAGAATAAGTCAACTGCTTTGAATCGTCTAATCTATTAACAGTTCCCGATATTTTTGTGCTATTCTCTTAATACATTTTGTTTTGCGTTACATGTATCACTGATAGCTGAGCAACTTTTATGTAGCATGTTGGGATATTCATAAATGTTACTATTTGCTACTCCTGTTTTATCGCTTGCTTTGTGTTATTTTTGTATTATAATTTCTATAGTAAATACAACAATTAGCTTATGTACTGATCTTATCGTTAGTGTTCACCAAGCTTACTTGTTATGTCTCACACGTCCATACACTTTTATTCCATTTTCACTAATATTAGTCACAATGTTTCTAATATCTAGGGTTTATTGTTGCAAAACCACCATATAATTATTAGACCCGCAGTATTGGAGAGCTCTGGAAATTTCTACAACCTAGATTTTCATAACGTGCAACAAAATCTGAACACACGGGCCTACAGCAGTTTCGCTTCCACCAAAGATTCAGCTTTCACAGCCGCGACTCGATCCTGTGACCTGAGGGTCAGCTGCCGAGTTCCTTAGCCACTAGAACACCACGGCGGACCAATTTCACCATTCGAGTAGTCGTAGGAGGTCCCCCTGCCCCTCTTTGAGATATTTTTTCATCTTTTTTTAATATTCAGTAATTTTTCTCTTTCTAGACTAGCTTCAACATTAGCCAAGGAGGGAAAGTATTTGAGGCTCGGAAAGGATGCCCCTCGTTGACTTTAGTACTCGCTGGCACCATGCAAGAAGAGCCGTTGTCCTCTAAAGAGACGTTTTACTGGAGCACTCGGGCGTCTTCCCGGGCCCAAGCGTAAACCTCCGCTCGCGTATCATATCCGAACACCCTCTTTTCAACCCTCGGTCAAACAAAGGGTCTCCACACATGCCAACCACACGTGGCGGCTCACTTCACCACCACCAGTTGCGGAAAAACTTCGATAACAGACACAAACTACATTGCTGAAAAAGCACGCTACAAACTACAACCCGTGAGGGGATGGGTTCTCAGCGTAACTCGGGTCGTCACACTCTCTCCCATGATAGCCTGTGTATCGGCTGACGTCCGCTGGTAGACTTTCCCAGCCTCCAGCTACGTCAGCTCTGTAGCACTAAACGTCGCTTCGTATGGAAGCTGCCCTAAACGCAGTGAGAACGTTGTCGGGCCCTGTCCTCTGGCAATGTGTGCATGCGACAACGAGACGCCCCGCCACCCCATGACACTCAGTCGGCCCAGTGGTCAAAAGCTACTTCCGCGTCTTTGCCGCATTGTAAAAGGCCACACGCGAGTGCCAAATTATGAACTTGAAACAAGACGACCATGCGTCACCTAGTTCTTGCGAGACGCGATTTCCATGTGGTCTTTTTCTTCCGTTTGTCTCAACCGCTCGTCAACCGCGTGAACGACTTATACCCATGTTACACAGGCAAAGCAAGCTTGGTTAAAATAAACCACGGTTGACCGCATTGAACCGCGGTTAGGGCCAACCACGGTTTGCCGATGTTACACAGCGCGAAACCATCCTCGGTTAAGGTGGCTTACGCCCTCTGACGTAGAACAATCAACAGAGCCACTTTCTTGCGTATATATGCTCCGAATACATACAGCAGCAACCAGGCAAAGATGTCTTATGTGCCTCCTAGTATAATCATGTAATCGCCGGCACTTTTTCAGATTGTCTATCTTCTTCCGGACTTGCTTTGGCGTAGATTGCTCTGCGTCAGGCGGAAGTTTGACCTTCAACTCGGCTGTAATTGCGTTGCACACCTTTGCATTGCGTGACGTGCTGCGCATATCACTCAAGCGACTTTCCGACATCCTTATCAGACTGGCCGTGTTGTTCGTGCCATCCAGCTCGTCCATTTTTCACGCGCGCTCACCGGCAGGCACTCACTGGTGGTGAGCGCAGCCATTTTTTCGGTTGTCTGCCTAACCGAGGTTCCAGAGCTCGGTTTCTTAAAACCGCGGTTAACGGCATAACCGTGGTTTCGTCTGCCGTGTAACATCATCGAACCGTGGTTAACGTAACCGCGGTTAGCGTAACCGGGGTATAAACTGCCTGTGTTCAAAGGTATAAGTCGCCGTTGTTTCCTATGCGCGGGGCTTCCGTGTCCCCTTTCTGAAGCTCACTGTGCGCTTGCAGCACCTGTATAGACGGCGTCGCACAATGTCACACCACTCTGCATATCTCATACTAACGTATACTAATCGTGTAACTCAGGTGAACCATTTTAATAAACTCTATACTCTACTTGACCGATTGCTTAGGCGCAAATGACATGTCGCGTTAAACCTCACGCAGCACAAAGCGGCAGACACCTTGAAGAAGCTCACCAAAGAAGGCATGGTCGCATCCTGGGCGTTATCGGTCACCATGAAAGGCCGATGGACCATCCGCAAACTGGGACAACCAGCTGACTTCCTGTCTGAATGTAGATACGTTCCATTCGTGGAATCCTTCGGAAGCTACGCTGAAGTGAGTCCTTGGACAAACACTTTGTACCCTTTTTAGGCCGTGCCTAAAATAAGATACAACAAGACATGCTGTATAGTGGCCGTCTTCAATTCGCAATTGTTCTTGTTGAACGTTCCGTTGAATGAGAGGACACGAGTGGCATTTACGCTTAGCAATACGAAAACGCGGCCATGAGAGACATGAAACAAAGCCTCTACCTATGCATATGTCAACAATAGTAACCCTCTTATGATACCAGAGCTGCTCTTCTAGGCACCATGCAGGATAGCCCGAGCTTGGCGAAACTCGGGATCTTTCTCGACGACTCTGACGTCACCCCCTTTTAAACGAGCCAACCCTACGAAAACGTCAAATGCACCCGTCAGTGCGCAGCTTTCCATTGGTAACGATGGAACGCGGCATCGCGTTAAGGATAGTCGACAAAGTTGGGCGGTGTTTTCAAACCAGAGGCACCTTGTTTTCATTTGTTTAGTGTTATACTGATTGATTGATATGTAGAGTTTAACGTCACAAAACCATCATATGTTTGTGAGAGACACCGTAGTGGAGGGCTCCGGAAATTTTGACCACTTGGGATTCTTTAACGTGCACCCAAATCTGAGCTCACGGGCCTATAAAACACGGGCTTGTAAAAGTTGTTTTGGGTATTGAAGATCCTTATTTTTAATGCTCCATTAGTAAAGTTCTCCGTTATGGGGACTATACCATGCTTTTGTGTACAGGGGAGGACTTTGAATCCGTTGTAACCTCAGTGAGAAAAAAAATTCTGCTAAATGGACGAGGACTGAACTTTACTGAACAATAAGTTCACATTGATAGAATCAACGTAAGCGAAACTTATTTACGTTTCGCTTACGTTGAAACAGTACCAAGTATGCTGGAACTGTCTCGACACGAGCGTTTGTTGAAGTGAACGCAAGAAAAAAGCTTCCATACTTCTTCTATTTCGCTTTGGTCTTTCTCTGCCCCTTCTAAAGTTGTTTGTGTGACAGTGGTTTCATCAGCGTTTGCAAGTCGCTGCGTCTTCCCTCTTTTCTTATTGTGCCATCTGTCTGGTCTCTTTCCACTCTCCCTGTATCAGGTATGCAAGGACGCGAGCTTCAGCAATAACATTTCCTACAAGACGACAGTTCGTGGCGTCATGTATTACAGTACGGTGGATAACTTCGTGTTTGCCTATGACAACGATACCACTTTAGTGGAGAAGGTAGGGATCGAACGTGCGTGTGTATTTTTTTTTTTCGTAGGAAATCGGAAGCAATCTCACTTGCGCCAGCGAAATCGCCTCAGGATTTCCTCATGGTGTTTCTCTTTACCTGGGTGAAATAAAAGCTCAATATCAAGCACTCCTTTCTTACCAAAGCATAAAACTACAGTGAAGCCTCTGCTTCGATACATATTGAAAACAGGCGAAATAGTTTCTGCCTCTTGTTTAAACTGTAACAAAAAAAACCGAATACGTGCCACCACAGTATAACCAAATTGTAAGCTTCCTGTCTGTATTTGTGGAAGCTTGCCAATTTCCTGACAACATCGTGCTTTTGGCGCGCCGTCCTCCAAATATCATCCCTTCGTTGTTCCGCCGGGGCCATTTGCCGCTATTACCTAGGTCAGCACCGCTGTAGGCATAAATTGTGCAAGAAAAGAGTTAACGTGCGTCACTTCCTGTGCTCATGCCCAAATACGGTCAGAGTGCCTCGTGCAATAACTAGCAATGCGAAGCGCAAGAGCATGTTGCTCGGCGAAAATCGCGAGAAACCGATTTGGGTAACCGAATGAGTCTAAGACCCTACAAAAGAAATGCTGGGTGACCTCTAGGCGAGGCACTCGCGCAAATCGAGACGGCCTGATTTTCATGATCAAATTTTACGCTCCAGGTGCCCCCCGAGAGAATTCCAGCACTCAGGTGGATCATGTGTAGGGTACTTGACTGCTGCGTAAGATGCTTAGCTTCGCAGCGGGCTGAGGAGCCATCATTTTTATGTGCGTCTAGGGTGATTTACTGCGACTCCGTCTACCAAAAAAAATATCTAGCGTAGAAATTTCTGAAACCTTTTGTCGCCGTTGCTCGGAGAACGGATGGCGAACTATTTGCCGCGCAAACCCTCGTTCCATTCGCCTTACTAGGTTCGTAAGGTGAATATATGCTTCACTTGATGGTGTATTATACCATCACGGGTGTCACAATATTTGTCAAGACAGAATGTTCATGTCACAGACAGATAGATAGATAGATAGATAGATAGATAGATAGATAGATAGATAGATAGATAGATAGATAGATAGATAGATAGATAGATAGATAGATAGATAGATAGATAGATAGATAGATAGATAGATAGACAGATAGACAGATAGACAGATAGACAGATAGATAGATAGATAGATAGATAGATAGATAGATAGATAGATAGATAGATAGATAGATAGATAGATAGATAGATAGATAGATAGATAGATAGATAGATAGATAGATAGATAGATAGATAGATAGATACTCTAAGTTCCCTTGGTCCTCAAAGAAATACTTCGCACTTGAAAGGGACCTGACAAAGAGACGTATAAAGGGAAGAAATACATTATAAGCAACTTTTTGTTCTTGTTTGCGCTATTTTTGTTGTTATTGCCTTACGGCTTGCTGCATGCGAGTTTTATTTATTTATAATTGAAGAGCAACTTCTAATACTGATTTTTTCAGCTATGCAGGATACGGGTGCAGGAGTTGACCTTTGCCGTTGGCGTCGTGGCATTCGACATAGACTACGACGACTTCGCTAACGTTTGTGAAAAGCTGAACCATTACGGCGCGTTCACGAGGTTGTACGCCTTGAAGAATTTGTTGGGTTATTTTAGAAATTCATCGCATGACGCCGGAGAACTGAAAGACTGCTTACGTTCGAATAAATATATGGTCGAATAATTATACGAATAAATATACATTGTGGTTTTCCCCGGCTACAGGTGATGAAAACTTGGAAGATTATGAATTATTCGCTAGCCTGCTTCGCGACAAATAAGCGGCAGCAGTTTTCAAAAAAAAATTGCAGCTTTGCCGAAAAGGTGAAGCAATGAAAGCGAAATCACCAAATTGGAAGGTCACGCGCGAAATTGCAAGCAGATCGAAACGTGTCCCGCGTTTCTCACGCACAAATAACACACAAAGCGAACTTACAGGTACAGATACAGGAATAAGTGTCTCGATTGTTACTTTGCTGTGTCTGAAAAGCACGCCCTTTTCGCAAACGGGGACTGTGCAGCAAGTGCCGTGATCTTAATTTAAAATTGTTTGCACAAAAAGTACTGAGACAAAAGGAAGAGACATAGACGACCTGAGCCACAAAATCAAACCACGTTTATTTGATATGTGTGGTTTAACGTGCAAAATCCATCATATGATTATGAGACACGCCGTAAAGGAGGACTCCGGAAATTTCGACCAACTGGGGTTCCCTAACGTGCACCCAAATCTGAGCAGATGGGCCTACAACATTTTCGCCTCCATCGAAAATGGAGCCGCAGCAGCCGGGATTCGATCCCGCGACC
Source organism: Rhipicephalus microplus (assembly GCF_013339725.1). NCBI lineage: Eukaryota > Metazoa > Arthropoda > Arachnida > Ixodida > Ixodidae > Rhipicephalus > Rhipicephalus microplus. Next base: position 120,345,913 of record NC_051174.1, on the reverse strand, counting down.
TGCGGGTCGACAGCCGAGTACCTTGGCCACTTGACCGCCGTAGCGAAGCCACGTTTATTTGGGAACACACATGAATATATATCGACTCAAATGACAGCAATCTCACGCCTTCCTTTTATAGACAACGTACAACAAACCATCATACAAAAACAAGGAAACATCTATTCAGCAATAAACAAGTAAGCGCGCTTGCCTAACGGAAACGGAGAAAAACTTGAAAAAAAAAACTTGGAAGCGAACTTACAAAGAACCGCCTGAAAACTGACTCGTAAAAATCACAAAAAAATGAAACAACCAGTGCGCATGCATAGTTTGGCGGAACTAAGAAAACATGTGAATCAGAAACAAAATTCTTTATCACGAAGGAGTATAGATGGTTGACTCATGCGTTTCGCATTTAGAGCCCTGTTTTTGGATTATGTAGGCCTCTATTAATTCACGGGTTACTTTCTGTGTGTTCGAACGGTAGACTGCAGCCACACTTACGGCAATGTAATGTCAAGTCGGATGACAGCGTACCCTTCAATGAGCTGTGGTGCTCACGTAGACGGATATTAAGACATCGCCCAGTTTGGCACACGTGAACGTGTCCGCACGAAAAGGGGATCTCGTATACCACCCCTTTTACAGAAGACACGAAACGAGTGCCACGTCTGATAGTACACTCGCCTTTTTCGCCGCCTTTTTTTACTCTCGCAATACTGCAGCCTCTGGCCAATCCCCTTGAGCTTATTTTTGGCGGAAAAAATTGCATTGACACCAAAGCGTGTCGCTACTCTCTTGAACCAGTGGGACACTTCATGAATCTAGAATATCCTTGAGCTCCCGGCAACTACAACGTCATCGTTCCGGTGAAAGCCCAAGGCGTGCAGTCATCCCCGCCGCAAAAATGGCTCCAGTGAAAGCCCAAGGCGTACAATTATCCCCGTCGAAAGATAAGCGCGCGCAAGCGTGAACGTCCACCCCGCGCCCCTCTCGACGAAGCAAAGTACGCGTGAGAGATGAAAACGCGTGCCACCTTGTCGTCACGATCTGGCAACACTATCTGCACTGCGCATTCCATGCAGACTTGACCTTTCGATATTGGTGATTGGGCGTCTCACCACATTACTTCAATGACAACCGTATTAACTTGAGCCTAGCATGCTGGACGATCATCATTTTTGGACTTCGATATCTCATTCTCGCAAAACATCTCAATGCACTGGCATCCGCTTCTAAACCCGTTGTGTGGTCATGTGCCATATTTTAGCAGGCCGTCGTCATCGTTTTCCTAGTAATTTTAGTGGCACAGAAACGAGCCAGAGCCTTGCTTACTGTCTTGTCGCCTAGAAGATCTTGGCTCATACCCACAAGGAGGATTGGCCACGCTGTACCTTATAATGTACTGTACCTTACAAGAAAACTAGCAAAAAATAACATGTTTTGCTTCAATGTAAGCGTTATACCAGATGCATAAGTTGTCGAAACATACAATTATTTTGGCTGATGGGCAATTAACTATCAGGCTAACAAACTAAAATTAATTAAACTAGTTCAACGAATACGCACTTTTTTGTGAAAGGCTGGAATGCTAGCTTCAACTGCAACAGCAGGTCACAATTCCGCCATTATTTCTATGTCGCCATTGAGATCTATTTTGGTAACTCTCGAAACGCAGTTACATCAAGAAATGTGGGTGCGCGCATGAACGCCATCCGTTCGAGGGCAACATCTGGACACTTAACTCAGGGATGCGACTTGCCTCAATTTTTTTATAATTTACCATTGCTATGCAATATTACCTTCGTGATCTTCGATAAGGCGTACACTATTGTACACTCGTCCATTAGAATGGCCTCGTCGCACAACTCTCTACAGTGGGTGCTTGTTAACATAGAAGAAGATATCATCATCGTCACATAACCCGTTCTACAGGGTGACGTCAGCTCTCCGACAGGATTCGTACTGGTCGTCTTATAACCGCTTTTTTGCTCCTACAGCTTGTCAGCCCTTTGAACAGGCGAGTGGCATTTCTGCGTGGTTTTGCATATGAATGGGCATGGATGAATAATTCACAAAATACACAAAGTCCTAGGAGCGTTAGGTTCATTAGTATCTGCTCGCTTTTTCTGACTTGCGCAAGAAATGTGAATGCAGCCAGATCAGGTAACTTGCACAATAAGTAATGCTGTTCGCGTCGGTTTAAAAGAGTTTACGGCAACCAATTCTACCCTCCTCACAAGCAGTGCCATTTCTACTGTGCTTCGCCGAGTGGTAGGAACTAAACCTCACAATTCCCGATGAGCCACTGGCTCCAGTTATTGTTTCAAGCACGCTTCTTGACTCATGTGGTTCGCTTCTCAGCTACCCGTTCCCACCAAAAGCCTAGCCGTTGTATTCTATTTTTCGACGGTGCCCGCTCAAAAACCAATCAAAACGGTCCTACCACTCTCGTCTAGATTGGAAGAGACCGGGCGGAAAAGTCATGGTTTGTTGTTTTGCTCAAAAGCACAAAATAACAAGGACAAAAGAGGAAAATGTCTACACCGAACAACACGTTGGCCTAGGACCTTTTCTTTCCCTTTTTCTACCAATTATTGCACCCTTTTTGTTAAGTCACTGTACATAATCAAACTTCCTGCGCTTATTTTTGATGCACGTCGTAATATATCGTGACAAATATCGAGAAGTGTGGTCTCGTTGTGGCTTGCTGGAAGATTGAACCTGAAGAAAAAAATATGCAATTGCAGCGTAGCGTGAACTATGCACGGACAAATGGAGAGAGACGAACGGACTGATGCATGCACGGAGGGACGATCGTATGGACTGACAAATGAATGGGTGGACTAGCGAACTGCCTTGATTGCGGATAATTACTCATTTTAAATACTTGCGACACAGAAAAAAATACCTTATGTCATGTTTAGCTTCATTGTATTTTAGAAACAAAAGCACCCTAAACAAACACGAGACGCGAGGAACAAAGGAAAAGCGCTTCTCCCGAGTTCATCTTGTCTCCTGTTCGTTTAGTGCGCTATGGTTTCTGAAGTACGACATACGCGAGTAAAATTGATTGATACGTGGTGTTTAACGTCCCAAAACTATCACATGGTTATGAGAGAAGTCGTAGTGGAGGGATCCGGAAATTTCGACCACCTGGAGTCCTTTAACGTGCACCCAAATCTTACCACACGGGCCTACTTCATTTCCGCCTCCATCTAAAGTGCACCCACCAATGCAGGGATTCGATCTCTTGACCTGCGAATCAGCAGCCCAGCACATTAGCCACAAGACCACTGCGGCGGGGCATTACGCGAATAAGTTCGGTAGACATCATTAGGCAGGCTCATATACAACAAACCTTTCCGCATTGCCTCTTGCAATCGCTGAAACACTAAAGTGAAGGGGACAATTACTTTTGACAATCGCATATTAGTTGAAAACAATGTCTACTTTGCGCAACTTTTATGCACAGTGTCAAGAAGCATGTACGTGGTACAAGAAAGCACCTTGGGCACCGGGCTCTCAGCGGCTGACCAATCGGGCGTCTCTGCAGGTATTCAATTGTAACGAACGTATTTTCGCAACAATAGAGGAACTAAAGGGACTTGAGGGGGTTTTAACCCGCTTCGAAGTGGCTTCATAATTGAACAGTGTGGGTGATAATAAAGTATTCATACGCCTCTACAGAAACCACCATTTGCCAAAGTTGACGACCAATCTGCACATGAACACCCCCGAAAATATTTAATGGGTATGAGCCTGCTTACTGCGAAGCCATGCACTTCGTGATGACTCTGCACAAGTGTGCTCATCTGCTCTTACGTAACGTTTACACCGTGAAAACTTGCTCTGTGATCCCTCACATTGGTTCTGGGCTTTTTTTTTTTTTGACATAAACATTACACTGTCTCTGTCCCCGTTGAAGGTTATCAGATATTGAACGCCGTAACCAAACTCAATTAACCTATGGGTCTTGCAATATGGAATAACGAGCGTTCATTTTATTAGCTACTGAATAAAATGAACAGATCCACCATCGTGCACATCCAATGCGCAAGCGGGGTGACTAAAGGTCTGCTGCAAGTATGCAAGGATATTGTTCGCTCGTCATGCAAGCATGACAACAATATCATTAAAAGTGGCAATCTGCACGAAAGGATTGAGTACGCCAAAATTTTGTAGATCCCCCTCCTAGTGGAGCAAGGTCTGACGAGGTGAATCGGCGTCTTTTTATAACTGTTGTAGCTGTGTACACATCGTAGAATAACGAAGAACGTAGACTACACGGGCGCTTAAAGGGTGTATAATGGTCTGAAGTAACGTCAGGACTCGCGTTAGAGTACTTACGTCATTATTATCGAGAGTAAGCGCCCTTCACGTTCTGATGACGTGAGTATCGTATAAAATATTTCCTCGCTGCTTTCTGGGGAATCGAGCAATGCTTGAATATAGTTTTCTCGACCAAAGAAACGCAAAAGTAACGTTTATTTGACTACTATAAAAGAAAACAGTACCGGAGCCACTACATTGATAATAATCTGACGTCACGTCTGTATCAAAGGAGTATATGTGTAACATTTATTAGTTTGCTATGAATTTGCAGAGCCAACGTTGCTATAAAAACTCGCCTTGCACCTGCATTACGCTTCCATAGGGTCTCTTTCCAAAGAGTTTCAAGACCTAGCATGCTTCTGTTGTGAAAACCCGACTACAACGCAGAATGCGTCTTTTAGATTTCCACTGCAATCCTGATTGCCATTTGCATTTGTCTAGTCAATTCTAAGCATGTTGGTTATAATTAAAACACTCGCATTTCAATTAATGTTTTCACTGTTCGGAGGTACATACAATCAATCACTCGTTACGCATACCCGCCTTCAGAGGCCCCCGGTATACGGGTATATGCTACACGTGCCTCGACGAAAGGCGACCGTGTTTCGCATTCTGCATGCGATTACCAGGCAGCCATATTCGTCAAGACCTTTGAGTCTTCCACTCGAACTGTGGCCTAAACTAAGTTTAGCAGGTGAACGCGAGAGCACACTGATATCGATAGATAGATAGATAGATAGATAGATAGATAGATAGATAGATAGATAGATAGATAGATAGATAGATAGATAGATAGATAGATAGATAGATAGATAGATAGATAGATATTGATTGATTTGTGGGGTTTAACGTCCCAAAACCACCATATGATTATGAGAGATGCCGTAGTGGAGGGCTCCGGAAATTTTGACCACCTGGGGTTCTTTAACGTGCACCCAAATCTAGGCACATGGGCCTACGACATTTCCGCCTCCATCGGAAATGCAGCCGCTGCAGCCGGGATTTGAACCCGTGACCTGCGGGTCAGCAGCCGAATACCTTAGCCACTAGACCACCGCGGCGGGGCTAGATAGATAGATAGATAGATAGATAGATAGATAGATAGATAGATAGATAGATAGATAGATAGATAGATAGATAGATAGATAGATAGATAGATAGATAGATAGATAGATAGATAGATAGATAGATAGATAGATAGACAGACAGACAGACAGACAGACAGACAGACAGACAGACAGACAGACAGACAGACAGACAGACAGACAGACAGATAGATAGATAGATAGATAGATAGATAGATAGATAGATAGATAGATAGATAGATAGATAGATAGATAGATAGATAGATAGATAGATAGATAGATAGATAGATAGATAGATAGATAGATAGATAGACAGATAGATAGATAGATAGATAGAAACAGACAGACCAAACAGACACAGACAGACACAGACAGACAGACAGACAGACAGACAGACAGACAGACAGACAGACAGATAGATAGATAGATAGATAGATAGATAGATAGATAGATAGATAGATAGATAGATAGATAGATAGATAGATAGATAGATAGATAGATAGATAGATAGATAGATAGATAGATAGATAGATAGATAGATAGATAGTGTAACGCTCGTAGTACGCACATTTGGCTAACTAAAAAATGCTTCGCATTCAAAACATCGCCATTTGGGGTTGGCACATGAAATAACTGGAACGAAACAACAACGAAAATGCTACAGTACCCAGTAGATAATATTTTAAAAAAACTCCTATTTGCCCAAGTACTCCTTGACACACTTGCGTTCTGATTTTTTTTCTTTTGCAGAAAGGAAGGATAATGCCAGGTAAGGGCACATTTTTCCGACCGACAACTAGTCCAGAAATGTTAGGCAGATCACCAAAGTTACGCGGCACCGACTTAAACAATCACTAAGAAAAGGAACGGTTTCTTTCATCATTGACAAATGTTGGACAATTTATTTATTCAGTGTAAAAAGCTGTCAACCAGTTACCGAATTTATTCTACGTACATAACGTACATAGCGTACACGTGCGGAGGCAATCAGGCATGAGTGATTATAATTTTTTCTGACAGTGCAGAATCGTTTGAAAGAACTTGTGAGCCGGCAAGCTAGAATTTCCTAGTAGTAATAAAGTCACCGGTTCATTCTGTAACAGCAAACAACCATACCCCAAAGACCACTAAGAACCTCAGCGTGAGAGGTTATATTTGTGTTCTCCTATCATCGCTAAAATTACTCGTTTACCACTACGGCTTCTTCTGCAGTGCAAGAGTTGCTTAATTCCAATTATTTAAGCACAATCGGCATCGGTAAACAAAACTGAAGAGAATTTGAGGAAAGCTATACACACATAAATGTTTCCTGTTTTTGGCATTATCCTAAATTTATCACTGTTATAGTGAAGTGCGTCACATTCATTTCTTAACTCCAACCGTTCAAGAAATAATTTTGTTGGCAAATTCTTGCGTAGAAACATTTGATATCTTGCATTCTACTGCACAGCAGTGGCCGTCTTAGGCTCGCAACACTTGTTATTTGTGCGGCTGTCTTCCTCGGATTCCTCATCGTGGCGATGACGGTGGCCCTGGTGATGTTCGCAGGCGGTAAGAAACTTTCAATCTCACGTGTTGGTGAATTTTAGCATAAAAAAACAACCAAACTGCAAGACGATTATCACAAAGGCTGCCACTTAGTGTATGGGCGTTTCGTTCAGTTCGTCGTCTGTTGATATTTTCGGATAAAGATATCTTCTGTATCGGGAAGTAGAGGTGCGGTACCAGTCTCGCTAGAGCCCTTGTAGATTGAACATCGTTAAAAGCATAGGGGCACTGCACAAAGAGGCTTGTGGTGTCTCCTCTAACCATCAATCAGGGATGAGGACCTTTGTCCCTTAACGTCGCTGTGTCGAACGTTTCACGTCAGTTTCCAATGCTCAAGCACACGGCTACAAATATTTCCCTTTTAGGGGCGGAGCTCCTTAAGGCGTGCCTCGTGCGTCCCGTTACCGCATGTAATCACCCCTCAATAATTCATGAACCAGCCGTAGAGGGCTGTACTTGTACTATATAACGACTGCATATAGGCCGAAAAATGCAAGATAGTACAATACCAGGGGGCGTTACTTGTAGTATGATCAAATAAAAGGCGAGTTTTATGAAAACAGAAATGACGTCACACGTACGAACGGAGAAAGACGATCGCTTTCAGTACATTCCTCTGACCATAAAGCCGTCATAATGAAGGAAAAGTGCAAGCCAAAAATAATGAACGACATTTAAAATAATAAACTTTGTTTAAACGACACGTTGCTCACGAGTTCCACTTGAGGTGTGGGGCGAGGTATCTTTGATATTAAAGAGCTTCGCCCCACTCTTCATTATTCACCGCGTGGGTATGCTGTCATTTTTTTTACGATAATCGTTACTGCGAAGCCGAGAAGCTGCATTTACAGATTTGATTTTTTTTTCTTTATTCAACATCGAAAGCCGGAAAACAGTGGCCGGCGCATTTATAAGGCGTCTATTTCCCAGAGTCGGACACAAAGGACGATGCGGACGAGAGAGAAAAGCCGAGTAAGGTCGTCGAACTCGATCTGGAAGATGCCACAGAGCTCCCGGCAATCATTCCCGAAATCCAGACGCGAGTGACACCGATCACAACGAGAAGCAGCCCAGTCCCGTCGACCATAGCAACCACTACGCGGGAGCCAGACACGACTACGTCTACTACAAAAGCGACTACGCTACAGCCAACCATGACGACTACTTCAACTACGACTACGACTACGACATCGACTACTTCGACTACGACTACGACCACAACAGAGCGGAGCACTGTTCGTACGACCACACAGGGATCTACGTCTACAACGACGACTTCCGCCAAAACCAGACCCACGACACTTTCGCCGTCCACCGCAACGCCCAAGAGTGAGTACATTGAACAGTGCGCATTGTTCATTTCTCAGACGCGAATTCCCTACGAGACCCAATGACTGAAGGAGTAGAAGCCGGACAATCTTTCGGCCTCCTCATAAAGGCTAGAGCATGTTGTTGGTGTTGTGACAGTGCTTTCACCACCATGCCTTATACCTGAATCTCCTTCAGTCGAAAAATTGTCTGGCTTCTCCTCTGGTTGACAACATATTATACAATCCAACAGGAACACTACAACTGCTTCGTTTTACATCTTATACTCAGCATATTTCTATACATAAGGAGTCTGTATAACATGGAATGGCCACAATTTCTGCTTACTCGGCTGCGAGTCGTAAAGCTTTCGCAACGAGCATACACTGAGCTTAGGGATGTGTTCATCAAGATGCGCCAACTCGCAATCCCCTACTATCATTCATTCCGGCCACATGGTATTTTAGTGCACCGCTTTCGAAGTACTGGATACAACCACGCAGTGCAGTGAAGAATTCAACGGGTTGCGGTTGAACATAACGTTTTCTGCTGGCGTGACAATACCTTACTACACGGCGATAAACAACTTGGATACTATTGCCGAACTCCCTTAAGTCAACGGTTTGGCACGAGTCAACTGTTTGTTATTCCAAGAAAAAAGTTAAACGTGGCCTGAAAGCAGAAAACCGTGGGACCACAAGCACTACCAGAAAAGTTGCACGTGTGCCCTAGAGATCCGCCTGCCGAGGATGGGGCCAGTCGTGAAAACACGTTGGCGAAAACGTGTTGATGCTGAAAGCAAACGTCTTGAAGGCTTTTGGGAATTAGAACAATACTCTAATATATCTTTGCGGAACGTTTTCTCAAGAGTTTTTATAGAAACACTACGCACTAAGGACACATTGATATATCTAACCAAGTTTCATTCAAGACGTTCCAAACACACCATACATTAGAGCATATTTAAGCATAAATGGACAGTTCAGTCTTGGCTTTGTGGTTAACAGCGAGAAATGAACATCTTGAAAACGCAAATGAATATAGCAATACAGTGGAGGGCAACCATCTCTGGATTGTCTACGAGAGCATAACTAAATTTTGTAATGGAGCCTAGAATGATTACTTTATAATGCAAAGCCGATATTTCACTCAGTTTGAAAAATGGCACAACGTCATGTTCAATAGCCCTTTCATTGTTTGTGCGCATTTTCTTGGTTTTATGTGGCAAATTTCTAAATTCACGTCCTCTGGATAGACGGCATAGGACGCCATCTTGAAATTCGTGTTCAGGAACCTGTTTTGGGAAATATGTATTTAATAGAGTTCAGTTACATTTCTCACATATACGACCTATTGTTTGAGAAAAATTGACTTAGCATCTTCGTTTGGGTTGGCGCTCGTATTTACCAGTGTACGAATAACGTCATTTTCCAAAATTACGATCGTGTAACAATATTTTTCGCGTTCTTCATACCACCATCATTCCTCAGAGAACTTTAAAATAAGTTAATTCAACCAAAGGTGCACAAATGACCATGAATAACCAAAGCAAAGGAATAGCACACACACACACATCTCTCTCTCTCTCTCTCTCTCTCTCTCTATATATATATATATATATATATATATATATATATATATATATATATATATATATATATATATATATATATATGTATATGTATATATATATATATATATATATATATATATATATATATAGTTACATTAGGTTGCATTGCACACATAATATTGCAACTGGACTTTCCCAGAATGGCCATCCAGTTGGCCTAAAAAATGCTTTCCACTAAAAAAAATTGTGGGGAAGCATCTACAAATAGCAAAAAGTGGACGTATATTATACTGATTGAAGTTGTAAACAAGATCAAGTGAAGCGAAGAAATGCTAACTTTGGCGGTTGCCCCAAGCCTTGTTAGTCAACCATAAGGATCACGTATGCTGAATGGCACGGCATGTCCTATAGAATTTGATTGTAGTCCACACTCGCTCAACTTTGCACTTTAGTGGAGTAAAGATTTAGACAGAGCAATTTTCGTTCGCTGAAAGAGAGCCAGCCACTGAGATGGTCATTTGAAAAGCAACAATTTTCGTGGTGGAATCGTGTTAATGAGGCTATCTTCACGTAATTAAACGTTGTCCCTGAACTGTAATATTTCATAAAAGAGTCGCAGATATCTTATGCATTTGCCTAAAGCGACTAGGAAGGGACAGCCGATGTTCATATTCATCGCATTATGGGCTTTTTGTGCCTCCCTAATTGTATCATCTAAACCAAGCGATGATATGATTAGATGACGTCATAATATGAGACCTTGATAAAATCATATTGGCGTCGAAAGTATTGTAATGTGGCGCAGTTATTGTCTATTATGACGACGTGTTCATTTGACGTCGTCGCTTGGACATCCAGACGTGGGATTTCAGTGAAAAACCCTTTGCGAAACTGTGGTAAAGCTTGCTGGAACTCGCAAAGTATCTTGTAACATAGGCACTCCAGTTATAAGCCAAAAGCTGATCCGCATTTAGCCACTGAATACCTAATAAACCTATGCGGCATTACTGCTCGCCTCGTTTGGATCTTTTCAGCACTGTTTTTTTTTTTCACTCATCGCTAAACAGGGTCCTATAGCTAGCGATTCGCTTTCAGAAAAGTATGCCGTGCGCTGTCTACTTAACTTGTCTGTGTATCCCTTTGTTCGCAGAATTGAGCCGCAATGGAAAAAAACGTAAGGATTTTTTCTCCGACATGATCCATGGTTACAAATCCTTGCAGATAACACTTGGGCTGGCCTGCTTTGCACTATCGGCACCAAGCTCGATGATCCTCAAAAGATTCCTGGGGATGGCGTGTGCAATTACCTCGTCTATGACTCAGTCTACAAGAAAGGCCCCACCGCGTTTGACCCAAGCCAGGCCGATAGCGGCCTGACCTTGTTCTTGGGCGTTGGCTCCCAAATGAAGAAAACCATGTTGGGCATCGCATTCGCGTACAAGTAAGTAGACGCTTATTTCAATCTGTGCCCCGACTTCTTGCTACAACATAAATTCTGCAGTTCTCCTTCCAAAGTTTGCGGCGCTTCGTGTGCCCTACATATGTCCTCCTCTGCAAGAGCCTGTGCTCTTGCAGTGTGGCCCGATACGCCACCTTTTTCTTTATAACTGTTTCAAGGCACGTTGTGTTCTGCCAATACGAGAAAAAACTTCTTGTAAATTGCAAGCAAATGAGTTTGTCAACAATACATAAACTATTCTTCAAAATGACCCCATAAATGGACGTCCAATTAAAGGTGTTCATACCTAAATGTCTTTATTTTACTTTGGCATGTTCTTTTGTTGCTTCTGGATTAGTGATATCTGGTTGTTCGCCCGTTAGTTTTCATCACGTAATATTTTGTTTTATTTTAATGTTTTTTCGCATATGTTTGTATTTCCAAATTTTCTGTTGTCAGTGCTTGTCCTACGAGAAGCACTTGTGCAATTATTTTGTTGAATAAAAATGGTTCGGAACGTGCCCCTGTCAACGCCTTAACGCCATGAAGCCAGGAAATTCTTCTAAGTAGTTCAAGAACACAATGTCATGATGATACTAAAGAGCAGAAATGTAATGAACTAAATTAACATGAATGGTGATTGCGAATAGTTGTGAGAGCTGCCACAGAAAAAATAGCATACCATGCTTTAGGTTGTTCTGAACAGACGACAAACCTTGACTACCCACAGGTACAGACAATATGTGAAGTCACAGCTGGCCACAACGGGCGGAGCTATCCCTGCGGTGGTAAAATACTTTCTGGACCAAAATATTTGCACATTTGGCATCGTGGACTCTCCGACAAATACTGTGGATAAATCATCTGTGGAACAGATGTTGGAAATTCTGAAGGTAAGTGTCTCCTCAATAGCATGTTGTTCTTTTAAATTCTTGAACTAGCGAGGTATATATGCAATTTGAAAAATAAATGTTGATCTTCGCAACTGCAGCATGTTAGAACTGATATTTTAAATCATCTCTAACACAAGCAGAGGTCGACAAATTCACTTAGGCTTATATAGAACCGTAATTTGGAGGGAATCTGGCTAAGTAATATTTTGGCCAGTTTGAGTGTCGGCGAGCCCTAAGCTGGAAATATCTCTTGTGTGAGTCTGAGTGAGTGCGCATTTTTTGCCGACTGGTGTGTAGAACAAGTATACACTCTAAAAAAAGATCGAGTAAAAAGGGTGTCTTTTTGTCCCACAACAATAATCGTCATCTATATTGCGTTCCATCCTGGCGCTATCGCCCCGCGCCCGGTACATTCCGGTCACGATCGACACGCCCATTATCAGGGTTACATTGCATTCTCGATAGGAAAGTGGCCAGCGCCGAGTTTTCAAGAAAGGAAGCACACGCAAGCCTGATGGCGATTATTGTTGTGGGACAAAAAGACACCCTTTTTACTCGACATTTTTTAGAGAGTATTCGCTGTAGTATTGCATCGACAAAGATATATATTTTGTTAAAGTTTTACTTCAAGGCATTCATGATGCGCATAAACAATGTTAAAATGCATGCGTTACATATATAGTACACACAAAAAAACTTGTACATATGATCTGGGTGCAACAAACCTTCACATCTTATCTTACTTAGGGGTACTTGTTTTGATGCATCTCGCTAATGAATACATACATATTTTTTACAGATTCTGCAAGGCTTCGCAGAAAGCAAGGCAACAAGTGACAGAAGTTGTTTGACAATTTTTGCCAGTTCTCCAACCGCACCCAACTCAGACACAATCTACGTCAATGCATTTTCGTAAGTTACCCGGTATGCTGGGCTATTTGTGAAAAAGCAAAGGTGCTAAACTCTTGAGGGACATGAACTGCATTCTTGCGGACGTCGCCAGTGTTGTTCCCAGGCTTAGCTTCAGCAGCCGAAAGAGCGTTTTTAGCCTGTCTGGCATTCAAAAAAGTGCACCATAAAGCCAAATAGCGTGTCCCAAAGCTGGCGTACAGGAAACTTGCACAAGCAATCCAGCATTATAAACAACTAACAAGCGGATCATGTATGCCCTCCGAGATTAAAAAAGCACTCTTCGCAACCGGCTAAGCCTACATCTATTACTTGGCATCTATTACTGTGGCTTTCAGAAAGTGTGCTGAAACTATTCGTGTACGGCGTTGTCGAAACTTGAAGACACAAGCCTTGGATCAATGGAAGCGTTAGTTCAGTGGTGACAAAGTATACAGAGCGCACGGCGGCCGCTTGGTAGATTCGAGGTGGTGGACAACGGCATTCAGAAGATCAGCCATGGTTTTCGGAGGTTCCATTGCCTTTCTGGCAAAACTTGCCGTGCATTCTCAACAGCTGTCCTGGCAAGGCTGGTGGACGACGCGTGGTTAAAGCCACAGCACCGTTGCGGCACACTTGCCTCTGGCGTGAGCGGGCCCGAACTCTTTCTCACGTGTTCTTTTCCGTTTCAAACTTGCACCTGGTGCACACGATTTCGGTTTGCCCGATTTCTCTCACGCATACCCAGATTAATTTTCCGGTGACGCCACACAAACTACGATGAGCGACATGTTGAATGTATTTATCGTGCCAAAAGAAGACACTTCACAGCTCTCTAACAAAGAGAAATGGCAGGCGTGCCACAGCTGTAAAGAATGGCGCTAGTACAAACTCTTAGGCTTTAACCGACTGTACGAGGTAGGTTAAGCACTTTCAAATTATGACAGGTAGATTGCCAATATCCCTCAAGAGAAAGGTATATAACAGCTGTATCTTTCCTGTACTTAGCTACGGAGCAGAAACCTGGAGACTTACAAAGAGGATTCAGCTTAAATTGAGGACGACGCAGCGAGCAATGGAAAGAAAAATGGTAGGTGTAACTTTAAGAGACAAGAAGAGAGCAGAGTGGATTAGGGAACAAACGAGGGTTAAGGATATCATAGCTGAAATCAAGAAGAAGAAATGGACATGGGCCGGGCATGTAGCGCGTAGACAGGATAACCACTGGTCGTTAAGGGTAACTAACTGGATTCCCAGAGAAATCAAGCGGGTTAGGGGGAGACAGAAGGTTAGGTGGGCAGATGAGATTAAGCAGTTTGCGGGTATAAATTGGCAGCAGCAAGCATAGGACTGGGTTAACTGGCGGAACATAGGAGAGGCCTTTGTCCTGCAGTGGACGTAGTCAGGCTGATGATGATTATGATGATGATGATAATGATGATGATGGTGATGATGATGATGATGATGATGATGGTGATGATGATGATGATGACGACGATGTAGGTTCGAAAATTCCAGGTTCAAGAAGTGTCTGAAACCATGATCACAACCATTTTGGGTAAAGAAGAGTTCGTGAAGCTGAATATTAGGAATTTTTTCAAATAAACGCGATATGACATGCGGAAACAATGTTGTTGAAGAGAGTAATGTGTAAATTTCCAAGCAGTTTTTTTCCTCCCGAAGACATGTTTTATTCATGTGTCTTACGAAATGAGCCATGAGTAAACGAAAGAAAATGAAAGAAAAAACGCTGCACTCTAGCGATTCCCCACACGGTTTGAGAAATAAAAAACAACAGCATTGTGAAGACAGGGTGCTTTCGGAAGTTTTGAAGCTGCCCTTGTTTTTATAGGAGCTACAAATGTCACTATGTTGAGTGTTTGGTATATACATGGGAAGGAATATCTATCTATCTATCTATCTATCTATCTATCTATCTATCTATCTATCTATCTATCTATCTATCTATCTATCTATCTATCTATTCATAAAATTTTCAGTTGCCTTGGATAAAATTTAGTCGTGCTGTAACCTAAACTCATGTCTAAATTACTCATTTAAAGAAAAGACATATCAAAGAGTGACTTGAGGGAAAATGAAACAGATTCAATCACACCCGCTTCTTTCCCGATGTCCTTCTCACTTTAATATTATTTCATTTGCCTGCGCGAACAGGAAAATCTTCACGCCGGACGTTGTGGTCATGCTGAGCCACTATGCGGAAGGTGACAACACTTTCGAGGACTGTCGTGTAGTGCCACCAACGATGCTCCAAAGGCCGGTATCAATATCGTCGAATACCAGTTACAAAAACGATATGGTAAGAAATTGGCCATTTTAATGTAGTAGATTCCTTTTTCTTCGATACTCTAACTCACATGATTGATTGACGTGAAAGTCAGATTCTAGTTACACCCTTTGTTGGTGAAATCTTACTGTATTGAGCATATTTTGCTCTTCAGCTGTTACGAAAGCGGCCCTGAGAAGGAACTCTTCATATTTTCCTATGGTGATCTATCTAATCCCATTATACACTCTAATGTGGCGCGTAACTTGAAAAGTGTGTCTGTGTGTGTGTGTGTGTGTGTGTGTGTGTGTGTGTGTGTGTGTGTGTGTGTGTGTGTGTGTGTGTGTGTGTGTGTGTGTGCGTGCGTGCGTGCGTGCGTGCGTGCGTGCGTGTTCTGGCATAGCTCAGCAGAAATTATGTAGCTCACAATAACATATATTTTAGGCTTAAAGGGGTCCTGCAACACTTTTTGAGCATGGTCAGAAAACGATGCCTATAAGCAGTAGAGGCTCCCAACAACCCGTCAGCCAAATATTAGAGCGCAGCACTGGGCCTTGAATTCACAATAAATTATCGAAATGAGCTGAAATTTTTTTTCTCTTCTCTCGACAAATCACGGAAGACGCTCCAAAATCACTCGTAAAAACCCATCTATCAGCCAATGGCTGATTTCAACATGGCGCGCTCGGTTGTTACAGAGATCGCCGCGAGAGGCCGCGACTTGTCTCAAAGTGCTCAAGGTGACGAGGCGCGCGTGACGTTTTTCTTTGACCCTGCCATCCCTCCCTGCTCACCTTCCAGTGCTTTCGTCGGGACGAGAGAAGATTGAATGCAAATGCAGCATGCGACAAATTTTTGTACCTCCACTCGCACTGGACGGATTCTTACAATTTTTCGGCGTTGAAATCGTGAGGCAACAAGCTCTTCCAGAGAATTCATTTCATTGTTACTTCAAAAAGCGTTTCAGGGCCCACTTTAGGCTCACTGTGATTCGTTTAAGTTTTCTTGACTCGGACTCATACAAACTCACACATGCGAACATTTTCTTCTCTTCAACCAAACTCACTCGGACTCAATCGCACCAAAATATTACTCACCCGGACGCACTTACACTAAGCCGCACGGCTCGATCTGAATATGAGTAAGTTCATGTATGTCGGCTCGTGAGTGTGTTCACCGACCTAGGTTGTGCGTGAGTTTGTTTTCCGCGTATGTTTTGTGTATTTCCGGGAATGGGTACTGAACTCCTCCCTTATCCACTACTTCATCTACATCAATACCTCAATTATTACATGAAGACTCAACGAAAAAAATCTGTGGTACAAAAAATATAAAAAGGAGTTGTAGAACGTGAGCAAGCATGGTAGACTGCCATGGTTTTGTTACCTGCCTGTATTTTTTCGTGACAGTCGGGGAGAAACTCCCAAACCATAGCCAGTACAGAGCTTTGCTAGGAAATTGCATGCCACTTGTTTCCCCCATGCAGCATAAAGCGGCAGACACTATAAGGAAGCTGACTCAACGAGGCGTGGACGCATCCTGGGTTCTATCGGTCACCATGAAAGGCCGATGGACAGTCCTCAAACCGGGACAGCCAGTTGACTTCCTGTCCGAGTGTGTGCACGATGCAAGTGCGGAATCCTTCGGAAACTACGCTGAAGTGAGTCTCTCACTGGCCATTGCTGTCTTTCTGTGTCATGCGCCTAGCCAAGATATAATTACGAGGCATACTCTACAAAGCCCCTTCAATTCATTTGTGGGTGCACTCGTAGTTCGTTAACGTGCTGCTGAATGCAATTGCAGCAGCTATAGTTATATTCTTCCCCATGAAAATGCAGCCGTCATAGCCTTCAGTAGAACCTCAAAAATGTTAGCCAGCAACTTTATCCTGATGCTTGCCTGCAAGTAGGGCGAAGAGAGCAGTACCTTCCTGTACTCTGATCGTTCCGTGTACCGACCTCCAAACCCACTTCTTCAGATCTTTTCACGGGGAAGACCGAGACATTCTATGGCTTGATGTCTATAGTAATGGTTCTAAAATGGAGAGTGCATGGAGTCCCGCGGGTACGCGTACTCATGGTAACGGATGCACGAAAACAATCTTCAAAAAAAACAAGCCTTGTGTAATCTGTGTCATGCGATCGGTTGACTAATGATTACATAAGTAGTCCTTTTTTTTTACTTTGGGCCAAGGCTTAGTAGGTTGATCGAGGTATCTCCGTGAATATTGCGTTTGCACACTCATTGTGGCTTTACCAGAAACTTCGGCTATACTGGCATTTGAAGGGTAACAAGAGGGGTAAGAAATGAAATCTCGATAGAGCACAGACGTCTGTGTTATTGAAACGAAGTGAGCTTTACGATTTGATAAAATGAATATCATATGTATATATTGTTACGAAATTTCTGAGAGGTCGAGCAATGCTAGAATATAGCTTGCTGAGTCACACAATTATAAATTAATTTTTATTGGACTGCTGTAAAAGCGGACTCAACACTGTAACTACAACTGCATGACGTTAGCCCGACATGACACATCCATAATAGCAGTACTGAATACGTCGAGTCTATTGCCTTTTATAAATTTCGACAGCCGGAACTATAATAACAATCGACGTTGCACTCACACTACCCCCGTACAGGTCTTCAAGGGTGCTACGCAGGATGGCCCGAAGTTTCTCGGGCACACGATTTATCTCTGAGCTCGCTCACGGCGGTCATGGCATGACAATTGTACGGAGCGCGTGTTAGCAGCACTGATGAAAACGGCTATAAAGACGCGCGCAGCATGAGGAATCCTTGTGGGGCATTTGCGGCAGTTATCACAGAAACACCACGTGCAAACGCGTTAGCGCCACCACTCGGTCAGCATTTCAGTGCTGCAGCGACGTCAGTGTCATTGTCGTGCTATGTTTTTTTCCTAACTCAACGTAGCGCCTCCCACCGGCATGTTCGCGGGCGTTTGTCCCTTTTCGGGCAAGATATTTCGCCGCACCTGCAGCGTGGAAATTTCTACTCTCAAAGGCATCAAGGGCGCGCACGTGAAACTCTCATTCATGCAGCTAGTTCAATGACCCGCAGGTCGCGGTTTCAAATCCCGGCTGCGGCGGCTGCATTTCCGATGGAGGCGGAAATGTCCTAGGCCCGTGTGCTCAGATTTGGGTGCACGTTAAATAACACCAGGTGGTCGAAATTTCCGGAGCCCTCCACTACGGCGTCTCTCATAATCATATGGTGGTTTTGGGACGTTAAACCCCACAAATCAATGCAGCTAGTTCAATTTCTACAAAGTGTTGCTGATAAATATAAGGACAGGTTGTAACTGGGAGCACTCGCATCGGGTAACAACACGGTTACGTCATGATCGCGGTAAAACTGAATGCGAGACATTGCAGCCACGTGGTGATATAATTTTTAATTCATTTTGTGTTTGACCGCATACTACGCGCGATAAAGCTGATGGATGAATCGTGCTGCTGGCTGGTGTTGCGCCGTGAACACTGCCCCTCGGCTAGAGCAAACGCGGTGGGCGGAACCGATCTTCGCCGTGGGCGTGTATCAATCAAACTGACGGACGCTTGAACTCGTGTACAAAATCGTTGATTATGAAAAGGCCCCAGTTCAACTAGTGAGTGTAATGGTTCAGGTTAGGCTGTCAAGCATTTCATGCTCCGGACGCTGAGCAGAAGCTTCATCGCATATAAAATAACTTGGTCAGCTTGCACTACTTCTGCAAGGCTGGTGCCATAGATTAGCTTGTGATCACCTAGCTTCTTCCCGCTTTTTCAGTCAGTCGTCTACTCAGTCTGCTCGGTCTGCTTTGAAGAGAAAACACGTCCATTGTGTCCTAATTTTGATTATACTAGTTATCTAGAGCTTAATGAACTTACCATTAAACAGTATTGCTTTACATCTAAGGTTATGTTAGCTAGGATGACCTTAATTACCACAGGTACAATTCGCAAGGCCTTGATTTGTATAAAGCTGTCGTAATTATCATATTATTAGTAAGATCAAATTAGTGTCGTTATGCTTAGCGTACTCATAGCATCGTGAAGTGCATTTGGGTGAATTTTCATGGCTTAGATATTTACGTTATTAGCATGAAAAATTTAGCGCGCTAATTAGCATGCTAGTTAGCAGAGTCCTGGCTTTTCATGGGTTCGTTCGCATGATCCTAATAATACGTGGCCTAATTACCTGGGTCTTAGCATGGCTTTGCTTAATTAGCTTGGTGGTAGCATGTCCTGAGCTAACTAGTCAAGTCAGCAGCTCATGCTAATAGATCATTAGCCGGCTGCCTATGTTCAGGGAGCTAGCAGACGATAAAGACGACGGAGATGGCCCGCACTGGCAGGCCGACTATGATGACCATACAAGTGGCCTCGGGTTTATCTGTGGTCACGATGATGTAAGGCGCTTGGTTGAGACTACTGTCAGAGGCCACCGTGCTGATTATTCTAAAGGATACTTAGCGCAGGCTTTAAACAGCCCGCGCGTTTAAAATGTGTCAACAGCAAAAGTTTCTCGCACATTTATTGCATGGCTGCCCTTCTGCACTCCGTGGAACGACAAATGAAAGAAGCTACCTTTGATTTGAAAACTCTGCCTGTCGATATGTGAGGTTTACCGTTTCAAAACCACCATATGATTACGAGAGACGCCGCAGTGGAGGGCTCCAGAAATTTCGACCACCTGGGGCTCTTAAACGTGCACCCAAATTCGAGTTCACGGGCCTACAGCATTTTGGCCTCCATCGGAAATGCAGCCGCCGCAGCCGGGATTCAATCCCGCAACCTGCGGGTCAGCAGCCGAGTACCTTAGCCACTCGACCACCCCGGCGGGGCTTGAAAATACCGCCTATTTTTGTCGACTATCCTTGACGCGATGCCGGGTTCCGTCGTTATCAATGGAACGCGGGGTGGTGATGGGTGGATTTGACCTTTTCGTACTGTTGGCTTGTTCAAAACGGGGTGTTGCTAGAGCTCTGAAAGATCCCGAGTTTCGCCAAGGTTGGGGCATCCTGCATAGGATCCCACGACCTGGTTTCTCTAAGTGGTGTAATACCCGACTACGAAGTGAAGTGCTTAAGTTCGACTCCTGCTTGAATCCTAACGTTTATTCTTTATATTGGTCGCTGTCAACACTGTCGGTGTCACTTTTTCTTAATGATATCACAATATTTTATAAACGTCTGTTTTCACCATGCTTGGTTAGATATAGACCCTTCTTCGAAGCTAGTTTTTCATGAAAAACTAGATGGCGCCACCGCACCGAAGTGCCACAGCCACTTTCTCCATGGCCATGGCCTTCTCTTCGGCAGCGCGGCCCCAATTTGGCATGTGGCTAACGTTGTCCTACGGCTAGAAACGGTGGTGGTAGTGATTCTTGAAAAAGGAAAAATGTACCTAATTTATGTCAGCCATAAGGCGAGACGGCGCTGTGCCCAAGAGAAGAGAATAAGAAAAGTGGGCAGCGCGGAATATGCGCTGTGCCCGCTTTGCTGGCCTTCAACCCGGGAGCGGCGGTGGTGAATCAGCTAGCCATCGGCAACGGTGAAGAAGTAGAAGGGAAAAGGCCTTTAGATCACGTGTTTAAACGTGGCGGCACCCGTTCGCCGCCGCGAAAAAGCGCCTATATATTGTCAAACTCGTGTGACGCCCACCGGTATACCGCGGCACTTGGTATACGGCTAAGTGCCACCACACGCGCACGGTGGACATGGTTTCACCTCGTTCACGACAAAATTTTCCCATTACACTTGTCGAGAAAAGACAGCCACTATTTGTCAATCTCAGTTAGCCTCCAGCTCTGATTTTTGTTTGCAACACGTTAGCGCGACTACGAAAGCACTTACACGTAGTCGCCTAGACAGATAAATGAATATAGATACGTAGATAGGAAACGGCGAATGTGTCTCACGTCTGCTGAGGATTTAAGCGCATTTAAAAAGGCGCTTCTTTTTTCAGAGGCACGTACTTTTTGAGAACTTCAGCCCCTTCAAACCACTTTTGTACGTTATAACATGTATTGCATTGGAAGGTGGAGCTCAGCTTACGATTCCTCTTGTCTATCTGGTGGCCGTAATTTTGTTTTCCAGTTTTATACGAGCCCCTTAGCGGGAGCGTGCTTTTTCCGAAGCTTCCAAATATCAAAACCAAACATATATGAAAACATGTTTATTGTGGCTTCAGACCTACGCAACTTCTCTACAAACTGTTGCGATCGATTTGGCGTGGCCCTACAATCTGATCACTTCTTTGCCAGCGAAAAATAAACTGCACTTATTTCACGCGGCATATTATATTTACCTTGAACACATCTCCCCTTTCCTTTCTGTACTGCGAGGGGTTCCTCATCACTTCAATTGGTCCACAAGGGTAGACCGAAATGCCCATGCCTGAGGAACAATGCTCTATAGTCTATGTCCCATTATTGTACTGCCTGACACGCTTTAACAGTTGAAAACTTCGTCCACACGGGGTGTCGTCCGAGCCCACATTTAGACAAGCGAATGTGTCTTCTTCGAGGCAGCAGTGTCAATGGATAGCTGTAGCCTCAAAGACGACAAGTTCAGTTGTCCAAACACCGGCTGCAGCGACACTCCGTGTTGATGAATTTTTCCTTCCTTCATGCTTGGACGTTTTCTTCAACATCCCCACATTTAAATAGGTGCATTTTGAACAGTGGTGCTCAGTTTTTTTTTCTGGTTGGCATCCCCCCCCCTGGGCGATACTTTGGCCCGATAGCCTTCGAGGTTATAGTGACCAAATAAAAATTAGCGCACGTTTTGTGGCTTTCGTAGTTAAGTGTTAGATGAGGCGTAATGTTTGTGTGACTGAATTTATTATCACTAGCATAGATCGACGTTTGTACATTCGTATCAGCACCGCATGTGTAATCTTCGTCTTTTTTTTTTTACTCTCCTCGCGTTAGGTGTGTAACCATCCAGACTTCAATGATACCATCGAGTACAAGACGAGTGTTCGCGGAAAGATATTTCACAGCCCGTCGGATGGCCGGATGTTTTCCTACGACAACGGTACCACTTTTATCGAAAAGGTAAGATACGTCTGCTTCCTTCGCATGTGTCAGTGTGTACGTGACTCCTCGCTATTTGAAAACTTCTCACACGTGTACTGTCACTCAGCCACGTGACTATAGAGACAACAGTTTGCTCAAAGATATACACACAACGAAACCTTACTGTAAGGACGTACAATCGAAACCATCAATTAGTCCTTCTTATTCGATATTCGCTGTAAAAGCAAAGATAAAGATATGCTACAGCCAATGGGCACTATGGCCCTTGCAGAAATTCTAGGCACAAAAATGCATAATTCTAGGATTCAAAACCACCATAATCGAAGTAATTCTTACTCGTAGCTTTGTAATATCTCAAATTGAATGTGCTGGAGCACGAGAAAGAGCAAAAAAATTGGAACAAAATTTGTTCGACAAATCTAGCCTGCTTCGCCAATTGTGTGAGAAATGGTGTGATACTCGACTTGCCGCTTTTCAAAGCGACTGACAACAATACTTTAACAGAAATGCGTTTGAAAATTTGTTTCTTAACATGTATATAGCTATTAATAGTGGCTTTATAGTTTTCGGTATCGCACGTGCTAAATAAACCTAGACGTGATAGAGCAGGTCGCAGAATTTTGGTTTTCTTGTAGAAATAATAGCTGTCGTTAAAGTGAAACCTCATTAACCAGAGTTGGAATTTAGTTGGCTATAACCAATGTTTTACTATAATGGCCTTGATTATAACGGAAGGCTTTATGTGCCGTGTGACAAATGATGCGGCTCGGCCTCGTGCTACCTAACTGTATGGGCATCGCGCTATGAAAAAAAAATTCGATCTGTAGGCATGTGGAAATATTTGAGCTTCAAATTACTTAAAACTGCGTACCATTTCGGAACACCTCGGGCAGTTTAGTTTGCATTGAGATCAACATAGAGGTTCCCGAGGATATATTCCTAGTGAAACAGTGCAAGTCCGAAGACTAAGACGTAAGGACACACATGACACAATGGCTGCATCCCCCTTTTTTTCGTCCTGTTTGTTGCACTGTTTTACGCTGTAAGTTCAGTAATCTACAAACCAGTCCACTGGAAGACTAATATTCAATGTATCTCTTAATTTCGCAATTTTACAACCTTCTGCTATAAATCTTCTAAAAAATCTCTAGCCGATTACAACACACGCGAACCTATTTGTGGGCATTTTTTTAGTTTTCATTGCTTCAATGTATGCATGCGCGTACGCGAGTTTTTCGAATTCAGGGTGTCAATCTTTCATCACAGCACTTCCCCTTCTCGCCTTCAGCAGAGATAGAGTCGAAAAGGCAACATGCTTCACTATGGATTGAAATACGAAACAGAAGCGAAAAAGTCGTGCTTACAATGATCTGTACTTTGATCCCTGTTTTTCTGAGACTAAGGAGACGAAGTAAACAGTTCTTGTAATTCTGATGTTGCTTTTATCGAATGTTGCGTTATCATCAAATATCAGCAGTGACCAGAACCCTGTTTTTTTTTAAGCAATAGTGTGGGGCAGATACTTCGAAGGAAAGACGCTAGTTTGGACACCATAAAAGTGAGACGAAAAGACAAGAGCCATTACTAGCTGGAATATCGATCTTCACATCTCAGCCTACATATCTTTAGTGGCATACTGTGAAGTGCGCAGAACAGCAGCCACAGTAACAAGCAAGAAAAATAGAAAATGGTCTAGTTTTCATAGTGTCTTTGCGCCTTCCTTTTCAAGATGCTTCATTACTAGACCTTTGAAGTAGTATATCTGTGGGGCAGACTTGCACACCCCCCCACACTAGTCATTAGGAGGGGGTCGGCACCAAGGAGGATTAAAAAAGTTGCTGGAGTGGAAGTTTCCGCAATGCCTTGCCAGCAGACGTGACGCCATATTTTTCCACTGCCAAGATGGCGGAAACATGCTCTCTATTAATAGTGCCCACTTAGAGATCAAGTGGCTTTTATATGTTAGTGTTAATTCTACATTAGTTTTATATAAAAAGACAGTTGTTCCCGACGAGATAACGCACAAAAACAAGTATTAGGTGACTGAATTTCTCAAGTACTTTTCCTTCAATGGGAGGCTCTTTAAAGAAAACTAGTAACACTAAGACGCACTTGGAGCACAATGTGACCCGAAAAAGTTTCCACATTACACTCGTTGGGCGTGCGAGGGAAAAGTTCCGTTCTTAATCGCTGAACGGTGATACTTTATTCATGCCTCTAGTAAGATGGCCACTGCAGCCGCCATCTTTCTAGAGGCATGGCTTCACTCTTAAGCTATGATTGCCACTCCAGCTATTTTTTAATCCTCCTATTTTTTTATCCCCCCCTCCTAACTCCACCTTGCACATAAGTCTTTGAGAATGCAGGTACCTCTATGGAATTGCGTGTAGTTGGTGGTATAGAGGTAGGCATGGCCTGCGGAAACTTATATGTATGTGTATTTCAACAAATAAGTTGTTATAGTGGCGCTATGTCTCGTATCCTTTGTCGGGAGTGTTTTCTTTCACGCCTTAGCCACCATAATGAACCTACAGACGAGTCCAATAATAAAGGGTACACCCAATTGCGAAGCACGTTTAGATTTCGCTATCTCATTAAATCATGGTGGCTTATACACGCATAAGACTACTGGTGGTTGAAAGTTCGGACTGCTCTTGGAAGAATCGTGATGTGCATTCAGATTGTTTTCATAACGACCTGCTGTTAGAGGGCCACCAGTTCTGATGGGGTTCATTAGAGTGCTCCCTTTAAATGTGGATGGCACTGTACACCAGCTCGCCTAACAAAAAGCCGGCTGACGCATGTGAATACCCTGTCGAAACTTTCTATAACTGCTTCGGTGTGATAGCTCGTTACACACGTGTTTCAATTTATTGTATGTTGTAATGAATTTATAGTTGCTTCTGAACAATTTCTCAGCTATGCAGGGTACGAGTGCTGCAGTTAACCTTCACCATCGGCATCGCGGCATTCGACCTGGACTACGACGACTACACTAATATTTGTGAGAAGCTCAACCACTACAAAGCTTTCTCGAGGCTGTATACTTTGACAGACTTGCTGGAATACTTTCAGGGTGTATTCCACGATGCCGGAGAGCTGCAAGACTGCCTGGACATTGCTGCATAAATATAGAGCTTTGACAACCGTATCCTTCCTCAGCCACACCTCTGCAGACTTCGGTAGATTCTTAAGTACTCACTGATTCTTTGACGAGAAAGTTTCTTAGCAAACTCAAGCGGCATTAAAGTTTTGATTCTTAATATTCTTGCATGAAACAATGCTGCAGAACAGGTGTCTTTGGATCGTCGTGCTGCTGGTGACTAATGACTGAGCCTTGATTATATAAACACCAGTGTAACCAATTTGAAGGTGTCATCAAATACGGTTGCCCACAATATTCTCTGTCATGTGGGTTAATCATTGTGTGTTCGCAAACAACCTAGCTGAATTTAATTCCATTAGGCCAGGCCCACTTTTCGCGTAATCGTTAAGCGAAATTTCACAGTTCAGTAAGCACCGCTTCTACTACGAGACGACTCTTGTTAAGCGAGAAAACGCGTGAAAAAAGGGGGGGCGGTGGAGACGCCACCTCGATAATTCCGCAGCAAAGACCGTGACGTCATAAATTTTTGCGATGTCTACTGGGTCCACGCCGAGCCGGCAGCACCTCGGAGAAAAAGAGCTTGCGCCTTTGCTGTTGAACACGTTTGAACAGAGCGTGAGATAAGACAAAGCCCGCAAGAACGATAGTGCCTTTGGTTGTCTATCACCGAGCTGGCCCAAGCACTGTTAAAACGCGCTCACGCACTAGCTCGCCGACCCGTGTAGAGGGCTGGGTTAAAACAGCGTGGAACCTGAACTTGGCAACGTTTAACACTTGAACCTTATATAGGGGGGGGGGGGGGCAAGTCTAGCTGTGCTATTCGAGGAAATATAGGATGTTAAATGGGATGTTATAGGGCTCAGGAACGTTAGGGGCACAGATGATAGGGCTCAGGAAGGTTAGGAGCACAGATGAGGCTTATAGAGTGGTACAGGTTGGGCGCGTCCTTTGCCATCATGGCTTGGCTGACAGAACAGAACTAGAGGTGGGATTCCTTATCCAAAGAACTATGGCTGGTGACATAGAGAAAGACTACAGCATTTGTGAAACGGTGACAAGTATCGTAATTTAGCTTAAGAAGAGATGGAAGATTGAGGTGGTACAGGCCTGCGTGCGTACATCCAGCCATGATGACGTATTGGTTGAAAGCAGCTATGAAGACGTGTTATCGGCAAAGAGTAAGGTAAGAACACAGTATGCTATACTGATGGGCGACCGCAATGCCAAGGTAAGAAAGAAGCAGGCTGGAGACAACACAGTAGGGGATTATGGCATTGGGGCAAGGAATACCAGAGGGGACATTGGTAGAACTCGCAGAACGTAATAATAAGCTTAAGGTATCCGGTGCAATAATATATAACGTCGAGAGATTGGGCATGCTCTAAAGAACGGAGGAAGTGTCAAATCAGTGAGGAAGAAACTTGACATAGGCAAAAACGAGGTGTCTACAATAGGTACTATGTAAAAGGAAACTGACTAGCAATATGGATAGGATAGTTAAAATAGCGGAGGAGTTTTACAGAGATATGTACAGCTGCCGGGACAACCGTCAACATAATGTAAGATCTAGCAGTAACCCAGATGACATCCCATCAGTAATGACAGTAGTAGTCAGGAAAGACTTTGAGGTAAAAATGTAGGACAGATTGTGTGAGAAAAACTGGCCACCCTGTTTATACGAAGTGTCTTCTGACGGGTATAATGAAATAATCTTGGGAAAATGCTAACATGATCGTAATCCATATGAAAGGAGATGAAAAGGACTTGAATAACGGGCCGATCAACTTGTCCTCTATCGTGTACAAGATACGTATCTACGAAAGTAATTGCTAACAGAATTAGCCCATTGAACTTCAATCAACCAAAGGATCAAACAGGATTTCACACAGGCTAATCAATAATCAACCCCATTGATACTATCAATCAGGAGAGGCAGAAATTCTCAGAAGACACCCAATCACTATACGTAGTCTTTATCGATTATGAAAAGTCATTTGATTCTGTAGAAATACCAGCAGCCATGCAGACACTGCGAAATCATAGCGTCGACGAAGCATATACAAACATCCTGGAAGACGTCTACAGCCAATCAACTCGCACCATAGTGCTCTCTAAAGAAAGTGACAGAATACCCTTAAAGAAGGGTGTAAGACAAAGGAATGCGATCTCCTCATAGCTATTTACCGCGTGCCTACGGGAGGTTTTCAGATGCCTAGAATGAGAAGAGTAAGGGATACGATCTAATACTGAGTGCGTCAGTAACCTGCGCTTCACCGGTCACATTGCATCGCTTCGTAACCGAAAGGACGAAATGTAATTCATGATTACTGAATTAGACAAGGAGAGCAGAAAGGTTAATCTGCAGAAAACGAAAGTAATGTACAACAACCTCGGGAGAGAACAGCGCTTCGAGATAGGTAATAGTGCACTTGAAGTTGTAGAAGACTACTCCCCGTATTCACAAACGCTCCTCGACTCGACTTTCACGCTTCACTTGACAGAGTTGCGCACTGCGCCGCTACTCGGCTAAAAATGACGCTGCGGTACTCAAGAATAGCAGCAAATTATCACTGATATGCAGCGACTTTCCCTGCCTAGAGATGGCGCTCCCATCGGCTTTCTCAAGTGAAGGTGGAGCGTTGAGTTAAGGGGCGTTCTAGAATACGGGGGTACGTCTGCTTAGGACAGGTAGTAAACGCGGTGCCGGACCACGAGATAGAAGTAACTAGAAGAATAATAATGGGAAACAATGGGCAAGCATTCTCAAATCATGGCTGGTAGATGGTCGCTATCCCTCAAGAGTAAGGTATATAACTGCTTCATCTTACCGGTACTTATTTATGGAGCAGAAAACTGGAAGATTACAAAGAGGATTCAACTTGAATTCAAGACGATGCGGCGAGTAATGGAGAAGATAATGATAGGTGTAACTCTAAGGGACAAGAAGAGAACAGTATGTATCAGGGAACAAATGGGTGTTCAGGACATTAGCCAAAATGAAGAAGAAGACATGGTGATTGGCAGGTCACGTTGCGTGAAGGCAAGATAACCGCTGGTCATTAAGAGCCACAGAATGAATTCCAAGAGAAGGCAAGTAGGAGCGAGTGGCTGACACAAAATGAGGTGGGCAGATGGAATTGGGAGGTCCGTGGTAATTAAGTGCCAGCAGCAAGCACAGGACCGAGTTGACTGGCAGGAACATTGGAGAGGCCTTTGTACTGCAGTGGACGTTCTCAGGCTGATGATTGATGAAGACGCTAGTGGCCTCTCCCCCTTACACTCCTCAGCAATCATGTGATGGTGTCGGAGAACGAGATTCTGAGATGCGCTGATGAACCAATGTGCTCCCGTGTGGCGTGGCGATGAACCCACTGTGACGTGCTCCAACAAGAGTTCTGGATGAGTAACATGAAGAGATACTACAGTGGATTGATTCATGGTGTGCTTCTCTTGCAAGGATGCCTTACATCGCGCAGGGTGCCCACGATGAACGGAACTATCGAACCCGTGTGCTGCTTCACATGCTACCCATGGTTCCACTTAGTGAGAGATGGTGTAATTCTGCTTCTCTCGCGCGTTTCTATGAGATTAGGTGGTGTATAAGGCGATCATTAGGGCTACCTGCGGTATCCTTCGGCATTACTATTCATTAATATGACCCACCTTCAGAGCTATCCCCACCGGCGGTGTGGGTAGTGCAAACGATATACTCGTCTGCTGACCCAAAGCTCGCCGGGTCGAATCCAAGCGGCGGCGGTGGCATTTTCCTATGGGGAAATTCGATCAAATGGTACATTAGGGCAAGTTGAAATTGTATATGCAGTGTTGGTTGGTTAGTTCCTGGAAGAATGACTCGATGCACCCCCGAGAATCACTTGAAGCTCATCGTCTTCTTCAATTTCTCTACAAGCCCCACTCTTTAGAAAAATTCTTTCTTTACGTTTGTTCCTTCTATTTTGTGTCCTCGCTTTCGCCCTGCTCTTTCTATGTACATAGTAGACTGCTAAAAATGCGGGCTCTTTCATTTTGATGTTTACGTTAAAAAACTGCTCGTGGTCAAAATTTCATGAGCCCTCGACTACGCCATTCCTCACGCCTATATCAAAGTTGGCACAAAAGCCCTGTAATTATTGTTAGGCTTATTACCTTATGACGGCTTCTTAGAACACCCAAATAATAATCAAAAGTGTCATCATTATCAGCATAATCATATGTTCTCGCGGCGGTCTTCTGCATTTCTACGTGAAACACGATGCTGCTATAGCTTAGCAGTGATTTCAGCAGGTAAGTGGATTATTTACGTGTGAATTTCAAAATGAGCGTTGCATATGCTTGCAGAAGACGCACGAATGAATCGCTCGCAAAAAGGGGCCCCATCTTATGACATGTAATGTAAACATATCCTTGAAACGACCGTGCTTGGTAATCATACAATGCCTTTGCCTCAAGCCCGAGCTACATGCTTAGCAGGATATCTTAGGCGAATTGCCTTCGTTTCGAGAGAACCATCGAAAATTGCTGACTAAACTGCAGGCAAGTCATATATTTGTTCTCTACCTAGTAGCTGTGTGGTCGTATACCTACGCATCGCCCTCCGCCACTGTCTATGGTGCGTCTTTAATCGCGGCGTCCATGCCTACTTTTTATAACGTTGAATTTTATTCGACATATGCGTAAAAAAGGCCAGCTGCTCCATCACCTTGAAGTATCGAACGCCAGCCTTTCATCACCTATCGCATTCTGGAATCCCGACATGTGCAAATTAAACTCCACTCAGATTCCCTGCTGGCATATATAGTCAATGCAATATTCGTTCAAAGGACACTGTACCTCGAGTAAAAGTGCTTTACGTACAACTTCCACATGCAGTGCAACCAACATGATGTACCCGTCAACCTTCGATCAAACTTTGGGAAACGTCACCATGGTGGCGCTCACATCGAACGAGGCAACCAGTTCGATTTCAGGTATAGAGCTGCCGCAAGCGCACATCTTTGCGAGTTCCTGCTAGTCACACACAATGATGAGTGCAGCGCAGTGACGAACCTGGTTAGACTGTAATTAGTTTTCAGTACCTGCAGAGCGCCTAGAACGTTGTGATCATTACTGATTGATTGCGATGTTTATTAGGTATCCTTGGCCACGCACTTGTTTCATTTTCCTACAGGAAGCAAAGGACGATCCTGAGTAAGTACGTGTTTCCAAATGGAGTCGAGGCCGTTTTAGTTGAGAGGCATGCACATCTCGAGGACGATAGTTACCTTGAGAGGGCGATTACCATACAGATGGCGTACCGTAATTAGCGCCACGATTTCTTAGCGTCATAATTACACCGCGAAGAACACTGCTAATCAGATTGTGATGTTTGACACTCGCAGTGAAACCGTATTCAGTCCGCGATGGAAACTGAAAGTCAAGGTAAAAAAACAAATGTGGTTGATTCCTTCGTCATAAAAATCGCCAAAACACGAAAGTGAAACGTGTACTTTCACAAGTATATTGATGTTTTCTGTGCATTTGTATGAGAGAAATTGAGCAATGTCTATTGGTGTCCAACAGACATTGCTCAAGACCTATGTCCATCATTAGGGAGTTTTAGAATAGCGCACCGCGAGCCCTTGCGGTGCGGTCGCGGCCACTGCGCATGTCGTAACGCGAGCAGCCGTTCGCGTTCGCGGCCCACCCGTAGAAAATCCGAAATAGCGGGTAGCGTGTGCGGCCCGCATGTGGCCCGCAATTGCTGATTTCGAAGCTATGGTGTCACTGCGATGGTGCGTTGCGGTTTGCAGGAAGACAAACGCGATTGTAAAACTCATATGGTGCCCGCTATACCGGCAATGCCCACAGCGCCTGCAAACGTTATTTCAAAACTCCCTAATAGTGCTCGAACAAACCTTTACGGTCATAGATGCTTGTGGTAGCTGTAGAAGTTAGCGGTGAGAGCAGAACCCATTGAAAGTGATGTGACAGCCAGAAGAGCGTGGCTGATTGGACGCCGAACATGGGCTACATTCGCCTACTCGCAGCATGTTGGAGTTACTGAACCCCACTGCCCGACCAGATCGAAACGCAAAGCACGTTGGGTTTTCCTTTGGCCAGCCGCGATTATTCGCTGGGCCAGCGTAAGTAGAAAACAGGGAGTTCAGGCGAAGCCGCAGGACGCCACAGAGGTATTTTGGGTGTGAATTGACGCCATGAGCGTCGCCGACGCTTTGAGTGAGGTATCAACCTGTGGCTGTGTTAAGGCGTTTGCAAAGCTGCACTTGGAAACGCACCGAATGGGACGGGTGCCTAGAAACAACCCGCTGAAGGATTGATTGACGATTGATGTGTGGGGTTTAACGTCCCGAAACCGCCATATGATTATGAGAGACGCCGTAGTGGAGGGCTCCGGAAATTTTGACCACCTGGGGTTCTTTAACGTGCACCCAAATCTGCCCGTTGAAGGAGTTTCTTGCGGATGTCGCACTCGTGATGCATTACTGAACTTTACCAAGAACGGTGTGAGAGGACAGCGGTATAGATATACAAAGCATGTGAATATGGTGCAGAAGGTAACGCATACCTGCTTCCTATTGTTGTGTACCCAGAGGTTCTACTCACGTTGATGGAGCAATTTCTGTCTTCTGATCATGCGTATTTTTTGACGTCCATTCCACGGCGGCAATACGTCACCGAAGCCTTGGTGGAACCCACCGCATAAAACACTTTCGTGTTAACAAAAAAATACATGGAGGACGCTTCAGCTTTACCTTCAAGTGTTGAACGCGATAGCGTAATTAGCCCCCTTGTTCATCACTTTCTAAAGTGCTACCTTCGCTTCGGTTTTTGTTGCGTGCCTCCACCATGTAACAAGAAAATGAACGACTGTTTATTTTACATTGGCCTCTTCAACCTGTACCAAAATGTCTACTGCAAGTGATCATTCTTCCTGGGAATCAGGGAAGGCTCCTCTACGAGTTCGTGAGGCGGCACGCGAGCCTACGTAGCGACTATTTTTGACAATGCTTTTGCAGCTGATCGTCATTAAGTATTCCAGAGGTCGTTCCAGTGGGTGGGCTTTCAAAGCACACGCTCGTTGCACAATTCACATGTTTTGATGCCTGGTACAATTATGCGCTTCCGCCACGTAATATTAGATACGTTGAAACTCCTTCTCATGACATTCACACCGGCCTAATCTTCCTTTTTTATGGGGGTGTGGGGAGGGGGGTGTCTCAAGAAATACAGTCAGTTCATGGTAGAATACTTGCTCTCATCGCGAATTACTTGGGCTCAAGTCTTACCCAAACCAAAAACTTCAATTTATTTTCTCGTTTTCACGTCTCTGTCAATGTTGCGGTCATGCTCGAGATTACGATTTTCTGCTCACCACTACCAACGACGCAGACACCACAATTCGGCGAAACGAGTTCTTTAGCGCCCTTGAATATGTAGGTACTTTACAACTCTGACTACTCTGCTGTTGAAGTTACTAATTAGGGTACTTGAAGCACAGTCATTTCGCGGCAGTAGAAGTTGCCTTAGCATCCAAATTACTGCGTGAAAGAAGTCACTAATGTGCGTTCGTACTTAAACATTTTGATTATTGCGTGAGGTAAACTACTGAACCGGGGGTGTTCTATAGCAGCCTACTCCATCTCAGAGAGAAAGTTACTAATCAGGCTTTGTATTGTAGCAAGCTAGTTACTCCAAGATAAAAACAACGAATCGGGCTGCGTGCCTTAGCACCCTCATTACTCAGAGAGAAATTGTTAGCGAAGATGCGTACTTTACTCAGTGAATATATACTTTACTCAGTCACCTTCTGTTCTTAATTCTTTCAGGCAGTAATTCGACAAAGTGTTCACGTATAGTGAGCTCTTCTGTTATATACTCCCTTGTACAGGACAGATACCACGAGCATTATCGCAGTGGTGCTCGGTGTTGTAATCGCCCTCGCAGTCATTGCCATTGCTGTGACGGTGATCGCACTACCAAGCGGTAAGTGTCCCTCGATATTCCCGAAATCCGCGTTTATAAGCATTTGCGGAAACCTGAAAGAGTTCGCCTGGAACGTCCAACATGCCTGCTTCGTCCTGTGAGTCGACGTATTCTTCCTCGTACTCCAATCTCCGAAAGCTTCCAGCCCCTCAGATGGTTTTTACATTGCATACGTGACAGGCCCGCCTTTGACTTAGCGATGACGCCACGAGATGACGCCATAGTGTGACGTGATGTAGGGTTACTGTATGTGCTACCTCTAGGTGGCACAAGCGGTGACTTTATCGTAATGGTGGCGCCACAAACGACGGTGATACCTGATGTTATGATGACGTCACATGGCGGTGTCATTACGTGAATGTATTATGCACTGGGCGTGTTGATACTGATGGCCTATTACTCAAGCCTGATTAGGCATCTGAGGCAATCAAGGATAAACAGCTGCGAAGTTTTACACAAACACAAAGCATATAAGATCTCAGTAATCACAAAATATCTCGAGTGACAACTTACTTGTTGAGAGTAACTACGCTCCTGCGTCTACCTTAATTTTTTAAATTTTATTATAAACAGAGGTATACGCAGATATTTTTTCGGGAGAGGGGACTACCTCATTTAGGTGGGAACCAGCCAGCAAATGGTAATTTCGCGCTATCTATGTACCACGGCAAAAAAAAATGGGAGGTTGGGGTCACGAGCCCTGTGTGCCACATTCTGGCTACGCCGCTGTTGCGATACACTTACGAATAGTATGCCGGGTGCCTTGCTGCATATGACGCAGCCTTACTCTTCCTATTGAACGAATAACTTGGTCGAGCCCCCTCCACCCCAAGTACCGAGCTTATACTATTGTCTTCGTGAACCGGGAAAGTATTCCATTGGTACATTCTTAATCATTTTCCTATTCAGTGCCCAGTACAAAAGCTCTACTGTGATCTAGCTTTTGTGCGACCTTGTGCTAGCTACAATAATTTCTTTTATTCTCACATAAATGCCTATATCGCGCTCACATGTAAACACACACACGAACGTACGTAAATGGTTGTTAAACTTTTATTCCAATTCTCCTACACTCACAAAATAAGTAACAGGCTAAGACCATGCTGAATTGAAGCACACAAAGCAGTTCTTCTCATTCTCGGCAAATAACGCTGTGTTGTGATACTTGCAGGTATGAAGCGAAGCCATTTCACATGAAACTTCAAGAATGTTTTAAAGGTCTCGTTTGGTTGACAAATAAATGCTTATTTGAAATTATACCAACCAATCGTCCTGCCAATTTAAATACTCGAAATAACCAAGCACCATAATAACGCTGCTGTTCGTCACACTTTTGGAGAAAGTTGAAGGTCTTATGCTCATCTACATCCTTGAACGTTAAGTAATAATCACCGAGGCAGCACTCTCGTTAAATCATTTTTAGAAGTTCGATTGAACAATTAGGAGTTCCTCAGTGTTGAATATTCATTCTTTTCATTGAAAAAGCCATAAC
The DNA here is from genome assembly GCF_013339725.1 of Rhipicephalus microplus. NCBI lineage: Eukaryota > Metazoa > Arthropoda > Arachnida > Ixodida > Ixodidae > Rhipicephalus > Rhipicephalus microplus. The sequence goes on along the minus strand of NC_051174.1, from coordinate 120,310,951 downwards.
GCATTGGTTTCTAGACCTCATGCATCTAGCGACGCTGCTTACCGAAATATTCACAGGGGATAAATAGTGACTGAACCCAAAAAGTTTGATTTCCAGCTTCTAACTCTCATGAAGAGACAGTCAGTCCAGGGGTAGAGTCTGGCGTCACTGAGAAGGGGAGGGATGCCACCAGTGGCCCAACAGTGGCTGTGCCCAACGTCCGGACGAAAACTACGGCGGCTTCCCGCACGAGCAAGTCACCAACGTCGACGACGAGAGCGACCACAGGGCATGCGACCGAAGAGCCATTTACGGCACCAGAGACTACCGACGTGGAAGCTGAGACCACTGCTCTCCTGCCGACGACTCGAACACCCAAGAGTGAGTCCAAGAAGCGACATATGCATTTATGCAATATCTCTGAGGGAACTACGAATTAACTAAAGTATTGTTACGGGTAGTGGCAGTATGAGCTGAGCCAGAAAGCGAGGATTTCTCACAAATACATGTCAGTCGGCATAAAGAAACGCTCTCTTGGTAAAGTCGATTGATATGTGGGGTGTAACGTCCCAAAACCACCATGTGATTATGAGAGACGCCGTAGTGGAGGACTCCGGAAATTTCGAACACCTGGGGTTCTTTAACGTGCACCCAAATCTGAGCACACGGGCCTACAACGTTTCCGCCTCCGTCGGAAATGCAGCCGCTGCAACCTGGATTTGGTCCTGCGACCTGCGGGTCAGCAGTCGAGTACCTTAGCTACTAGACAACGTGGCGGGGCCTCTTAGTATACTAAAACTCGGGAAACAACATCCACGCAATATACATGTAGCATATTAAGCATCGCAGGAGTGTCACGAGAAAATACATGGTAGAACTAAAAAAAGAAGCTTCAGGCCTGCGCAGAGCACCCCACGCAGATGTGGTTGGTGCTGGAAAAGCGGGTTTTCATATGAGCTCCTGGTAAACTCTCTTAAGAAGCCTACTGCAAACGCATAACATGCCGTGCAGTACTTCAATATTTTAAGAGATATTGAATATTTTTTTATCCTGGACATAGGCGGCGAAGTACCCGCCACGCCATATGTGGGGATCGTTTGGCGAAGTACTTGCTGCGTAGTGTGTTTGAAGCGACCCGCACTCGCATTGAGCTGCAGGCTTTGTTGAGGCTATTGGTTGTTTCATGGTTACCAAGAGGGATAAAAAAATTGCTGAAGTGCAAACTATTGCCGAGGAGTGAAGCCATACCCACCGTATGATGGCGGCTGTGGCAGCAATCTTACTAGGGGCATGATGAGCTGTTGGCATTTGGCGATAGAGAAGGGGGAGGGAGGTATCCCCACCCGCCCAACGAGTTTAACCTGGCAACCTTTTTGGTTCACATAGAGCTCAAAGTGCATCTTTGTGTTACTAGTTTTGTTTAGTAAGCTTTGAATGAAACGAAACTTTTATGCATGGGAGATTAAGTCACCGATAGTCAGCTCTATGAGTTATTTTATCGGAAAAACTATATTTTAGTTTATAGATAACGCAGCATTTAGACTAACAAACCAAGGTTACATGATGTCTCAGTGGCCACCACAAGAGAATAGCATGTTTCTCAGATCTTTAGAGGGGCAAACGTTGGCTTCGTTATTGCTGGCAAGGCATTGCGAGAGCTTCCACTTCAGCAATTCTGTTAAGCCTCCTTGATGGTTACTGTGATATTAATGCACTTGATGAAGTTAAGCAAAATGTTGTCGTACTTTGAATACATGAAACATACCGCCCCCTTTAACAAGGAAACGTTTGTGGAATAATGCGATATGTGTGATAGATGGAAGCTAATAAAAACGAAGTGTCCCCTAAAAAATGTTCAGCAGGGAGGCATTACGGTGGTTGACTAGGCCGTGCCATGGTCGGAGGTTTATTGGTACGTGGGCGTAGGCAGAAGCGATTGTAGCTGACGCGCCCAGGCCGGCCAAGGATAAGAACGTTCTCTAGCTTTCGCAAAAACGAGCCTAGCGACGCTCTTCTTTTCTCTTGGACGACTGGCGGCGAGTGGCTTGATGCTGCAGGACGCTCTAGGGTGCCTCGATCCCCGCTTAGGGCACGCGCATCGAGGCACCTTAAAACGCACCATTGGTCTCACAGAGTGACGCGACTAATATATTTAGACAAAATTGATTGTATAAAAAACTACGATTGTTTCAACCTGAATAATGTCCTCGTAGCCGGCATATATACCTACGACGCGTTTTGAGACAGTTGTAATTGAAAAGGGTCGCAACACAGATTACTTATGGATCTAACTAATTATTTGATGTTCCTTCAAAACTGGCTGTTTTAAGAATTGTTACATTAGTTAAGTACATTAAACTTATTGTGACGAGGCGTGCTGGCGATATGCCGCACTTTCACATGCTATCACTTCGTCTTACGGTTGTATTTAGGTCCTATGTACTGTTCCTGCAAATAGTTAGGCTCCTTTTTTTTAACCTAGTACAATGCCGAACTTTTACAGAAGACACATCGGTGGGCCTGCTGTGCACGATTGGCGACAAGCTCAGCACACCGGAAATGCTTCCAACAGATGTTCCATGCAATTACCTGTTCTACGATTCCGTATACAAGAAAGGCTTCGTAGAATTTGACCCGACAAATGAGGATACATCCTTGAGCATACTCCTGGCCAATCAAAAAGCAATTAAGTACCCCGCGATTGGCATTGGCTTCACATACAAGTGAGCAGTTTTTTTAATTATTTTTCCTTACTGCACCCTATCACTTTTTCCAGCTTGCGTTGAACGAACGATAGGTGGATCCCAACCAGTTACATTGTTACGTGCAACCTAGAAACCATAACAGACTATGAAGGGAGGTAAAGGCAAAGTTGCTTTAATAGGTGAGCTGTTCTAGGGCTGAACCTCGTAACAGATGAATGTCCACGTCGCATGTCCCGCTACACCAATGAAGATACGCCTAGAGACCGACCATAGATGCAACCATAGGCGCAATAATAGCACTCACTAGAATAATGTACACCCATACACAACGTAACTGCCTCGCTCACGGATAAAACGATAGCCACGCAGTTCCATGGGAAACGGTGGGCCCAGCCAGCGATTTTAGATACAAACATTGGGCCCCGCGTAAGCAATGGCATGAAGCCATTGGCAGGAGTGGGAGTGGCAGCGGATTTCAAAGGTCTTTTCCCGGAAATCCGCACGCACGCACGCACGCACGCACGCACAGACAGACAGACAGACAGACAGACAGACAGACAGACAGACAGACAGACAGACAGACAGACAGACAGACAGACAGACAGACAGACAGACAGACAGACAGACAGACAGACAGACAGACAGACAGATAGATAGATAGATAGATAGATAGATAGATAGATAGATAGATAGATAGATAGATAGATAGATAGATAGATAGATAGATAGATAGATAGATAGATAGATAGATAGATAGATAGATAGATAGATAGATAGATAGATAGATAGATAGATAGATAGATAGATAGATAGATAGATAGATAGATAGATAGATAGATAGATAGATAGATAGATAGATAGATAGATAGATAGATAGATAGATAGATCCAAAGCATTACTACTCAGGAAGCCCTGCCGGTGACGCTAAAGAGCATATTATTGCTTCTACTAACCGTTACGCTAGGGCGACTAAATGTAGGTTAATAGAGGCTTCACTTTATATTGCACAATATTTCTAAGCAAAACACAGTTCCCCTCCGTTTTCAGTAGTGTTTTCAGATCGAAAAACCAATTCCGATTTCACGCAGGTACAGGCAGCAGCTGTGGTCCGAGTTATCCGAAAGTCCTAAGGTACCACCTGCTGTGGTGAAACGTTTTCTGGATGAAAATATTTGCAACTTTGGCATTCTGGACACTCCGACGAACGGCCTTGACGGGTCGTCCGTGGAACAAATGCTGTTGATTTTAAAGGTGAGAATATTGCCAGAAAATATTTCTTCAATTGTATTTTAAAGCTTGATTTTTCAAAATGCACGCCAAGCGTTTTCAGTTCTATCCAACCACAGAACTTCCACTTTCTGTTGTTTTTTGACGCTAAATGACTATAGTTTTCTTTCTTCAGGGCAAGTGGTAGCCGACTAGCTCAATAGCAGGTGCTTCTCCAGAATTTTTGCTTTGGATTTCTCGAGGTTCCGTTTTTGTCACTATTTACTCCTGCGTGTCCTAACGAACTTGGCATGGCGTTGTTTTTATAATTCTTGCAGTTCCTAGACCACCACTTCGACAGGCCTGAAGCCTCAGAACAAAACGTGTGTCACCGTTTTTGCCGGACCACCTGCGGACTCTTCCCTGGAAGACATTTATATTGACCAATTTTCGTAAGTCAGGGGTAAATGAGCTTAGCGCAGAAACAATGACATGATGCTAACATTTGTGCATTTGTGTGAACAAGGACAGACATCTATCGCCGTAATCCGGTGTTCCAGATTTCTTAAATACCCTGACCACCACCACCAACGTGTTTAATGATAGTGATTACCCTTGAATGTCGCTTTTCCCATTAAAAAAACGATTGGCTTCTCCGATGCTTACTTCTACTGAATGTTTTCGCGTGAAATCGATATAAATTCTTTTATTATTTAATGTTTTTTGATGTACATCTCAAAATAAATACTACACGGAAACCGATCGATACCTGCAGGAATCATAAGGTGGTGCTGAAATCGCGCACGGTATGTTTAAGGTGGTCTGCCATTGAAAATAGAGCACCTACACATGAAGCAAAATTATTATTTTTTCCTAAATTGTTTTATATTTGTGTCTGTGAGAACAGCAGTACATTTCACTGGGCTAGTTTCGAGCACTTGGCGCTAATTGTTTCCGGGCAATCACAATTATTCGCAGCACCAGCAAGCTGGGAATCAAGTAATTCAGTCATTCCTAGATCTTCCCTCTTTTTTTTTCTTGTGATGGAAATTATACAGTTTTCCCACGAACTTTTTTTTGTCGGTGTCGTAGTCGCCGTCATGTTCCGTATAAAGTCTACATCGGTAACATCCCGTGCGCCTCATATGTGTTACCTTTCGTTCAACGCATTCGAGTGATAACATCATGTGTTAACATCTACCACGTGGCGTCTCTCATAATCAAATGATGGTTTTGGGACGTTAAACCCCACAAATCAATCAACATCTACCACGTGCCAGGCCTGCTGTCTATTGATACTCAACCATAGGTATAAGTGCCCCATTTGTTTTGAAATAACATAAAAGAACACAGGGGGAGAGGGTTGGGTAGTGTCACTCGGCCAACAGCTGAAAGCTCGATATCAACTCTTTGAGCGTCAAAGACGAACAGGTACGTCATGTGCTCACAGCCACATGACAGACAAAAATGTTCATGTACGTCAGTGCCTGCATCTTCAAAACAACCTTCTTTTGGGTCATTTCTCTTTCTTAGCACATGCCGTCAAACTGTAGGAATACGTGAAACTAGCCGGTGCGCAGTGTAGCAATGAATAACTTCTACCTACCACTTCTTGCAACCAAAAACTGATTATTTTTCGGTTGAGCATCTTTCGAAAGGTGGCTGATTCATTGTTTCTTGTTTATGAAGTCCCGTTATGATATTAAGCCTGTTGCCGCACAGGATCCGACACAGGAGATGTCGCCGTCGTGGCGTTTCTTTGTTCGCGAATTCACAAAAACCACTTGCGGCTCATTGGCGTTAAAAAGAATGACAATTTTAAAGTTCGGACAGCTTTTTTTTTCTGCTTTTCGAACACGCTCAGAATTGCAGTTTTCACGAATGGGCCCACCCTCGCAGTTTTTTTTTCGCTATAGAAGTAGATGCCGGTTTCTCTGCCACAAGTGAGTCTTGAATCGCCACTCCATCGTAATCAGAGTCTGATGAAGCAAATGCCATCCGTCATACAAAGTGTGATGCTAATTGGATCAAAAGCGGCTTTGTCACAAAGACCTCCTCCAATGTGACAGAGACCCCTTCATACTTGAAACGTTTACTCGTGGGCATGTCTATCTACATACTACAATAAGTTTCCCTTCATAAGCTGTCACCATTATTGTTTTATATGTGCCTCAGAGCCACCAAACATTAACGTTGGTTAAGCGATCTTCACGTTAACTAGCAGAGTGAAAAGTCGCACCGTACGCACCCGTTTTGGGCTGCTTCATTCGAATCGGCACTGGTAGCTGTCTAATGTTTCTGGACTGACCTAAGGCACGATTCTAAATGATTTACTCTGACTTCACTCAACAAAACATAACAAACTTACGCATACATTTCACCTCCTATGTGGTGGTGAAACGTGAAAACAGAGCCACTGACCACACAAATCTGAGAAATATATTGGAACCCTGGTGTCCCTGATGCTTTTAACAGATAATTTGGCGTCAGAGGGGGTCAGAGGTCCGTCGAGCAGATTGTCCCTGCCTTTAGTCTATCTATCTATCTATCTATCTATCTATCTATCTATCTATCTATCTATCTATCTATCTATCTATCTATCTATCTATCTATCTATCTATCTATCTATCTATCTATCTGTCTGTCTGTCTGTCTGTCTGTCTGTCTGTCTGTCTGTCTGTCTGTCTGTCTGTCTGTCTGTCTGTCTGTCTATCTATCTATCTATCTATCTATCTATCTATCTATCTATCTATTTATCTGTCTGTCTGTCTGTCTGTCTGTCTGTTGGTCTGTCTGTTGGTCTGTCTGTCTGTCATCTATCTATCTATCTATCATTCTATCTATTTGTACCTGCCTATAAAATTCTAGCTGGCTTTGTCTATTACCACAACAATGCTGCTACTATTTGATGCCAAAGTGAATCAATTATCAAAGAAAAACGTTTTTGGCGTTGGCTAATGTGGAACGAATATGGTGGCAGCCACCATGTGATCCACACATTTCGAATGCCCTTATCACCTTTCTGACTATTCTCTGTATGCGCGAGCAGGCGCTTGTACACGCCGAGCATTATAGTTATCATCAGCCACTACCTGGAAGGTGACAACACTTTCGAGGACTGCCACGTCGTGCTTCCAGTGATGCTGAAAAGACCGCCACTGCTCACTACCAACAGCAGCTATACATACGACATGGTGAGAACATGGATTTTTATTTCGCAACATTCATTTTCGGGTGCTTCCTCACCAAGTTCATGCTCGGGACAAGTCCCATGGCGTTCGCGCTAGTGCAAAGTACCCACTACACGCCCACCGTAACCGTTGATGATGGTGGTGATGATAATTGAGATGACGATGATGGGGATGAACAACTATTATGATGATGACTGTTCTGAAAACGATGACGGCGATGCTACACAAGGCGGATCCAGCCACTTATTTTAGAGATAGAGCGGTTGCTTGAAGTAACACCGTATAGGGGGGCGGGGTCGTAACTTTCTTTTTGTTTTCAACAGCACGAAAATCACTATAATAGTATGAATACTGTTAATGTGTACTCACAATAGTCCCACTCATTGGTGATAGGAGGTGGACAGCTAGGACTGGAAAGAGAGAGGGTTGATTACAGAGGCTTTGGGGGTGGGGGCGATTGCCTTTACCGACCACCACCTGTGGATCCGCCACTGAATGGAGACTAGCTGTCTTAATTTACCCTGGCATATACTAGCACACTGACAGCTTCGCTTTGCGAAAGCTTGCAAGGCGTGTAGTTGGTTGTACTTTTTTTCCGCCCTCAAGACAACGCATCCTTCCTCAACGAAAAAGCGTTCCAACAATCAACCCCTTTTATGTATACTTTATCGCTTCTGTTATTAGGTTCAGCAAAAAAATGGCAACTTAATTTAAATGCACAGAGCACAGCCGCGGAAACCATAAGGAAGCTCGTTGAACAAGGCGTGGACGCGATGTGGGCCCTCTCTGTCACCATGAAAGGCCGATGGAATACACTGAAACCCGGACAACCAGCAGCGTTTCTGTCCGAGTGCGTGTACGATCCTACTGCGGAATCATTCGGAAGCTACACCGCAGTAAGTTGCTCAGTTATCACGCTAATGTGTAGCGTGTTTGTTACATCGTTCGTAAACCAATGTGTAATACAGAGGCATGCCGCAATGACTGGTTTAACTTAGGTGAAGGCAGCTGTACTTCTTCAGTGTGGTACCTGATTACAAGTCCGTGATTTTACAGCGAAACCTGTATGTGTCTGGAGCAACGAAATAAAAATGCCGCCCGCATCTCCCCAACGGGGGAACTCAACTGAATTCGTCGCATTTGGGTAAATGCTCCGTGATGTGGTATTGCTTGGGAATGCTTAATTGTCATCTTTAATATTCTTATTTATTGAATGAATAAGAAGCGTTACCTTCAAGGAGTGGTAGGACGCTGATGCTGGGTTGTACCCCACTACTCGTTGAAGGTGTTGTCGCTTCCATCGCATTTACTCGAGCCAAGCAAAGCGTCAAGTCAAGTGAAAGCCAAGTAAAGACACCCTTGACTGAATTCCGAATGAGTGCTCCACGGCTTGTATACACACCGCCCGCTTTCCAAGGAGAGGAGTACGGGGGAGAGGTCCTCACCCCCACTACGCATGCTCGGCTAGCTGAACGCCCGGTGGTGACTTATCCTTTAATGGCTCCTGGAGCGACAGTATCACGGGGGTCTTCCTGGGCTTGCACGAGGCGCGAGCATGCGCCTTGGGGGTGTGGACCGCTCTGACGCCAAAGAGCAGCATCGTGCGACTAAGAAATGCTCCACATTAAAAAAAACAGCACTGACTGTGAGCGAAAATTTGAAGTAAATTCAAGTAAAGGTAGGAGCTGGACGACGTCTACTTTTCGAGTTCTTGGGAGGCGTGGTTCAGGTCCTCAATGAGAAGCGAAGGCACGCTGGCTATTCAAAAATTGATCGGCACACGGCTCAGTTACGCTATCACGTTCTGCTTTTGTTAGTGCTGGATCAGAGAGGTACGGTAGCGTGGTATTGTCACACCATGTTTTAGAGGCGTTGCAATGGCATGCCATGGTTCTCGCGCCACGTCCGATACATGCATGGCCGTGCGGGGCGGATCTCACCCTAGAAAGATGACAATGGCTCATGTTTAGTTGCCCATAACTAATGGCACACGCATCGGTGCGTAGATTCTCTTACACACACGTGGATGATTAACGGTATTACATCCAAAAGCAGTAACGTCACGCCTGAAAACGTTTTCTCACGCCGCCAGTTGATTCACACACTTAATTGTCATGCTTTGTCTGTATTGGCAATGACTTTGGCTGCAGTGACTGAAAATGCCATCGCAATATGTGTGCATGTAAACAGTCAGTGAGCTCAGCGCGTACGAACGAAGAGGGAGCAGGCGCAGGGCATTGTCTATTATACTATGCCTCAACAGAGCACTTGCCCACTATGCTCGCTCGTACTTTGGATACACATACACGGTTGCCATAAAGCGGCTATTCAAAAGGGCGGAAACTTATACGTTTGCTGTAGGTATGTCGTGTGAGTGGTAGGGTGCGTGCGCACGAGGATATCGCTATCGCCTTCAGCCCTCGAAGGTGAAGTTTAAGGCCCTAGCAATATTAAAGACGATAATCTTTCTCGGGGTACTTCGACGCAAAAAATTTGGTCGGTCTGTATGTCTTTCTGTACGTCTGTCTGTCTGTACGTTTGTCTGATTGTAAGCCGCGTAATACTCCAAATGGTCAACCCCACCCACCGCACCCACCAATATTGCTCAAGTTTAAGCGTTGTTACTTGTGTGACTGTCAATTAAAAAGCAATTATTGCGCATATCTGAGGCACCATAACAACACGTCAACATTCTGTTTGTGTATCTTTATACTAGGAAATTTCTAAGGACCGTAGAGTTTATCTCGCTGCACTGACAAAGCAAAGTGATGCTCAAAAAGGCTAGTGTTTCCAACGCTTTGCTAAGACGACATGGTGAGGGCACCTGCTAGTCGCTTTGCGTTCTACTCTTTAACGCCTCCGAGACAGGCACGCACGCCATTCTTCGTTTTCGAAGATAACTGCCAGCCAGATAGTGCTAGTGTCTAACGTGCCTCGGTGCACTCGTTCGCCTTCAGTGCACGGATCGGGACACTCAAACACAGCACCTCCAGAATACACTCCACCGATTTTTTTGTGCAGAACATCAAATGAACGTTTTCTTCATTCTCTCTAAACGCAAGATTCGACGGCATTTGCAGTGAAACACGCAGATACGGGGTCAATATTTTTGTCTACTTTGAACGTGGAGACGTCGTCATAAGTTAAGAGACCCCGAGATACACGATAAAGCTGAGCATTCTCTATGCTTTGCCAGGGAGACTGGAAATACTTCTGGTTGATTCCGAAACACGCTAACACCGTGCGATGTGCAATTTGACCGAGCACGTTCACAAATTGCCGTGTAACTTTCAGACCTAGTTGACTCTAAAATATTGACGCTTACGGTACGGTTCTTTTCACGCTCCTGGTTTGGTCTGTCTACGCTGTCATGTTTATACACGTGTATTTTTTAAACTTCATATGGGAACCTTGCCAGTAAAAACGTGGCTTGAAGAGAGAGGGATGTATGTACCATGGGGAAGCAGCTGTCTCCTGTGTAACAAACCTGAGATCATTGAACATGTGTTTATTGATTGTAAGAACGCTATTTTCTTTTGGGACATTTTACAGAGGACTTTAAAAAAAGATTTACCTCTTACTTCATATGGAATTCGTTTTTTGTCTTGTGATAGTTCTGTGCAAAATTTGGATGTTATATTTGTACTTGGTCTTCATTCGGTTTGGCGTAGTATGCTATCGTACAGACACTGTGATGTGAGAGTTCTATCCGTTATTGAGTGCTTCGTGGAAGCTGTTATAAAAGTGCGAGATGTGTATAACACTACCGACTGTGTTGAATACGTAATATCTTTGTTTGACGCGTTATCACGCATGAAACACGTGCGATAGTGATTGTCATATTAGCTTGACCTGTAGTCAAGAAGGCAATAAAGAAAAAATATCAGCGTGGCGCAGTTAATAAAGAAAAAAAATATCGGCGTGGCGCAGTGGTTAGTGTGCTCAGTTCGTAATTCGGAAGTGGCAGGTTCGATCTCACGCTGGCGCAGCATTTTTTTTTCACGGGTGCTTGCTACATTCTTTTTTATACAATAATTTGTATTATTTCTTTAGTGGCAGCTCGTCACGGTGGTTCTGACGCTGCTTCGCGCTACACCATTGCCGGCTGGAGAGCGCCATCCACCTTCCGCTCTACCATAGCCACCATACACCATGAGCCACCAACATTTACACCGCCATAATCCACCAAAATGGTGGTTGGTGGAATCCACCATTCCTATGGTGGACGTTTTTTCAATAGGGTTAATCCTCGAAAACAGACACAGTTCATTACCAACCCATCACACCTATTCACTGAAGCTGTCTATTTGTATGGCTAGATTCGTATTATGTACGTATTGCAGATGTAAGGTGTATTCTTTCTGTGTGTATTATGTGCTAAGTACGAATAATGTTTACGTGTTTTGATTTTTTTTCTTGTGTAGTATATAGTGGCATCCTGCCTGGATTTTAATAACACTTATTTTACTAAGAAGTTTCGATTTTAGAGCCTCTTTAAGACATTGACATGCGGACGTGTGTAGTATGTCAAATAATTTAGTACAACATCAATACGCCCCCGTCGTTGCTCTCTACACCTATGAAGTGAACAAGATATGATAAGTTTCTTTTGTGCGTTACTCGTTTCACTGCTTCTCCTATAACGGTACATCTGTGCGCATACATCAAATCCACCCTGTACCTGTTCTTTTACACATTTCTTGCATCAGGTTTGTGAAAATCCCAACTTCAAGAACGGCTCAAGATACAAAACGGGAGTTTATGGCCCACTGTATTACAACGAGTCTGATCACCGGACGTTCACCTTCGACAACGAAATCACTTACGTCGACAAGGTAGGGCAGCATTGGTGCCCCTCTAACTTTTTGTGAACGTCATTGAATGTAACTTGAAAGCGTTGCGAAAGCTTTCAAGCACCGACGTGAGGGCAATACCACGGAGACAACACTTTACTGGGCGGTGTACTGCATAGGTCGGCGAACTCAATTGCGAGTTAACTCATTCGGACTCACTAAGGCTCAGATCCAGCCGTGGGTCTCAGTCTGAGTGAGTTGTGTGAGTTCAGTGGAAGAGCATTCTTGTGTGTCAGTTCGAGTGAGTCCGGCTTAGACACGTTTCGGTGAGTCCGAGTCCTAATGAGTACAAAGCGCGAAATATATTTCATGAATGAGTCTGAGTGAGATCGACAGTTTTGGCCGACCCCTTTTCTGACCATCTTGTCATAGAACAATATGGTTATAAAGAGAAGTTGAGGGAGCAGGAAACACAAAGTACGAGTGGTGGCTATCGATAGAAAATATATTTTTGAAGAAAAAAAAATGCACTTTAGAAATCCGTTTTGCTCTCTTTCAAAGATGTACAATCACGAGAGCGACCTCGACCAAGTAGGCATTCTTCTGACATACCTGTTTATGTTGCAACAGGTCAAGTAGAAAATGCTTGGCACACTCTCTCGGAGCTCACTAAATTAATGGCAACTTGGGTATTCCTGCAAGCCTCTTTGAAAATGCAGCGATGCTTTGTCGAAATTTTGCCACCATACCATCTGGTCAGGTAAAGGCATTGTTGAGAAAAAAACAGGTCACTGACCAATGTTTAGAAGAAGAGAAAACTTTATTTGCGCATAACGCGGAGCATTCCAAATGGTCGGGCCCCTATTCTAGGGCTCCGCTGGCCCTAGCCATCATCTCAACCCGTTGGACCAGCCAGCGCTGATCAACAATGGCCGAGCTGGACAGCAGCGCCTCCCATTGTTCCTCTGTGTTGTTCATGTTGTGGTGTTCTTCATTGTGATACGTACACTCCCACGTGATGTGAAACAGAGTTGGTGTGGCCCCACACCACGGACATATATCTTTGTATGCTGTGGAGTAGAATACATGCAGCCTGTGTAAGTTCATGTATGTATTTGTTTGGATTCGGCGTAATGCCACCGATTCCATTGCTGTGAGTTTCTTATGCGGTGCTGGATACACTTTTCTATTGTCCCTGTAATACTGAATAATTGTACCAAAGTTAGGGTCTAGGGACGTTGGATCCTATATTGCAGTGTGCAAGGAAGCTCGGTAATTTGTGAAGCCTCGAGCCGTCTCATCCGCAAACTGGTTCCCGGTGACGCCCTCGTGCCCTGGCGCCCAGATAATGGTTTGGGTGTATTCAATTGGGAAGTCCTTACGAGCTTTGGTTAGAATTTGGAACCAAACCAGAATGACGTTTTTCTCAACAACAAGATTGTGAACGAAGGGGTCTATACGAATTCCGAAACGTCATTCTTGTTTTGTTTTCACATTGGTCAATGACCTATTTTGATTGACAATGCAGCGTACGGCCAGGTTCTGAGAATCGCATATGCGCTCAAAATGGCGCGTAAAGCAGCAACTTGAGGCTCACCTTTCCACCTTTGACACCTGTTTCACACGTGTCACAATAGTCGGCGGTGCCACTTTCCACCAGTGATTATACCCCTATGTCACATGACCTAGAGATCGCGCTTGCGCGGACATCAGGAGTTGCCCTTAAGACTATAGCTTTGACATGAGCATGGAGCGTTCACATACAAGTAAAGCGGAAATTGAACACCAACAGGTACAGAAGCGCAAATTGGCGCGGAAACGACGTTAGGCTGGTGCAGCAGTACCCAAGCAGCCACACCAACTGGCTTTCCTGGTTTTTTTCTCCTCTGTAGTGATAGCAATGGTTGATCTTCACCGTCAAAAGCAATGATATAGCTTTAGAGACGGCGTGTAGTGCAAGGTTCCGGAAATTTCCACCGCCAAGGGTTATTAAACGTGCCACTAAATCCAAGTATATGGGCCTCCAACATTTTCACCTAGATTGAAAATGTCACCGGTGCGACCGGTATTGGAATGCATCTTCATAAAAGTAGTAAAGTTCTGTACTTAAGTAGTATTCAATAACCACGTTTCCAAAAATCATTTAGGGGCAGTCAGGCTGCTCTTCTATTTTTTTTAGACTCCTCTATCTTCTGAAAACAAGTGCAGGAGGTGTTGATATATTCTACTGCTCAAAATTATATGATTTTATCAGTTAGCTTCTTGACCATATTGTCCATTCAGCGTTTTGTAAATTTATGTAGCAAAGTTTACCCAAAAAAACGCATTTCTTATGGCACCATAATGGTCCACGCGTGGCAAAACTTTTCCATTCGTAATGGTTCGGGTTCGAGTAGTGAAATTGATAGTATGATCTTCTTTTGACATTCAGTAAGTGTAAACTACGACTTTCACCGATTCCTTCTACAGATCTGCAAGGTGAGGGCGCAACAGTGGTCCTATGTCTTTGGTGTCGCTGCGTACGACGTGGACTATGACGACTTTAGTAATGTCTGCTCCTCTACCAACTATTTAGGGAAATTCAGCAGACTTTTCTACGTGATAGGATTGCTGGAGTTCATCGAGGATCAATTCCAAGAGCCGGACAAATTGGATGACTGTCTAGCAAACGGCAAAATATATAAAAATACTGTTTGAATCACCTTCGAACCATTCTCTGCATCATGCGAGCCATCGGAAAATTAGTAGATCTATTTTGCTTTTACAACAATAAAGCTAATGTACAGCATTTTATGATTCAAGTACTTGAGCAAGTATTGTAACGTCATGCAACAGGCAAATATTTTAGTAGCATTGGGTTGTTGGCGGCCCCTGAACACACCTTATAAAACAATCGATTATCAAGTCTGCATTGTCCTCTTATCTCACTGCCTGACGCACATTCATTCCTGCTTGCAATGAATTGACGCAAAATGGTCTTAATAGCGAAGGTCTTCTTGGTCGAGGGTCTTTTTTTTCAGGACCACTTGCGTCCCGTAGCAGATGGCTTCTAATGCATATGTTCCACAGAAATCGGGCAATCCGTACTATTAGCACCTCGTTCAATAAATGCCAAAAATCCACGCATCTTCACGATGTGAATGTTGAGTGGCGAATCCCTAGGAATTAAATCGCCCGCCCAGTCGTGTATGCAAATGAGTGATAAAGCAGGTGTACAGAATATACAGTGTTTTATTGGTCATAACGTTAGCAGGTGCTCTGGTTTGGGTGGGCAGCAGTAACCAAACTCATTGCAGGGACCTTGCGAGTTACACAGGAATCTTTGCACGTCGAGCAAATTATATACTCATTGTTATCACCACCGAAAAACTTACTGCAGCATTGCGATGGCGGTGGCTTCTGACTGTTCGTTTTGTGTGTTTGCGATTTTCGTAAATGCGTCATTAAACGACAGGCGATCACAGACTTTGCAGCTGTGCCCGAAGCTCCGGTCGAAGAAATCACGCTTTAACTGCGCATCGGCTCCTCCCATCAGGCAATGCTCCTGGAATTTAGCTGCCTGCACTCGAGCTTTCACCTCTGGAGTAGCAGCTTCTTGTTGGCGTTGGCGTTGAGAAGTTGCCTCCTGGGCTCTGAGCTCCTGGTCCACTTGGCGTCTTTCCCATTGAGCCCCCACCTTCACCACCCTCAATTTCGGGGTAGCACCTTGTTATCATCGCTGCCACTTTGTGGCTTGTTCCGCAGCCCACCTCCGGGGTAGCTTGCCGTCTGCACAAGCGATGAGACACTGTGCCACTCTCGTCTCTGGAATAGCAAGTTGTCACGTTGCCGCTTTGGCGCTGCTTCCCAAACTTTTGTTCGGGTGACGGCATTGCCTTTTGAGGGCGAGAGTGCGTTTGCGTTCGTTCTTATCCGTGAAATAAACAGAATATATGGTCCGGAACGTGCTTATTCTTCATCGTCATGAACTGCAGCACAAAGTGCACACAGTGTCTTACAGATGCGTAGCAGCTTCGCCACCTATCACCAGTTGATGAACAGCAATGTGAGTGCTTTCCTACTTCATGAGAATTTCCGTGGGCATACAGTGGCTACCTTGAATGGGCTGAGCCATGACGGAGACACGGATGGACAACGGACAAGCTTGGGGTTTATGGTACTTCCCTTCTATATTTCATTTTGATATTCTGAACAGTGACGTTAAGGCTGCGAATGCCTCGCAGGAGTTCGTTTCGAAGAGAAAATTTATGGAATCAATATTTACTTCAGTTATTATACTTTTTCTAATTGCCCTCCTTTGTTGTTTATACTTTATTTTATTTTATTATTCTACTACTGGCATTTTTTGCTCATAATCTGCCCTATACAAGCTTAACGTTTAGATATTGTCTTGTGAAACTACTCAGTCCTTGTATAATCTCTGAGAGGGTGTGTCCGCCCTAGTTTCAAGGCTCAACCTACCACACTCTACTTCCTGCAGTACGCATACTAAGAAATACTAGAAAAATCAGCATTCGTTCGCAGGCAAGAATATGAATAATCGTACGTTAAAAGATCTTTACTTTCTATCAGTCTGCATTTTTGCACCAGTTCTCCTTGAAGAGCAATTTTATTCTTCAATCTCTTCGCTAATTTTCTTTACCCTTCCAAAAGATGTGCAATTTTGATGTAGTTTGACAAGCCTCATCTAGAGTAATGTTCCAGCACTTGCTTGTCGGTGTTGCTTTTGTGTGCCTGTGCCTCCGTGTAGAATATCTGGCTTTTCCAACTTCATCTTTGGTCAGTTAGGAAATGGGCTTTTGATGATGATGTGGACTAACGTTATGTATGGCTCACACTAATTCTGGGACATTCACAGTGCTCTTATCTTCTTCTTCTACTGTAATTGTAAATTCGCAGACGAGAAATTTTCTTCTTCTAATCTCGCGGTCATTGCAACACATTGCATCACATTGCGTCCAAAGCAACACGAGCCATGGGGTGGTTACGCAAGCTCAGCAACATAAAAAGAGGGTTGCGAAGAAATACATTGGTAATGGTCTATAAAATGTACATTCGTCCTATCATGGAATTTGGCTGTGTCTTATTTTCGGGCAGTGCGACATATAAATTGAGACCGCTAATACTATTAGAAAGGGAGGCTTTACGACTGTGCTTTGGACTGCCCAAGATTGTTGCTAACAATGTGCTATACATGGAAGCGCGTCTACCGTCATTGTTGAATACATTCAAAATGCTTACTATCCAAACATTTTTAAAACTATACACTGTGCCCCAGAGAGCATCGTTTTATGCTTTTATTAAAGAACCAAGCTTATTTTTTGAAACTTGGTGGTCGCGATTCCACTGCCCACAGATCTTGTTCGTTCAAACGCTGCTAGAACCACTGAACGTCAAAATCAAACATATTTTCTCAACAAAAAACGTTAATTCAGATCTTAGGATAGAATTTGAGAATATTTATCCCTCTAACGCAAAGCAAATGCCATTTCCATATTTATATGATCGGCTGCAGGATTACTTGGCACACGTGAACATGAACAACATAATTGCGACTGATGCATTCGTATCAAATGAAAAGGCTGGGGCAGGTATCTTCTCACGTTCCCTTGACTGGTCCTTTTCGGTTAGACTCCCAGATTACACACCAATATTCATAGCAGAATTATTTGCTATTGTACTGGCACTACAGAAACATCCTTAGGGCGAATCGGAAGCAGTCGTATTTACAGATTCTTTTTCAGTATGTGCTGCTCTGTCTTCAGGAGCCAACTTGACACTTATGCACAAGTTTTGACAACTCATACCAACAAACTTGAAAAAACTACAGCTCTTATGGGTACCAGGCCATCGTGGCATATATCTCAATGAGATGGCGGATGCACTAGCCACAGTATCTCTTAGCGGTCCCCTTATCTCGATTTTACCTGATACGGCTTACGCGACAGCAATAAGGTTTAGAAACCTCTGTTTGCATGAATACGACTGCTACTCATTGGATAAATATCGAGATTTCGCACATCTAAGATGCCGCTGGAATAGACAGTGGTGTGCAACACGGCACTTGGAAGTTACTTTTACAAGATTGCGTTGCAGAATTCCGCAACTGAATTATTATTTGCATAAAGTTGGTCTAAAGGCGTCACCTTTATGTCAGACTTGCGAAGAAATGGAAACGATAGATCAATTCTTTTTGTTCTGTCGCCGATATTCTCATCAGCGGAAAAGATACCTGGTAGCTCCACTTGAAAAAATTGGGGTTAGAATTAGATGTGGCAGTAATTTTGTCGTTTGGCAGCATTAAATTCAGTTATAGCCACAGGGACGTCTGCTCTGCAGTATTTGAATACATAATTGAAACAAAGCGATGCCATGTTAATCAACCTATATATACATCTATATATATATATATATATATATATATATATATATATATATATATATATATATATATTGCTGCGACAGGTTCGCCACATTCAAGTAGCCCACCACAATCATCGTCACCAGCACCAGCAAGACCCGGCTCGGATGGCATGCACCACGCGTTCGGACGTTCAACAACGAGGAAGAGGAAGTTAGTCAGATCTGTGCCACTCGGCTACTCGAACTTGACGACCATAGTTTTTAGAATCGTGGGCACAAGTTCGCCCTAATAAAGACGCTTGTTTTTTTAACCTGTCGGCGTCAGCATCGCTACATTTCTGGTGGAGTTGCTGGGTTATGAATCGAAGCCCCACGAGCTCAAGACAGCGTAGCCCCGACGACCAGCGTATCAACCCTGTGGAAGTGGCTCCTGTACACCAGAGGGCAAGTCGCCGTCTTCGAGGTGACTCACCTGAGTTCGGTCCTCTTCACTTCATACCAAGGGGAATTCAAACGATGGATGCCACCACTATGACTAGCCAGGTAACACCGGCACAAGTGTTCATTAGCCAACCGCACCAGCCGCCAGTTTTCCACGGCGACTCGTACGAGGATGTTGAAGATTGGTTGGACCTGTTCGAGAGAGTAGCGAGCTTGAATGGATGGGACGAAAGAGAGAAGCTCCGTCGCGTATACTTCGCCCTGGAAGACTTCGCGAAGACATGGTTTGAGAACCATGAAACCTCGTTGTCTACCTGGGAGGTATTTCGACGACAAGCGGTGGCTACGTTCGCGAACATAGACAGGAAAGAAAAGGCGGAGGCAGCTCTTCAATCGAGAAACCAGCTAACAAACGAGAGTGCTGCTATGTACATTGAGGACATGGTCCGCCTGTTCAAGCGTGCGGATTACAACATGGCTGAGGATAAGAAGGTGCGCCATCTAATGCGCGGAGTGAAGCAAGAGCTGTTCGCCGTTCTCGTCCGCAACCCTCCGAGCACGGTTGCTGAGTTTTACTCGGAAGCGACGGCCATCGAAAAAACACTGGAACAGCGGGCTCGGCAGTACAACCGGAATCTTAACTGCGCATCTGCACAGGTATTTCCCGGAGGCGTGCGAAACGACGTTGAAGCCCTGCGAGAGCTAATTAGATCAGTTATCAGAGAAGAACAGAGCAGACTGCATATGCCCCAGACTTCAACTGCACTATCTGTTACGGACGTTGTTCGTGACGAACTGAGGCAGGTGATACGAGAGCCAGAGCGTGAGCTGCAGCCGGTTCGACCTATCCGAACATACTCTGAGGTTGTCAGACAACCCACGGTACACAGCAATGCAGCAGTTGCGATGGCAACGACTCCTCTCCCACCTGCGGCACGCAGCGCACCTCGTCCACGGGAACAGACAGCTACCTATCTGCCCCCAGGAGCACGTAGCACACATCACTATGTGGAGCGTAGGCCCAGGAAAAGTGACGTCTGGCGTGATCACGAGCGCAGGCCTCTGTGTTTTCATTGTGGGGAAGCGGGTCATCTGTACAGATTCTGTCCTTACCTACAGGCTGGATTAAGAGGCTTCCCGTCATATGCACCGTGCCCCCGAAACGGCGAACGACCAGCGGAGATTGAGGAGTACTTGTCGACGCGCCAGAACTCGCCAACTCTACGCCAACACCGGTCACGGTCACCATCGCCTATGCGCTACCGGTCATCCAGCCCACGTACACCTTCAAGGCTGCCTGGTCATCGCTCTCCAAGTCCACACCCGGAAAACTGAAGCAAGCGACCTGTGGAGGTGAGGCCGCTGATAACGTCAGTTACAAAGATCCTCCAATTTGGTTTGAGGGTGATGACGGTGTATTTCCGGTAGATGGGTGCAGCAACGAAAACGTTACTTCAGATTTGCGGTTGAGAATGGAAGGATGGGAGCTGAATGCCTTAGTCGACACCGGTGCTGATTATTCAGTGATAAGTCACAAGATGGTGAAAAAGCTAAACAAAGTTGTGACACAGTGGAGTGGATCGCAGATACGCACGGCAGGCGGTCACATTATTACGCCCCTTGGCAGATGCACTGCAAGACTTGAAATACGGGGCTTTATTTACGTGGCCGATTTCATTGTGCTGCCAGAATGTTCAAGAGAACTCATTATAGGAATGGATTTTTTGCGAGCTAATGGCGCCGTAATTAACCTGCGTAGGTCCAGCGTGTCGTTTTCGACTGAACGAGCTATACCTGTGGAGGAATCTGAGGAACGACGCCTAACTGCTCTAAGCGTTGTTCATGATGACGTAACTGTGCCGCCACGCTGCAGTATAATGGTGCTCGTAGAAAATGATGCATTGTACAACCGCGAAGGCATAGCGGATACAAATGTAGGACTGTTTTTGAACAAAGGTGTCTGCGTAGCTAGGGGTCTTGTTCACTTGACGAATGGCCGTGCAGATGTCCTACTCACAAATTTCTCCAATGAGCTTCAACACATCGCTCAAGGCACGGCTATCGCCTATTTACACGACTTCTGTATGGCGACCGAACTATGCAGCTTAACGACATCAACCACTCGACCAGTGGCCTGCAACATCGACACATCCGTGACCGTCAATCAGAGCCTTCCGGACAGTCAGAAGAAACAGATTTACGCTTTGGTAAAAGAATTCTCTGATTGCTTTTCAAGTACCTCGAAGGTCCAGCGCACGTCAATCACGAAACACAGAATTATAACGCAAGACGACACGAGGCCTATATGCCAGCATCCATATCGGGTGTCACAGAAAGAACGGGAAATTATCAAGAAGCAAGTGGAGGAGATGCTTTCTGATGATGTCATCCAGCCTTCGAATAATCCATGGGCGTCTCCCGTAGTGCTCGTTAAGAAGAAAGACAACACACTTAGATTCTGCGTCGACTACAGAAAACTGAACAGTGTAACTAAACGAGATGTCTACCCCTTGCCACGTATCGACGATACACTAGATCGGTTGCGATCCGCAAAGTTTTTCTCCTCCTTAGATCTGAAAAGCGGATATTGGCAAATAGAGGTCGACGAGCGGGACCGTGAAAAAACGGCATTCGTAACACCAGATGGCCTCTACGAATTCAAAGCGCTTCCATTCGGCCTCTGTTCCGCACCAGCGACGTTCCAGCGAATGATGGACACTGTCCTCGCCGGATTGAAATGGCAGTCATGCCTAGTGTATTTGGATGACGTGGTGGTATTCTCTGCAACGTTCGACAAACATCTAGAGCGACTACGCACAGTATTCGAAGCCATCCGGTCAGCGAAATTGACGATCAAACCCGAAAAATGCCACTTCGGCTTCGAAGAGCTGCGATTCCTTGGACATGTCATTAGTTCCGAGGGTGTTCGTCCCGATCCCGAAAAGACAGCCGCTGTTCAGAGGTTCCCTACAGCCAGAGACAAAAAGTCAGTGCGTCGATTTTTGGGTTTATGTGCCTATTATAGACGATTTGTGGAAAACTTCTCAAAGATTGCGGAACCTCTTACAAAACTGACAAAAGACGACGTGCCCTTCACGTGGGAAAGCGAACAACAGAAAGCTTTTGACGAATTAAGGAAACGACTACAGGGTTCACCAATACTTGCCCATTTTGACGAGACAGCCGACACAGAAGTCCATACCGATGCCAGCAATGTCGGCCTCGGCGCAATCCTTGTCCAGTGGCAAAATGGTCAAGAGAAAGTGTTAGCCTATGCCAGCCGCAAACTATCAAAAGCTGAGGCAAACTACTCTGCAACTGAAAAAGAGTGCCTCGCAGTCATCTGGGCCATAAACAAGTTTCGACCCTACCTTTATGGTAGACCGTTCAGAGCTGTCAGTGACCACCATACTCTATGCTGGCTGGCAAATCTCAAGGACCCGTCAGGTCGACTATCAAGATGGAGCCTTAGGCTGCAGGAGTATGATATTACGGTCGTGTACAAATCGGGAAGGAAACACAGCGATGCCGACTGCCTGTCACGCTCTCCTGTCGATCCAAGTGTACCTGAAGAGGAAGACTTCCCGTTTCTAGGCGTTGTCGACACATCCAAAATCGCTCAACTACAACGAGATGACCCGGATTTGCTGGCACTTATACAACGCCTACAGGGTCTCGACGTTCAAGTCCCTCGCATATTCTCCAGAGGGCTCTCCGCGTTCTGCCTTCGAGGAAGTGTCCTTTACAGGAGGAACTTCGAACCTAATGGTGAAACGTTTTTACTAGTCGTGCCCACAGCCATGCGAGAGGAAATTCTGCACGCATGCCACGACGAGCCAACATCTGGACACATGGGTGTGAGCCGAACATTCGCCAGGATTCGCCTGAAATACTATTGGCCTAAGTTGCTCGCATCAGTGCAGCGCTACGTGAAAACTTGTCGTCAATGTCAACGGCGCAAAACTCCACCCGTAAAACCAGCCGGCCTTCTCCAGCCAATAGACCCTCCAGATGCCCCATTCCAACAAGTCGGCATGGACTTCCTAGGACCTTTGCCGACATCGCGTGCAGGCAAGAAATGGATAGTCGTAGCCACAGACTATCTCACCCGTTATGCTGAAACTGACTCTCTATACAGTGCGACAGCTGCCGAAGTCGCCAAGTTCTTTGTGAACAACATAGTGCTCAGACATGGTGCGCCAATCGTCGTTATTACGGATCGGGGCACCGCATTTACTGCAGACCTAATGCAATGCCTGATGCGCATGACAAATACCGATCACAGAAGAACAACGGCGTATCACCCTCAGTCAAATGGCTTAACCGAACGCCTCAACAGAACTCTGACCGACATGCTATCAATGTATGTTGATGTTGAACATAAACAGTGGGACGAAATATTACCCTACGTAACATTCGCATATAATACAGCCGTTCAAGAAACAACCCACGTTGCCCCTTTCGAACTAGTATTCGGCCGAAGAGTGACCACCCCGCTGGATGCCATGTTACCACTACAGGACGAAAGCAGCTATCCACCTGACTTAGATGACTTCTTGCAAAGAGCCGAAGAAGCACGACAAATGGCAAGATACCGAATACGCCACCAACAGCACGTCGATTCTAGTCGCTACAACAAGCGACGCAGTGACACACTTTATCATCCCGGTGACAAAGTGTGGATATGGATACCAGTGCGCCGCCGCGGACTCTCTGAAAAGCTTCTTTGCCGATACTTCGGCCCTTATGAAGTACTCAACCGTATCAGCAACGTCACTTATGAAGTTAGATCCGCTGGACACGTGAGTTCAAGACGCCGCAATCCCACGGAAGTGGTCCACGTAGTCCGCATGAAGCCCTATCATGACAGATCGTCGAAAAATGAGTGAGAGTGCCCGTGTATCTTTTCACTGTCTTAAGCATCGGGACGATGCGTCTGAGGAGGGGGACAATGCTGCGACAGGTTCGCCACATTCAAGTAGCCCACCACAATCATCGTCACCAGCACCAGCAAGACCCGGCTCGGATGGCATGCGCCACGCGTTCGGACGTTCAACAACGAGGAAGAGGAAGTTAGATCTGTGCCACTCGGCTACTCGAACTTGACGACCATAGTTTTTAGAATCGTGGGCACAAGTTCGCCCTAATAAAGACGCTTGTTTTTTTAACCTGTCGGCGTCAGCATCGCTACAATATATATATATATATATATATATATATATATATATATATATATCATTTTAGACCCACTATTACCTCTGTCTCAAATCGCATCTGATAGCCTGCATCGCGCCCTGCTCAGATATACTCTTTTTTCGATTTTCGGCTTTTCTTTCTATATATTTTTTTCAGCCCAAAATTACGTTGTGTTTGAAAAACCATAAGCCTTTTAGTTAAGATCCTGCCGCCAAGTTCTTGGCCGATCCCCCTTTGTGGGAGTGCGCCAGAGTATCAAGGATCATCATCATCATCATTGCAACAGAATTATTTACGGAGCGGTATATAACTATACAAAAGAATCAAAGCGGCTACTATGCGAATCTCAAAAGTAGATACTCATTACTTATTTTCGTGATTAGTCAATTTAATATATTCTTTACTGTGTAACAAGCGCGTTCTTCGGAGGAGTTTCAGCAAGAAACTCGCCAGGGCAAGCAAGACAGCTGCAGCACAGAAAACCGGAGGCCGAGAGCGCGACACACGAACTTCGTGGTCTTTTCTCTGGTTCTCTACCACCGATGTGCACCGGTACAATTTCCTCCCCGCCCAAAGTGGAGCCATCCTGACGACGGCGACTTAAGGAAAAGACGCTATAGGTGGGTCGTAGCAGGGTTTGAGTCGCGTGACGTGAACTGTTTTACGGCCTCGGCAGTCATGATCGGGTGATTGGTTGACCGGCTCGACGACGTAGTTTACGGGAGATGTCTGCTCCAGTATGCGGTTAGGACCGTGGTACAGTGACAAAAGCTTAGTGGAAAGTCCGGGAGTTGTGGACGGGACCCAAAGCCAACCAGCTTTCCCGGGGAGTAATGGGCAGCAGGCGCAGCTGTGTCATGACGGAATTTTTGGCGCGACTGATCTTGCGTGGTGTACGAGCGAGCCAGTTTACGGCATTCTTCAGCGTAAGCAGCAGTTTGAGAGATGGGTTTGCCCTCAGAAACGTCCGGTTGGTACGGCAGAATGGTGTCCATAAAACATGGAGGTTCACGTCCATACAGGAGAAAGAAGGGAGAGAAGCCAGTGGTAGTTTAAGACGCAAAGTTGTAAACGTAGGTGACAAAAGGTAGTACGCGGTCCCAGTTTGTGTGGTCTTCCGTCATGTACATCGCCAGCATGTCGGCAAGAGTACGATTGAAGCGTTCCGTCATGCCGTTAGTCTGAGGATGGTATGCGGAAGCGGTGCGGTGTACAATGCGGCTTTTTTTTTTTTTAGCAGAGCCTCGATGGCCTTTGAGAGGAAGACGCAGTCACGGTCACTAAGTTATTCACGTGGGGCCCCATGGCGCAGAATGAGATGACGAAGAAGGAACCACGCGACGTCTTTCGCAGTGGCGACTGGTAGCGCAGATGTTTCTGTGTACCGCGTGAGGTGGTCGATGGCGACTATTATCCAGCGGTTGCCGTCAATAGTGGTCGGGAGTGGACCGAAGAGATCGACTCCGACGTGGTCGAAAGTTCGGGCAGGGCAGGGCAATGGCTGTAGAGGGCCAGCGGTGCTGTGAGTCGGAACCTTGCGACGTTGCCACACAGAGCATGACTGAACGTACCGACGAACGTATAGATACATGCCTCGCCAGTAGTACCTCAAGCGAAGACGCGAGTACGTCTTGAACGAGCCAGCGTGACCGCACTGAGGGTCGTCGTGGAAGGCACTGGAAATGTCCGCGCGCAAATGACGGGAGATTACGATGAGCCACCTGCGGCCTTCGGTCAGCTAATTGCAACGATTACAGCAAGACTTCAGCACGGAAGTGCGAAGTGTTGGACTTGACGACGTAGGGTGCGTGAGGCGGAGTTTGGGGCCCGTTAAGACAAAATGTCAAGCAGGGAAGCGATCCAGGGATCTTTGCGCTGTTCTTCCGGCATGCTGGTGATGGTCAGAGATGATGAATAACAAGTGGAAGCTAGTGAGCCGGCAGTGTCGGAAGGCAGTTGCGATCAAGATAGGGCCTCGGCGTCCGAGTGTTTTCGTCCAGAGCGATGAATCACACGTATATCATACTCATGTAATCGTAAAGCCCAGCGAGCCAGGCATCCGGTCGGGTCTTTCAAGGACGACAGCCAGCATAGCGCGCGTTGGTCGGTAACAACATCAAACTGACGCCCATAGAGGTAGGTGCGGAATTTACCAATTGCCCAAACCATTGCCAAACACTCCTTTTCTGTGACGGAGTAATTTGACTCCGCCTTTGTGAGGGTACGACTGGCATATGTTACAAAGTACTCGCCAAAGTCTGGTTTTCGCTGGGCGAGTACCGCGCCAAGACTGACACCACTAGCGTCCGTGTGTATTTCTGTAGGCGCGTTGGGGTCATAGTGGCGCAGAATTGGGGGAGACGTGAGGAGTAGGCGAAGCTTCGTAAACGACTCATCGCAACCGGCACTCCAAGCTGAGAGGTCGTTGCTGCCAGCGAGAAGCTGTGTCAAAGGGGATATAATGGAGGCGAAATTGCGGATGAAGCACCGAAAATGTGAACTCAGCCCAATAAAGCTTCAGAGTTCCATTAGAGTGCTGGGCTTGGGATATTCAGCAACCACTAGAAGTTTGGCAGGATCTGGCGAAATTTCTTCTTTGGAGACGACGTGGCCAAGTATGGTAAGCTGACGGGTGCCGAAATGACACTTCTTCAGGTTTAACTGCAAGCCGGCGTTAGTGAGGCACTCGAGAACTTGTTCAAGGCGAGCGATATGAGATGGGAAATCTGCAGAAAAAACCACTATGTCATCTAAGTAGCATAGACAGGTCTGCCATTTGAGGCCTCTGAGAATGGTGTCCATCATCCTTTCGGAGGTAGCAGGCGCGTTACAAAGGCCTAAAGGCATTACGTTAAATTCGTATAAACCGTCAGGGGTGACGAACGCTGTTTTTCGACGGTCGGCTTCAGCCGTAAGCACTTGCCAGTAGCCTGAGCGCAAATCCAGTGATGAGAAATATTCGGCTCTTTGAAGGCAGTCTAGGGCGTCGTCGATGCAGGGTATGTGATAAACACCCTTCCACGTAATCTTGTTAGGGCGGTAGTAGTCGACGCAAAATCTTGTTGAACCATCTTTTTTTCCGCACCAGCACGACAGGAGAGGTCCAGGGACTGTTCGATTCCTGAATCACGTCACGTTTCAGCATGTCATCGACGTAGTCGCTAATAACGCAGCGTTCGGCCTGCGATACCCGGAATGGACGCTGTCGCAGGGGAGCATAATGACCAGTGACAATGCGATGAGCCACTGCAGACGTGCGCCCCAATAATGGCTGGCCAACGTCGAAAGAGGCACGAAAGCGTTCAAGCCGTTGAACAACCTTAGTGCGCTGGACTGGCGTAAGCGCGTTATCGACGCTACGCAGGAGGATGTCTTGGACAGGGGAGGCTGTAGCCGCCGAGGAGGTGATGGCATTTATCGTCAATGGTGTCTTTCCGCACGTTGCATCTAAAGGGAAGAGGACCTTAAAACTGTCTAAGTGTCCAACACATTCGCCGCGTAACAGAGTTGCCGAGCAAGGAAAAGGATTACACGCGTAGAGCACACCGGCCCCATGCACAATGGTAACGGCGGCAAATGGGAGTATGAGGTTCCGTCGGCGTGCACAGTCTTCAGACGGTGTAAACATGGCGGTAAAATCACAAACTGAGTCAGAGGAAACGGACACCAGGGTGGCAGAGAACGGAGAAATTGTAGCGTCAGCAGCGACAAGCAATTTAGGCACCAGGCTCGGGACGTCGACGACTGTGGTACTGAAACGGGACAAAGCGAGTTGAGCCCCAGCACAGTCAACGAGCGCATCGTGTGTAGAAAGGAAGTCCCAACCGATGATCACGTCATGGGACGCATCTGGTAGGACAACGAATTCCACAATGTAGAATGCGTCGTTGATGAAAAGACGTGCCGTTCACGCCACGACAGGCTTAACGTGCTGCGAGCTCGTCGTCCGTAATAGAAGATCAGAAATGGGTGTCGGCACTTTCTGCAGTTTGCGGCACAAAAGTTCACTTAAAACAGAAACGGCAGCTCCTTTGTCGACAAGAGCGTTCGTCGCGACACCATCAATAATAACCGTGATCTCGTTCGGAGGCGAAAAATGAGGTCTTGAAATTTACTTTCGACGAAGGCGCAGTTCATGCCTCAGGAACTGCGGCTCTTGATTTTCCTCTTGCGTGGGGTTGGTACGGCGGAGCATAGGAGAAATGGAGCGGCACCGGGGAGGAGGAGATCGACGTGAGGGGGAACTGGCACGGTGCAAATAAGCGTCCGATGAGTCGGCGAAACAGGTTACGCTGGCTGCTGTGGCATGTAGTCGAAGTTGAGGATGTAATCATTGGCGTAAACACTGCGCTGACGACGACAGTGACGCGCAACATGGCCAGGAATGCCGCAGGCGTAGCAGATGGGCCTGTTGTCTGGAGTGTGCCAAGGGTTGTGAGGTGGTCCGGGAGGCGAAAGGGGTTGCGCGGAACCGGGCGTGTTGGGTGAACAGGGCGTGGCGGTAGTAGAAGTTGGTGACTGGGGTGGATGGTGTTGGCGACGGTCGAGCATAGGAACAGGTAACGGCCTCAGCATAGGTTAGGGGCGCTGCAGGCTGCGTTGGTGGTACAGGAGGTGGAACCGCCTCAGCAACTTGAGCTTGAATGACACTACGGAGCGAGTGATTCAGTGCCGTGGGACTCTCGGTGACAGACGTGGCAATAGAGAGCTGACGAGCCACTTCCTCACGGATATATTGCTTAATTTGCGGCAGTAAGGTGTAATATTCAGCGCCAGTGCTCTTAGCTTCCAAAGATGAGAGTTCTACTGTGGGAATTCCGGGGCGACGGGTAGAAACGTGCTCTTTGCGCAGCTCGTCAAAGCTTTGGCACAGTTCAGTGACTTGCGCTACTGTCTGAGGGCACTTGGCTATCAGCATATGAAATGCACAGTCATCTATGCCTTTCAGTATGTGCCTTATTTTGTCAGACTCCACCATACATGCATTCACGCGCTTACACAGATCGATGACGTCCTCAATATAACTCGTTAACGTCTCATCGTTACTTAGGGCTCCGGCACGGAGGCGATGTTCGGCGCGAAGCTTACGCCATCCAGGCCGACCGAAGAACGAAGCGATGATTTGCTTGAATGCCGACCAGGTGGTGAACTCGGCTTCATTGTTGTCGTCCCATAGCTTCGCCACATCGGTCAGATAGAGGCTGACGCGCGTCATTTTAGCAGGGTAATCCCATTTGTTGGGACCATTAACACGCTCAAACTCTACCTGCAAGTCTTCGACGTCAAGCTCCTCGGTGCCGCTGAACATCGGAGGGTCATGTTGACAAAGCGTCCCAGCACACATGACCGTAGGTGGTGCTTGGGAAGGAGCGGCGTCATCGGCCATTGCGGGGGCAGATGGTAAAGTCCGGTTGCGGAGCTCCAGGACGAAAAGGGGAACAACCCAGCAGCGCTCCACCAATTGTAACAAGCGTGTTTTTCGGAGGAGTTTCAGCAAGAAACTCTCCAGGGCAAGAAAGACAGCTGCAGCACAGAAAACAGGAGGCCGAGAGCACTTTTTTGCTTTGCTTTGTTATCCTAGATACATGGCACGTACCCACTTTGGGAGATTGGCCAAGAATGCAACGTAGAGACTGGTAAATGTTATTTGAGGTAAGCTATGAAATTTTAAACCAAAAATAAAGAAATTAATTTTTTTATTTTAAATATTTATTACTTTTATAACAATTTGTAACAGTCTGTTAGCACAAGTAAACTTTTCGTTTATGTAGAACATAGACGAAAAAAATTAGAGCATCCCCTTTCTTTTTTTCCCCAAAACCCCACTGCCGTGCGATTCATGGCCGATACCCCGTGGTCGGTTTAGCCATTCGCCTTGGGTTCAACCAACCTACCAATTTTTTTCTCATTATTTGCTACCAGTACTCTGTTCTCTCTTTTATTTGTTGTCTTGTTCCGATAAATTTCGAAACCGATGTAACCGTCCTCTACACTGATCTTATTGTGCGAACATGTTTCTTGACAATGAGCTGAACGAAGTGCCAACCACCTATTTCACACTTTTCCCTTGAGCAAGACAAATATTACATTTCTAAGTTTCAACGACGCACGAATGAAATAACACTATTTATCGAACGCGCTTCTAATAATTATTATCATGCTCTCATTTCAATAATTCGATTTCATTTTACTATTTCTTAATAATACGAGCCACCTAGATGTATAACCTAATCATGGCTTTTCGCAATGAAGAGGTAGTCATCATCAGCCCCTGCATTATCATTATCATCGTTCGGATGAATTACATTAGGTTATAGCCACAGGGAGGTGCGCTCTGCCGTGTGTGCGTACATAATGGCAACAAGAAGGTTACCTTGTTAGCCTATTGTTATTATTATTTCCGGCTACGAGACTACCTGAATGTCTGACTCATAACTAACTCACTTGATGATCCTGCCGCCTGGTTCTTGGCCCATCCCCCTTTTTGGGTGAGTGTCAACAAAGCTAAAGGCTCATCACCATCATCATCATCTAGTCTCGAGACTGATCTAACCGTTTCGTGGTGAATCACACTCGATCTCTTCCAACCGCCGTTAGTCTCTTGATAGCTCTTCTGCAATTTGAACAGGTGAGTGAGTTTTCTGCATGTTATTCCCAAACTGATTGGTGTGGACATTTGAAAAGCCGTGCGAATCTGTTACTTGGTAAAGGATGCGATATCTTAACTGGGGCCACCTTGGGAATAACGGATCACTAAAATCCTCTTTCTGAAATGAAGCAAGCAGCAGGCCTGCAGCCTGTGTTATTAATTGACAAGACAGTTTGAACGAACCACCTTGTTTCAAGAAAACTGCGGACAATTATAGACATTACTGGCAAGAACTGCGTCGCCTCATACTTGTCGCGGAAGGGTTGTATCCAAGCCTCACATTCTACGACCAGTCACACGCACGTCGGTTATTGCGGCGGCCACTGCTACGTGTTTGTGTGGTTGACTGCTATGTAAACAGCATCTGTCACGCGAGCTGCTTCATCTCCTTGAAAGTCGAGACCGCCAAACTTCGTGGAGCCTGACTTACTTATTGTAAGCTAGGTACAAAATTATTCTTGAACTACGCCACGTTTAATCATACAAAAACATGAACATTACTGTCTGAAACTGATTGTGAATGAACTACGCCCGTACCAGATCTCCCTCGGGAAAAAAAACATGGCAGGCGAAGCTGTGGATGCCCACTGACGCCGCTGTGGTGCGGTATGCGACAAAACTGAGTGAGCATTTTGGAAGTAGCGTATACAAAAAAGAAACAATACTTTGACAATCTAGATGTAGATGTACCTTATCTACACCTTCCGATAAGCAATTCATTATCATTACTTAGGATCCCTTCTAATACCATGAAAGTTCTCAACAACTTAGACAAACCAAAAAAAAAAAACAGTGCCAATGCTAGCGAGCACTACAGCCATTGGTTACCCTATTAGTCTATGTGCTGCCAATGTGCAAGGATGGCAGACTTCACAAAGTAGGATTTATGAAAATTCAAGTAGTCAACGAGACATTGTCATTCCTAGTTCTTTAACGTTCATGGAAAGTAGAGGCGTTCAGCACAACGAGACATTCATGTGAGTTGTATACAACTTTATGCTTCAGCGCAATCAACATGGCGGATGGTTTTCCCGTGGTCCCACCTCGGACGATGAGCCTACCAGTGATGGCCCAGGAAAACGTCAACCAGGTTCCACCCCCGACCTACCCATCTGAATACTCCTCAGGTAAAAAATAGCCCCAACATTCGGTCTTCTCTCGAGTTCCAGGTTAAGCACAAAAACCGTACCCTTGATGTGCACAACCATGTT
The DNA here is from genome assembly GCF_013339725.1 of Rhipicephalus microplus. Lineage (NCBI taxonomy): Eukaryota > Metazoa > Arthropoda > Arachnida > Ixodida > Ixodidae > Rhipicephalus > Rhipicephalus microplus. Next base: position 120,279,217 of record NC_051174.1, on the reverse strand, counting down.
CAAGTGCCAGTATGTTAAGTGGGAAGCACTTTACGTGCCCTTGACGTCACATCGGGATTTGATTGATTGATTGATTGATTGATTGATTGATTGATTGATTGATTGATTGATTGATTGATTGATTGATTGATTGATTGATATGTGGGGTTTAACGTCCCCAAACAACCATATGATTATGAGAGACGCCGTACTAGAGGGTTCCGGAAATTTCGTCCACCTGGGGCTCTAACGTGCACCAAAATCTTAACATACGGGCCTACAGCATTTCCGCCTCCATCTAAAATGTAGCCGCTGCAGCCGGGATTCGATCCCGTGACTTGCGGATCAGGAGCCGAGTGCTTTAGCTACTAGATCACCGCGGCGGGGCTACGTCGTATCGTGTCATACCACGTCATCTGCGGTCACCTCATGTCATATGTCGCTTTTCGTCACGCAGATACAAAAAAAAACATACGAGAAAGACATTAGGATGCCTTGATGAGGAGAAGGCGAGAAAAGAGGGTGGAGAGGGCAAAACAAAGCGCAAGGCAGTAACAGAAGCGAGGGTGCCGGCAAGCAGAGTGAGGTCAGCGGGAACAAAAAGGAGAGGCGAGAGGGTGCCACCACCTCACAAATGCTTTCCCTACCCAGTCGTTGACACCGCGCAAGCAGCACGTTTAGAGCGCTAACATCACCGTTTGGCACGCTAGCATCAATGACGGGCTGGCAAATCACGGCTCTGCACTCACGTTGAGTCCAGCTGCATACATTTTGGCGCGATAGCACTGAAGGGCTTCTTTCTCTATAATTGTTGGTTGTGAGGTAAAAATGATCATCTCCTCCCTTAGCAATAAACTTATAAAGATGCCCGCGGGGTCCAACAATACCATTGCGCTTTACTTTTAAAGGCGGGGATCTAGCGTCCTCCAATTTTTTGTACTGCCTATAAACTGGTCAGTGTTCAACGTGAACTTTATGACAATCATTCAGGAATACAATGTGTTATATAGTTTGCGCCACCTTTGTCCCTCCTTGTTTTTTTCTTGCAGGAAGCAAGGACGACGCGCTGTAAGTACACATAATTATTATTTGTTTCTCATTTGATATTAATACAGAAAAAACACAGACTCCAAGGAATTGGACAAAAAATGGGTGTACAAGTTCGCCTAGAGGGACGCGATGTCTGCTTCTCTCTTCAGAAACGTATATACTGTTAAGAGGTTTATTGGCGGACACTTCGCGATGATTCACGACAGCGACAGTCAATGCAGAGACCGACACTCTGCACGAGCTGCTCTTCTTCTTATGAAAAGGGCGACCCACTAAAAGGTGCTGGAGAGGGCGACCCACTGTTCAAATCGATGCAAACCATACATACAAACCATACAAACCGATGCAAACCATACAAATCGATGCAAACGCGCCCAAAGGTCCTGGCTGGGCAAGGTAGAGGTTGCAGACCTACCGGCGACAGGTGCGTTGAAGCTTTTCGGCGCTGACAATCTATGCAGGAGCGAACGAATTTCTGCACGTAGCGGTACATGCCGCGCCAAAAGTACCGTTGACAAATACGGTAGTAAGTCCTCGATACCCCGGAGTGCGCACATTGCGGATCAGAATGAAAGAATTCGCATAAGTCAGAGCGCAGACTGCGAGGTATGACTGATAGCCACTGGCGGCCGTAACCGTTGTAATTGCGCCTGTGTAGGAGGTCGTCGCGAAGGGCGAAATGGTGGGCTTGACGACGCAACGCGCGAGTGGATGGAGTGGATGGATCAGTCAGCAAGTCTATCAGTGAGGCAGTCCATTGATCCTTGCGCTGTTCAGTAGTAATGGTGTGAATGCTAATCGAAGAAATGGCAAGGTGAGACGCTGAGTTGTTGGCATTGTCGTCAGGCAAGGGAGAGCACGACAGGGCGTCGGCGTCAGCATGTTGCCTTCCATTGCGGTACAGCACGCAGATATCATAGTCTTGCAGGCGAAGTGCCCACTGGGCAAGGCGGCCTGAGGGATCTTTCAATGAGGACAACCAGCATAGTGCGTGGTGGTCGGTGACGACATCAAATGGGCGACCATACAAATAAGGTCGGAACTTTGCTAGGGCCCAGGCGATTGCCGAACATTCTTTCTCGGTGACTGTGTAATTAGTCTCGGCTTTAGTAAGCGTACGGCCTGCATACGCCACGACATATTCCGGGAACCCTGGTTTGCGCTGCGCAAGGACAGCGCCGAGGCCGACAACACTGGCATCCGTGTGTACCTCTGTAGGGGCCGTAGGTCGTAGTGGCGGCGTATGGGAGGCGACGTTAACAAACGACGAAGTGTTGTGAAAGCGCCGTCGCACTGTGATGACCACGAATGGAGCAGCCCGTTACTTCCGAGAAGCTTCGTCAGCGGCGATATGATAGTCGCGAAGTTTCGGATGAAGCGCCGAAAGTAGGGACACAGTCCTACGAAACTGCGCAGTTCCTTGACGGATGTCGGCTTGTAGAACTTGGTCACGGCCCGAAGCTTGGCTGGATCAGAGAGAATTCCGTCCTTGGACACGACGTAGCCGAGTATTGTCAGCTGCCGAGCTGCAAATCGGCACTTCTTTAGGTTCAGTTGCAGACTGGCGTCGCTCAGACGCGTTAAAACATGCCGAAGGCGTTGAAGATGCGTCGAGAAGTTAGGAGCGAAAACGACGACGTCATCGAGGTAGCACAGACACGTGTGCCATTTCAGGTCACACAGAACAGTATCCATCATGCGCTCAAAGGTGGCGGGCGCATTGCACAGCCCAAACGGCATGACGTTGAATTCGTACAAGCCGTCGGGGGTGACAAAAGCGGTCTTCGGTCGAGCGTCCTAAGCTATAGGTACTTGCCAGTACCCTGAGCGCAAATCGAGAGATGAAAAGAATTCTGCCCCTTGCAGGCTGTCAATCGCGTCATCTACCCGTGGTAGTGGGTACACGTCCTTACGAGTGATCTTGTTGAGGCGTCGGTAGTCCACACAGAACCGCACAGAACCATCCTTCTTCGTGACGAGAACGACAGGAGATGCCCAGGGGCTGCTAGAGGGGCGATTAACATCGCGGCGAAGCATGTCGTCGACTTGCTCGTTGATGACACGGCGTTCTGTGGGAGATACGCGATATGGACGTTGCCGCAGCGGTGGCTGTGCGCCTGTGTCGATGCAATGCGTAACGGTGGATGTGCGGCCGAGAGAAGGTTGAGCCACATCGAAAGAAGAGCGGAATTCCTCCAACAGGTCCAAAAGCTGAGAACGCTGGCCCGGTGTAAGGTCGTCGGGTATGGAGGGACCGAATACATCATCGGATGATGAAACAGATGTCGAAACAGCACTAAGCGTACAGGAACTTGAGCAATGCATGTCATCGGGTTGATCCATAACTTGCGCGTCTTCGATGCGTTCCACGCTGCCGAGACATTCCCCTCACACCAACGTAACGCTGTACGGAGATGAGTTCACAAAAAAATAGTGGTGCTGCCGTGAGTGAGCTGCACGGTAGCGAAAAGAACCAGCAAGCTTTTTCTTATGAAAACACGATGAGATGGCGAGAGGAGTGCAGTGGTGTCAGAAAGGCTTGCGCAGTGGAGCGACACCGCCACGGACGCGTTTGCAGGCACTTGAGTGTCGTCTCTGACGAGTAATTTGCTTGCAGCAGATGGACTGTCGGCCGGCGTCAAAGAAGAGAATTACGTTAGTTCTATTTCTGCTGGTGCGAAATAAATGACGGCGTCGTGGCGGGAGAGAAAATCCCATCCTAAAATAACGTCGTGAGAGCATGAAGAAATTGTGATGAATTCGACCGCATACATCACGTCCTGAATCATAAGGCGGACTGTGCACATCGCTGTAGGGTGAATGCTTTGGGCGCTGGCTGTACGGAGGGAGAGCCCGCAAAGCGGCGTGGTCACTTTGCGCAGTAATCGGCTAAGTTTTGCGTCCATCACGGATACGGCGGCTCCAGTATTTACAAGGGCAGATGCACGAACGCCATCCACAAGCACGTCTATCACGTTCGACGGGCTTTCCTGAGGGCTTCCGCAGTTCGACAGCGTCGCAGCCCTTGCCTCGTGGTTTGCGACGACTAGTTTTCCTGGTCGCCCTCGAGTGGACGTGGCCGCATCGGTGACAGTGAGCGACGTCGTGGAGATGGTGAACGGCGGGTAGATGGAACGGGGCGGGACGACGGTGACATAGGCGGCGGTTGGTCATAAGAGCGGCTTGACTGGCTGGGAAAGTTGGGGGTGACCTGCGTTGCTGCACACAATTGCAATAGCGTGCAACATGACCGACGCAACCACAAGCAAAGCAGATGAGAGATTGCAGTGCGCCATCGATTTGCGGGTCTCATCAATATCGCAGAACGCGATTGGCGAGCCGGCTGCTGATATGAGTGCATGTTAGGCGGCACTCGGGGCACGTGGGTGACGCCGGCGTATGTAGGCGAGACAGTTTCTCCAAATGCCTGGGGCCTCGCGACGGTTTCGGTGTAATTTAGGGGATCAGTGACAGAAATCGGTGGGGGCGTCCTGGCGACATCTTGGGCGTAGCTGAGTGACGCAGATGCAGGAGGTGGCTGGTGGTATTCAGGACGACCTCCGTGATTTCCTGCTGAATGGCTCGGCGGAGCGGAGGTAGAAGTGTACTTGATGGCTGTTGAGCATGTTGAGGGGAAGCAAAAGCCAGTAAAGAGACCTGGCGGGCAACTTCCTCTCGCACGAACGACTTGATTTCGGCGAGTATAGTTGCGTGGTCAGGAACTGCTGACAAGGCCGAGAGATCAGCATCACGTGGTGGTGGTCGACGGGTCATCAAGCGCTGCCGCCGCAGCTCGTCGTAACTTTGGCATAACGTAATGATTTCTGCCACAGTGCGGGAGTTCTTTGCCAGGAGCATGAAAAAGCCATCGTCGGCGATGCCTCTTAGAACATGCGTGATTTTGTAAGCCTCTGACATGTTCAGGTCGACTTTCTTGCACAAGTCAAGGATGTCCTCGATATAACTTGTGAAAGACTCGCCGGTCTGCTGGGCTCGTTCACGTAAACGCTGTTCAGCTTGCAGCTTACGAACGGCCGGACGGCCGAACACGTCGACGACAGCGGTTTTAAAAGCGGACCAAGTCGGGAAGTCAGATGCGTGGTTGTTGTACCACATGCCGGCCACACCCGCGAGGTAGAAAAACAGGTTGCCGAGCTTACCTGCCTCGTCCCAATGGTTGGGGACGCTCACGCGTTCGTACATGGCCAGCCAGTCCTCGACGTCAGTGCCATTCGCGCCGGCGAAGACAGGAGGGTCGCGGATGCGGGGGACACCGGGACATGGCGTTGGCGTAGGAGGAAGCGTTTGCTGGGCGGCGTCTTGGTGCATGGTTGAAGGCACGGTACGGGATCGAAGCTCCAAGGGCATCGAATTCGGACCGAAGGTGTTTGAAGGGCACAGCACTCTCAGCCCTCTCCACCAAATTGTTAAGAGGTTTATTGGCGGACACTTCGCGATGATTCACCACAGCGACGGTCAATGCGGAGACCGACACTCTGCACGAGCTGCTCTTCTTCTTATGAAAAGGGCGACCCACTAGAAGGCGCTGGAGAGGACGACCCACTGTTCAAAGGCTTTACCACAATACATATAGTAAAAAATAGGACAAAAAAGGAAAGAAAACCAACGAATAACATAGGTGTAAACACGAATGTCTACAAAATTAATGTAAAGGTATGAACAAATTGGTTTTATTAGTTAGGAGGGCTCAATCGACCCGGTATCATGGAGCAGGGTATCTTCCCGGGAACAGGAAACCATCCAGGGCAGTGCACTGGAGCCCAATATGCCCATATTCCTCGATGAACAGGACTCGCTGCCTGAAATCTGCGAGCTCTCACAGGAGCCACAATACGAATGAAACAGACTGTTTACACGTCTTCCACTGTGTAATCATTCATGCACTAATAGAGAGGCAATTTTTAGGTTACATAAGGCACCTCTGTTACGAGGCAATCCGCAACCATGATAGCCGAGAAAGGAACAATCACTTTGGATTAGATTTGTGGGGTTTAACCATCAGTTTGGCACATGATGATCTGGGCACTGCTTTAGGAAGTGTCGGCAGATTAGCAGGCGAGTGTTCTAACACAGGCATGAAATGTCTTGGCACTTGCAGTCATTTGTGAGAACAACTCGAAGCGCGTCCCCCCCCCCTTATTCACACTACAGCGTTTAGCGTTAATGAAACGCCACCTTTTGGCGGCGCTTATCTTAGCAGTCTCATCAATTTCGCTATAGTAACCTCATCATGGAGCTGTTTCGTTCTCTTTGTATATTCTCTCATGCAGAGATGCTGGCCCGAGAGGTGCAGCAGTGCTGATTGCAGTACTAATCGTCCTCGGTATCATCGCCATGTCGGTGATGGTGATCACGTTAGCCAGTGGTAAGGAGCCATCAAGCTTTTCAAAATCAGTGCTTAACCATGCCAGACAAATAAGCATGGCATAGCATATTATACGTACCCTTCCACCTTACTTTGCAAGAACATCAAGGCCGATTAGGCATCCTTTAGTTTTCACTTCCTATTGTGTTCAATTTCATGCAAAGCGCTGGTAACTCACGCATATTATAACTCACAGACGCGCTGAACGTATGCGGTGGGATGAAAAGTTCGCGTTCCGACACTTGCACTTGTCTCTACGCGACGGAAGGTGTGCGTATGTCCGCTGTGTTGGTCCGAAGCCATCATCAAATGTTAAAAAGACACATCTAATCTACTCGTGAGAGATGAGTGCCTTCTCGGCCAACAAGGCTAATGACCTAGACTTTATAGTTACACCCTACCAATAGTCTGCCATCTCCGTAAGCAAACACTATGGGGGGGGGGGGGGAGGACGTTCCCGCCACGTGCGTCTCCTGTCAAACAAAAGAAAGTCACTGTTGCTCTGAAGAGTCGAAGATATGAATTCAATAGCAACACTTTGCAAAGTTTTTACGATGTAAGGAAAGCAGAAAACCACTTTAGAATCTGTCCTGGCGTAGCCTGAGCAAACACATACCGTCGCAACACTCAACGCATCCCCCATTCTGTTCATTCCTTTAATGCGAATCAAGCGCTGATAACACGGAGGTTTCAGAGGTATGAGATCTTCGCGTGGTATGGCTAATCTCTTCCGCAATATGTTCACCGTGCCCGGCGTCTAAAGTGCGCTGTACTCCACGGAACTGCGTATAGATTGTGCAAATGCGTACTGCTCGTTTCGAGGTTGTTGAATGCGTACTGGTCGTTTCGAGGTAGTTGAATAGTTTCACTGGAACTTTAGTCGCTATATTCAGGAACTCTAACTTTCACGTACAGCATGAAGTCTTATCGACTTTGTAATTTATATAGAACCTCATGACACCACTGACGCCAACTGTGAAAATGCACAGAGCCTCCATACATTTGTTGTCGCATTCATAAAACACAGCCATAACTATAGAGTTCAAATGCAGCATCGGTCACAAGCGCCACCAAATCAAGATTGTCATTGGTCAAGTCAAACAACTTGGTTGCGCGTGAGAAGTTCTCCCGCACGCATTTTAGGAAAGCTTGAAATCATCAACGTAGAGCACTGAAATTTCGAGAATGGCTTCAGCCTGACTGAATTAGTGCTGCTCAATTCTCAGGATCGAAATACAGCGACCAGACAACCTTGAGAGGCGAGGAGCCCGAGATCTCTAAGGACAAGAGGGGGGCGAATGCCCTGACGATCTTCGTGCCTGAATTCAGGTTTCCAAGTACGGCACCCCCACTCACGACAAAATCTACCACCAAGGCAACCACCGAGGAAAAGATCACTGAAGCGAACACCGAAGAGGACACCGAAACGCCATTTACCGAAGAGATAACTGACGTGCGCACGAGGCCGAGGAGCACTACCACGGAACTGCCAACAACGCCGGCAAAGAGTGAGTAAATCAACTAGAAACAAAGTAATATCCCTGCATAGAAACTGCAATACAAAACAATTGTGAAGCTCGGTATAGCCAATAAACCAGTCGTTACAGTGAATTGATTGATATTTGGGGTTGAACGTCTCAAAAACACCATATGATTATGAGAGACGCCGTAGCGGAGGGCTGCGCAAATATTGACCACCAGGAGTTTTTAACGTGCAGTACTACAGTGAAACATTTGTGATACGAATGTCACGGGATCGCCGGAAGTATTCGTATCATCAAAAATTTGTATCACCATAAAATATGAAAAGATAGCAAGCGACAAAAGACAGCTGGCGCACGTTTTCAATAATTGTTTCTTAGAGCCACAGCAACGTCACGACCAGCACTAAATGATTGCTAGGGAAGTTTTCACACATCAAAGATTGTACTTGCACTCGTAAATATACGTCGCGTGCATGTACTTGATACAGGAACAGTCAGTAGCCCCGTTCTGATCTTGGTAACTTTTCCGCATAACACAAAGTACAGCGGCTTAAGGAACCTCAGGCGCAGTTCACAAGCGAGTGATAAGAAGGCGTGTTCAGAACCGTCCTCTTTGTTATTTTCTATCATGGTGGTATTGGACACGTGCTTCGGCCACGCCCGAACAACACAAAGTTGGCAACTGTGTGCATTCTTAAAAATCATGCACGTTGAAGGTATGAGGCCTAGCGCCTTCACCAACGTCACCTTCATCGTTGGGCCTCGTTTGCCTTTCAGAGGATGTCTGATGCGTGAATACAGAACTTGTACCGACGTGTAACAACGTACCAAGGTGTAAATAAACATAGCACAACATAACACATTACAGAGCAAAAACGTCACAGCTTTGCTGCAAAGGTGAAGCAGTGAACGCGATAGCAACAAATTGTGAAGTCACGCGCAGACTGGCAAGAAGATCAAAACCTACCCTGCGTTCTCGAAAATCATGCATGTTGAAGGCATGAGGCCTCGCTCCTTCACCAACGTCACCTTCATCGTTGGGCCTCATCCGCATTTCAGAGGATGTATGATGCGTGAGTACGGAGCTTGTACCAACGTGTAACAACGTACCAACGTGTAAACACAGCACAACATAGCAACACGTTTCATAACGAAAACGTCACAGCTTTGCAGCATAGGTGAAGCGATGAACGCGATAGCAACAAACTGTAAGGTCACGTGCAGAATGGCAAGCAGATCGAAACGTGCCCCGCGTTTCTCACGCACAAATGACGCACGAAACTTAATCACAGGTACAGATGAATGCGAATAAGCATTTCAGTTGTTACTTTGCTGAGCCTGAAAAGCACGCTCTTTTCGCTAACTGAGAATGTGCAACGATTGCAGCGACGTTTGTGCGCCCGGTAACTACAGCATAATCGTTCGGGTGAAATCCCAAGGCCAGCCAAAACGTACGATCCTGCCTACCGCGAGATAAGGGCACGCGAGCGAGCGTCCATCCCCTCCCCTCCGCGGGGAAAAGTACGCGTAGGGGATGAGAGAGCGCACCCCACGTCATGATGATGTGGCGAAGTAGACTGATTGCGCCACCTTGCTGGTAATTCTGAAAACGCGATTGTTCCTCCTGAGATGCCTGTCAACGGCTTGGAGCATGGAAACATTGTTGTCCCCTCGAAATTCGTACGAGCTGCGATCGTGCCAACGAGGTTTCAGTGTATTCTGAAGCACATCTTGGGAACAAGATGAGGAATTATTGTATATCTTATATATGAGGCAAAGCACGAGCCCTTAATGAAAAGGATAATACAGGAAACGATATTACATCGTGAAGCGCATTATAGCGTTCGCTGACCGCCAATGTGTGGTTTCAACTCATGGGTAAACGCCTCCACATGCGTTTTTTCGTCAAATATTGGAACAGTTTTTGGCAATATCTGTCGTTTCTGTTGATGCGGTCCTGATTTCGCAGTTACTACTACATATTACATTCGCCTTCTTGTGAAGGCTGCTGACGAAATTTCTCAAAATATGGCTTGAATGTGGCACAACATGTCTTCTCTGAATTTCCCTTTTGTACATCAGACATTTACATTTATTGCGTCGACTCGTACACTCATCGCGTGCGCAATCAGCGAGAAAGCGCTCGAAACATACGTACTCCGGAAAATTGGTTCGCAACATTTATACTATGGAAAATCGGTTCACAACATCTGTACTCCAGAAAATCGGTTCGCAACATACGTACTCCGGAAAATCGGTTCGCACCATACGTACTCAGGAAAATCGGTTCGCAACATACGTACTCAGGAAAATCGGTTCGCAACATCCGTACTCTGGAAAATCGGTTCACAACATCCGTATTCCGGAAAATCGGTTCGCAACATCCGTACTACGGAAAATCGGTTCGCAACATACGTACTCGGGAAAATCGTTTCGCAACATACGTACTCGGGAAAATCGGTACGCAACATACGTACTCAGGAAAGTCGGTTCGCAACATCCGTACTCTGGGAAATTGGTTCGCAACATACGTACTCAGGAAAATCGGTTCGACGCATCCGTACTACAAAAGATCGGTTCGCAACATACGTACTCGGGAAAATCGTTTCGCAACATACGTACACGGGAAAGTCGGTATGCAACATACGTACTCAGGGAAATCGGTTCGCAACATACGTACTCAGGAAAATTGGTTCGCAACATACGTACTCAGGAAAATCGGTTCGACGCATCCGTACTACAAAAGATCGGTTCGCAACATACGTACTCGGGAAAATCGTTTCGCAACATACGTACACGGGAAAGTCGGTATGCAACATACGTACTCAGGGAAATCGGTTCGCAACATACGTACTCAGGAAAATCGGTTCGCAACAACCATACTCCGGAAAATTGGTTCGCAACATCCATACTCAGGAAAATCGGTTCGCAACATCTGTACTATGGAAAGTTGGTTCACAACAACCGTACTACAAAAAATCGGTTCACAACATCTGTGCTCCAGAAAATCGGTTCGCAACATACGTACTCAGGAAAATCGGTTCGCAACATCCGTACTACGGAAAGTCGGTTTGCTACATACGTACTCAGAAAAATCGGTTCGCAACATCCGTACTCCAGAAAATCGGTTCGCAACATACGTACTCAGGAAAATCGGTGCACAACAAACGTACTCAGGAAAATTGGTTCGCAACATACGTACTCAGGAAAATCGTTTCGCAACATCCATACTACGGAAAATTGGTTCACTACATCCATACTCCAGAAAATCGGTTCACAACATACGTACTCAGGAAAATCGGTTCACAACATCCGTACTCCAGAAAATCGGTACGCAACATACGTACTCAGGAAAATCCCTCCGCAACATACGTACTCAGGAAAATCGGTTCGCAACATCCGTACTCTGGGAAATCGGTTCACCACATCCGTACTACGGAAAATTGGTTCACTACATCCATACTCCAGAAAATCGGTTCGCAGCATACGTACTCAGGAAAATCGGTTCACAACATCCGTACTACGGAAAATCGGTTCGCAACATACGTACTCAGGAAAATCGGTTCACAAGATCCGTACTACGGAAAATTGGTTCGCAACTTACATACTCAGGAAAATCGGTTCACAACATCCGTACTCCAGAAAATGGGTTCGCAACATCCGTACACATGAAAATCGGTTCGCAACATCCGTACTCAGGAAAAGCAGTAAGCAACATCTGTATTCTGAAAAATCGGTTCACAACATTCATACTCCGGAAAATTGGTTCGCAACATATGTACTGAGGAGAACCGGTCCGCAACATACGTACTCAGCAAAATCGGGTCGCAACATTGTACTATGTTAAATCAGTTCACAACATCCGTACTATGGAAAATCAGTTCGACACGTACGTACTCAGAAAAATCGGTTCTCCCCATACGTACTCAGGAAAATTGGTTCGCAACATCCGTACTCAGGAAAATCGGTTCGCAACATCCGTATTACGGAAAATCGGTTCGCAACATCCGTACTCAGGAAAATCGGTTCGCAACATCCGTACTCAGGAAAATCAGTAAGCAACATCTGTATTCTCGGAAATCGGTTCATAACATCTGTACTCCGGAAAATCGGTTCGCAACATATGTACTCACGAAAATCGGTTCGCAGCCCACCTACTCAGCAAAATCGCTTCGCAACATCCGTATTCCGGAAAGTCGGTTCGCAACATCCGTTCATTGATTGATTGATTAAAACTTTATCCGTTTTCCGGAAAATCGGTTCGCAACATCCGTACTATGGGAAATCGGCTCGCAACATCCGTACTCCAGAAATTTGGTTCGCCACCTACGTACTCCGGAAAATCGGTTCGCAACATCCGTACTATGGAAAATCAGTTCGCAACATCGGTGCTACAGAAAATCGGTTCGCAACATACGTACTCAGGAAAATCGGCTCACAACATCCGTACTCCGGAAAATCTTTCCGCAACATGCGTAATCCGGAAAAACGGTTCGCAACATCTGTACTCCAGAAAATTGGTTCGCAACATACGTACTCCGGAAAATCGGTTCGCGACATCCGTACTCCAGAAAATCGGTACGCAACATACGTACTCAGGAAAATCGCTCCGACACATACGTACTCAGGTAAATCGGTTCGCAACATCCGTACTCCGGGAAATCGGTTCACCACATCCGTACTACGGAAAATTGGTTCACTACATCCATACTCCAGCAAATCGGTTCGCAACATACGTACTCAGGAAAATCGGTTCACAACATCCGTACTACGGAAAATCGGTTCGCAACATACGTACTCAGGAAAATGGGTTCGCAACATCCGTACTCAGGAAAAGCAGTAAGCCACATCTGTATTCTGAAAAATCGGTTCACAATAATGGTACTCCGGAAAATCGGTTCGCAACATATGTACTGAGGAGAATCGGTTCGCAACATACGTACTCAGCAAAGTCGGGTCGCAACATTGTACTATGTTAAATCGGTTCGCAACATCCGTACTATGGAAAATCAGTTCGCAACATATGTACTCAGGAAAATCGGTTCGCCCCATACGTACTCAGGAAAATCGGTTCGCAACATCCGTACTCAGGAAAATCAGTTCGCAACATCCGTATTCCGGAAAATCGGTTCGCAACATCCGTACTCAGAAAAATCGGTTCGCAACATCCATACTCAGGAAAATCAGTAAGCAACATCTGTATTCTGGGAAATCGGTTCATAACATCCGTACTCCGGAAAATCGGTTCACAACATATGTACTCAGGAAAATCGGTTCGCAACGTCCGTACTACGGAAAGTCGGTTCACAACATCTGTACTACGGAAAATCGGTTCGCAACTTACATACTCAGGAAAATCGGTTCACAACATCCGTACTCCGGAAAATGGGTTCGCAACATCCGTACTCAGGAAAAGCATTAAGCAACATCTCTATTCTGAAAAATCGGTTCACAATATTCGTACTCCGGAAAATCGGTTCGCAACATATGTACTGAGGAGAATCGGTTCGCAACATACGTACTCAGCAAAATCGGGTCGCAACATTGTACTATGTTAAATCGATTCGCAACATCCGTACTATGGAAAATCAGTTCGTAACATACGTACTCAGGAAAATCGGTTCGCCCCATACGTACCCAGGAAAATCGGTTCGCAACATCCGTACTCAGGAAAATCAGTTCGCAACATCCGTATTCCGGAAAATCGGTTTGCAACATCCATACTCAGGAAAATCAGTAAGCAACATCTGTATTCTGGGAAATCGGTTCATAACATCCGTACTCCGGAAAATGGGTTCGCAACATATGTACTCAGGAAAATCGGTTCGCAACATCCATACTACGGAAAGTCGGTTCACAACATCCGTACTCCAGAAAATCGGTTCGCAACCTACGTACTCAGGAAAATCGGTTCACAACATCCGTACTCCGGAAAGTCGGTTCGCAACATTCTCGCTCCATTACACAGCAAATGAATGTACCTTGGGTTGGAGCAAGGAAGCATTAGTGTACCCTCGAAATTCATACGAGCTGTAATCGTGCCAATGAGGTTTTGGTGTATTCTGAAGCACATCATGGGAACTAGGCGAAGGATTATTGTAAATCACATAGATGACGCATAACATGAGCCCTTAATGAAAAGGATAATATAGGAAAACATAATATAGCGTGAAGCATATTACAGCGTTCCCCGATAGTCGGCAATTCTGACCGCCATTGTGTGGCCTCAATACATGTGTATATGCCTCCACATGCGTTTTTTCGTCAAATATTGGAACAGCTTTTGGAAATGTCTATCGTTCCTGTTGATGTTATCCTGATTTCGCAGTTGCTACTACATGTTACATTCACCTTCTTGTGAAGGCTGCTGACGAAATTTCTCAAAATATGGCTTGAATATGGCACAACATGTCTTCTCTCAATTTCCCTTTTGTACATCAGACATATACATTCATTGCGTCGACGCGTACACTCATCGCGTGTGCGATCAGCGAGAAAGCGCTCGAAGACAGGTCGTCACGATTGGCAGTCAAAAGTAGGATAGTAAAAAACTCAGGAAATGTAAAGAAGTATCTATCTTGACAATAAAACGCAATAGTAATAATACCATCGGTAGTTTTATGTCCCGAAACCATGATGGTATGAGGAGGGATGCCGTAGTATGACACTCGGGAAATTTTGACCTCTATGGTCCTATTTAACGTGCACTGATATCACACAGTACCCGTGAATTTTCCGTTTCCTCTTCACCGAACTGCGACCGCCACGATCAAGCCCGCATCCGTCGAGATCAGCAGCTGAGCATCTTGGACACTGATCTACCATGGCGGCCATAAAATGCAGTAACAGCGCCGTAAGAAGTATTTATACTATTTTCGTCATCGCAAAATATTCTGCAGCACATGCTTTATTTCTGTACACAAGTGCCCTCACTAGCTGATCCATGGAATTCTTATTATTAATTCCAGAATGCACAAAGATAAATGGCCATTCCTAAACTTATAGTTCGGCGATGTGACTGTACGTCGGATTTATTTGATTGATTGATATGTGGAGTTTAACGTCTCAAAACCACCATATGAAATATGAGAGGCGAAGTAGTGGAGGGCTCCGGAAATTTCCACCACCTGGGGTCCCTTAATGTGCGCCCAAATCTGAGCACATGGGCCTACAGCATTTTCGCTTCCATCGAAAATGCAGCAGCCGCAGACGGAATTTGATCCCGCGACCTGCGGGTCAGCAGCCGAGTACCTTAGCCACTAGACCACCATGGCGCGGCTGTATGCCTCATTTACAGTAGTTTTGATAACTCTTTGCTCTAGTATAGACATGCTGCATACTGGTGCAATTGTGGTTTGTCCTTCATAGATTATTTTTTATTAAGTGGAGTAGGTTATGGCACTGTTCGCATATGCGATATGCACCACATCACCTGATTCGATTTATTGATTGATTGATTATTTGATCGATTGATCAATTGTTCAATTGCTCGATTGATTGCTCGATTGATTGATTGATTGATTGATTGATTGATCGATTGATTGATCGATCGATTGATTGATCAATCGATTGATTGATTGATTGATTGATTGATTGATTGATTGATTGATTGATTGATTGATTGATTGATGTGTGGGGTTTAACGTCCCAAAACCACCATATGAGTATGAGAGACGCCGTAGCGAACGGCTCCAGAAATTTCGACCACCTGGGATCTTTTAACGTGCCCCCAAATCTGAGCACACAGGCCTATAGCGTTTCCGCCTCCATCGGAAATGCAGCCGCCACAGCTGGGACGCGATTCCGCGACCTGCGGGTCAGCAGCCGAGTACCTTAGGCACTAGACCACCACGGCGGGGCCACCACATCTCTTACCTACGTCGTTTCATTTGTACACTAAAAAGGCAACTATTAGTGACGTCATCACAAGTGACCAAATGAGTTAGAGGGAAACATAAGTTGTTCTGAATTCAGCATTTCGACAAAGATTCTTCGTTGGGATAGACTACCACAATGGGGAAGAGACATCGTTCGCTAGGCTCAAAACTGGAAAGGATTCAAACTTCAATTACACGTAGTGTTACAACTTACGCGATGCCCCTTCGATATTGCTGTTATCGTTGCTTTGGTGTTAGTTCTTCACAATATTTTCAAAGCAGTGACATATCTTTGCTGAACATTGCGTGCTCAGAGGTTAGGAGTTTTTAATGGTTCTGGGAAATTGCACTTAGTGGTCATGGCTTGCGAGTATAGGAGTACTAAAGTGAAACAATTAATCAGAATATATTCAAGAACTGCACTCACAGGAATCTAACATCGCAAATTTTAATCAAAATTTCATCAAGAGAAGGAAACCTAAGCTTAAGTTTTGTTTTTAAACTTTGCTCCGCAATCTCGGTGTGTGGTGTTACCGTTATAAAAGTACCATTTTCAAATTTCAGCCCACTATTTATTGAAATGTAATGAACTTTGGTGCGTTAGTTTTGTGGTCACCTTAGACAAACCTGGTTCTCTGATGGCTCCAACGGATCAAGAAGTAGCTTCAATTGATCGCTCCAGCCATGTACCACTACAGTAATCTGGCCACTTCCTTTGTTTGTTTGTTTGTTTGTTTGTTCGTTTGTTTGTTCTTGCTCTATTTATTGTTTCCTTCAAGCATTGTTTGCGGGCTTCTTTTGCTATGAACTCACGCAGAAGACACATGGGCTGGCTTGATCTGCACGATCGGAACCAAATTGAGTGGACCAGAAGTAGTCCCAGATGACAGGCTTTGCGATTACCTTTTCTACGACTCGGTGTACAAGAAAGGCCCCACGCCATTCGACCCCAACAATCTGGATCCCGCCTTGAAGATCTTTCTGGACAGTGTCTCAGATTACAAGTTCACCGAGTTTGGCATTGGCTTTGCATACAAGTAAGCGTACGATCGTATACTTGTTTTCTCAGTCAATACTCAGTCAGTTGGCTAATATTATTGCACGAGTTATTTGAACCAGGTAATGTGTATCTCCCGTTGTGGGTGATATTTATGTAACTTTGATCAACAACAGTTATCAGGACACACAGGCAACGCTGTCCAGGCACCGTGTTTTTATTTATATGATTACCTGCAGCGCCACGATGGCATTATTGCAGAGGGGGTAACACGATTAATTGCTAAAAAAGAACAGATCAGCTTGGCAGCCGGTCGAAAGTCGACATAAAACGCGGTCTGTGACCCTCAACTCTCTTGTACTAGACCACGTTGCATGCGGTAATGTCATAACAAGTTAAAAAATATTGCTGCCGACTTTTTTAGCATACGTCATATCGATATATTCAAAATATTGACAAATATTAACATCTGGCATGCTACGTGTCACAGCCTTAATAAGCTAATGAAGCTCGTCATCCAGGAAGGCTCCAGTGATTGTGAGCATCTGCTGTGCACAGAATCGCACAGTACATGGGGCTGTACAATATCATCTTCATTCGAAATTGTGACCATCTTTGGTGGGATAAAAGCCGCTAACTTCGTAGCAGTAATCAAGCGCCTTAACAATGACGCCACCACGGCGGACCCATAGGTCGCCTACCCGCCGCGGTGGTCTAGTGGCTAAGATACTCGGCTGCTCACCCGCATGTCACGGGTTCGAATCCTGGCTGCGGCGGCTGCATTTCCGGTAGAGGCGGAAATGCTGCAAGCCCATGTGCTCAGTTTTGGGTGCACGTTAAAGACCCTAGGTGGTTAAAATTTCCGGAGCCCTCCACTACGCTTTCTCTCATAATAATATGGTGGTTTTGGGACGTTAAACCTCACATATCAATCAATCCATAGGTCGCCTAACAAGCCGGGCTTGTCAGCAAGAAATAAAACCAGAAAATATTTTACGCTTAGCCTTATCTAAAAAACAACGTGGCTGATTTCTCTCTTTAGGAATCCGTATAACACGATAGTGAAACGTCTCCTCGCAGAGGTAGTTGAGCATTTATGTTGCATTATTTTGCCACAATGTGGAAGGAAAGAATGCGACAGAAACCAGTTGCAATGACACACGTAAAACGGAAAGATTCTCGAAACGTGCAGCCCACGCCTCAAGCAGAAAGCATGCATGAAATGAGCATAGAAAGGACGATCGCGGAGAAATGACTGTCACAGCTCGACACTTAAAGCACGCTGCTCAAACGAAAAAAATTGCCCGCAGCTTCCCTCAGGGGAACACTGAGGAGGATGCGGAGCATATAATTGGTGAACGGGGTGTTAAAGTGCGACTTACTTGGGTCGATGGCTAAATTGGTTAACGTGGTTGTGAAATGGGGTGTTAAATTGCGACTTACTTGGGTCGATGGCTAAATTGGTTAACGTGGTTGTAGGAGGGGGTGTTAAATGAGTGAACACGTACACACGTATGCGAGAGGGCGGCGCTGGTCGAAGGGACGTCGATCATTGTGTTTGTGGATTCGTTGGAATTCATTTCACCGCGACCTTGGACGTCGACGCGCCGTACAAACCAACCGACGAGCGGCAACTGAGCGAGCGAGCGCCGACCTTGAGTATATATACAGCGCGACGGCGCCTGCACTGTCAGCTGTTGAATGTTCTCGAAGCGCGACGCCACATGCGCGTCCACTGGAGAATCAGGAGAATTGTAGATGTCGAACGCGGTGTGTAGAGGAGGAAGGGTGCACAGATGGTGGAGGAGTGAAGCGCGCGCGGTGTGTAGAGGAGGAAGGGATGCACAGATGGTGGAAGAGTGGGCGACGGCGCGACGGCGCATGCGCGCGCGTCAGCTGTCGAATGTTTGAGAAGCGGTGTGGACGGCGCGGACGGCGCGGACGGCGCACTACAAGGCGCGAGTATAAGATGCTTCCGCATCTAAAAAAACGCATGAAACGAACCAACAATTGCACACAGGACGAGCGCGAACAGCTGCCGCAATTCTTACTCATTCGTGTGTGAGCAGAGCGCTTTTTTCGTAAATGCGGGCGCGGCAGCGAGCGAAGTGACCTTCATGCTCTTTTCGAGTACTGCAACTTCAAAGCAAACTTGTGGCGGAAGCACAAAAGGCACAAAGCGACCAAATCTTGACAAAAGCAGGCTCGCGAGTGGGCCATCACGCTAGAGAACATTGATATGCACGTTCACTACGCCAAGGGAACGCTCGCGCCCATAGCGACGCGCGGATGGCGCAGCACGACGACCTCTAGAGCGCGCGCACAAAACACGACCTCACTTCCTCGTTTTTTCAGACGATAATCTGTTTCTTCGCGATTCGTTAGTATACGCTTACAACGTCATATCCGTGACGGAAATACGTCAGCGGAGTCGTTGTGAACCCACTCCGGCAAAGAACACTTTTGTGATAAAAAGCACTGATATTTATTATTTTAGTTAAAAATAAGTTCTATAGGTCCCCCACTGAAAACCCCACCCACAGTTAGTGACCCCTGTTTTGCGATGGTGCGTGTCACGTCACTTCGTTCACGGAACGTAGTCGTTATCGGCAACCAAATGAGCTGCCTTCCTAAATTTGGTCAATGTTGTAAACGTTATGCTCCTGTACCCAGCGGCATTATTTCAGCCTCTTGAAATCGCTTAAAGTTTTAATGACAAATTGATAAACCTGAAGTGACTCCAATGCATGCGTCATGGTCGACGGAACAAAACTGTTCTCGGAATGCAGCCGCTCACGTGGCATGCAGTTTGCCATATCACGACTTGAACGAATGCTAGTGTTGCCTGATTTGAATATATTCATCGTGATGGTAAAAATATTCGATTAGTTATGAAATGCTCGCCCAAAATGACTAAAATTGTACCAGCTTGTTTGTGATCGCACACAGAATAACTATGACGTCATCAAGCCGCAATCAACGACTACCGAACTTTATGCATCGTTCATGCTGCTACCGCAGACGCAGACAATCAATTTCATCTTTGATGTGTCATATAAGACTTTCAGCCTAAAACTAGTAACCTAAACTTAATAAAATTAATGTTTTGAACTGCACTGAACTCAGTGACAAACTTTCAATTCCTGCAGGCACATCCAACAGCTGAAATCAGAACTCTCCACGAAGGATAGTGCGGTGCCCTTGGTGCTGAAACACTTCTTCGACATAGGCATTTGCCACTTTGGCATACTAGACACTCCGTCAGACGGCTTGGACAAAGCATCGCTGCAAGCAATGCTGGAAAGCATGGAGGTGCGTCTATTTCCTGAAAAGAATTTGTACCAAAGTTTTTGATCTTGCCGCTTTGAAATTGAGCGCGAATACTCTTGGCACAAAACTTATACATGACAAATCAGAATTTTTCAATCATACTGGTTTCGAAATTGCGTTCCAAAGCGCGAACACGCAATTGTCTGATCCTGAGGGAATCAGTAGACAATCGCGCCATCTGCGAGTGGCAACAAAAAACGCAAAATAATGCGTTTACGTTAGGTTAGGCTTAGTTACGTTATAGTTGGTGCTCTGCTCGACAGGACGCGACACTCTTCACACTCCCGCCATCTGGGCCAACGGCGTTTCCAGATTTTTACACATGAAGCCTATGCCGATTTCGAAACTCCTATGATTGAATACGTGGGGCACAAATGAGATGCCTATTTCGACATGTCCGATGTTCTTTTTATGGTGACCGCACTGTTAATAGAGTTCGGACGACAGGGATGTCTCCGCGCTTTATTTTTCGCCAATAATAAAAATTAAAATGAAACGAATGATTACATAGGATAAATTATAGGTTTAAAATGTCAGGTAGCCAATAACATAAATGAGAATAAATAAGTGTGGACTTTCAAAACAAGTTACCTTGGACAGGCCCCAAACATACAGCCTTGACACTACGCGTACCTAGGCCTACAAGTGGAGGTGATCTCCCGTCAATCTTATGGGGTGCGATCCAACGAAGTGCAATTCATTGGAGTGCAATCCATCCATCGAAGTGCAATCAGATGCAAGTGTTATCCAGAATTCATCCTATTCATGACGGCGAGTGACTAACACACTTTCTAGTCAAAAAGTGCTTTGAATAACAACTATTTTTGTATATAATTAGTACACTAAGGTTGCAAGCTACTAATAAATATTATTATTCCTTGTGCTTGCATTTGATTCAGTCTCTTTTGGTGGCGTTACGCTGTCTACAAAAATATGAAATGAGCCCTTGACATATTCTCCTTGCAACGTTCACACGTCATTTGAAAGATGGCGTCATGTGCATTGTTACTTCAGAACTACATGCACGCTTGAAATTCAATACGGGGAGGGGTCACCACACTCTCTTTCTTCAAATCCGAAAGTTCATAAAATTGTAAAAAGCACTTTTGGGTTCTCCCGATCTAAAGTTGTAACATTGTGTCATTCGAAAGCTAACACGAAATTATGTCTTCCAGTCAGCAATGCGTGCGAAAAGTTCGCAAGGGCACCCAGAGAATGGAACCTCTCCTGATGCGTATCTCGTAAACAGTCACATCAAGCTATGGTGACAAGCAATGGTATTTATTATAGAGCAGGCCGAATAATAAACTTCAGGGTAAACTATCGGTGCTTTTCTCTCGTAAAGCATGAAGCAGCGAAAACATTCACGTGAGAACTTTAGTTTTTTTTCATTGCCTCTGTGATGGACACACCTTCGGCCGAGCGATGACGTCATTTGATAGCATCCTCACATGACGTCAGGGTAACGTCACGTGGAAACGTTAATTTTTATTGCCTTTGTGATCGGCACGGTCTTCCGCAGAATGACGACGTCATTTGATCACATGACGTGGCATCATGCTAACGTCACGTGGAAACGTTAGAGTTTGCTATTGCCTTTGTGATCGGCACGCTTTCGGCTGAATGACAACGTCATTTGACGACATCACCTGACGTCATAGCTAACGTCACGTAGGAAACGTTAGATTCTTCTATCGCCTCCGTGATCAGCACACCTTCGGCAGAGTGACGACGTCCAATTTGATGACACCACGTGGCGTCATGGTAACGTGACCTGGAAACGCTAGCTTTTACTCTAGTGCACACTTTCGTAGTTTATACGAAATTTTAACACAAACCCGAGCTCTAGATTCAGCAACACTCACCAGAGAGAGAGAAAAAAAACTATTTGCGCATAACGCGGAGCATTTCAAATGGTCGGGCTCCTATTCCAGGGCTCTGCTGTCCCTAGCCGTCATCTCTACCCGTTGAACCAGCCAGCGCTGATCAGCAGTGGCCGAGCTGGAAAGCAGTGCCTCCCATTGTTCCTCTTTGTTGTTCATGTTGTGGTGTTCTTCATTGTGATGTGTACACTTCCACGTGATGTGAAACAGAGTTGGTGTATATTCACCACTTCGTTGGTTTTTTATGCAGTTGGTCGATGGCTTTGTGCGAAAAAAAGTAGCAGGGCCCAGCAAATGCCGAACTGTTGTCGCCGTGCCAACTCCAGACGCCAACTTGGAAAACATGTACATCGACTTATTCCCGTAAGTTACGCGTTATGAGGGGCTGAATACAAAGCGCGAAAGACGCATATCTGTGAACAGTCAATCCCGATTTGAAATTATTGCGAGGAATAATTGTGCAAAACTACATCCTTAAACCAATGGTCGAAAAGTAGTGTACTAGGACAATAATAGATGATCATAAATTTTACAAGACTAGATGGTCATGAATTTCGAAAGCAATAGGTTTCGGAGACCTTCATTATACAAGAAATGGTACCAAAGGCTACTTTGCCTAAGCGTGTCTGACTTTTAGATGCGGAAGCATCTTATACTCGCGCCTTGTAGTGCGCCGTCCGCGCCGTCCGCGCCGTCCGCACCGCTTCTCGAACATTCGACAGCTGACGCGCGCGCATGCGCCGTCGCGCCGTCGCCCACCATCTGTGCCGCGCGCGCTTCTCCTTCGAGAACATTCGACAGCTGACAGCGCATGCGCCGTCGCGCCGTCGCCATCTGTGCCGCGCGCGCGCTTCTCCTTCGAGAACATTCAACAGCTGACAGTGCATGCGCCGCCGCGCTGTATATATACTCAAGGTCGGCGCTCGCTCGCTCAGTTGCCGCTCGTCGGTTGGTTTGTACGGCGCGTCGACGTCCAAGGTCGCGGTGAAATGAATTCCAACGAATCCACAAACACAATGATCGACGTCCCTTCGACCAGCGCCGTCCTTTCGCATACGTGTGTACGTGTTCACTCATTTAACACCCCCTCCTACAACCACGTTAACCAATTTAGCCATCGACCCAAGTAAGTCGCAATTTAACACCCTATTTCACAACCACGTTAACCAATTTAGCCATCGACTCAAGTAAGTCGCACTTTAACATCCCGTTAACCAATTATATGCTCCGCATCCTCCTCAGTGTTCCCCCGAGGGAAGCTGCGGGCAATTTTTTTTCTCTTCGTTTGTTTCATTATTTCAATTCCCGCCAAAAGCGAAACTGTCCTGCTTAGTTGAATGACGAGAGAACGTGCCTAAACGCAGTTTTCATCGTCCGTAAAGACTTTCATTTCGGCGCAGCCTCAGAGTTGGGACTGAGTGCAGCATATTTGGTGCTTGGCGTCGTACAACGGTAAAAGTGTCTGACTTATTATGCACCTGGGATTTCACCATCTTATTCTCTGGGTGGCATTCATTTTTTTTCTATAAAAACATAATTCCGAAACTGAAACTGCGCTAAATTTTATGGGAGCGTTAAGTACGCCTAAATATCTACATTTCAAGAAAATAGTAGGGGAAATGTGGCCCTTATTCATTTGGAGGTCAACTACAATTGAGCTAAATAAAACAAACTGGTCAGCCATATAGGGGCCATGACAATCAACATGGCTGCGTTAAATGTGTTTATTTGATGTCCTACTTTTCTTGCCTTGTTGTTGTTTCAAATTCACTTTCTTTGCGGGTTGGCACGTACCCACAGACAATCATGTCGCTTACCAAGACTTAAATACAAAGAGGCCAAGTTTTCTCCCGTTTCTATCCCCTCGTGTTCATATTTCAAGTTTTGACCTACAATGTATTGTCCTTTCGCTCCAGGACTAGATATATGAAATATATAGTTGACAGCTCAATTGAAAACGTTTCGCAGCGGTCTATTCCTTGACGAAGAAGCAGTGAAACAAAAAGGTGCGCCATAGAACGAGTTATAAAAAAGAAGAGCTGAAGCATTTCTGGGGGCAGTTCTATAGAAGCCAAGAACTACAAAACGCTGGCAAGAGTTACCTCTCCTGGTTATCGCCATTATGCTCGTGCATCCAAGGATGGCACCGATGGCAACGCTAGGATGTTTTTTTTTCTTGTAAAATATGGCTGTATTGTTTATTCATTGTGGTTTGCAGTCTTATTAAAAGGCCTTCCAAGCACAGATGAAATCGTACCAAATGGCACCTCTATTGGCACCAAAGCCAAATTGTAGTAGCAATACCAACGGTGATAATTTATGTAGGTTATAGCCGCAATGTACATCTAAGGTGTTTTGGTGTCATGAACATGTAGGTGAAAAGTGTTGCAGAAGGTCCGACCATTATGTTAGTAGTGAAAAACCGTGTTTTTATCTAATACGGTTAATGATACGCGACTCTTTTAGAAAAAAAAACACGCCACATCTATCTATATATCTATCTGTGTCAAACGAACCACATGTAAAGACACAGTCGCTATGGTGTCAATTTACATCAAGACTAATGAAAGGAAAAGTGATAAATTTCGGTTATGTCGTGTTCGTATAGATTATGGCAGCCACAATATCGCTCACTTGTTTCCTTATGTGCTTCTCACCCTTCGTACGCTTGAGCAGGAAAATATTCACACCGAGCGTCGTGGTCATTTTAAGTCACTACGTGGAGGGTGACAACACCTTCCAGGACTGCCGGGTGGTGCCACCAACTATGCTGACAAGGCCTGACTCACTTACTACCAACAGCAACTACAAGTTTGACCTGGTGAGAAAAGAGGCTTTTTTTTTTATTCTTTACTGCGCATTAGCTACATAACGAATACCACATACGGATTATAAAAAAAATCCCTGCATATCCACGGAGTGACTCATGATCAGTGGGGCGAAGCGTCTATCCGTTCATCCGTGCTTCCGTCCATCCGTTAGTTCTTGCCTCTGTCCGTCCGCGCAACCATCCGTGCGTCCATCCGTGCGTCCGTCTATCTGTCTATGCGTCCATTCGACCAAACGTCCACGCGTACGTCCATCTGTCCGTCCATCTGCAAGTCTGTCTTTCCGTTCATCCGTGCGTCTATCTAGCGAAGACTCCAGTACCACCATCTCGCATCTCACATCCTCTGTGGCACATACCCGCTCCGCTCATCCATCCATCCGTCCGCTAGTCTGTCTGTCCGTCCGTCCATGCACCCGTGTAGTGAACACTCCAAGCACCACCAGTAGCCATCTCGCATCACGGTGGCTACGTACGACAACGACGGACGATGGACAGACCCACGCTTTAAGGAGCCAACGTGGTTGCATGGGCGAGTCTTAGGCGGCTATTAGCATTTAGGAGCTTCGCCCCTAAATGCTAAGATGAGAACCGCCTCTTCGTTAGGTACGAATTGGATCCAGCACTTGCTAAAAATAATTCTTGCAGGGTTTAGGACCCTACGCAACGATAGGACAAGGAGCTACAGCGTAGGGGATGGCTTTGGATTCACATTTTGACCATCAGGAGTGCTTTAACCAACCCCTATATATAATACACACCACAGGCCTCAAGCATTTCACCTTCATCGAGAAGCTCCCACCACCACAGGGGTTCGACCCTGCGACCTTCGGCTTCAAACTAGAGCACCATGACCACTAGACCATCTTCTTGCTTACAGTAGTACCTAGTTGTCATAACAAAACACTGTTAAAGTTTCATTTATTATTTCATGTAAACCAATCAGACTATACTCCACTGAACGAACTTAAGATTATGGGTCAGAACACTGATAAATTATTAAATGGTTACAGAGGGATTTGGGGATAGGGTTGGGATTGTATGGACCTTCCTCTCCACAAGTACTAGGTGTAACCCTTATTCCCGAGCTCCATTTCTCAGTCGCAAATGCCGAAAACGAAGCAAAATCAGTTTGTCATACACGATAGTTATGCGAGGCAATGAACAAACGAGCATGCGACTGCTCGACAGGCAGGGTGGTTGACGATCCACAACATATATATCTCTCGTATATCGACCAATCGAGAGCTTATTTCATCCAGACGTCCCATGAGCAATCTGTCGACGTCACCAATTGTGCCGCAAAGACGCTAAAAACCATAAAAGCATATAACGCGCTTTTTTGTATTTCAAGGTGCTGTTTAAGGGCGTTTTCAGGAAATACTTGAATGTTCTCGTTGGAAAGTCGTGGCACCCAAAAGGAAGCAGAGTGTTTCTTCAAGGACAGTCATAAATGCCGAAAGTTGGTGGTTATGTGAATAAATGAACAAACACACCCCGTTGTTTATTCGAGTGTATGGTGCACATCAACACGCTAGCGAACGCGCGGGAGAAAAAAAAGGAGATATTTTGGATGTAAACTGAGACTCAAGGCAAAAAAACAATAGAAAAAGACAATATAGCATTCTCTATCGTGTCTTGCCTGTTTTCGCCTCATTCACAGTTCGCTTCGCAAGTCAGTTGTTGAGGTATACACCGACTCGTCTGACGTAATATGCCGATTAAAACACCATGTCATTGCTTCATAAAGTCGATGTGTCAGGGAATGCCGATGTGTCAGGGAATTTCAGAAATTTCCAGAGCTTCCGAGAAGCAATGGAAAACACCTGCAAATTAGATTATGCGCACTTTTTTTCTCAATTTTAGTTCTGAAAATCGCGCTTCCTAATTCGTTAACCTTAATAGCATTTTTATGAGCCCCATTTTACATCGAGTTGGGTATGCTTCACAATACTGAGCAATAAATCTCAAGCTCGTACCCAGACAAGGTCAGGATAGAACCGTGTGGCACAGTCGCTAACCTTGAGCACTTTATTGAGACACGCCCAGTGGAATGAATAAGCTCGCACGTGACCAAAGTCGACCACAGGCAAAGTATGAGGCAAAGTTGGAGGCAAAGTATGACGCAATCTCTAACAGCGCAGACAACACAATTCTTTGGAAGAAGGAGTGATCGACGGCTTTGCTGCAGCTATCGCCTGAACTGCCCATTTTTCGGTCTTGATTGCTTTCAATATTGCCTATTGGCCGGAAAGGCTACCTATTTTTTTTTAGCGTTGAAAGTGTTGAAAAGATAGCGTCTGTGTCGCACGTGCTTTTTTCTGTCTTCGTCTGGTCACGCGCTTAGTATTTGTTAGTCACGTGACACCAACACGCCAAACGTGCCTCTATTGTGTTCTGAACAATGTTTTAAAGTAGAGTGACAACGACTCATCTCTAACAAAACGCAGAACAGTGCGGCCGGGTCCATCGAGAAGATGATTGCGCGAGGCATGGACGCAACCTGGGCTATTTCAGTCACCATAAAAGGCAGGCTGACCAAACTCAAAGCCGGACAACCAGTGGACTTTCTGTCCGAGTGTGAGCATGACCCAAGCGCGGAATCTTTTGGAAAATTCACTGAAGTGAGTTCTTGACTAAGCTTTCAAGCCTAAATATGTAGACTAGACTTATACGTATTCGCAAACGCTCCTCCACTCGACTTTCACCCGTTCACTTGACAGAGTTGAGCACTGCGTCACCGCTCGGCTGAAAATTGCGCTGCGCTACTCAAGAGTAACTGAAGACTATTGCTGATATGCAGTGACTTGCTGTGCCTATAGATGGCGCTCCTATCAGCTTTCTCAAGCGAAGGCGAAGCGTCGAGTGAAGGGAGGTTCTAGAATACGGGGGTGAATATGCAGACAATGTGCGGGCGCATGAGGCAGTATTATGTGAATCTGGACACCTGTACTCTGTAACTTAGCACGTCGGCGAGTAAGCTTGAATGTGTCCTTCATACTCTTTCCCCTCCTCACATTAGGCCTGCCTGGATCCCAGTTTCACCTACGAAACGCAGTCTCAATCGGGACTTGAGGGGGCACTGTACTACAATAAAGTGGATGGCCGGATACTGTCCTTCGACAACCACACCAACTTTGTCAAAAAGGTAGGCACGGAATGCTGCTTCTCAATGTTTTACTGTCGACGTAGCTGAGCGTTATTTAAAACTGGTTCATTATGTACATTAGAAAAGAGAACAGAGCCGTGACTAAATCCACACTAGGTTTAATCAGGCACGACGAAAAAATTTATTGTTGTGCGGAAGAGAAATAGAAAACCGCTATTTGATACAAGATTTCTTCATAAACATCATCTAAACGATCAATTCGCGAACATAACCCAACTGAGGCAACTCGATATGTTCATTTGTTCTCAGATGGCGCACTCTAAGGCTGACTAACGCATACCATTCTATTTTTCTTGGAGTCTGTGCTCACCATAGTTCGGCAAACCCTCTCATGAGTTACTCGCACTCAGATCGAACCATCGGTCTGAATGATTCCGGGTGAGTAATATTTTAGGAGGCTTCGACCCGAGTCAGAGCAGTTGAGAAAATTTTTGTGTGTGTGTCCAGGTGAGCCAGCCCTGTTGAGGAGAATTTCGGTGTGTGTGTACGAGTGATTCATTCATTCACAAAACTTTATTTGTGTACTAAAGCCCGGTCCTTTCAGACCAAGGCGGGCTGCGTCCACGTCGGTACCGTCAGGCCTAGCCTTGTGGCGTCATCGTGGACCTTCTAGACTGCCCGTAGTTGGTCTTAATAAGACGCGCTTCGCACCATCGTCTGCCAGTAAAGCCATTGTTCTTCGGGGTCGGCGAGAGTCGCGGGACAGCCCGCCAGCGTGTGTCTGATCCCAATGATGTCATCGCACGCGTCACACTTGTCTTGAATTTCACTGTCAGGGAGAATTTTATGTAGAAAATACGGAATAGGGTAAGTTCCGGTTTGCAGTAAACGTAGCGGGACTGCCTGAGCCCTGTTCAATTTTGCGTGTGGCAGTGGGAGTTGCCTACGCCCCAAGTATGACCACGCAAACATTGTCAACCAGTAGCAACTTCTACACCTTTACACTTTCGTGTTATTTGGAAACACTGCACTTTGAAATGATAAGGGCAGCAATTTGTGCAGTAATGTACATTCGTATTCAGAGATTTGAACAAGGCAGAAGCTGAGGGCAGGAATGGAAGATTTTAGAAACGAAAAAAATTATTGAAACACGGGGGGTCGCTGGAGCCACAGTATGGACAAGTGCTGTTTCTTCAAGGTAACTTTACAGTTTCCGCCTACGAGAATACAACACCACGGGTTGAAACGTTGTCATAGCACCACCAACACACCGCGTTTAAATATTTTTTCGTGGCCAGGAAAGTATGAGATGCTGGGTGGGAAATTTGCGGCGCCTTCTTTAGTTGCTACCTGTACGTGAGGCATTCATTTTTTAAAAAAACCTCGACAATTACGTGTTTTTATTGACATCTTACAAGCTCATTTATCAATTTAGAATTTATGTAGCAACTATCAACCATGCCACTAATATGAGGCTCAGTTTATCTCTGAAGTCGTAATTTTTTTTTTCGAGTAACTGTGCGAACTTTTTTCTCTCGACAATTTTATTGTGACGATTCAGTGGCTCTAGCGGCCGCATATATTGCTGCGGCACTACGAGCATATTTGTATAATTTCAGCTTTTAGTTCTAACTACACGCTCTCGTCAGGATTCGCTTCGATGACAACGACCAAAAAAGGTCTTTTGCACAAAAAAGCTGTCTTTCACTGCCTCAGTAGTATGCAGAAACCACGCAAAAATTATGTCACAACAATATAGGTTTCTTTATGGCAAGCCATGCTGTAATTTTCAACCACGATCTTTTATTCCCTCAGCTCTGCAAGCTTAGGGCGCTGCACCTGTCCTTTGCCTATGGCATCGCTGGGTACGACGTGGACTACGACGACTACAACGCTATCTGCCGCTCTGTGAGCGTGTTCAAGTCTTTCACCATGGTTTTCACTCTGACGCTCTTGCGGGACTACGTCCGGGCTATATTCAATGATGCGAGTGAATACACGGACTGTCTGGATCAAGCCGATGCCACTTGAATATGCACGTCAGACCACCACTGGATGCTCGGTTCCTTTTGATGCTGCCTTTTGGAATGCGAGTAAATTTTCGCAGCTTCCTCGATGGGAATGTTTCTCTTACCATACTTATTTTTCCTTGCTCATGAAACATTTCGGACGGAACTTCTCGTCTTTTCACTTGTGCATTCATAATTCGTTGATACATGCTGTCAGAAGCGAGCAAGTCACTGATCACTCACACTAACTTCGTAGACGGATCAAAACGAGTAATGCATTGTTAACGAAAATGAAAGAATTAAACTGCGGTGTAACAATGAATTATTTAAGAAATACGAGTCCAGGAGCCCATGTTGTCTTGCGACCCTAAATGTAATCACATGAGCACAATAAATATGAAGCCGTACACACATACAATTATTGTGGGACAAAAATAAAATAACGGAGGTTAGCCGCAGACACAATAGGGGGCACAATAGCCAGCGCAATTCTATTACTTCAATTGAATGCATATGTAGACATAAACGAAATGGCATACATTGGCGTAGATGGTTTGCTGATGATGCGGTTAAACCCTGCAACCCTGGCACTGGGCATGCGATAATCCATCAACTGACCTACGCCACCTGCGCTATATCTGTTGTTTTCGCACTTAGATTCATGAAAGTGTCGACAAGTCCCACACATTCATGGGCGGAAAACGTAGAAAATTCTCCTTTTCTGAAGATGCCGTTCTGATGCACGCGGTCTTTTTAAGACCTGGCAGCCGGTCAATATAGGTTTGCATGCTACCTAAAGACATCAAAACGTACCTGGTTCTCAACCGACATCATCTTATCCGTTCGCTGGACGTTTTTCGGTAGTTTGTCAGACAGGCGAAGCAAACTATGATCTCATTTCCTGCACATCCAACAAATATCTGACTCATTTTGCGTGTTGACACGCTGCCACAGAGTATCCGCGTGCATCGTCGTCTGCTGCTTCTGCTACTGCTACTACTTTCGTCATGGCTAATTTGCTTCTTCAATACACAGCTTTCCTGTACACATATATGACGTTTCTTCTTCACGCATCTGGACATGCTCGGAAGTTTTCTTGCCTTGCAGCCTTTGTCAAAAAACAGTTGGCAATGGAGATAACGTGGTTGCTTGGGCGACTTGGTACGACATTATTCGCATAAAAGCACCTCCAATAACGAGAGACCAGAAAAGAAGGAGACAGACAGCGGCACTGACTTGCAAGATTTATTTGCTGGAACCGCGGAATATATATAGAGCAGTATATGACAAATAAGAAAAATGACAAACCAAAGAAAACAGAATTCACCTAACAACCGCTCTATCACAAAAAGAAATAGGTTTTCTTCAGAATGTTGGCACACGTGATCATCATGGCGCGTTATCGCGATGATTACTCGGCTGTTGGGTAAATTCTGTTTTATTTGGTTCGTCATTCCTCTTATTTGTCAGATACTGCTCAAGTATATATTGCGTACTTCCAGAAAATAAATATTGTTTTAAGTCAGCGCCGCTGTCTGTCTCCTTCTTTTCTTGTCCCTTGTTATTGGCGCTGTTTTTTATGTGAATAATGGTAGCGGAGCTCGTCTGTTTTTCTTGCTTTCCAGTCTTTGTGTTCCAAGCTTTGCGCCACAAGCATGCTGAGCAAACTTTAGCCTGTGCCTCCCAGAGGCGAAGGATCAAAGCATTCGTTTACGCGTGTGTGTAGATATCTCGAGAGTGATGCAGCAGCAAAACAAACGGGTATATACTTGCGTGGAAAAACAAACGAGTATATACTTACAAAGACTCCCCGCAACACTACGGATGGAACGATAGCAAATATCTACCACATCACCACGAACAGGTGATTATTTGTAGGAGGAGTGGGAGGAGGTGGAGGAAGAAGAAACACTTTTTGAAAAAATCACGTGGCCTCGGTGGTGCGAATCACATGCCTATAGCTGAGTGAATTTATTCTAGATGGCGCTCTACCCCTACTGTCCGATTGGCTGCTGCGCGGGCTGAGCCTGGGTACGTGGAGAACGAGTGCCTCTCTCAGTGTCCTAAATAGTCGCCGTACCGGATTTTTAAAAGCTTTTTCCCCCTCTTCTTCTTCCTACTCTTCCTCCTCCTCCTCCTCCTCCTCCTCCAAGTGATCTCCTGTTTGTAGTGGTGTGGTGGATATTTGCATTTGTTCAATCCGCAGTGCTGCGGGGTGTATTTGTAAGTATATAGCCATTTGATCTCCCCACAACTACTGCTGCATCACTCTCGACATGAGCGAGACATCGGGACTGTCGGCATGCGTCGCAGTTCGGCGTGTAAATGCTCGAGCAACAGCGTTAATTCTCTCACAAGGTGATCTTTTTTGTTTCCATTATGTACGCAAACATACCGGAGAAAATAGAGGGGAAGAGACTGCCACTTGGTTGTTGGTTGGTTCCTCAACAACTTGGCGCTACGCACTGCGGAGGTAGGGTTGCGTCACTTTGTTGAGGAACCAACCAATCAACGAAGCAGCTATTCCCACTTCTGTGTTTGTGAAGATTGCGCGAAGCTGTTGAGGAACCAACCAACGAAGAGGCCATCCCCTCCCCTGTGTTTGTGAGGGTTCTGTCGAGTTGTTGAGGAACCAACCAACCAAGGGGCGACTCCCTCTCCTGTCTTTGTGAGGATTGCTCCAAGTTGTAGAGGAACCAACCAACGAAGAGGCAATTCCCTTCCCCATGTTTGTGAGGGACCAACCAACCAACCAACCAACCAAGTGGCGACCCCCTCTCCTGTGTTTGTGAAGATTGCCCCAAGATGTAGAGGAACCAAACAACGAATAGGCAATCCTGTCCTCTGTGTTTGTGAGGGTTACGCCAAGTTATTGAGAAACCAGCAACCAACTAAGTGGTGATCCCCTCCCCTGTGTTTAAAGCGTTGCGCCAAGTTGTTTAGAACCAACCAACCAACCAAGTGGCGACCCCCTCTCCTGTGTTTGGGAGGATTGCCCGAAGTTGTAGAGGAACCAACCAACGAAGAGTCGATCCCCTTCGCCGTGTTTGTGAGGGACCAACCAACCAACCAACAAAGCGGCTACCCCCTCTCCTGTGTTTGTGAGGATTGCCCCAAGTTGTAGAGGAATTAACCAACGAAGAGGCGATCTTGTCCCCTGTGTTTGTGAGATTTACGCCAAGTTGGTGAGGAACCAACAACCAACAAAGTGGTGATCCCCTTCACCGTGTTTAAAGCGTTGCGCCAAGTTGTTTCGAACCAACCAGCCAACCAAGTGACCATCCACTACCCTGTGCTTGCTCTGCTGCGTTTGCCTTGTTTCCATGGGTGGCCTGTATAACTACAGCAGTTTTCTTCTTCTGGTGCACCAGCCCTTAGTACACCAACTGGTAAGAAGGTGGTATTTAAAACGGAAGAAAAGGTTCAAAGAATGGCAGATTACTTTGAAACAAAGACTTACTGTTATCCCGTTTTCAAAGTTCGAGCTGAACTTTTCAACTGACGATGTACTCATCTTCAGTGCTTCGGCTTTGGGCGTCAGCCACAAGAACACTTTTGATGCCGTTTGTGCTCACCTTCAAGAAACAAAACGAATGATCTTAATTTTAAGGTCCTCCTTGTGTCTATATTTATACACGTTTTTCTAGAAATCTCGTATAAAGTTTTGCCACTCGCATGAATACCGTTGGTCTTCTTTCACTTCTAGTTGCACCTTCCTGGCTTTCGCCACATGCTCTGATTTGATTTGGTTTCTCTAAAATATGGCACATACCCACTCCGGGGGATTAGCTAGGTCAGCGTAGCATAACTTTTCAGATACACTGGAGAAATAATGATGATTATGATAATAATAATGATGATGATGATTTCCAATTTTACAAACCCGTCTTCCTCTTCTACATGCGTGTGTGTTAGAACGTGAAGAGGGTCAATTTTTTAAGCCTTTGGCAGCCCGTCTTGTGTTCGCTCTAATTCGGTGTCAAGCTCCCAGGAAGCGTTGCGAATCGAGGTGACAACAAACAAAGTTGAATTTTTTGGGAGGGCGTGTAATTTTGCGTTTTGTATATACAAATTAACATTTGAAATGCACGCTTACCGGATGAGCAAGTAAAAAGATTTCACACTGCGAATGCGTCAATATTTGTTTACGGAGCACAATTAATTTTTTGTAGTTAAACATTATAATCTCCATCAATAAGATCCACATTGAGGAACAAAGTCGAACGGAAAAACTTTATTTTTTTTCGCAAGACGTGCTACGTACATCTTCCACGTAGGGACCGACAGCGAATACCTCACGATCGCTTCGTGGGCCTCCTGGACGGCTCATTGCTGATCGGGTTCGAAGCACTTTGAGGTCTATCCCCAAATCAGAGATTTTGTCAAATAAAAACATTACCGTCAAGTGGTTCCCTGCGCACGCCGGGGAGCTGGACGTGGGCCCGAACCGCAACGAGGAGGCAGATACGGAGGCACACGCGCTAACTAGCCGCGGGTCTCTGTCAACGCATTCCTCGGAGCCACAACGACCCGACGCCGAAGACGGAGTATTTTATCACAACCTACGCCGACGTTCTGCAGTCGTACAGAACGAGCAGACGCCTCTACCCACCGCCTCACCGAGACCTACAACGCAGAGAAGCAGCCACACTACGGCAATTGCAAGTACAAGCCATATGGACCCCCGTCTGGGCAAAGCACGTTTGCCCGGAGGTTTACACCACTGATGTACGCCAACACTGCAAGAAGGCGCGAGCCACCCAGAGACACCTCCTCTGGGACTGTGCACCACCGCCGGGTAACCAAGAAGTAATGCCAACTGCCATAAGCAGCAAAATCACTAGCCGAGAGCCAGGCAACCAAAGAGACGTGTTCCAGCACGTGCTTAGCATCCTGGAACGCCAGCGGCCGAGAGCGGCGCCCCCACGGGTTTGACGCGGGTAGGTTGCTGCTCCCGGACGTCCGAGCACGCTAGTGTCTCGCTTTAATCCCCTTACCCCTTCACCCTCACCCTTTATGCCGGATCGTCAATAAAGTTGTTTCACTCACTCACTCAAATAAAAAAGGAATCACCATCAGCACCATGATGATAATTATCAATAATCTCGAGGCGAACTCGGCCTTCTCATGACAGTTGTGCTGGTTTTCTTCAAACCACCGTCTGCCCTTCGATATCTCATCTGCAATATTGACAGGTGGGTGTGTTCTCTGCGTCATATTGCAAATATTAGTGGCGCATATACTTGCAAACACGTAAGAATGTTTTACTCATGAAAGAGTGCGATATCTTAAACCATCTTAGGGATAACGAATTTCTGAAATGACATTTTTCGCAAAAAATGCAAGCATTTAGACCGAAGCCGGAATTAGTAATTAGCAGGATAATCTAAGCAACGTCACCCATTTTAAGGGACCAATGTAAAATAAAAAACTGCCTTCCTGGGAAGCCCTGCCTTTTGTCATCATAGTGGTGACCACAGGAAAATAGTTAAGCCTTGTCTTCCACAAACGTCCCCCGCTGCGTCGGTCATTCTTGTTGCGGCGTTCCACGTCTGTGTGGTTGACTTCTATGCAACCAGCGCGAAACACCCATGACGATGAGTTCCCCGTCGTGTCACGCTTTGGTTTTTAGAATCTTCTATAGATGCTGTAACTGTCTCGGCCATGGATGAAGGGTAGCTCTAGGTGAGGCTCACCAGAGGAGTGGCAACCAATGCGATACCGCGCTGGGCACAAGAAGGAAGGGCGTGATGGTCAGGGAGACCGGAGGAGTGGCAACCAATGCGATACCGCGCTGGGCACAAGAAGGAAGGGCGTGATGGTCAGGGAGACCGGATATGGCTGCAAGAGCGGAGATTTACGAGCACCTTGTGGTCTTTGAAGATCTGCGAGGCTTCTTGTGCGCTCGTGGAAGAAGCGCCCTGTCACCGCTAGTGTCAGGAAGAAATCAGCAGGCTACCGCTTTACTCTTTCTGCAGCTCTCACTGCGCGCAACTAGGTTTGGCGTCTTTTTCGCAAGAATAATTTTTGCCTTAGGCATTAATACACAGGCGCACAAATTATGTCCAGCTCCACATCATGGCCTTTAGGATAGTCCATGAGCTGCGGCGTCAGATTGTGTCATTTCAAATGGGACTGGCAGAAATGTCATCATCATTATCATCATCATCATCATCATCACCACCATCATCATCATCAGCCTGACAACGTCCACTGCAGGACAAAGGTCCTATGTTCCTAAGTCCTGTGCTTGCTGCTGCCAATTCATACCCGCAAACTTCTTAATCTCATCTGCCCACCTGCTGAAATATAGATAGAGACATCTCGTTTCTGTCACGACAGTGCAACAAACCATGAAAAAACTGGGGGACCCTCAACTTTCGCCTTTAGGTGTTCAATGCAGTAGCGATTTCCTGTTCCGAGTGCCTACTTCAAACAATTTGTGTATGAAATCTTTTCGAACTTGCTATGTACCCACTACGTGGCCTTAGGGCTGCAGTAGTGTGTGTGACTTTTCATAGTTTGAAGCTAGTCAGAAACTGCGGTCAATATGACAACACCATGTTCTTGCACCCGTTGGCAATGGCTTGTACAACGCATTGTTACGGCAGTATTTTATGTAGTATTGTGAAGCATGTATAAGGGAACACGTGTCTGTAAAGCCTGGAAGTTACTTTCACTGCATTTCCAAGCAGAGGAAGGTATTTGCATAGTATACACAAGCAGAGGCGTGGCAGTCTGCTGGAACACTCGTTCGCCACGCCAACAACTCGGGTTCGATTCCCTTTCAGACAGATTTTTTGTTATATAATTTATTTGCATCTTCCTTGATTTTTCGGTAACGCAAATATGCTGAATTTTTTAGTCACGCAAATATAATTTTTTCCCTTACAACCAGCGACACCAACGCTGGAATTTCTGTGAAACGAGCTCTCTAACCCTATTGCATTAAACCTCGAACAACAGTTGTGAAAGCTGAGGACGTGTGAACTATGCCAGTACCAGCTTTTACTCGAGAGAAGTTGCGAAAACATGGCAAGGCATGGCATGGCAAGGCATGGCATGCCACGTTGTCATGCCGCGTTCAGCCATTAATAATTGCTATGGAATTACGTTGGGTGCATAAATTGGGAACAATGTTAGTGAAAGAATAAGAAAGAATTTTAGGCGATTTGATGGCAAGATTCAGACAAATACGTCAAGGTTACTTGTAATCATTTCTAGCTAATATAACAATCAACAAAACACAAATTGACACAGAAGGACAATCAACAAAAACCACAAAGATTGGCTCTGTATGTGCATGTTTCACTGGGCATGTTACACTGGAAATGTCGTCAAAAGACAATAATTGTGCGTCTGGAAAGAGTGAACAAAACGTTTATTTGATGTTCTGCGCGAGAAAATTGGTGAATGGTATACTGGAGGCGCTGCGTTAGAGAGTCTTGATCCATGCAGCGAAGGCAAACGAGTGCATCGAGGCACGTTAGGCACGAGCGCAATCTGGCACTTATCTTCGAAAACGAAGGAAGGCATGCGCCACCTGTCTCGGAGGCAATAAGGTGTAGGTCGCAAAGCGATGGACAGGTGCCACTTCCGTGTCGTCTTAGCAAAGTGTTGGAAACACTTGCCTTTTTGAACATCGCGTTGCATTGTCAGTGCAGCGTGATGAACGCTACGGTCCTTAAAATTACGTACGTATGCGTCCTCTAGTATAAAGACACGCATACAAAATACTGATGTGTTTTTATGGTGTCTATGATATGCGCCACAATTGCTTTTTAGTTGACAATCACACAAGTATGAACGCTGAAACATCGGCAATATTGGTGGGCGCTGCGGATGGGGTGAGCAGTTTGGGGTGTCATTTGGTGCCGTCTGTGGTATCGTTACGGCGGAGAAACAGACAAATTTACAGACATACATACATACACACACACACACACACACACACACACACACACACACACACACACACACATACATACATACATACATACATACATACATACATACATACATACATACATACATACATACATACATACATACATACATACATACATACATACATACATACATACATACATACAGACAGACAGACAGACAGACAGACACCGACCGGCCGACCGACTGACGGACGGGCGGACGGGCGGATGGACTCTTCGCCCCACTCATCATCATTGACTCTGTGACTCATCATCATTTCCACGTTCTTTGAGTCGGCAAAGGTTTTCGTCTCAATAAACCGTGGCCTGCAAGTAGTGGGGCTACACGTCTTGACAGCGTTTGAGCTCGCACTGAAAGCAAAACCTGCATGCCTCTAAAGTACAAAAAAAAACTTACTCAATTATTTCAGAAAAAAAAACTTCGTAGATTCGTCTTAGGAGCCAAGTAAGTTTAATTAACTAGATTCGGTATCACGTGCCTTATGAGTAGCTGTTGGGGAATGTAAATTGGTTCCTTCAATCATACGTTTCCTAGAATAGGGTGTCATTTCATCAAGCTCTGACTGTAGTACACTTTTCTATACTCTAGATAAAAGCTTAACGCGAACGTGCGCACTAGATACGTCCGGACTCACCACTTCGTTGATTTTCCCATGCAGTTAGTCGACGGCTTTGTGAGAAGCAACGGAGGATGGTCCGAGAAATGTCGCACTTTCATCGCCGTACCGAGTCCTGACACCAGCTAGGAAAACGTCTACCTGGATATATTCCCGTAAGCTATGCGATATACGGGGCTGAATACAAGCGTGAAAGACGGGTAGCTGAGAACAATTATGACCAAGTTCAATTAACGGCAAGGAATATTGCACAACATCCTTATAAGTAGCTTTCCGTGACGTCACCGCCACAGCATCCTAACGTACTGGTTCAAGCGCCGTAGTGGAGGGCTCCGGAAATTTCGACCACCTGGGGTTCTTTAACGTGCGCCCAAATCTGAGCACACGGGCCTACAGCACTTCCACCTTCATCGGAAATGCAGCAGCCACAGCCGGGATTTGATCCCGCAACCTGCGGGTCAGCAGCTCAGTACCTTAGCCACTATACCACCGCGGCGGTTCAATAACGTCTTACTCGAGTATTAGATATGCCCCCTGAGAGATACCAGAGTCACTATCAGGTCACTCGTTTCGTTATGTGCTTCTCTCTATAAATATCAGTTCCTTCGCAGGCTCACGCCGGAACGTGTTCACACCGAGCATAGTGGTGATCCTGAGTCACTACGTTCAGGGTGACAACACCTTCCAAGACTGCCACGTGGTGCCACCAATTATGCTGACGAGGCCTGATTCACTCGCTACTAGCGGCAACTACAAATTTGACATGGTGGGAAAGGAGATTTACTATTCATTTCTCCGCATTTTTTTTCACAATACCTATTATTTAGTTCGAATTGAAAGGAGAGCAAATTTTACAAGTTTTCGCGAATTTATATCTGTCCAATGCGCTTAAGAAGTACTGTAATCATTGCAAAAAAAGGGCAGGTACCAAGGTTAATTAGAGACGATTATACGCGTAATCTGCCTGTGCCATAGTCCTGAAGACCGAGTCTTTCAAGAAGGCTTTGAAGGCTTTGAAAGAAAGTACAGCCAGGCCATGTCACGTGGACGACTTCAAAACGTGCATCAAAAGCCGCCGTGCCGCCAGAACACCACTGCAATATCAAATTTACACTATGCATCTCATAATTTGAAGCAAATAGACCAACGTGCGAATATAGGAGTCTTTTTAACCGTTCTTCACAAGCTGGCCGGGTTGTGTAGTAAAGGTTAACAAGTCCACCCCTTTAGGCTTTTAATGCAAAAAGAAACATAAATCCTGGTTTCTTTCTTGTGCTGCGAATGTTCAGTACGGTACATCATTGACGCGTACGAGGGAGTACGTGGGCCAGTCTGACCGTTGTTTGAATGAGCGGCTTCACGAGCACGAGTATAATGTAACGAGAGCCATCAGCGGCCATCTTGGAATTCCCTGCAAATACTGCGAGCGCATTCCCCAATTCGGTACATGCGACGTGTTAACCACTAACCGCAAACAAAGTAACGCGTGAGATAATCGAAGCCTACAGGATTGCTCCGTTAAACGATACATGTGTAAGCATTCCTTCTATTTTATCATCTGGAAAGGAAATTGCACACCTTTCTGCTGCTAAATCGTGATAGTCGTTTATGTCATGTGATCAATTCATCTTGCATCGGTGTCCATATGCTTCCATTTCTTCGTTTGTCTTTCCTGTTTTTTTTACCATATCGACGAGAAATGATACGCTAATTGCACTTATTTACGTTGTACGCCGCAACAGAACTTGAGCTGCCAATCAGTGCTACGCGTGGATGCATGTCCGCCCTCACTCTCCTGATGTTTCGCGCTGTTTATCACATTTTATGCGTACAACCGCACAAAGGCTGAGAAGAACGCATGTGACACAGGCGCGATTCAGCACTCTGTTGAGAGCCTCAAAGCGGAATGTATAAATTAGTAAGTGACAAAATATGATGCTAGCGCAGGAGGCAAACTACAGCACAAGCATTCCCCACCCGTCCACCATGCAGATATTTTTCTTTGCAGGTGAGAGTGATGAACGCCTTCCGCACACTGTTAGCACCTTAACTCTTTATATTTTTGGACTCTATTAGCCGTATGTGGTTGTTATCGCTAATTCTAAAAGGTTAATTGTCTTTTATGCCTCGAAGGTGGTGAAAAGTAGCGCCTGTGTCTGGCATTTTTTTTTTGTCCTGGTCTCATCTGGTTGCGTGCCTATTTATTGGTCTTGTCTTACCAATACTCCGAAACTACCACTGTTGTATTTCAAGGTCTCATTTGAAACACAACACCGGTAGTTATTTGACTCGTGTCTTCTTACACACGAGTCAAATTGCGATTGATGGGTTACCAAACGCAGAACAGTGCGGCGGAGTCCATTGAGAGGCTGATTTCTCGAGGCGTGGACACCATCTGGGCTCTTTCGGTCACCATGAAAGGCAGATGGACTAAACTCAAAACCGGAGAACCAGTGGGCTTCATGTCACAGTGTGAGCATGATCCTGGTGCGGAGTCTTTCGGAAGATAGACCGACGTAACTTCAATACCAGCCACACAAGCGTGTTTATGTAGAGCATTCCTAAACCGATGTATGAAAAAGAAGCCTGTACTAATGGCTTCTTAGATTTAAGTGAAGCAATACATTAGTCTAGACCGTTGACCTATACACTGAGAAGCACAACCAACGTTGATGTTACCACCATTCGTTTATTTTTAAAATCTGATTGACTGATATGTGGGGTTTAACGTCCCAACACCACTATTATTATGAGAGACGCCGTAGTGGAGGGCTCCGGAAATTTAGACTACCTGGGGTTCTTTAACGTGCACCCAAATCTGAGCACACGGGCCTACAACATTTCCGCCTCCATCGGAAATGCAGCCGCCGCAGCCGGGATTCGAACCCGCGCCCTGCGGGTCAACAGCAGAGTACCTTAGCCACTAGACCACCGCGGCGGGGCTATTTTTAAAATCTAAAATGAATGTATCTTCCTGGTAAATTTCGCGCTGAAACTTACCATGGACACGTCACGGGCTTGGGAGAGTTGTTTCATGCTTGAGTCACGTGGTATCTGCTAGAGTTCGTGGCCCTCGGTACCTTAAGTATCTGCTTCCCTCCGAAGACGATATGCTTCATTTTTACAGGTTACGAACAGGTGACCTTATTGTAAACGCCATCAAATTTTGACGGTGCATATACTAGTGGCACAACTTGAATCTTGCGCCACCACTCAAACTTTTTCTTTTAGGTCTTTTTTTAGTTTACAAAGTGTCTCCTGGTCACAAAGGTGGTGTTTTTTTTTTACTTGAAAGAGTAATGGAATATTACGAGATAAATTGATTTTCTTTTTTATGTACAGACAGGACTACTGTCACAGGGAACACTTGAGTACATGGCATTTTTAGATTTCAATTTCTTGCACAAGCATAATGACTTAGTTTTGCATAAGGCTGCCGGTGAATGAGAGTTGTGACTTCTTTTTCACACTAGTGCCATGTATCAACATTGTTCCTTGTCCACTTGCTGTTAGGGGGCCGGCAATATGAACGTTGCTAATTGTAGTGTTCCCTTTAACAGTGGACCGTACTGTACATACTTGCACTCAGATGAGTGCAAGTTCACGAGCTATAATATTGCTGGTCGCCCTGTGAAATTTTGTGTGAGAGGAGCACACAGTTTGCCCTTTCCTTCCAGATGTGACTTCGCATTGTGTAATTGCATATTGCG
This sequence comes from Rhipicephalus microplus, assembly GCF_013339725.1. Classification (NCBI taxonomy): domain Eukaryota; kingdom Metazoa; phylum Arthropoda; class Arachnida; order Ixodida; family Ixodidae; genus Rhipicephalus; species Rhipicephalus microplus. The sequence continues at coordinate 120,237,010 of NC_051174.1, read as the reverse complement.
TACCAATGTTTTATCTGCATCACGCTTCAATCTATGCTTAGAATCCGCTACGTGCTGCGCGTCAATGTGTATCCTAACTACTTCAAGTATCCCTAAAGTTCAATCAGGCTAAGGTACGTTAGCTGTGTCGGGAACGACATGTACCACCGTGCGTACAAGCCAAACGGTGCCATATATACCGAACAGCAACAGCCATCGTGCAGACTCTCATATATCATTGAATAATGAACTATGAACCGCTTCTGTAAAAACGTGTTTCCCTTTCGTGCTGTAGCGGTCTCGTGATGCAGGAGTGAACTATATTTTTCATTGTTTTAAATAGTGGAGATATTTCCATTTCAGTTCTCGCCATGACCGGCTACATAAAAAAAAAACTTGCCAAAAAGAGTGGAAGCACAACGTAGCTATGTATAGCATAGTGTATAGTAAGTGTGAGAAAAGATAGTGAGGGTGAACAAGCAGTGATGAGGGGTTGTGGAGGAGAGAAAGGAGAAGGGGCACAAGGTACGACATAGCATAACCTTGTATGCTACAGCAAGAAAATTGCACATAGAAGCGAAGGGGAGAAAGAGGCAGTTGAAGAGGAGATAATTGGTAAAAGTATATTATAGTCGAGTATATTACTACGTAGCAAGGGAGCTAAAATGAAGTGAAAATGAAATAAGGTTGAGGAGGGGTCGTGAGGGTGAGGAGGGAAAGAAGGTGAGAGGGTTAATGATGATAATGTCATACATATTATAGTGGGTGCAACAAGGGCTGGGAAATAGAAGTGCGGCAGAGTAGGAGAAATAGGACGAGCAGAGGGCCACCAGCTTCGGTGATTCTTCAGTATTCGCCCCTGTAATGCTCAGCTACCCCCATTTTTTTTGCCTCTAATGTTCCAGCTTTTGTTCACCTCCTGCTAGGCCTACTATAGTCCACGGTATTACTTCTATTAGGGCTGTAAGAACAATGTAAACTTCAGCAATGGCAACAACGGTAGAAATGGCGTACTTCTCGTAGCAGACGTGCTCGACCTCATAAATAAAAGTAAGATTGCTTCCTTTTTCGGCGACTGGTTTCAATGCGTATTGCATGACTCGACCACTGTGCATATATGCTTCAGTGTGTTCTGTTTCCGATCTGTTTCGCACTCGCTGTATTATGTATGCCTGGACCCCAACTTCAGCATCGGCACCCGCTACATGTTCGGAATTCAGGGCACACAGTATTTCAACATAGACGATGGACGGATACTCTTCTTCGACAACAACACCGAACAGGTCCAAAAGGTAAGCATCAAACGCTGCCTCTCTATTTTATTTATCCACGTAGCTCAGCGTTATTTGAACACTGTTTCGCAATGTCAAACATAGGAAAAGAAAAAGTACTTAGTACCAACCCTCATCAGTAACTCACCACTAAGTTTATTCTCGCTCGAAATGAAATAAATATGGAGTTGTGCACAAGACCCACGATTAAATGAAGAGCTTCTGATGATTCGTGCGATTCTCAATACCAACTTAGCTACAGCGGCGGCGGTAATCCCTCCAGTCACCTGGTGTAGTTCATAGGGTTCTCCAAATATCGATTGATTTATATATACAGTTTAACGTCCCAACACCACCATATTATTATGAAAGATGCCCTAGTGGAGGGCTCCGGAAATTTTGATCACCTGGTTTCTTAAAGTGCACCCAAATCTGGGCACTCGGGACTGCAGAATATTTGGCTGCATTTCGGGTTGAACACAAATTATTATCGAATATTTGTAGAGACAAGCAAGTAGCCTGAGAGGCGGGCAACACTGACGCAATCGAGAGCCATAGCGTAACAATTGCAGCCGGCTGTGCAAGCGTCTTCATCCCAGCCAATGATAGCCTTCCGTCGCACGCTGCGCGTGAAATGTAGGAATTCTAGCTTTATTCAGCTTAGAAATGAAACTCGACGATTTAGAGTAGCTTAAGCTGGGGTATAAGACGACAGCACCACCTCTTGCTCAACGTGACGTCACAGGTGCCACCGCAAAATGGCGGTCGTCGGCGGTGGGGGGGATTTACAGCCGGCGACGTTCATTGCCTGTTTTGCACTAAAATATTTTACGGCCCAATTCTCATATTCGTATTGGCATAACAGACCGCTTCTCGGCATACTGGACTCGTTTCAACGGACAGTGCAGAATGCGACGTCTGTGGCACCGACAAAGACATCAACTATCTGCTATGCCATTGCCCTCGATTCACCCCCGAGAGAAAAAAAACTTTCTGACGCATTGCGACAAGTGAACGATTGGCCACACTCTGTGCAGATGCTGCTGGAGCACCGTCCTTAGCCTTCGTTGGCTCGAAAGGCAGTCAAAGGCCTCTCGCACTTTTTGAGGACTACGGGCCTATGCGAACGCCTTTAACTTTTGTGTAGTGCCACCACTGCATACGCGTCAGCCCATTGACTTACCAATTTTTTGTCTTTTTCTCTTTTCTTTCCTGTCTCTCTCATCTTTAGACATCCCATTCCCATTCCCGCAGCGTAGGGTAGCAAACCGGGCATGTGCCTTGTTAACCTCCCTGCCTCCTCTCTTGTTGTTCTTGTCCTTTGTCCTTCCTTTTAATTCAAAACTACAAACTCTTGAGTGAGCGGTCACGGACCCTCTAACGAAAAACGAATCCTTAATATTCCCATTTGCTCGTTCAAACAAGCATTTATTATATAACTTCAGCTCCTTGTTCAAAGCACACACTCGTGACCGAATACACTTTTAGTCTAGTGACAAGAAATGTCATTTGCATAACAGCATTGATGTCACTGCGTCAGTAATACGTAGTAACAGAAAAATTGCGAATTTGTAACACCTCAGCTTCTCGTTCTAAAGACACACGCGTGAAAGAACACTCTTCGACTGTAGCGACAAGAAATGTCAGTTACATAGCAGCAACGCACGTTACTGCTTCATGAATTTGTAATAATTACAAAAAAAATCTTGTAACTGCAAGTTGTTCTGTTGGCGAGCCACGCAGCCATTTTCACCCGGGATCATTTCTTTTCTCAGCTTTGCAGCCCGAGGCTGCAGCACTTGACCTTTGCCTACGGCATCGCTGCGTATTATGTGGACTACGAAGACTACAGTCAAGTCAGCGACTCCGTCAGTGTGCTCGGTTCCTTCACCCGTGTTTTCACTCTGACACTCCTTCGGGACTACGTCGAGATCGTATTCAATGTCCGGAACGAATGTACTGACTGTCTGAGACTGGCATATTAAATTTGCAGTTATGACGAGTACTGGATCCTAAGTTACTTGTGATGTTAGGTGAACTACTGACGCAGACAACACGAGCGATCTTTTGTTGCTTCCCTGACGAGAATGTTTTCTTGCCGACAATAGCATTGCCACCTCAAGAAACTTTTAAGTTTATTCACCTTATAATTCACATACGGGCAAAATTATGTGGGGTATTAAGTCACAAAAGCACGGCATGACTGTGAAAAATGATGCACTGGAGGGCTCCGGAAATTTTGACCATCGCGTGTTTTTTAACGTGCAATGACATCGCACAGTAGGCGGACCTCAACCATTTCATCTTTTTTTTTTAATGTGACCACCCCGGTCAAGATCGAACCCACCACCTTCGTTTCAGCTGACGAGCACTGCAACCACTGTTCCACTCAGCCGTATATTCATATAGGAGTTGGCATTGTTCATGAGGTTTAACGTCCCAAAGCCACCATATGATCATGAGAGACGCCATGGTGGAGGGCTCAGGAAAGTTCAATCACCTGGGGTTCTTTAACTTGCACCCAAATCTGAGCTCACGGGCCTGCAGCATATTCGCCTCCATCGAAAATGCAGCCACAGCAGCCGGGACTCGATCCCGCAACCTGCGGGTCGGCAGCCGAGTACCTTAGCCACTAGAACACTGTGCAGTGGGGCCGTTCGTATAGGGGTGTATAAATCGTAACTTCTTACAACGAGTGCGTTTTTGGATGCAAACGAGTCGCTGTTGATTGCTGGTAACATTCATTACAGACAGATCAAAATTAGTAATAACCGTTTAATAAAACGAACGGGCAACTAGGTGGGCGTAGCTTTCACTATCGGTGCATGGATAAAGTGGTGGTGCGAATCGGTTCCTAGTTGCCCCTGGTGATACGAAGTAATGCGAAGTGATCCTATGTTCTACAAAGCAATGGCAAGTAATGGCAAGTTCCATTAGAGTCCATAACAGTCACATTTCGCTGTTGCAGCCATACCATTTTGTGGACTACATCGAACAACTCGAGTACAGCAGCCTCGCTTGGCATCGCGCCACGAATCCCTACGTGTGCGTCACGCGCCTGCAGCGGCGCCCCCACGCGTCAGCTTTATTCAGAACGAAAAGTTGCGTGCCCAGCTGACCATGACGTCACCTCTGGGGCCCGAGTGTTTGCGCGCAATGGCCAAGTAGGCGGGCTGGTGACGGAGCGTCCTATGGGCAAGCGAATCAGGTGTCCAACAGCGCAACCACTTTCTTATAAGCCTGGGCGCATGCAAAACAATTGGAGATTGAGTTCCATAAACCAAGAATTTGGGTTTCCCATTATGTGACCTTATCAGCAGCGGCCTTCCCAAAAAAAATCCGTAAGTTACCAAGAGAACCAGATCAAGACGTGTAAGTTCGGCAGCACCAATTTTATCTTTGTACAGTACCCACGGACTGAAATGGAACAATTTTAAGGCAAAGTAACACGCATATTTTCGTTTCGTCCGTCTTCAGTTCAAATCAAATTGGTGTAATTTCAACTCTATCGCATAGATCGCAGTCGACAAAGTCCTTAGGTACCAGTTTCGTCACGATAAGCTGTGGTTATCTCGAGCAACTCCACACACCAATCATTCTGCTACAAAAAAAAATGATGGCCCGTTTGATTCGCGAGTACTGTACATTCTTGCAATTCCAATGAAGACGTCGCTTCAAAGGATGAAGTCTTACCTTGAATGACCATTTAAATAGTGTGAATTTAAGGACGAGAGAGCAGTTTTTTTCTCGTATTCACTACCTATCCAGCAGGCGCTATGTCCTCTAAGCCACTTATTCCTTTATAAAACAAGTGCATAGTATCAGCGCTAAGCGTTCAGCCTCTCAAGATCAATCGCTTTCCGGCTGCACGCTGTCGTCTCGACTGGCGTGTGTACACGACGCACAAAGCAAAGTAAAAATCAGTTCTTTGCCAGCGATAGTCACAAAAGACAATGCAAAACAGGGTGAAAGAGGAGTCTTTAAGAGCCAGTGCATGATACAGTGAGTTAACGCGAGAAAACGAATCTAAGATGGAGGAAGAATCAACATAAGCGCTAACGAATAACTGTGCGCAATTGTATCTTAATGCGACATGCACAAAAAAAAATTAGGGAATCCTAAATCTTCGCCTTTGGGAGTTGAACGCGATCACGACGTCCCATCTCTAGTACGCACTTGAAGCACTGAGTGCATGAAACCTCTTCGAATTTTCTATGCACCCACTAAGTGGCCTTAAACGGGCCCTCTAAAACTTTTCAACCCCCTACTTTTTACTCGTGGACTGTATAGAATGACGCATGGACAAATCAGTGCAGCAAGAACGGCAGCAATAGCGGCACGCAGCACAAAGTTATTCAATTTCTGCTTTTCAAGTCTGCTTTTCTGCGACATGCAAACCAGCATTCACTTGTATTTGGTGTGTATGGTGTGCATAAGTGCTGATTGTATGCTTCAAGGTTGCTGATTTGTATTTTTACACATTATTTACCAATTTACTATCCTGAAAGTATTAAGTGCTCTTTGTAACTGTATACTGTAGTGCCCTCCTGCTATGGTCTCTTTGGAGACTGGCAGTATTGTGAATAAAAATAATAAATAAATAATTTAAAAAATTCAAACTACAAGAAAAAACCCTACCCTCAACTCAAATTTCGCGGGGTGACATTACCACCTTTCACATTCTGCTGTGACGTTGCAGGGAGCCTCCAATGACACGCGCTGAAAGCTCTTGCGTAGAGGAAGCTCGTACACCATTGTTGCCTGTTCCGTCAAATGTGTTTGTGACGCTGTTGCTATAGCAACAGGCAACATGGTGCCTGATCACGCCGTTTTGTTTACGCGGTCGCACAGTTTAATAAAGATGGTAGAAATGAGCCTCCCCGACTTGTCAGAACTCGAGCAGGTCCTTTTGCTTCGAAGCGAGGCTTCACGCGTCCTGTGATAGGCTGCGCTCATCGTCGTCATTTCCGCCCGCTTAGTTCTAGCGAGCGCCACTGTGCGCCGACGCGGTCGGCAGCAATGAGGTGACTTTATTGCACGATTAAAATACTAAATGATATGGTATCGGTGCTTGGACCTATGCTAAAATTATCCCCGGCCATCGGTCTATGCAAAACACATACAAAATATAGGTGCTTCAAAAGTGTTGGAGGGCCCCTTTATGGGAATGGGTGCAGTAGCGTGTGTGCCTTTTGTAGTGGGGTAGCGGCTTTCAACCACGGAGCCATTATGATATTCACATATGCCGACACCGTTGGCAATTGTCGCCTGTACCACTCATTGTAACTGCAACATTTCATACTTGCCTTGTGAAGCATGCGTACCGGACGCGTGTGTTTGTGAAACATGAAAGCCACTTTCACTGTTTTCACAAGCAGAGGCATCGCAGTGTGGTAGAACATTCGCTTGCCACGTAAACAACCGGGTTCGATTCCCCCCTTGGGTAAACAACCCTGGTTCGGTCCCCACTGTGCTCCAGGATTTTTTATCACTTTTTTATTGGCATGATTCTCGATTTTTCGGTCCCGCATAACATGATTTTTCGCTCGCAACCAACGACGCCGACACAGACGTTGGAATTTCTGCGAAACGAGCCCTTCAGCGCTATCGCGTTATAAGGGATACGTAAGCACACTGGCAAGTTTCATTTACGTAATGTTCAGAAGGAAGCGTCAGAGAGCGTTCGAGTGAATCAAAGACTACATGAGAGTACGTGGCTTTCGGGGATTTTCACGATCAGGTTAAAGTCTCCGTTTCACCAAGACTTAATGCAAAATAAACTGCCCCACAGGCACGTTGATAGCAGCACTCAGTTTATTCAAATGACATAAAAAAGAGGCAGTGTCAAATATAAAACATTTTCATGTCTGAGATAAATGTGAAGCCAGTAAGATTAATGAACATGAGCAAGAGATTCGGTGACAAGACATGCCTATAAAAATGAAAACTCAATGCTAATGAAGCACTCGTGGTGCATATTGTCGTAACGAAAGCAGGTTGGTATGATAGGCAAATTCTGACATTTTTCTTCTTGTCTGACTACAATGCGCACAACAAAGTACCTAAAAACAAAGTCATATGAGAATTCTGACAATGGTAACTGATGAAATTAAATGTACTTGTACGGTATCAAAGAACATGACTGTCCTTTTCGTCTTGTTAGGCTTGCTCAAAATGCGACCCTACCCTCAAAATTCCCCTATACGGGTCTAAAGATCAGACGTCTTTGGAAATATGCCCGTGCCTTAGACCTGTTGCTTGAGGTCGTCGACTCTACTCATGAGAGCATTCGTGCCTCGAACAATGTCGAAGGCAGCCGCGCAGCGCGGGGAGCGGTCCTTGCCTAAAATATAGTGCGCGGCGCACGTAAGGTGTCCAGTATTGCGGCTGATGACGTCTTCAATCACGAACCACTCATCGTCCACACAGTCTGTGCGTTCCAGGACATTCAAATAAGACATGGTCATGTTATCGCGAAACTTGGCGGCTATCAACCGAACGAACGTGTCGTTTTCTGCGTTGTCCACGGATGAGAAGATGAGCCAACACAGCGTCTTGCTGGCACAAACTTCGTCAGCCAGGAAACGCAAGTTCTCCTCGCCCACGCGGAAATCAGTGATCCGCAGAATTCTGATCGCCGAGTTCTTGAAGATTAAGTCGAGGAGTACGCTGTAAGGTCGCTTTGCCGATCTAAGAGTACGACCGAGATGCGCTTCGTCACGTCCGGTTAGCCAAAGCTGCCTCAGCGATACAGCTGTGCTCAAGTACTCACTCAGCTTGCGGAATGCCAGGACGTTTGATAGGAATCCCCGATCCAGCTGGAGTTCGAGCATGGTGACCCGATAGCAGTAGCAGGCTAGCTGGACTGCTTCTGCAAACGCTTGTGGACCCGTCTCGGCGAAGGACCTGATCACCACCTTAGATAACGCCTCCGGATACTCTTGAAGATTAGATAGCGTAGAAGAATCGACGTAGTAGAGTTCCTCTATGTGGACCCGGCTAAGCATTCCGGCCTCCCTGATGACTCGGCAGACTGCCTTCAGTTCGTCCAACGGCACATTTCTCAGCGATACTGTTTTGAGAGACTCGATGGCAACGGCGGTGTTCAATAGATCCCGCAGTTCGTGCAGCTTGAGTTCATCGCAACCGAGGGCCATAAAAGAGAGTTGAACCGGCGCAGTAAAATCGAACAGCTCCATCCAGAGACAAGTTTGATCCTCGCGGTCATCGTCTGCAGGTATACCGGTCGAGCATCGTTCCAGCCAGTCCTTGGGGCTCCAGAGACAGTCGCCTATGTCCAGAATCTCAAGGCAACCTTGTCGGGAAACGAGATAAGCCAGCAGAGCCGCGCAGTCGGCCGATAACCGGAAGCTGCATAGTCGGAGCTTACGGAGCCTGGTGCTGAAGAAGAGGGGTGAGACGATGCTTTTGATAATGGGGTCGATGAAGAAGGGACACCCGGGCACGCCTTGCACGCTCAGAGAGGTTAGCCGTGTGCTGTTGGCCAGGAAGTCACAGAATACGGAACGTTCGTTATACTGGCCAGTATTCAGGATGCTATATTGAACAGACAATGTCTCGACAGTTTCGTTGCGCAGAAGTGCGTCGCTTAGACGCTTACCGGTTTCGTCGTCGTGAAAGATCCCCACTGTTGACAGGGTTGTCAGACACGTGGTGGCCACAAGAAGCGGACAAAGAGCGTCCTGAACAAACGAACGCGGTAAGGTGCTGTCCAGAGCCAGCTCGCGCAGGTTCGTCATAGTGCCAATGGCTTCAAACAGGTCCGAACGGACGCTTCTGTGGGTAGAAAAATGGAAAATTTTGGCAGGATCAGTGTATCTGACAGGGAAAACAGTGTGCCTAACTAACTTTTCTTTCATTTGTACACACTAATTGCACTGAAGAAGACATCACATTGAGAGGGATAACAAACGCGGAGTTCATTCAAACAGCCAATAATGGTATGTCGGGTTTTACATCCCAAAACCCCGATATGACTGAGAGACACCGTAGCGCAGGGCTTCGGAAATTTTGACCATTCGATGTTATTTATCATGCACCGATTTCGCACAGTACACAGGGGCCCCTGACATTCATAAAACAACTACAAGCTTCACAGTGAAAAATATAACCATCTTCATTCTCCGCCTGCTTACGTCTACGACATGACCAAGGCCTCTCCAAGTTATCTGCAGTTTATTATGTCCTCTGCGAGCTCACTTAATTTCTATCCGGCGAAGTTCTTCACTTCGTCACTCTGTAACGCTCTGCCATCTTCGACTGCGTTTCTGATCCCATAGTAAAACACCACTGTTGCTTTTACTGTCCAGTGGTTGTTCGCCTGTGCTGCGCCTGACGTGACCACCCATATACGGTGGAATATGTTAGTAGTGTGATGGTACGACTGCATAATGCGCAAACACAGCATACACCTGTGGAACTGATTACCTAAACGTTACAAAAACGTGCCAATAAAGTGGAATGCTGGGCCAGTCGGTACAACATAATGTGGAAATATGTGAGCGCACAAGGTAGAGAAAAAAAGCGCTTGACAGGAAAGACGCTCAACTTACAGTTGAACTTAAAAAAAAACATTCATTGCACGAGAACACAAACGCGCAGGTGCGCCAACTATATATACACTTCAAGGTGCCACCCAACCCCCTCCCCTCTCATTTTCAGTGTTTCTTCGATAGCGATAAGGAAAATTGAGGTGTCTTTTTTAAGCTGTTCAAGTAGATAAACATATACCTTCTTTTCTTTTGAGGAGTAGCGTGGGGTGTGGTACCTTGTAATGATAGTTGGTTGCGCCTGCGCGTTTGTGTTCTCGTGCAATGATTGTTTTCTAATAAAAGTTCAGTTGTAAGTTGAGCGTCTTTCCTGTCAAGTGTTTTTCCTTCTACCTTGTGCGCTCATATATTTCCACAAAAACATGCCAGACGTCCCAAATATCATAGAATCAGACTTGGCAGTAAAGTATTATAGAGATGCTTCACTTATTCATCAGCTTTAGTATTTCAGTACGCTCATTAAGGTCAACTAGTACGGCCACTCAATAAAAAATTCAATTCCTTATTATGATTGCCGGGGTCTATTGCCTCAGAATTATCGTACCGTAGTGGAGGGTTCCGCAAATTTCGAACATCTGGTGTTTTTTGTTTTTTGTAACGTGCACCAACGTTTAAGCGCGTGGGCCTCAAGCATTTTAGCCTTCATCGAAAATGCTGCCGTCATGGCTGAAATTATAGATCTCGCACCCTGCGGGTCAGCAATCAAGTGCCTTGGCCACTTGATTGCTGCCCGTGGCGGGTAATTTCTTAATAATGGCAACAAACTGTGCAAGGGCATTCTATCGATGAATTGATAGAGGTACATTTGAGTGTGAACATGTTTTTTGTGCGTAAAATAATGAGCACATGTTCTCCTAACTAAAGCGAAATCAATTGAAAAAAAAATGCAGCTTGAAACACACAAGCTAGGAAGGCTTCAACGAGAGAAAGCTAGGTTAGTTAACAAGTATTGCTCATGAAAAAGGAACATAAGCTATTTCGTGCCGTACGAAATAGTACTTTCATAAAACGTGCCACAGCTTTCTGCGTTCATATTACGCTTCTTTTAAAGACTCGTAAAACTCCTTGTTGTAGCTACTGTATACTGAACGTTTAGAAACGTTCACCACTTCACCATATTCAAAGAAGGCTAAAGAAATCGCAACAAGGCAGGAGTCGGGGTTATGCATTACATTAATTCTGTATTGTAGAGGCTAAAGAAGGTAAGAGGTACAGGCGTCATTCTTAGGAAAGCTAACGCTCGAGGACGTCACAAAGAGCCTCGTGGCGCACATGTGGCATGACGCAGCGGCAATTCTTGCCCAATCCCCCACAGTGGCTATGCGCCACAGCTAATAGGTAAACAAGAAAAAAGTGTGAAAATAAAAAGAGAGATGAGTGTGGTGCTTTCTACAGCTATATGCTCCACTCACATACGTGTTTATATTGAACTTACGAGTTTCTGGTGATATCCAAAGTTTCTTGGAACGCTTCAGCAAAAAAGCTCGTTTTTTTTGTTTTTATCACTGCCGCTATCGCAGCTTCAGACAGCGGCTCTCGTAGCAAGATAACGTTAAAAAAAGGAGCATAGCTGAATGCACGGCTACATGCAACACAAAAATAAATCGAATGGTACCATTGCTTTCCAAGTTTTACATTTCGAAGCCCACGGCGCCGCGTAACATGCCTGAAGAGAAGTACATGGCCAAGTACTGGCGCGTTTATGCACGACAGTTGATTTATGAATGACAGTTGTACATACAATGTTAACGTCGTTTCTTCGGCTAACAATAAGTTGTGACAGTTGGGGGAACGAATTAGCCGGTTAAGTATGAAAGTAGGACTGACATTTGTGTGGCGAAACGTACCAACAAGTTTCCGGACTGAAGTAAGAGTATAGTTCAACATGTTGCTTGCCTCTGGAGCCGCTCGCACGTCAGACGCGTCGTTGCAGTAAACAGATCATAATGGGGCATAAGCATTCCTTAGGCGGAGAATCACCTTTGCACTGCCTTTGCACTGTCGCGGTTGCAAACTCGTTCCCTGGTTCAGTAAATAATCCGTTTCGAAAGACGTGGCAATGACGAAACGCGTCTTGTATGATCAAGTAAATCGGCAGTAGTGAAAACCCATCCATGAGGATGCCTTCGTTTAGCTTGCATGGAAAAGAAATTGAAGCTCTACGGCGCTTTTCTTCGAGCACACATGCGCAATCGCCCGATTCGAAGACTGTGCTACCATCCTCGAGAATGCACAAATACGTTTTGTGTCTGCCGTATTTTTCGCCAGTTCAGCACACTGTCAGTTGATAGTCGGTGTTATCGTTATCTGGTGCTGTTCTTTCTCCATGTATCCGCACCCAATCCCTTTCACGAAAAAAAAAAAGACCTGCGCATACGCATTCCCGAAGACTGTCAGCAGCCCTGTTGCTTTGATTAGTCATATGCGGCCCACACCAGTTCAATGTGTGCGAAGTAACACAAGGCGATGTAACACAATTATAAACGAACTTTTTACGCATAACTCATTAACGCACGAAAGACAAATGCGAAGGAAATAGGCCGCATGCAATGCAAACTTCACGTGAATAATTACTCGCTGAAAAACATACAACTTTAAAACTGCGCCACACAGAAAAACAAAAATTCTCACTGAGGGCGCCCGCATTTACTACTAAAGCTTGAACCTCTTTAATCCCCACAATCTACGCTTAACCGAGCAGTTAAATGATGAAATTCATTTCAAGGTATGCGCATTACTTATTGACGAGAGCCAGCGACGGAATACTTACCCCCGTATTCACAAACGCTCTTCGACTCGAATTTCAGCCTTCACTTGACAGAGTTGAGCACTGCGCTACCGCTCAGCTGAAAACGACGCTGCGCTACTGAGAATCCCAGCAGACTATCGCTGATATGCAGTAATTGCCGTGCCTAGAGACGGCGCTCCAATCGGTTTTCTCAAGTGAAGGGGAAGCGTTGAGTGAAGGGACGTTTTAGAATACGGGGCTTGGACACCTTTTCTCACGTAATCTGCTCGAAGCACTTGCTAGACACATCAGTGGCAGATCCTCTCCATTTTCTTCACCGTGTTTTTTTTTTCGCACTAATCACTTATGTTTCAGGTCTATTCGCACCAAGCAGCCCAACTCGCGTATATAAAAGTGGAATCCTGCACCTCCCGCGATTAAGCAGCCGTACAGACTACACCGGCCTCAAGTCGCTCTTGCATTCCAGGAACAGCGTTTCGGGTTGTACTCACGTGTACTCGTGAAGCCGCCAGACGGTCAACGCTTGGAGGCTCGTGTTTTGGCGAAGAGCCGAGACGACCAACTCCCGGCACTCGCCGAGTCCAGCGCCTTCCACGAGGGCTTCGTCCAGGTGCAGGCTCTCGACGCAGCCGTGCCGTACCAGGAGGACGTGAAACAGAATCCTCGCGTCGCGACTGCGCGCCTGGTGTGCGCGGCCGCCACCGTCCTTGTAGACAACTAGTTCCAGCGAAAGTCTTCCGGGAACCCGGAATTCTCGCAGCTGTAAGCCGACGTGCCACAGGACGTAATTCCATCGGGACAGGTTATCGAAGACGTGACAGACAGACGACGACGGACCACTAACGCCGTCTTCGCCATCGCCACCTTTCGCGCAGCAAGGGACGTTCAGGCCTAGTTCCGGAATGCGTCGGTCGAGTTCGTCAAGATCTATTTCTTCTGTCCCGATGCTTATTTTGTGGCTCATTTCCGTTTCGCAGGCAACAAGGCGGCCGTTAATTACTGAGACCCTTGTACTTGAAAGTGAAGACGCTTAGCGGACAGAGCTAGACCACGCCGTTTCTCAGTGCTTAGCATCCATGCCAATCATTTCACTGAACGAAAGTGGAATGTGGCAAAGCTTGTCCCCAGGGCTTGACATCACATCAGATATGAAGCTGCTTATTATCGCTTTGAATACATCTCAGTCGTTGCTTTTTTGGACAAGCGTTGGATTGATCGTGAAACTTTTATCGCTATAGAACGAGAAACTTTTCTTTGGCTCCGTGGTATCGCGGGAACAAATAAATCAGATTCGAATCCTATTGTACGACTTTCTTGTCATTTATACCACGTGACTGCCCGCTAGTATACTGTAAGGAATGTTATCGATGAGACAGAAACAAGTAAAACAAATACAATGATGCAGAGGCTAGCCAACGTGACAAGGCTGCTATGAGCTATCTTTTCTGTGTGAAATGTGCACCTTTCATCACTTTGCATATAAATAGCTGCAAATTAGTACCTCTCAATGGTCCTGGCAAGAATCGATCAACACAAATGATTTCTAAACCTGCGAGGAAAGACGGTATATCACAATGAAGACCTCCTCCTTGCATCTGTGATAATTCGCAATAAAATGAAATTAGGAGGGTATTTGAGTGCCGAAATTGTGATACGATATACAGTCACATCGTAGAGCACGACATCGTAAGAACCTGAAACATGGGGGGGGGGGGGGAAGGATAACTATTCATAAAAATTCACGTACGCAGCTGTTCTTCAATTTTGCCTCCTTTTCAAAACTGCTGTGTTGTTGCGCCTTTGGGTAGCGTGGTGCGGACTCGGGCCATCCGAGTCCCCGGAGAGGACGAGTAGAGAAGCCGGAGAAGGAGAAAAAAATGTTTATATACAGTATTTACATGGTAGCGTGGTACAACATGAAAAGAGAATCACACACGAGCGCCTCTGCGCTAGCGTTTTTATACATCGTCCGCCTTCCCAAGATCCCTTGCAAAGAAAATTTATGCGCAGGATACTCCAATGAGATCGTCGTCTTCCTCTCCGTCCCCGAAGAGGGAAAGCCAAACACCGCCTCCCTCTGAACCTAGGAAAGGGGGCAAGGCATGCCCAGTTCGCTGTTTGGTGAGGGAGACCCCACGCGCCAGCGTGGCACCACAGTGAGATGACGTGGAATCCCATGCGCAAAGTCGCTCCCTGATGCAGCCAGGTTGACTCAAGCAAGGCAGAATACCCCGTACAGCTGCTGGGTCGACGCTGCTTCGGAGTGTTGCCCTCGGCGGCTGACAAAAGCTTGGCCAACGACTTTTGTGTCAAGAGGAGCCGGCGACGTGGTTTTTCCCGATTGTCCGCGTCCGTCGCCGTCCCGGTGCAGGGTTGACTCATCAACAGCTGCCAGGTGCCAGCAGGCCGCGAAGACCACGTGGAACTTGGGCGAGGCACAACAGCACCCCCACCGCCAGATGATACATCGGGAGGTCGAGTTGTTCCATGCAGCTCGGCCGGGTCGATGTCGGCGACGTTCCGGCAAGGCTCTTGCTTTCTCGAAGGGCCTGGTCAAACTGGAATGCTCCAAGAGCTGGCCTCTGCGCCCCGCTTCGGTGAAAAGTGGGTGACAAGCTCCAAGAAACGACCTTTGTCAGCCACACACAATGCGACAAGCACCGCGTGCACGCCACTCTCATCGCCAGGCCTCAGATTTTACAAAGCAAACATCTTATCTTAATAACTTAAGCTCAAGGAAACAATGTGCATACTAATCGGGACAAGTGTCCAGTAACTCTTTCATACGTAATTCCATTTGGAATCGAGATAACATTATAATCAAGCTAAACAAGCAAACTGTAGAGCTCGGGACAACGAGGGAGTCAGTAAAAAATTTCTCTATGCCCTCACTGTAACACATTGAAAAAAAAAAAGAGTACACATAAACTAGGTAAAGGTAAACAAAAAAAAATCAAACAAACCTTCCGCGTCTTTTGACGAGTCAAAACGCTCGACTTAGGGCGTCTGCATTTGTATGAAGGCCACCTCTCTTGTAGCGCACCTCGAAATTGTGCTGCTGCAGTGCTATGCTCCATCTGAGCAAACGACCATTCTTAGGTGACATTTTGTGTAACCAGGTTAGTGGAGAGTGATCAGTTTCTATAATAAACTTAGAGCCAGCAACATAGCAGCCTAGTTTTTGTACGGCCCAAACAATGCAAGCACATTCTTTTTCCGAAGTGCTATAAGCCTCTTCCCTGCTGCTCAATTTGCGACTCAAATACAAAACCGGCCGCTCCTCTCCACTCTGGTCCGTCTGACATAGCACTGCTCCTAAACCGCGTTCGCTTGCATCACACTGAATAGTGAAAGGTTTTGCAAAATCCGGTGCCCTCAAGACGGGTTTCTCACTCAATGCGTGCTTCAGCTTCTGAAAAGCGTCTTCCTTCTTAGAGTCCCATTGAATGTTCACAGGTTCGGTCTTGCGTAAACTATCTGTCAAAGAGCTGGCAATCTCGGAGTAATTCGGGACGTAATGCTGATAGTAACCTGTGAGGCCGAGGAATGCTCTCATCTCGGTCTTAGTGCTGGGACGACGATAACCGACCACCGCGGCTACCTTGAGTTCGGACGGTCGACGACGCCCATTTCCTACAATGTGCCCTAAATAGCTTACTTCAGCACAGCCCAAATGACATTTCTCTCTCTTTACCGTAAGACCTGCATTTTTGATCCGTTCCAAAACCATCCGAAGGTGTTCAACATGGTCTTCCCATTTGTCCGAAAATATCGCCACATCGTCTAGGTAAGGCAGCGCAAATTTCTCGAGCCCGTGGAGAACCTTATCCATCAGGCGGCTGAAACAATACGGCGCGTTCTTGAGCCCAAAGCTCATCATCAAAGGACGAAAAGTGCCCAGGGGTGAGATAAAAGCAGCGTATCGACTCGCGCGCTCTGTCAAAGGGACCTGCCAATACCCCCTAACAAGGTCTAACGTAGAAATGTATTTCGCCTTAGACACTGTCTCTACCCTCTCTTCAATGTTAGGAATAGGGTAAGTCTGGTCGACTGTTACAGAGTTCAGGCGGCGATAGTCCACGCATGGCCTTGGATCACGGCCCGGAATCTCAACCAAAATCAAAGGCGAGGTGAAATCACTGTCTGCTTCGATGATAACACCTAGGTCGATCATGCGGCGAATTTCGGCCTCTAGTATCTCTCTCTGTCTAGGTGACACCCGATACGGCTTACAGCTGATCGGCTTGTTAACCGTCAGCTCAATGTCGTGCTTAATCACATCCGTTTTGCCTGGCTTCTCGGAGAAAACGGTAGCGAATTCCTGTACTAAAAGCTCTAAATCTTCCTCTTGAGCCTTACTTAGGGTGTTCCCTGTGTCTACCCTATCTGACAATGTGCTGCTGACCGTGCCATCGGAAAGACAAAGGATTTCCGCGCCCTCATCCTCAGGAACATTGAGTGCAAGGTTTACTACTGCTTTTCGTCGCATGTAGGGTTTCATTAGGTTACTGTGATACACTTTGGGGCATTTCCGGCCCCACTTTACCTCGTAGTTGGTGTCTGAAAGCACTGACATCACTGTCGCTGGTCCCTCCCATTGTACGTCCAGCTTGTTTTTTCTTGAAGGGCACAACAGCATCACCTCATCGCCCACTCTAAAGACTCGCTTTCGAGCTGACTTATCGTAACGGGCCTTGGAAAGCGCCTGTGCTGCGCGCATGTTGCTCTCCACCACTTCGCGTGTAGTCCCCAGTCGCCCCAATAAATCCAGTACATAGGAAACCACATTAGGGTCCTCCCCATATCCAGTCCATGACTCTCGTATCAAGTGCAGCGGACCTCTCAAGTTCCTGCCGTAGACAAGTTCAGCCGGACTAAAACCCGTACTCTCGTGTGGGGCCGACCTCAGAGAAAACATCGCAGCTGGTATACACCCCTCCCAGTCACTTTTATGCTCAAAGCACAAAGCTCGCAAAACGCGTTTCATGACCGAGTGCATGCGTTCCACAGGGTTCGACTGTGGATGGTGAATAGAGCTATGCGCGATTTTTATCCCGCAGCGTTCTAGGAATGTAGTCGTAAGGCAGCTTGTGAACACACTTCCGTTGTCACACTGTATCTCCGAGGGAAAACCCACCCGAGAAAAAATAGACAACAATGCGTCCACCACGCATACTGAACTCAACTCTTTCAGTGCGATTGCCTCCGGGAACTTGGTGGCAACGCACAGCGCGGTCAGGACGTACCGATATCCTGATTTAGATGGAGGCAGAGGCCCCACGATGTCAATCACGAGCCGACGGAAGGGTTCTGTGATTATTTGCACTAGTTTCATTGGTGCCTTCCATTTGTCTGTTGATTTTCCTATCCGCTGACAAGTGTCGCATTCACGGACAAACATCTCTACATCCTTCCAGCACCCGGGCCAGTAGAACTCCTGAGCCAGCTTAGCTTTCGTTTCTTTATACCTAAGTGGCCCGCCCAGGCGTTGCTGTGGGCCAGGTCGAGAATGTTCCGCCGGTATTTTAGTGGAACTACCACTTGGTTGTAGACCCGCCCTTTAGCGTTCTCATACCTGCGATGCAACACCTCGTTTTGGGTGTAGAACGAAACGTTCTTTCTAGAGTTACCTTCCTTATGTATGGCATCTAGCAGCATAGAGAGTGCGAGATCCGCCTTTTGATCGACCACTAGCGTTGCACGGTCGGTTCTGGCTAGCTGACACCAACTGGTGGACGCGGGTGTTAACACCGAGCCTGTCACCAAGTCCTCGTTTTCGGGCGTTAGAGATATTTCCTCGCTGTTGTCGACCATAGCCCCAGTTTCCGTCTCGACAACTCGCATGGCAGACTCATTTTCCGTCGCAACTACCTCAGGTTTTCCTACACTGCCCTCGGACGTCTGCTCCCCAGAGGTTGAGCTGCTCAGCTGTTGCGTCAGCTCGCGCGCCTTCGAACGGGTAAGGGCCATGCAAGCTATTTCGGTGGCAAATGATTCTCCACGTGTTTTTAACATTTCCTCAGACTTATTTGAAAATAGGTAAGGGAAGTGCTCCGGAAGGTTGGCTGAAATTGCTGCTTCCGTACACAATTGGCCGAAAGGGCCCTCGATTACAACCCTCGCTATCGGTAGGCAGACGCTTTGCTTTTCTGCCACTTGCCGAATCCAGGCACACTCTCCTATATAGTCTTCGGAAGATACGCAACTTGGATGCGCTACATCCATTGTGGCCGCCGAGTCCCTCAATACCCTACACATTCGGCCGTTCACTGAGAGTGTCCTCATGTAAGGCTTCAACAGCTTTAAGCTATCCTCTGACTCCTGAATTGTGGCAAATGCCATGTGCCTCTTACAGCTCCTGGCCATGTGGCCCTTTTCTCCGCAGCTGTAGCAAACAACTGGCTTCCGCGCTTCTAACGCATGCGCTATGTCACCAGGCGCCTTTGAACCTGATGAAGGTGCCGCCTTAGTCCCCTCACTGTCCTTTCCCTGCTGACTGTCTAATAACTTGGAATTCTCGGGTTTCCAGTTATTTCTTGCAAACCTCTTGCGTCCCTGGTTTCCCGACCAGCTTTCTACCTTTTCATTTTTTTCCGAAGTTCGTGGTGTACTGCGGAGACTACGGCGTGAGCAGTAATCTTCGGCGAGTTCTGCTGCCCTGTTCATGTCTACGTCTTTCATCCTATCCTGCACCCAAAGCCTTACCTCCTCGGGAATTCCCCGGTAAAACTGCTCAAGTACCATCAACTCAATGACCTTGTCATGGTTGCCATAGACTTGCGCGCTTTTGAGCCACTCTTCAAAGTTGGCTCTAATTTGGTAGGCATAGTCTGAATGAGATTCGTTGCCCCTCTTAGAGTGCCTGAACCGCAGGCGGAAAGCCTCTGTCGATAGGCGACATTTTCGTAGTAATGCAGCCTTTACCCTGTCATACACCTCGGAGTCCTCTTTATTCATTCTTGCGATAACATCGGACACTTCGCCTGGTAGTACGCATATCAGTTTTTGTGGCCAAGTCTCCCTACTAAACCCTGCATTTTCGCATGCTCGCTCAAAATGCACGAGGTATAATGCAATGTCGTCACCCGCCTTGAAGGTGTGGATTAGATCCTTTATCTTTGATTCTCCACCCCCTGAATTTCGATTTCCCACGGACATACGAAGCTCCAGTTCTTTCAGACGGATTTCATGTTCTTTATCCTCGCGATCCCTCCTTATTTCCTCCTCTCTCTGTTCACGGGCTAAGCGCTCACGTTCCTCTTTCTTTGCCAAAATGGTTTCTCTGGCCTCAATGGCCTCTTCTAAACTCACTTCCTCTTTTCCCAAGTGCTCCAAAATTTGTTGTTTTCTTTTAACCGAGCCGACCGAAATATTCAGCTCCTGACAAATTTCGAGGAGTTCTTGGACCTTAAACTTCTCCATCTTAGATATGCACACCGTTTCTCTTCTAAGGTAATTTTGCCCACGAGCCACCCAATTCTTGGTCTGCGAATCAAAATTTACCAAAATCACCCTACCACGTTACCGACCATCTGCGCTAACGAGTCTGGCGAAAAGAAGAGCAAACACGCGGCACTCACCACTTCGATGCAGCCGACGCAGGCGAATCCCATAAGCTGCCAGCCACTGTTGCGCCTTTGGGTAGCGTGGTGCGGACTCGGGCCATCCGAGTCCCCGGAGAGGACGAGTAGAGAAGCCGGAGAAGGAGAAAAAAATGTTTATATACAGTATTTACATGGTAGCGTGGTACAACATGAAAAGAGAATCACACACGAGCGCCTCTGCGCTAGCGTTTTTATACATCGTCCGCCTTCCCAAGATCCCTTGCAAAGAAAATTTATGCGCAGGATACTCCAATGAGATCGTCGTCTTCCTCTCCGTCCCCGAAGAGGGAAAGCCAAACACCGCCTCCCTCTGAACCTAGGAAAGGGGGCAAGGCATGCCCAGTTCGCTGTTTGGTGAGGGAGACCCCACGCGCCAGCGTGGCACCACAGTGAGATGACGTGGAATCCCATGCGCAAAGTCGCTCCCTGATGCAGCCAGGTTGACTCAAGCAAGGCAGAATACCCCGTACAGCTGCTGGGTCGACGCTGCTTCGGAGTGTTGCCCTCGGCGGCTGACAAAAGCTTGGCCAACGACTTTTGTGTCAAGAGGAGCCGGCGACGTGGTTTTTCCCGATTGTCCGCGTCCGTCGCCGTCCCGGTGCAGGGTTGACTCATCAACAGCTGCCAGGTGCCAGCAGGCCGCGAAGACCACGTGGAACTTGGGCGAGGCACAACAGTGTCCAGAAGTCGAACCGGCATCTTCGATATTTCAAGCACGACACCCTGCAGGATACTCTACGGGCAACAATGGAAACCATCGCAAAACAACAAGCCAACTGCTGCCATAACGTACATTTCCTATGATTTCATGTGATTCTCGCAAGAATTAAAATCAACAACACGGTATTCAACAAGAGCTTTAGTGTAAATCATTACAGCGAGCATATTTTAAACTTTATTACAATATTGTCGCGAGAGCAAGGTTTCCAGCCCCAGTATCTTCTCAGGAAATTTGTGCAAAACCAACTCCTCTGCTTCTTTTTTAAGTCTTTCTTTGTACTCTTCTACCTTTGGGTTTGTTTCTCTGGCCATTACAGAGCTTCGGCTTTTGACTTTAATGGAATGTGGGATAAATCGTGTTTTCCAGCCTGGGACAGGCGCCTACACGCTGCATTTACGGCTTACAAACGGAGCAGTCAAGGTCGCCCCGTTCGGGATTAGAAGGGGAAAGCTTACCCGGAAAAGCGTCTAGCAAGAGGCAGGTCCGGCGCCACCGTCTGAGTCTAAGCCATTGTTAACAGGCACGCGTGTCATTGAGAATGACATGGGGACGCGACCACTTAGCCTGACCGAGACATAGTGGCGGCAGGTAAACGACCATATTCTCTCGCGCTGTTGTTAGGATGTCGGGGCGCCTCGCTGTCGCATGTACACCTGGTAAGCAATGGTGTACCCATCGCTCTTAAGGACGCTTCTAGGAAGCAACAGTTAATGAAAGAACTTACGGGGCCCGAGCGTGGGAACGGCCGCCGACGGTAGTCGGCCGAAGGAAGCAGCACGGCCTGGCATGGGAGAGAGTGTCACGTGCGGAGGACCTTTCCCTTTGCGTGTTTCATTTTGGGGACGAGGGTTTTACAACTGTAGTGCCTTTTATGAAAGTGTTTCTGTGATTGGTTGAGATGCTGCGAGTCCGAACATGTGATTGGTTTTTGTGAAGACTCTTTGTTCGACCAAGGGTTAAAAAGAGGATGTTTGAACTTGAAAAGGGAGCGGAGTCGGGGTAAACCGCGGATCTCACCACGGGAGACCAGGCCATGCAGGCCGAGGGGTATGTCACCATTTTCTATGTTTTGTCTTTGTGACCCAGTGCATTTTGTAAATTGAAGTTGTGTTAGCTAAATAAACCCCCAATGAGTGCTCCCCGAAATCATCGTGTTGACGTCTCATCGATTGCCTCCGCGGAGTTTCACCCACACTTATTCGTCTCCCTGGTCGTCCGATGCGCCTAACTTTGAACAACCCCGACGTTTCGCTACAATATGTAGGTTTTACATCCCAAAACCACGATATTGTAATGAAGGACACGCTTCAATAGTGCTTCGGAAATTGGACAGCATCCTGTGTTCTGTAACGTGCACTAACATTGCACAGCACTATCGACATCAAATGAAACGCGAACAGCGGAGCGCGTGGCACAAGCCTTATCAATGGCATAGTGCGCGCCGTCCACCAGTCATTGATACAGACAGGCCCGCACATCCGGTGTGGCAGCACTTCGCGATCCGCTCGTGTTCCAGGCATGGTACTTCAAAGGAACAAAATAAAAAAAATACAGAGGTTAAACTACTGCAGCCGCAAGCGATTATTGCAGCACGGTTTGTCATCACGGAGTCCATCATCATGGAATGCCTGCAAATTCTATTTATAGTACACAAAGGTCAGTTCATAATGCTGGCAATTTCACGCTGTTTCACTTCGTGCCGGTAAAGCGAAACAATTTGCGCTTTCTCTTTTAAAGAAACGCTCGGCATTTCCAGTTAAAGTGAAGCCTTTACGGGTCGGTCTCTGAAAGAAGGGTGCAGGTAAAGCAGCGCTGGTTAACGAGATACGGCGAGCGTTTGAAAATCAATTACAAACCGATTATATTTTTTTTGTCGTGCCAGACGCTGATTGCACTGCGACGCTGAAGTAAAAGCAAGGAATTGCGAATGATACGAACGAAAGCGCTTGGCATGCCCACGATGACCACCATTATCAACACGCGAAAACTAAAGCCGAAACGGAGATAACACACTCAAGGGGGATCACGCAGTGCTTCCAAACCGGATGTGCACATCTGTCAATGGTGATGACATGGGCGGCCAACACTATACTGTTTCCAATTCTTGAAACACGTGCTCCGCTGTTCGGGTTTCATTTGACGCCGATAGTACGTGTGCCTCATCTACCATTTCACTTCCATCGAAAATGCTACCGCCACGGCCCGGGTTAAACCCACGACCTTCGATCAGCAGCCGAGCGCCGTAGTCCTCTGATTCACCGAGGCGGACCATATCATCTTCGCTACAACATTTACGCTTAGTTAACGCTGAGGCATCCGCTTTCTACAGCGAGTGGGATTCTGTCGCAAAAACGCAGCGTTGCTCGCACTGGACGCACCGCCGAATAGACACAGCGCGCCATCAGCCGACTGATCAATCAACCACGGGGCGAACGCGGGATGGATGCCGTCCGCGGCTCACAGACGGGAGACGCCAACAACGCTACGCCAAATTGTATTGAAATCAGGTTGTGTACACTCCGATTATTCGAGCACTATAGCTTTCACTTCTTTAAAAGGGTCCTGCAACGCTTTTTGAGCATGGCCAGGAAACGCTGCCTATCGGTAGTAGAGCCTCCCGGCAACACGCGAGCCAAATATTATAGCACGGCACGTTGCCTGGAATTGAAAATAAATTATCAAAGTCAGCTGAAAATTGCTTCCTCTTATCTCGACAAATCACGTTACATACCCAAAAATCACACGTCAACGACCCATATATAAGCCATTAGCTGATTTTAACATGACGCGCCCGCTCGTTACAGAGATCGCCGTGGGAGGCCGCTACTTGTCTACGCGTGCACGCGCGATCACACTGAAAAAGCCGCGCATTCAAAGAAAAAAGTGCTCAAGGTCGCGAAGCGCGCGTGACGTTCTTCTGTAGCCCTGCCATCCCTCCCTGCTTAGCTTCCAGCGCTTTCGTCGGGACGAGAAAAGAGAGAATGAAATTGCAGCATGCGACAACTCTTTGTAACTCCACTCGCACTGGACGGATTCTTAAAATTTTTGCGGCGTTGAATTTGTGAGGCAATAAGCTCTTCCAGTGAATTATTAGCATGGTAACTCAAAAAAGTGTTTCAGGGCACCTTTAAACGACTTCGCTGACGACTGAGCAGGAAGAAGCAGTACTGCTTACTTTGCTGGCAAGCCGCTGTCTTGTAATGCATGAACCAAAAAAAAAAAAACGTCGACGCCAGTGGTGCTGGCCTATTCGTCTTGCTATGCAGGACCGCGACAAGCTCAGCTACGCCAACTGCTTCCTCTTCCACGAAATCGGGACGAGAAATACTACACAGAGTGAGGTAAATTCTATTTCGTTACATTCAGCTTACGTGCAATGCGACATGACAAGTGAGTCGGTCTTGGCAGCCATTTTTCGAATTCCTCGGCTAGCTCTTCTATTCGTTCACAGGCGAGCCCATCGGTGGCAGACGCCACGAAAATCGAGATTTTGGCGCAGAGAGGGCCCGTTCGGCGGATCATCGTCGCCGCCAGAATCGAATTCGGAGCCCTTTTGGTCGGCCGGAACGCTCAGTGTTAATGAGCCATGAGTCACGAAGGCGTCTGAGAAAACATGTGCTGAAATATCTGAAAGAACCACCGATGCTCCATCTGTCATCCGACTGTCACACGCACCGAGCAATTTTGTGAGTGCGCAAAAACGTGTCTTATCTTTATCGCTCGCATGCGCGATATCTCGGAGCAAGCGCCCTGCGATAGTTGATGAGCGACCAGGTGGGTCATACGATTAGGGCGTAGTCATTGCATCGTGGCTCGCATAGGTTGAGCTCTCCCATCCCCCCACCCCCTTTTTGTTATTTCCATTTTCCGAAAAGCGTACATACTTGTGCATCAACGAAATAAACGCTCATATATTGTTAACGAGAGCCAAGTCCTGTCAGTCTTTCTCGACCGTGTATATGCGCTGCTTCCTACTATGAAACGAAGCCAACGAGCTCAAGCTTATAGCCTTTTATAAACACCCTTCCCAAGGTTGTAAATTACTTATGTGCTATGCGATGACTGCCGCGCACAAACCCGGCTCTGCTGACGCAGGCAGGTTGTAGTAGGCGCCGGGGGTAAATATTATCGCCAGAGGTTCTCCCACATTTCGTCCTCGGGGAAATGTTCCCACCTTAGCACTAAAATCGAACCCATTAATTCGAGCTCGGCAGCGCCTCGTTCTAGCCATTTATCTATCGGGGTGGGTGACGAATATGTCTCATAAGGCAGGCGTCAACAACGCGACAAGTGTTATCATCTGTATACCCTTTTACAGAGTTGCTTGAACATGTCACGTTAGGAGCTTTATGAAACATTCAATTTTTTTACACAACTATGAAAATGATTAGTTAGCTGGCAGATATGGCTTCAGAAAGTAAGGGGGTTTCTTTGTATTTGGCTATCTTTTTTAAAGGCGTGTATAGTGATCACATTCATTGTGCCAGCTGCTTAGTTTATGGACAGAACGTAATATTTCCTGTTTTTTCAAGTGCCAACGCCACTGTATGTTCATGAGAGATGCCGTAGGGTGGGGGACTCCACGAATTTCAACCATCGGGCCTTCCTCAACGATCTCTGCCACCACGTAGTGCACGGCCCTCTATCATTTCATATCGACTCGTCGCTGCCGTATCGAAGTCGCAATTTCGGTTCTCCAGCCGAGTACTGGTGAACACGAATCCACCATGGATTACTCTATATAGCTACTGTTGCGGTCATAACTAATGAAATTTATGATTACCGGGCAAAGTTCACAATCAGAATAGTTTTGAATGCAATGCGTCCAAATGTTCTTACGAATCGCTTTTACCTTTAAAACATTCAGTGGCCCTACTTATCTGAAGAAAAAAAACAGCACGGCTGATTTCTGGACTACGGCAAGGTTACAACTAAGATACTTTAATTGCTAGGTTTTAACGTCCCAACACAACCTTATTATGAGAGTCGCCCTTTCCCGGCTGCGGCGGCTGCATTTCCGATGGAGGCGGAAATGTTGTAGGCCCGTGTGCTCAGATTTGGGCGCACGTGAAAGAACCCCGGTGGTCGAAATTTCCGGAGCCCTCCACTATGCGGCGTCTCTCATAATCCATATGGTGGTTTTGGGACGTTAAACCCCACAAATCAATCAATCAGAGTCGCCGTACCGGAGGACTCCGAAAATTTCGACCACCTATGTTTCGTTAGAGTGCACCTAGATGTCAGCACAAGTCTCAAGTACTTTTGCCTCCGTCGAAAACGCGGTGCCGTGGCCATAATTCAACTTCAATTCACGGGAGAGTCGGGTGTTCGTGAAAGTACGTTTTAGGAGTGCGAAATGAGGAAGACATGTGGTATATATTTAATGCTTTTGTGGTTTTGCGGCACTACTCGAAATTTAGTTTCTTTTCCACCCTGAATTCTAGAATAAGCTCTGTCAATCGCAGAAACAAAGCCCGCACAAGCCATGCGAACTCGTGGGCTGTTGACACGGACATAGATTTGGCAGAGCTGCCTTTTATCAAGCCATTTCTATATTGATGCATCATAAGCTCCCTGCCTTCTCCCTTTTGTTGCTTCCTCCTCCCACAGGCGGCCCGCACCATTTGAGACCACAGTTACGGAACGATGACATCAGCACCATTTCACGCACAGCATGAAACTCTCCGTGCAGCCAAACATTCTTTTAGAAATAACTGTAACAGAGGCAAGTATACCAAGCTGCTAAGAACATTTATTTCCAAAATTTTTAAAAACATTTGTGAGCTCCTCACATCGTCAAATACAAAACATAATTTGGCATACATGAAAAAGGTGACCAGGTAGTGGCAATGAACATGAGTGATACATTTTTAAGACTTGTGAAGCTAAATTAGAGCACTGATAAGTAACTCCTGACACCACCCTTGCGAGAAAGTTACGTCCGTACAAAGCAGAGGTTTCATTTCTGGAGAAACTACTATACAGATATAAAAAGTAACCTCAAAAACGACATACGACGTCACTGGACGGATGGCTACGAGACCAAGGAAAAATTATGTCTGTGTGTATAGCGTCCGAGAACACAGGCTGTTCTCTTCGTCAATACTGGTGAATTTTTCTAAAAGTATGTAAAACACTCCTAACATTAAGAACGAATAAACAGGGAACGTTTTGTCAAAAACACGATCACGCAGGAACACAAGCGAACGCTATAAATATGCTGGGTGATTTCATAATTAGCATTCGTATCTGCAGTGATGAACGGCACAGAGATGAGGAAACATGCGGAGAGTACAAAATGGGCTCTCTAGGAACAGCATCAGGAAGACCAATTGTGCAGTCTATGTGATCCTTCATCTTCAGGCGTAGTTGCGCTTTTGGCACCATGTACACTTTTTTTTCTCAAACATAGAGCCATCAAGCACAAGAGTGGGTACAGAAGTGAACAAAATAGTCTAGAACACTGGAACGGTGCCCTGCAGATTGCACGAACGACATTCATCGGGTACACCTATTTTGAAGGAGCCCTAAGTACAGCATGCATGCCGTTCCAGCGATATTCACATGTCTATTGACCGCTGTACGACTCTTCCAAAACGCTTTCGAAAGCACACGTATCTCTCAGCTTTTTTCTGAGCTGCTGGACTCCCTTCCACAGGAAAGGACTTTCCGAGACGACCCCATGAGAAGCCACGCAACGCGGCAAGTCTGTGTCGTGGACGACACGGTAGGCAGCGCACGTAATGTATCCCAGGTTGCGACCGATGACATCATCGATGATGAACCTCTCATGCTCCCTGGCACCACTCGCGGATTCCGCCACACGCAAGTAGACGATAAAGTCGTTCTCACGTATGTCCGCGGCGAGAAGCTGCACAAGCAGGTCGTTTTCGTTCGGGTCCCAGGACGCGAAGAAGAACCCGTACAGCGTCTCGCTGGTGACAAGTTTCTCGGCTAGAAACCACAAGTTGTCCGTACCCAAGCGAAAACCGTTAAGGCGCAGCTCTTGAATGCCTTCGTTAGCGAAGATCGCGTCGAGAAGAATGCTGTGAGGGTCACTTCCAGGTCTAAGGGTATGCTCGAGATCCGGCCGGTCATAACCAATGAGAACGAGTTCCCTTAGCGTGGCAGTACCTCTCAAGCACTTGCTCAGCTTGTGAATCGTGCTGACGTCGGAAAGGACTTCCTGCGTGAGTAGAAGCTTGAACGCAGTAATGGGGTACCAGGCACAAGCCAGGCGGATCGTGTCCCCAAACAACTTCGGACTCGAGCACCCGACCGAGCCAACACCCACCTCCCGTAACACTTGGGGAAACTCTCGAAGCTCGACTAGCGCCGCGTAGTCGACGTGGTGAAGGCCTTCAAGCCGGACTCGTCCAGTCATTCCAATTTCCCGGATCGCACGGCAAACCAGGCTCAGATTTTGACGTGGCACGTCTCTCAGCGAGATGACCTGTAGGGATTTGATGGCGATGGCGGTGTTGAAAAGAGGCCACAGGTCCTGCGGCCTCAAGCCGCGGAAGCTTAGCGCTAAGAAGGACAGTTTCATTCGCGCGGTGTAGTCGAAAGCCCAAATCCAGGCACATGTTGACTGCATGAGTGCGCGATGATACGTTTGCTGGCCGTCCTTAGGTCCAGCGTTGCCTCGGCGTTCGGGTGAAGGCTTGGGTTTCCACCGACAGCCGCTGATGTCGAGGCTTTCCAGGCTTCCGTCTGTCCGAGACACGAGGCCAGCGAACAGAACCGCACAATTGGCGTTTAGTAGATAGCCAGCGAGACGCAGCTTCTTAAGTTTCCCGTGGATGACCAGTGGGGCAATAATGGCGAGGAGATCGGCGTATGTGCTCTCAGAATCCGCAGCCTCGCCTTCCACGCTCAGGCTTGTTAGCTGCAGGCTGTTGCTCAAAAAGCGTGAGAATCGGGAAAGTCCGCTTCGCAGGTACGAGTGCACGATGCTGCCGTGTAGGGACAGATTCTCGACCGTGTCATTTCGTTGTAGCGCGATGATCAAGATTTTTCCACTTTGCTCGTTGAAGACGAGGCCTGGCATCGACAGAGTGGTCAGGCACGTTGTGTTCACAAGAAGCAGACAAATTGAGTCCACCAAGACCAAGGGCGCCGCGCTGCGGCCCAGGACGACAAGCTCTCGCAGGTTTCTCATCGTGAAGACGGCTCTGAAGAGATCCCCTCGAATGCTCCTGCACAAAATGGCGGCAGACTGGTTGAATGTGCTAAAGCTGTACTGAGCCGACTGAGTTCAGGTTAAAGTGAAAGCTCGAACAGACAGAAATTTCTTGAACACGCAAGACGACTTGTCATCAGGGATGTAACTTCCCTTAAGAAGTCAAGACCACTCGACAAGATTATTGGCTATCCAGACACCCCATGTTCAATAATTTTTCATTTCAAGGTTTTACTCAAGACGATCTTTAAGCGGAACGAATCTTTCACTAAAATAATGCTCTTGAAGAAAAAAGGAGCAAATCCTTGGTACCTGTGTTGAACCCTTGCCCCCGTGTTCACAAACGCTCCTCGACTCGACTTTCACCCTAAACTTGACAGGGTTGAGCACTGCGCCGCTGCTCGGCTGAAAATGACGCTGCGCTACTGAAGAATAGCAGCAAATTATCACTGATATCCAGTGACTTGCCCTGCCTAGAGATGGCGCTCCAATCGGCGTTCTCAAGTGAAGGTGCAGCGTTGAGTGAGGGGGCGTTGTAGAATACGGAGGTTAGCCATCCCGCCTTCTATCGAAAGTCGTCCTGGTGAATTTTGCCTGCTTTAAATTGTCCCGACAAAACTCGTCTGCGCCATGACAGCACGGAACTTATCCTCAAGTTACTTCGTGGCCGCTCAAGCAATAACTTCTCACCACAGCTGTTCGAGTGAAACCAGGGGCAACCTCACTTTCTAAGCTTTGCTACGCCCTTAAAGCACAATTGTTCACCTCATGTTGTTACTGTTTTATGTGTGTGTCATTGCGTCTTTTTCTTCATCAATCTTGTGTGTAAATGCAGTATGCGAACTAAACTAGCTCAAAACTCGCACTACTGAAGTAAAAGTGAATATGCTTCTTCAAGAAAACGACTATTTAGTTTAAGCTAGAGCCTTCATTTCAATTACCAGGACGTATAAGGTGCTGATGCGTAGAATGCATGCACGCCTGAGGACACACATTTCCCTAGCGTACAACTCTAATGAGCGGCATCTGCTCAAACAACAAACGACATCGGAAGCAACAGTTCTGCAAGAAAACTTGTCATGCTTAAGACAAGTGCCCATGACGATAACTTTGCCTTCCTTCGTCATCATCTTTTTCAATTAGCGCCAGTCATAATTATAAAAATTTAACCGGAAACGTACTCATCAGCGTCAACTCGATCGCTAACGCATCATGAAGA
The DNA here is from genome assembly GCF_013339725.1 of Rhipicephalus microplus. NCBI lineage: Eukaryota > Metazoa > Arthropoda > Arachnida > Ixodida > Ixodidae > Rhipicephalus > Rhipicephalus microplus. The sequence continues at coordinate 120,206,715 of NC_051174.1, read as the reverse complement.
CCTAAGGAATTACAACGATTTACATTTTGGCCCACAGTCTTGCACACGAGCTTGTGTAACTAATCTGTAAGCTGGAGTTCTGGTTAGAAATGACGAGCTGACTGAACAGTATCACACACGACGACCGCCGATAGCATGCATACACAAGCCATTCCTGAAGCTCTTTTAAATGGATCGCATCAATTTGCAAGCGTAGTTCATTAGTACCTTGGCTTTCACGAGCCAGATATTATCCAAGGACATCTACGGCGTGGCTAGGCGAACAAAACGAATCCAAATAACAGACGCTTTCAGCCTCTACTAATTAGACAACAGGCGGCCAATGAATTAAGCGCTGACAGAGCAAGCAGAGCGTACTGACCTGTAGTCGCTGAACAGACTGCCGAGAAACAACGTCCGTAAGCTCGTGTTTTCCCAGAGCGGCGAGACGACGCACTCCCTGTACTCGCCGAGTCCGCTGCCTTCGATGAGGACGTCATCGAGGTAAAGGCTCTCGACGCAGCTGTGCCGAGCAAGGAGGACGTGGAAGATAATCCGTGCGCTGCGACTGCACGCTCGCTGCCTGTCGCCGCCACTGCCTCCGTAGACTAGCCGTACCAGGGACAGCTTGCCTGGACCACGGAGCTCTCGCAACTGCAAGCCGACGTGCCATAGCAAGCGGTTCCAACGGGAGAGACAATCGAGGATGTGACAGAAGGACGTCGGAATGCTGCGGCCGTCGTCGTCGCCACCACCTCGAGCACTGCAAGGAATGTTAAGGTTCAGTCCTGGGAAGTCACGGTCATCGAAAGGCTGCTGTTCCTCCCTGATCTGTTTCCTGTGGCCCATGCCGTGATGGTCGTTAGCCACTGGAGGAAACGCCCTTGCGCTGCTCGAGAAAAAAAAGATGGCCGAGCGAGAAACCAGACAACAGCTATCCCCAGTCCTTAATCGCGCGGAGCTCGCCACGCTCGAGTGCTGCTTTCTGGATCATACCGGCGAGGCATATCGACTACGCTTCGTAGGGGATAGCCCACATCTAATAATTCATCATTTGGTGGCATCGCATGCGTACAGTGGAACTATCTGAAGCCACGCATCAGCGATAGAAATGCCGTGAAATATATTGTGGAACGTGCTGTCCCACCATTCTAAAAAATACAAAAAACACAGTGGGCGGTATACGTACACGTGTTTTTTTTCATGAACTTGTACGAATCTTGTACAATGTGCACGATAATGGTAAGTTGTTATCGTCATTGATGAAAAGCTTTCGTTACCTGAAGATTATCGCCCTCGGAAAGGAGATACGGCTCCATTCTGTGTAATGGGCAGCAGGCTTTAATACTTGAACTGGTATAGCGCATTACGGGGAAGAAGAAACGGCCGAGCAGACCGACACAATCTTCAACACTCGTAGGCTTTAATACACTGGCAATTGTGTGCGTGCATTATTTTCAAACTTGCTATGCATCCATTACATGGCCATTCCAACTCCGGCGATTTTTACCCTTTAAAAAAATGGTGGGCGGTGTACGTACGCGTATTTTTTATGTACTGTTATATGGTTTGTGACCTCATACTGAATGCAAAGCTACTCGTCGTTCGAATGCCACACGATCACTGCTGTTTTAGACGAAGTGTGCGATAAAAGAAGTTGTTATTGGCATTGATGATATGCTTTCGTTACCCGAAGATTATCGCCCTCGCAAAGGAGATATATCGCAAAGGATGTCTATTCTTTTCTAACGCGATAGCCTTAAAGGGACACTAAAGTCAAATGACAATTTACGTCAGAGTGAAAATCAATGTATGACAACATCTAAAATTACAATATTATCAACAACAGTTCCCTTACCGAGAAATTCAGGTAAATGTACAAGAACACAAGTGCCGCAGTAGGACATTTTGAAAATGATCCCGATGACATCAGATGGACCGCCTACAATTAATCTCTAGTAATCGACCTAACTTCACTAAATAAGGAATATTTCGTGCATCAAGAGACGCAATAAAATGCTACTTGTTCGTTTCTGTTTGATTCATGGAAAAAAGAACCACCGGACGTTACTATCGGGAATGGCACGAGTGGTTCAAAAATTCAATTTTCGCGAGGGAGAATGAAACACTTATTTGCGACCGAGGAAGGAGTGTAAGTGGGTGGGCTCCTTAGTCCGGGATTCCATTGGCATGGGCCGCTGTCCTCGCTCGTCTCACGAGAGCCTCTTGGGTCTTCGGATCCGAGCGGGACAGAGGTCCCTCCCACCCTACAGTGTTGTGTTGTGCTCTGGGTTGCAGAGGTGGATTGTGTGGTTTTCGCGTGGTTACACGGGACAGGTGGTACCATCTAGTGGGTTGCAATTGAAACAAAAGCGTCTACAATCTCGAATTCAATGCCGGGAAATTAATCAACTGCCGTTGTTGCCGCTGTGGCTCCGTCTGCTTTGGATCTGCCGCTCCTAGCACAGTAAATACGGGCAACCTTGTGCATGGCAACAGTGACGTGAATTGGTCCAGTCGGTCCGCTTCTTGGGCGGGTAATTTGAAGTTCGCTAACCTGACGCGAACCACTAAAACGCGATTTTATTTCAAAATAGGCCCTTACTTGACACAGAAGTAACAGTACGAGGTTTACAGACCGTTATTTCAAATATCAACGTCAAATTATCAGTGGCCTTTAGTGTCCCTTTAAAGATCTCACGCCGCAAAGTTTTTGGTGTCGGTAGCGTACTTGCTTGTAAGCGAAAAACATAGATGGCGTGAGCAAAAAGTTTGAGGCAGATGCAGTAAAAATAAACAAGAAAGACGGAGGTGTTTTCACTTTTATTTTTCCTGCGGCACAGCCAGAATTAATAATAATAATAATAATAATAATAATAATAATAATAATAATAATAATAATAATAATAATAATAATAATAATAATAATAATAATAATAATAATAATAATAATAATAATTCTTAATGTTAAAATATTATTACTACTGTCTACTACACGGAAAATAGGAAGTCTATATAATGTTAACTTTGATTATCTTGATGTTTTTCACAGTCCTCTGTCATTGCTCTATATCTCAGCTTTGCACTGTCTTAAGATAGTTTTTCATTGTGTATGCATTCTTTTTTTTTTTTGTTTTTCAGAAAGCCTTCCACATTGTTGTGCATATTTCACTTAATTTTTCACTGCCATTCCATCAATCCCATCTTTTCTTTTTTTCTTTTCATTTTACGCTCATTTCTTTTTTATCTGTGCGTTTTTGCTTTCTTTATTTCCGTTTCCGCTTTTTTTTCTGTAGACTGTATTGTACCGACTCTTTTTATTTTATTTTCGCGCGTGCCTGCACTAAGACAATAATGTTGTTCCCGGAGGAGGTAAATAAATATTATTATTATTATTATTATTATTATTATTATTATTATTATTATTATTATTATTATTATTATTATTATTATTATTATTATTATTATTATTATTATTATTATTATTATTATTATTATCATTATTATTAGTGGTGGTGGTGGTAGTTGTAGTAGTAGTTGTAGTAGTAGTACCATTATTGGAAATTTTATGTCCCGTAAATTTTGAGAATCCTACGCCTCTAGGAGTTGAACGCGATAGCGCTATTCTGTCCCTAGTGCGTGCAGAGTTCGAAATGGCTTTTGTAAGTGAATCTTTCGCACACGGCTGCATTATGTGTAATGGGTAGCAGGCGTTATAACATGCACCCACTACGCGGCCATTCCGACTCCGGTGATTTTTCCGTGTCAATGAATCTCAAAGAAATCCACTGGGTACGTTCATTTGCACGTTTTCGCCATTTGTGCCAAATCACAAGTTTGAGACTTGCGCAGATTCTTTTCAAATTAATTTTACAGCTGGGCTGCGAACACTCACATCATGCGGCCAGAATTAATGGCAACATTGTGTGTGTGTGTGTGTGTGTGTGTGTGTGTGTGTGTGTGTGTGTGTGTGTGTGTGTGTGTGAGTGTGTGAGTGTGTGAGTGTCTGTGTGTGTGTGTGTGTGTGTGTGTGTGAGTGTGTGTGTGTGTGTGTGTGTGTGTGTGTGTGTGTGTGTGTGTGTGTGTGTGTGTGTGTGTGTGTGTGTGTGTGTGTGTGTGTGTGTGTGTGTGTGTGTGTGTGTGTGTGTGTGTGTGTGTGTGTGTGTGTGTGTGTGTGTGTGTGTGTGTGACATTGCTTTTGGCAAAGAGGAATTGACGGAACCTGCTATGAATTGTGTGGATTGAACATTTCTTTTCATTCTGTCATCCTTACTCTTATCAGAGAAAAAGATTTTTAGTAGCCCCATTTCAAAAGCTAGGAATACAAGTAAATCTACCAGTACATTTATCACTTGGCGCCACTTCGTTTGGTTACTGCCACAGGGATATATGCTCCACAGTGTTTCATTACATCAATGAAACTAAAAGATTACCGTTGCTAGTGAGCCCTAACCTTTTCAGATCTTTAGTTCATAATTCGTAGCGATGCCTATCAAAAACAAGAGATGGTTTGATCGCTTGCTCAGCAAACATTTTTGTTTTTTAATAGTAGTATCTCTAAACTAATTTTTTCAGATTGGCTTTAATTTCATTTCAGTTTCATTTAAGTATCCTGCCGCCCGGTTCTTGGCCCATCCCTTTCAGTGGGTGAGCGCCATCCATCTGAGGTCATCAGCATCAGTGTGGGTTTGGCCAGCGCTTCCTTGGTTGAGCGTACGATTTCCTTTTCCGTGTTAGTGGGCGCGCGAAGGATGTCGATTGGTGTTGCGTTGTTCTGGCAAGTGGTATTGCAATGGATGGCAAGTGGTGTTGCGATAGGAATATGTGGCACGATTAGCCATATATTCACCATAACAGCGTAAGCGTTTTAGTCGATCGCCCCAAGCAGAAACTTGGGACGGCCTGGACGAGTTGTCGGGCAGGTTCTGGCACGGCCGGGCTAGACTGCACCAGCGCGCGCTTCTTTTCGCGCAGGTGCAGTCGAGCCCGGCCGTAATTTAGGCAAAGTATTACGTCATACGTAGAAGAGCACTTGGTTAGATTTCCGTTTCGGTATTGCGGTTTTGGCTAATTAGAAATAATTTCGAATTTGGTGAGCATTTCAGCTATCGGGCACTTCACAAAAGTGCCTCAGGAATACAAAAGCACCATTACCCTGACATGGTCAAAACATCACGTTAAAATGCCATGTTAAAAAAAAAGAAGCCCGACTCTGGCAGAACACCCACTTGCTACCCGAAGAACCAGGGTGACTGGTGATAAGTTCCAATTATGTTTGGGGTATAGTGCAGCGAGATAGAGTACCGGCACAATACTGCAAGCAGAATAGCACAAAGGCAGGCTTACGTCGCGCTATGCACGATTTTTATAATAAAAGCCTGCTCGTGCTTAGTTAAAAGCGAACAAAGGACATTAGCTACAATTAGCAGAGAGAAAACCGGGCGGGGCCATTGCCTGAAAATTATGCAAGGATTGATCCGCCGGCTACCTACAACATCTTCAACCTCAACCAGGGTTCGCGTTAAGAGCACAATGCGATAACGAGGAACGCCGTATAGTAACTGGCTACGGAGATTTCGACCACCTGGTGTTTCAGTTTCAGTTTCAGTTTATTTAGCAATCTTTTTCAGCAATCATGTTAAAGTACAGTGATTCAATGTTTTCATACAATGGCAATGGTAAACACAAAACAAATTGTAAATCAGATTAAAAAGTGAAAAAGATGCAAGGACGGGAATTGAAAGCTGCTACAAAGCAGCTTGACGGGATTCCTGACCCTGAGCGGATTGGCCACAGACTCGTGGTGATTTAAAAAAGAAGTAAAATACAAGCAAGTAAAACAGAAAAAGTACAATAACGCATAACACAAGCAAGTAAAATATCAACAAATTTAGCAGCAAACTTCAACTGCAGACATAATGTAAAATCGCAAACACTGAAAGATTGCGGCATAATATGGGAGAACAAAGTGAGAAGGAATACAAACGAACATAATATATATATAAGAAACACTACCTTGAAACAGTATGCATAACGAAAACACAAATACATGAAACAGTTCATGTTTGTACATGTACATGTTTGTACATGTTATGTGGCGTGCACTGACATAACACAGTACACAAGCCTGTTTACCATTTCGCCTTCACCTAAATAAGACCGCCACGATTGGTAGCGCAGCCAGACATTTCTTTTTCTGGGGAGAGAGAGATAACGATGCAAGGAAAAGCAGGGAGGTTAACCAGACGCACATACGGCTTGCTACCCTGCACTGGGGAAGGGATGAAGGGGAGAAAAGAGGTTCCAGAGAGATGAGAAGGTACAAACAATCACGAACACACTCGGGGGAGCACACACAGTCTACAGGCGGTCGCTCAGGTTTGTTGACTTTAAGTGAAGTAGGAGTGCTTCAGTCGCTTTCTGCGCAACTGAGGCAGATGCCCAAGGTCCTAGTATCTTCTGCACACAGAATGGTCTAGAGTCAAGTTGATTCAAAACCATCCGGAGCTGGCATCGCTGTGTGTCGTAGCAAGCGCAGCTGCACAGGACGTGTTCGATGGTCTCTTCAGCTCCGCGGTAGTCGCATATGCAGAGATGTCTGCCATACCAATGCGAAAGGAGTGGGGGGGGGGGGGGGTGAGGGTAGGGGCATGAACATACTTTATGTATGTTCGTGCGTGCGTTTGTCTGGGTGCGTGTATACATACACAAGCGAACTTGAAAATTTTCGGGGGGGGGGGGGGGGGTTCAACGTCCTTGCCCATTTTCCCTTGTCTACGCCATGGCCTCAGCCATGACCAAACCTATGACCTTCGGGTTAGCAGCTAAGCACTGTAACAAACGATCCAATATGGCGAACACGAAGCGAGAAAACGGGCTAGCTAATGAAAATGCACTGGCGAGCATGCGAGTGTGTGTGTGTGTGTGTGTGTGTGTGTGTGTGTGTGTGTGTGTGTGTGTGTGTGTGTGTGTGTGTGTGTGTGTGTGTGTGTGTGTGTGTGTGTGTGTGTGTACGCGTGCGTGTGTGCGTGCGTGCGTGCGTGCTTGCGTGCTTGCGGAAACTTGCCTACGGTGCAAACGCATATGATTACTCTATCAATAAACACTCTATCTAAGCGTGTGCGAACAGAACCGATGGGTCGTCCTGTTCGCGTGCATTTAAAGTTCTAAAGCTGCGCATGAAAGAAAAAAAGGGGATGGAAATTACCAAGTTCCGATGGCACCGTGGCGATCAGTGTACACGAAGCATTTCACAAACCTGCGGAAGCACAACTGTGCGTCGCAGGAATTGTGCTGTGAGTTTTAGGAAGCAAATGGATATGTTCGCTGTCGTGCCGAAGCTTAAGAAAGCGCAACCTTTTTTTTTTCAAATGGGAAGCAGCTTAGGGTGAAGCTCAATCCGGTGTACGTCGCGACCAACCTTACTGCGCGTGCGCACCTGCTTGGCCTCTCTCTCCCCTTCAACGCTGTCCCCTCTCTCACTTCGCAACGCCAACGCACGGAATGTCTGCGAAGCTACTCTCCCTTTTCTCCTCTAGGCATTCCTTCCCGCAGCGCTTACAATGCCATGCGCATGCACCTCCCCCCCCCCTTCTCTCTTCCTTCGCTCTCCTCTGCTTGCATCGCCTTGCAACGCCGATGCAAAAGCGCCTGCGACCAACTTACTTGATGAAAAAAAAAAGTCGACTGCTCGTGCTATATAATAATAATAATAATAATAATAATAATAATAATAATAATAATAATAATAATAATAATGTTTATTTACATCAATAGTTTCATGAAGGACAGCTGCAGGTAAAAGCTGTTCTCCAAAAGAGGCAGCTTGACAAAGGCCCACAGCTACCATTTAGCACGACAACAGTGGCAAACAATCAGCAATGTGAAGTCAATAACAATAACGACAACTCCAAATAGATAAATGAACAAAAATAAATAATGATATAAAGATCAAGTCCAAATTCCAACAACAAAAAGAGGAACCATGATAATACAGCAACTGCAAAGAAATCTTAAAAACTAAACGTGTGTATATCGCGCAACTGAATCTGTGTACAATGTAAAAAATCTATGCCAGCTTTCACATATTTGTTCACATATAAACAACAGTTCAGTGGCCACCCCGTATGTGGGCACACAGCGCTTCTAACGACCCGCTGACAGGAACGCCACTAGCCGCGTCGCCCAGTTAGTGGCACCGCGCGCGTCTTCAGGGTGTTGGCAGGTTCCGCACGCCCAGGCCGGTGGTAGTGTTCGCACCGGCCCCCGCGCGTTTTAAGTGTGAATACACTTTATAAGCGACCCCAAACCATCCACCGCCGTCGGCGGCGTCCGCAGTCTTCTCTGTATCTTTAAAAGAAAGAGGACTTGCCAGGCCGCAGCGCGACGCTCTACCGAATAAGCCACGGTCGCGACGCTGATATCCCCCTTCGCTCGCTCCTCCGCTCTCCTCGTTCGCTGCAGCTGCGCGCGCACCCCTCTCTCTCGCGCGCCCGCCTTCTCTCTCAGTCTCCCGTCGAGAGCGGGTCGTGAGGGGGAGTAAAGTTAAAATCCGTTGGCATTCGCCAGTGAGTTAACGTAAACTCCCCCGTGTGATCAAATTGCGATTCCCAGAAACCATTACACCATAAAGGCACCATAGTGTGATTAATAAATATAATAGTGCGAAATAATAAATACCCCTCATAGCATCACCTCGTGTATTCGCACTTAACCAAGTTCACCCTCGGGGAAATGCTTGGGAGGACTTTTTTTCCGCCGTTCTTGTGAACGTTTCCTTTTTGGCCGCCGTTCCATGGCTCAGCCCAGCAGAAACAGGGAGAGTTGAGTTGTTGGCTGTCACCATGTCTACAGCTATTCGCTTGGAACAAAGCTCACCGTTTCCCGAAGGCTGACTAGAGAAGAGACGCCAACGTGGGTTGCGACTTGTTCGAGCTCAAATGTGAATAATGTTTAACTGTGTCGTTTACGCCGAATCGCTATAGTAAAAAGATTGTTTATTTCTTGTTATGTCTATCGCAGCCTTGCTCGAATCAACAAACAGTGAGCCTTCAGAAGACAGCAGAATTTTCAGTAAGAATTTCATGATCAATGCTAAGGCCAGTGAAGAACAACATTCAGCCTACCATCGCCTTACAAGAAGGCTGCGACAGCTCCTGCAAATGAGCCCTACGTAAGGTGCGATAACATTTATGCGTGTTTTCAGGTTCCTTAGCCTTGACGATGATGACCGTTTCTTTATTCTAGACGTATTCGATTCACAGTTTATATCTTTGGGGTTCTATTTCGCGCTTGTCATGCGCGTATGTTATTTTCGTCAGTTTTAACTACCTAAAAATAAACATCGTGGTAAAATCAGTTTCCCAGTTCTCAACAGCATTTCTGTTGTATTGTGGTAAGGACCGACTTTCAAGTTAAGCGCGCGTGACTCTCCAATTATTTGTTCTCTAAATCCAACCACTCCACATTCCACATTCTGCCACATTCTGCCAATCTGCACATTCTGCCAATCCACATTCTGCCAATCTTGTCTCCACACTTGAAGCTATCCAAAATCGGGCCGCTCGTTTCATTCTCTCTGATTATTCCCGGTCAATCAGTGTCACTAACATGAAACAAGTAGTACAACTACCTGATCTTGCAACCCGTCGTATGATATCACGCCTTTGTGTTTTCCATAAAATATTTTACACCAATCAGAACTTAAAACAATCCCTTTTTTCAGTTCCATGATACGTGTCATTCCGCATTGATCATCCGTTAAAAGTTGGTGTGCCAAACTCCCGAACAAACCTCTACCTGAACTCGTTTGTCCCCATGACCAGTGTGCAGTGGAATCACCTTCCAGCCTCCATCGTCTCCATCAGCGACGCTGCGCCCTTCAGGTCCACTGTCAGCAATCAGTTTCTGTAACCACCCCACTGTTGTCTTTTCTCTTGATTGTTTAATATTGTACCCCTCCTCTCTGTAACGCCTCGCGGCATTGAGAGTAAATAAATGAAATGAAATGAAACTCAGAAACAACCACCCGTGTTTGCCGTTAACGGTAGCCCGGCAAACAGTAACCGCCTCAGATCTAAATCACTCGAACGGGTAAACATCGCAAGTTTAAGGCCGTAGATGATTTCTTGTGCGTGTAACACGAGCGTTCTGTGCACACATCTGCACATACTTATGGTGGCCTGTCCCATAGACTCGAACCATCGGTGGGCACTCGGTCACGCATACATTCTAACTAGCAGCATCCTATTTCTCCCATTGAATACAGAAGCAGCTCTCATATTTGAAATGCCTGTTCTTGTCTAATTATTTCTACTTGCGCTGCAGTTGATGAGAGGCGGACAAGACCAGTACTACCAGAAAGGTCACTTTCTCGTCACATTAGCACCAGACCATCTCCGTTTTGTTCACCTTGTTCTTTGTTATTTTCGCACTAACTATTTATGTTTCACGTCGATTCGCGTGAAGTAGCCCAACTCACGTATCTAAAAGTGGAATCTTGTCCCTTCCACGTTTTAGCAGCTATACGTACAACACCTTGCCTCAAGACGCTCTTGAATTCCAGGAAGAGCGTTTCAGGTTGTACTCACTTGTACTCATAGAGGCTACAGATAATCAACGCTTGGAGGCTCATGTTTTGCCGAAGAGCCGGGATGACCAACTCCCAGCCCTCACCGAGTCCACCGCCTTTAACGAGGGCGTCGTCCAGGTGCAGGCTCTCGACGCAGTCGTGTCGTACCAGGAGGACGTGAAACAGAATTCTCGCGTCGCCGCTGCGCGCCTGCTGTGTGCGGCCTCCACCGCCCTTGTAGACAACTCGTTTCAGGGAAAGTCTTCCGGGAACCCGGAGTTCACGCAGCTGTAAGCCAACGTGCCATAGGACGTAATTCTAGCGGGACAGGAGGTCTCTGCGAATTTCTACCACATGGAATCCTTTACCATGCACCCCCATCTGAGCACACTGACCTACAGTTTTTTCGCCTCCATCGAAAATGCAGCCGCCGCAGCCAGGATTCGATCCCGCGACGTGCGGGTCAGCAGCCGAGTGCCTTAGCCGATAGACCACCACGGCGGGGCAATCATTCCTATACCTGGGAGAAAAGACGGTACGTCACAATAAAGACATCCTCTCCACATCAATACGAAACATTCACAATAAATTAAACAAAATAAAGATTTTTGTGTGCCGAAACTATGATTGATAGAGGGTCACTTCATAACGCATGACTCCATATCAATCTTGAACACAGAGTTGTTTAACGTCCACCGCAAATCCAATACGCAGCTGTTCTTGAAATTCTACCCCGTTCAAAAGGGCAGTTGCTGCGTTTGGGAATTGAACTCACGTCCTCTATCTTTCCAGCGAGAAACCTTACAAGCATTGCAACTCTTCGGGCAACAGTGGGAACCAACTCAAACCAAGAAGCCCAGTGTCGTCAAAACGAATCTTCCGTATTATTCTCGGGAAAAAAGTGGAAACCGACAATTTGAGATTAAAATACGTATCATTGGAAATCTTCAAAATGAGCGTAATGTAAACTTAATAATAATAAGTGAGATTTTATGTAAAAAACACTATAATCATGAGGGACGCCGCAGAGAAGGGCCTCTGGAAGTTTCTAGCATCTGGTGTTATGTAACGTGTACTAACGCATCAGAGTACACGGGCCTCTACCATTTCACCGCCACCGAAATGCGATTGCCGCGACCGGGATCTAACCTTCAACCTTCAGGCCATCAGCTAAGCACCCCAGCCACTGATTCATCCAGACGGACCGTAATATAGACTTCTCCACCGATGCCTTCGTCACTACGAAGGCATCGGAGAAAACGTGAGTATGTGCAAACAAATATTTGAAAAAGACGTCGATGATTTATCTCTGATCCTACTGTCCCCCACACCGAGAAAGGTTGGTGAGTGTTCGCGTGTCTTATCTTGAGCACGCGCATGTGCAGTCTATCGGAGAGCAAGCACCTTTCGATTGCTGATAAACGGCCAGATGGGTCATAACATTCTGGCGTATTCCCCACATTGCCTTGTGCAATGAAATAACCATTGCTCGAATTTAACGTCCCAAAACGATGATGTCATAATGAGAAACTGTAGCGGAGGGCTCCGGAAGTATACCTGGGCTAATATATTGTGTAGCTTTACCTATAAGCCCACGGGGCACTAGTGTTTGACCTCCACCGATAGGCGACTGCCATGGACCGGATCTGAACACGCAACCAGCTGGTCAGTGGTCACGCGTCGCCAGATCACCACAGTGGGTCATCTTTACGAGTTCAACGATTCATTAAATTACCCTCTAAATATAGCGTGTCTTAACTACAATGTGGGGCACGCCGCTCTGGGCCGTGCCAACTGTTGGACAAGAGCGTGTCACCGCCTTCTGATTGCGTCTGCCATCGCCGGACCATTGTCTGGACACAAAGCTGCGTCCAAGATCATGGCAGTGTGCGGCGGCTGCATTTCCGATGGAGGCGGAAATGTTGTAGGCCCGTGTGCTCAGATTTGGGTGCACGTTAAAGAACCCCAGGTGGTCTAAATTTCCGGAGCCCTCCACTACGGCGTCTCTCATAATCATATAGTGGTTTTGGGACGTTAAACCCCACATATCAATCAAGATCATGGCAGTCCTAAACTCACTAGGTTGAATGACGAGTTCGCGCAAGGTTACGTGACGTAGTGATGACGTGATTAACGACGTCACAGGGCAGTCCGTCGAAACAACATGCAAATCGATCTAGTAGGCACGTACGTACATACGCGCGGCGACCTTTCTGGTCGCTCCCCTCTCTTAAACGTCTGTTAGAACATCCACGCTGCTTTCACATTCAAAACACATAAGCAGATATGCAAGGTCACGAAAGTGAAAGAATTAGTTCAGACTGACTATACTAGGAAAACTATTGCCAATTACATATAAGTAGGTGACCACGAGAGCCCCCGAACGTAAGTGGCTAGATAGATAGATAGATAGATAGATAGATAGATAGATAGATAGATAGATAGATAGATAGATAGATAGATAGATAGATAGATAGATAGATAGATAGATAGATAGATAGATAGATAGATAGATAGATAGATAGATAGATAGATAGATAGATAGATAGATAGATAGATAGATAGATAGATAGATAGATAGATAGATAGATAGATAGATAGATAGATAGATAGATAGATAGATAGATAGATAGATAGATAGATAGATAGATAGATAGATAGATAGATAGATAGATAGATAGATAGATAGATAGATAGATAGATAGATAGATAGATAGATACGCTCAAAGTCACCGAAGTTCTTTAAGAAATGCTTCACATTTAATATTGGCTCATGTTACTATATAATAATAGTTATATGATATTAGGCTGGTGCGAACCAAAATTGGCATGGGAGAGTAAGATAATTTGACGTATATGACGCGCTGGGCGAGACATGAATACTGTCGGAATCCCGTCGCGTACGTCGTCAAACACTTCCCGCCTGACAGTGGCACATACCCATGAGTGGGTATGTGCAGCTGGTATGCGGGTATGTGCCAAAGGGGACTGACATTTCATATTGTTACGGTGCATCATCGACAGGAGCAAGCGTGGCACTTAGCGAAGATGAAGAAGACGCCTGTGCGTTAGGCGCTTGCACGAGAGGCAACTCAGACATCTTGTTCGGCTGCCGACTCTCGGTGGACGCTGTCCTGTAAGCCAAGACCTCGCTCCGTCACATTTGGTGGAAGCGTGCTGGGTAACCGCCTCGCAACGGAACTTCGCAGCGGCCGACGTTTGAAGGGTCATTCCACAACGATGACGGAGAGTACGGCGCCTGCATCTGCTCCTGGTGTTCCTGCGGCCGGAGATGATGCGGTAACTACATCTCCTTCTGCGACCACAACCTTTGTGCTCGAACCCCCGCGGGATCCTGGCACGTTCAGCGGTTCCGGCGATCCAGATGAAGACGTTGAAGATTGGCTGGCAGAGTACGAACGTGTGAGTACTCGATACCGATGGGGCCCGACTCTTATGCTGGCAAACCTGTTATTCTATCTTAGGGGAACCGCCAAATCGTGGTATGAGAACCATGAAACAGAACTTGTGAGTTGGGCAGTGTGCAGGGAGAAAATGCTAGACCTGTTCGGAAAGCCGATTGGAAGAAAAATGGCCACGAACAAAATGCTCGCGTCTCGGGCGCAGACCTCGACCGAGTCTTACGTCTCCTATATAGAAGATGTCGTTGTGTCGCAAAGCCAATGCCGATATGCCGGAGGCTGACAAGGTCGGGCATATTCTTAAGGGGATTGCGGATGACGCATTCAACCTCCTCATCTGCAAAAATTTTTCTACAGTGGACGCCATTATAAAAAAATGTCGGCGCTTTGAGCAAGCGAAGAGCCGGCGGATTAACAGCGTGTTCACCCGCCTTCCGAATACGGCTGCAACATCATCTTGCGAAGACCGTGCAAGAACACAGCCACCACCTCTAGATTCATCGGATCAGGTGACCCGAATTGTACGGCGCGAACTTGAAGCCATTGCCTCTGCTCCGGCTCACACCGCTGCAAGTGACACCACCCCACTCACTGCTAACATGGTTCAAGCCATCGTCCGCCAAGAACTCGCCAGCATAGGTATTCCCTCGGTGTGCGCTTTGCCCAGCCCGCAGCGAGCTTCATGGCGTCCACCCTCGTCCTATCGCGAGCAGCAGTTCACGGCCCGATCTCGCGACCCTGCGGCGTGGAGAACCGTCGACAATCGACCAATTTGTTTTCATTGCCACCGTATCGGTCATGTCGTCCGTTTTTGCAATTACCGCTGGTCCTCGCCACCTCGGGCTTCATCTCAACCTCACTACCGACAGGACAGCACCCGCTTCGCGTCTGCCGTGCAGCCTTCTCCGCAAAACAACTACCGAAGGTTCACCAGCCGATCTCCGTCACTGCATGGTCATCAGTCGCGTTCGCCTCCAGGACGTCGCCAGTCGTCTCGCTCACCGCAGACTCGCAGGCCGTCATCTCCATTCAACCCCGCTCCTGCCTACCCGGAAAACTAAACGGTGCAGCGCCCGGAGGTGACGCTGCATCTTCGACTCCCTCCACAAATCCTCTCTTGACGCTTCCGACGAGACAAAATTTGTTAGACGTTGCCGTTGACGGTGTGCCTATTTCTGCCCTTATAGATACTGGAGCGCACATTTCTGTAATGAGTGCGAACCTTCGCCGACGCCTACATAAAGTGCTCACGCCTGCCGCTTCCCACAAACTTCGTGTCGCTGATGGGAGGACCCCTGATGTTCAAGGGATGTGCACGGCCCGTGTGTCCATTGCTGGTCATCCTACATTTGTTCAGTTTGCCGTCATTGAAATGTGTCCTCATGACCTAATACTTGGTTTGGACTTCCTGTCACGTCATTCTGCGCTCATTGATTGTGCCACTGGTGCTCTTCAGCTTGAACTGCCGCAGTTTGCCGATTTCCCAGCAGACTATTCTCCCCGTTTATGCTCTCGTCACCACGTTCGCTTGCCTCCGCAAGCTGCTACATATGTCACTTTGTCGTGCTCACGTCATGTGCCCGACGGCGACTACCTCGTCACTCCTATAGTCGACGTACTGATGGCCCGAGACGTCGCCCTTGCTCACACTGTTGTCGCCGTCACTAATAATACAGTGGTTATACCACTACTCAACGTGAGTCTCTTGACTCAAGTTATTCCGCAAGACATGTCTTTGGCCACCCTATCTCCACTTGACAGCTGCAACGTTACTGGTTTGGACACCGATACTACATCCCCCTGTCTTGGCCGCAATTACACTCTGCGTGCAGATGACATTAACAAGATGATTGCTCCCGACCTCACTGCAGTGCAAGCTGCCAGCCTCCGTAGTCTGCTAACATCATATAGAGACGTTTTCGACTTTGACCACCGCCCTCTCAGCCAAACAACTGCAGTGACTCACCGGATCAACACTGGTAATGTCAGTCCTATACGGCGGCGTCCATATCGCGTATCTCACAAGGAACGCCAAGTAATTCAAAATGAAGTGGATAAAATGATTACTAAAGACGTAATAGAACCCTCATCCAGCCCCTGGGCCTCCCCAGTCGTGCTCGTTCAGAAGAAAGATGGCAGCTGGCGCTTTTGCGTGGACTATCGCCATTTAAACAAAGTGACCCACAAAGATGTCTACCCTTTGCCACGGATTGATGACGCCCTCGATTGCCTCCATGGTGCCCAATACTTTTCGTCTATTGACCTTCGATCCGGCTATTGGCAAATTTCCGTCGACCCCATGGATCGTGAAAAAACCGCTTTCGTTACGCCCGACGGCCTCTACCAGTTCAAAGTCATGCCGTTTGGACTGTGTAATGCGCCGGCAACTTTCGAGCGCATGATGGACTCCCTTCTCCGAGGATATAAGTGGTCCATCTGCTTATGTTATTTAGACGATGTCATCGTCTTTTCGCCCACCTTTGACAGCCATATAACACGTCTGTCAGCTGTTCTGGATGTTTTTCGAAGAGCTGCTCTCCAGCTCAATTCTGCAAAATGCCATTTCGGACGTCGCCAAATCACCATACTCGGCCACCTTGTCAGTGCCGATGGTGTTCAACCAGATCCCGAAAAGGTGCGAGCAGTACAACAATTTACTGAACCACGCTCAACCAAGGACGTCCGAAGTTTTGTAGGGCTATGTTCCTATTTTCGTCGATTTGTCCGCAACTTCGCCGACATCGCTCGACCGCTTACTGATCTTTTAAAGAAGGACGTTCCCTTCGCATGGGGTATAGAGCAAGCGGACGCCTTTTCGGCTCTTATCCATCTGCTGACTACGCCACCAGTACTGGCCCATTTCGACCCAGCATCACCTACAGAGCTTCGGACCGATGCCAGTGGCCATGGAATTGGAGCGGTCCTTGGCCAACGACAGCACGGGAAGGACCGCGTGATTGCTTACGCCAGTCGTCTTCTTTCACCTGCCGAACGGAAGTTCTCCATCACTGAGCGTGAATGCCTAGCTTTAGTGTGGGCCGTGGCGAAATTCAGGCCTTACCTGTATGGCCGAACTTTTTCCGTTGTTACGGACCATCACGCTCTTTGCTGGCTGTCATCGCTAAAGGACCCATCTGGACGTCTTGGTCGCTGGGCGCTCCGTCTGCAAGAATACTCATTCGTGGTCCACTACAAGTCGGGACGCCTCCACACAGACGCAGACTGTTTGTCACGTTATCCGGTTGAAACGCCCGACTTGACAGACCTTGATTCAGACCCCTGCGTTCTCTCCATCCACGCTTTGGGTGATATCTCCACCGAACAACGACGTGACCCGTCGTTACTCTCCATTATCGAGCGTCTGACCTCTGCTCCGACAGACCCTTCCGTTCGCCTGTTCGAACTGCACGACAACATTCTGTACCGTCGCAGCTTCAACGCTGATGGCCCGGAATTACTACTCGTGCTTCCCCATCACCTGCGTACCAGTGTTCTCGAACAACTACATGACGTACCTACAGCCGGTCACCTAGGCGTCTCTCGTACCTACGATCGTGTGCGACGTCGCTTTTTCTGGCCCGGACTGTATCGTTCTGTGGTTCGCTACGTCACTGCTTGCGACCGCTGCCAACGCCGCAAGCGCCCCTCTTTGCTACCGTCTGGCCTCCTACAGCCCATTGACATACCAACGGAACCATTCTTCCGTGTTGGCCTTGACCTGCTGGGCCCGTTTCCTACGTCCACCTCCGGAAATAAATGGGTTGCAGTCGCCACAGACTACGCCACACGCTTTGCCATCACTAAAGCACTGCCGACAAGCTGTTCCACTGACATCGCTGACTTTCTCTTGTATGAAGTCATTCTTCATCACGGCGCTCCGCGGCAGCTGCTTACTGATCGAGGAAGGTACTTTCTTTCACGTGTTGTGGATGATATTCTCCGCGCCTGCTCCACTGAGCACAAGCTTACCACCGCTTATCATCCACAGACAAATGGATTGACCGAGCGTCTGAACCGAACGCTGACGCAGATGCTGTCAATGTACGTTTCGCCAGATCACCGTGACTGGGACAAAGCACTCCCCTTTGTCACGTTCGCGTACAATTCTTCACGGCACGACACAGCTAGTTTTTCGCCGTTTTATTTGCTATTTGGTCGACATCCAGCATTGCCATTTGACACGCTCCTTCCTTCGGCTGCCCCCTTGTCTACTGAGTACGCCAGCGATGTCGTTTCTCGAGCCCATGCAGCCCGTCAGCTTGCCCGTGATCGGCTGCACTTGTCGCAAGCGCAGCAAAAAGACCGCTATGACAGTCGCCACCAAAGCGTGCACTTCTCGCCGGGGTCTCTGGTACTTCTCTGGACACCAAACCGCCAAGTCGGCTTATCAGAGAAGCTACTATCACACTACCATGGCCCCTACAAAGTGTTACGACAACTTAGTGACGTGAGCTACGAGATCGCACCCCTAAACAATGCCTTTTCGACCACCTCACTCCAGACAGACGTTGTACACGTTTCCAGACTGAAACCGTATCACCCTCCTCGTTCGTCGCCGCCGTACTAAGCGCCGTGACGGCGCTTCCGCCGCAGGGGAGTGATGTTACGGTGCATCATCGACAGGAGCAAGCGTGGCACTTAGCGAAGATGAAGAAGACGCCTGTGCGTTAGGCGCTTGCACGAGAGGCAACTCAGACATCTTGTTCGGCTGCCGACTCTCGGTGGACGCTGTCCTGTAAGCCAAGACCTCGCTCCGTCACAATATCTACCAGGAACGGCCAGAACACACAAGGGTAATCTTAACGCGTGATCGTTGAGAAAAAGCTGACATTGGCAGCGTTTACCCAACCAATGTAACGACAAAAATGTCAGCGTCCCAGCAGGATTCGAACTACAGCAATCTTCGTGGCAATGAAGTATATAATCACAGAGCTACGCCAAGTCTCGCAACTACTTTTCAAATAGACACTAATCATCGTGAAGCGTCAATAGTGGTTGCAGTGCTACCTACCCAGTTTAATAGACATTACATATGTACTTCTTTCATACAGCCATCACGTCGGCTTAGCGTCAATTGTCGTGAGTTGTCATGCGCTGAAGTCGATTTATGTAGCAGTGTCCAGGGCTAACATCTTCGCGAGAATCAGCGCTTTACATCAGTTTATGGTGTTCCTAATACACATCTTTCAATTGGTATCATTGCACAAGTGCAAACAACTGCTTATATAAACATTCGCAACTCTGCAACGTATGTCTGTGCGTGAAACATTTGTATTGTACCGAAGCATAGTGGCGCCAGCTCTGTGCCAGCGTGAAAGAAGACGTTGACGTCCGTGTGTGGCTCATGCTTGCCGGGTTCCTGCCTGTACCAGCTTGTTGCGGCTAACGTTTCTGGAATAATAACCTGTGTTTTTACGCAACCTTGCTCGTTGCAGTACATATATTTCGCGTCATTTCATAGCGTGTCGCTGAATGAAAAAATTGCAACACGGTCACCTTCCCTCCGCCTGCTTCACATAACGTCGATTCCGAGGTACGTGGAATCTGCCTTTTTTTTCTATTTCACCCGGAATCTCAGATAGTGACGTTGGTCAGTGAACAAATTTTATTCGGGTTCTCGGGAACTACAGTCGCAATTGCAGGCTGCACCCACGTTGGTGTCGGGCAAGCGTAGTTCTCCGCCCGTTCACCGTCCCTTTGTACAGTTCTTAGCTGTTCCTGAAGGCTCCCGCTTCTGAGGGTTTCCTCACAGCCCTCGTATCTATTAAAACCGGCATGTCGTAACACCAAACATAGTCAGAGCTTGGACTCCAACTAGAAATACCCTTCATCCTTATGCGGGGAAAGTTGGGCGATGTTCAGAGCAAAGGGACTGTAGCGATATAAATGTTTTTTTTGTAATTTCGACCACACTCGCTCAACAAGATATCCTAAAAAACAAGGCGTGTTAAATCTTTCACTCCTTCAGAAGACGTACTTCACTTTTACCAATTTTGGATCTGCGTGTACTCAGATAGAAACCGTAGAACTATAGAACGTCAGGACGCCTCGTGCTAATATTTCCAGGCGGCCAGTTTTCCTTGTGTGTGTCCTTCTCACTTGTCCAGTATCTTCTTACTGCAAATTGGGAGTTTTCGATGCTACGAAATAATAATTTGCTAACACTATACAGAACATGTTTCAATTTACTAAACGAAATGATTCAGAAGAGCCCTAACGGAAGCAAGCACTCGGCTTATTTATTTCAAAAATGTTTGAAAATCTGCGATATTCTCACATCGTCCAATGTAAA
Source organism: Rhipicephalus microplus (assembly GCF_013339725.1). Taxonomy (NCBI): domain Eukaryota; kingdom Metazoa; phylum Arthropoda; class Arachnida; order Ixodida; family Ixodidae; genus Rhipicephalus; species Rhipicephalus microplus. The sequence continues at coordinate 120,186,452 of NC_051174.1, read as the reverse complement.
ATGCGTTTAGGCGTACACAGACAACGTCAACAGAAAATGTCAATGAACAAATTGTTTTAGGTCCAACAAACATGCAACTGAAATTCAACACTAATGGTAAACAATGGACCTTTTCTTGTTCTCTTGATTGTTGACAGAATAAAAGTGCTATAAAATTTTCGGACTATCACCGATTCCTAGAGAAGAGAAACAGCTCAAGAGCGTCGCCAAGCAATGAGTAGATGATTAGGTGGGGAATACTAAATGATATGACGTATAATAGCGGCCGCAAAGTAATAAGGAACACACGAGAGCGCGGCGAAACTTACGTATGAGTCACGTAGTGGCGAGAAGTCCCGCATCGTGAACACAGCTCTCGCCACGCGATCACAGTACGCTCGACTGCAGATGTCTAGCCGCGAGAAAGCACGTTCATGTGTTCCGTATTATTTTGTGGTCGGCTGTACGGCGTCAGAGAACATCGGCAATCCTCTCCGTCTACCTAAAAGCACGCTAAAAATGCAATCGCACATAAAATATTTCATCTAAATTTCGCCTAAAGCACGAAAGATTCGAGAATCTTCAGAAATGCTTCGAGAATGTACCCGCTGTCTCAACCTTCTCAACGAGCTCCGCCACTTTGGCGATCAAGGCAGGAGCGGGGCCAAGAGCCTCGTATGCGGCCTCAGTGCGCGGCGAATGGTCCATGCCCATGATATGGTGTGCCGCGCAAGTGAGAAGTCCCTGGTTGCGGCCGATGACGTCTTCAACGACGAACCACTCCTCGTCTACACCATCCGTTAGTGCCCGGACAAGCAACTTGGTGACGGACCTGTTCTCGCGGAAATCATCGGCTAGCAGTTCAACGAAACAGTTGTTTTCTTCCGGGTCCCAGGACACAAAAGAGACCTCGGAAAGGGTTCCACTGCTCACAATTTTATCAACCAGGAAAGCACAAATTATTGTCACCTAGACGGAGTCCGCTGAGCTGCAGGGCTCGAATACTTTTGTTCGTAGAGATCACGTCAAGAATAGCGCTGTGAGGTGGATCTCCCGATTGCGGTGTGACATCGAGATCAGGATGGTCGGAACCGATGAGCGCAAGTTCTTTAAGCGATCCAGCAGTACTCAGGCATTTGCTCAGCTTGTGGAACGTTGGGACGTCATGACAGGGTTTCCCGAGTCAGGAGGAGCTTGAGTGCTGTCACGTGGTTCCAGGAGCACACTAGGTGTATGGCCTCCACGAAAGCCCTCGGACTAGGGTGGTCCAAAGAGCTGATCGCCACACTGCGCAGCGCTTCCGGAAACTCTCGAAGCTCAGCTAGCGCCGCAGAGTCGACTAGGTAGGAGTCTTCGAGACGCACTCTACCACTCATGCCGGTTTCTCTGATGGCTTGGCAAACCTCCATCAGATTGTTTCGGGACACATCTCTCAGTGATATGATCCGAAGAGATTCGACGGCGTTGGCGACGTTGAACAGGGCCAACAGGTCGTCTGACTTGAGCCCAGCCATGCTGAGAGTGAAAACGGACAGTTCCACTCTCGCAATGGTGTCAAACGCACGAAGCCAAAGACATCGTGACTGCATGGCCACTGGGCGACCCGTCTGTTTTACGCTACTTGCTAAGGCCGGCTGGTCGGCGTTCTGGCCAGGATTTGGGTATGCACCACTGGCAACCACTGATGTCGAGGCTCCGAAGGCGCACTTTTTTACAAGACACCAGTTCGGCGAGCAGAGCCGCGCACTCGGAGTTCAGAAGGAAGCCCTTAAGTCGGAGCTGCTCGAGATCGCCACGAAGGGCGAGCGGTCCGACGATGTGCTTGAGGTCCATGCACGTTCTTTCGAGATCCGCATGAACGCCTTGCACGCTGAGAGAGGTTAGCTGCGTACCGTACGCCAAATAGCGTGAGAATATCGACACATTGTTCGGCGTGTACGAATGCAGGATGCTGACGTGCACGGACAGATCCTGAATGGTATCGTTGTGCAGCAGCTCACCAGTTAGCAGCAAGCCGCTCTCCTGGTCTAAAACGATGCCGGGCATCGAGAGACTGACGAGACACCTGGTGTCCTCGAGAAGTGTACATATGGAGTCTATCAGGAACGGCTGTACCGCGCCGCTGCAAAGGACGATCAGCTCTCGCAGATGGGTCATCATGGAGATGGTCACGAACAGGTCGTCTCGAATGCACCTGTGTAGACAAAGTGGGCAAAGAGCGGCTGGATAAGGTGATCGGAGAATGTGCTGCACAAGTGCCCAGGGAAAATAACATGCGGACTTTCAAGGCACTACACTGTCAACAGTCAAGTCAGGCAGACATGGTGTTCTAATAAATATGCACGGCGGATGATTAAAGAGGCATTTTAACACATGTAAAATTAATCGTGGGGCAACGTTAGCTTTGGAATAATCGTGCATCGATTCCGACCACAAAGCTATTTGAGTATATGAAGCGTAAGCTCCAAATACATGTGTTTTCAGGCCTTGTTTTAACAAGATAGTGACTGAACAACCTGACAAAGATCATCTATGCTCACTGCTATCCGAATGTACCCTCGCTATTTGCACTCTGGTATTATAGAAGCAGTATAATAATAAAATACGTTCCCCTTTCTCGTCTACTCTTGCTGGCGTTATTCAAGGAGTCCGCCCATTTTTTTTACTAGATACCGCAACGTTTCAGCACTGTGCTACGTCATACAAATATACTTGTACTAGCCCCTTCACTAACTCACCCCAGCACTGAATTCGCCTAAGCTGTGGTTCTAAGTTGAAGCAGAGACGAAACAGCGAGTTAACCACGGCGAACTGGCTCATGCGAGGTAGTTAAGCGTCAAGGGTAGCGCCAGCAAAAGGTAAGGGGTGCGCTAAAGCCCCCCCCCCCCCATTCCTCAAATTTCCACCTGCCATCTTTTTGTCCTGCCCCCCCCCCCCCCTATAGCGAGCATAGTAAAAAAACGTATATCTTGTCACCCTTCCTGAACCCGGAAAAACTACCCGCCCCCCTCAGAAAGTAAATCCTGGTGCGCAGCCTTATAAGCGTCAGGCTGACTTTTCACACATGGTAGTCGTGGTGAATGAGCCGCCAAAGCTCTAACATGAAGTTTCATGGGAAATAATAGATCTATTATGAAAGCAGACTACACCAGATCAGCTCTTTCTTAGGTTTCTTACATTAAATAGAAGTCCTCTCGACCAAATATTGTCCCCAAAGTCATTCCCTGTTCGAGCTCACCATCAAGTTACCAGTACATTCCGATCATGCGCGACGGCTTCGTTTTTACTGCCATCATAAGCTTCTCTGATAGCGCCCATACTTCCCAAGATTGTCCCGGTAGCCGTGCAGACATGGGCAGGGGGCGTTGCACACGGAATAGGCGCCAAATGGAACACGAACAGCTGAGCGCGTGCCCCAAGCAGTAATGTGTGCATCCAGCCATAACATGTGTGCCCTCCAGCCATCACAATAAACAGCTCCACTTCGCCCATCCGGTCTGGCAGCCCTGCGAGATTCCCCTACAGCAAGACATTTTCGCTTCCGTTTGAATTCCGATAGTCGAAACTAAGAAAAAAGTGAAACGAAAGTTACACGACCAAAAGCACTCAACACGTCCACTCGAACTCCCTATACACACTGCATCAGAACGAAAACACCAGAAAAAAATATTTCTTTATAAAGAGATGGCGCAGTGCTGCCAAGCTGGACGTACGCACATGTGAATGGTGATGACTGGACGGAGCGCACTATACCATTGCTAATGTTTGCGCCACGCGCTCGGTATTTCGTGTTTTATTTAACACTGATAGCACCTATAAAGGGAAATCTACGACACGGTATAAGTCACTGATTAACTCCCCCCCACCTGACACCCATCTAGTTTCTGGAATAGCACTACTCGAATACCTAAATCTTCAAGGCATCTCTGATGAGTGGTTCTTGCTTCCTTTAGTGAACCCGGGATCGGGTTAGTGTTATATTAAATAATGTTCTTCATCACCTAAAAACAACATCAACATCGAAACATCAGCTGTACTGTCATGCAACAATTGGCCAAGCACGCATAGCTACTCACTCGTAGTCACCGAACCAACTGCCGATGATCAGCGTCCGTAGGCTAGTGTTTCTCTCAAGGGCCAAGACGACCACCTCCTGGTACTCGCCGAGTCCACAACCTTCGATGAGAGCGTCGTTGAGGTGTAGGCTCTCGACGCATTTGTGCTTGCCCAGAAGGACGTGAAAGAGTATCCGAGCGTCGCGGCTTCGCGCTCGCTGCCTGCGGCCGCCCTTGCCCCTGTAGAAGACCCGCTCAAGGGACAGCTTTCCCGGACCTCGGAGTTCTCGCAGCTGCAGGCCGACGTGCCATAAGACGTAATTCCAACGAGACAGGTGGTCGAAGACGTGACAGACGGACGTCGGAGCACTGAGGCTGCCTTCACCAGCATCACTTTTCGCGCTGCAAGGAACGCTCAAACCGGGAACGCGTCCTTTCGAGTTCTTCTAAATCCAGCTCTTCCATCCCAATGCGTATTCTGCCGCTCGTGGTGTAGTGGGAGGGATACTGAGTAGCTAGCTGCTCAATGGCCTCTACTCAAGAAAACACGTCCGAGCAAGGAACGAGGCGGCATCTTATCGCATTGCTGACTCGCTTACAAATGCTTTCTTGATTTCCCAGCGGACACCAGTATATGTTCTCCTGGGTCTTGACGTCACATCGGATATCAATCTGGGGACGGCTGTTCAACTATCGCACAACAGCTTCAGCTCCGGGCAAGCCGCCGAAATTTGTAATACACACTTCATTGTTGCAGACGGAAAACGGGTTTTAAACAGCAGATTCTCGCGCCCAGACATTTCGCGACCAGCAGAATTATCACGATTGTGCATTCCACTGACTCAATGTCTGCGATACTTTTTCCACCCATGCGCCTACACGATATACGCGTCATATGTTTTCATTAGAATGCCAAACATTGTGCGCATATGAGAGTTGTGCAAGTGGAAAGCATTACCAATTAGACTCGCTTAGCTTGGAGTAGCAAGAATACGAGTGTCCGGCCTCTTGCTCTGGGTCTTGCATCTGGGGCTGATGTTTTTTTTTGTTTTTTTTAACTGGGTGAGTACTCCTGTAAAATGTGCCTCACACTAAAGGCCATCTTGAGGCCAGGAAATGCATTTGACAAACCTCGGGTAATTCCCCTGTCAATGAAAGTCTGGCAAAGGTCGCTCGAAAAAGGATTCGAAAATATTGCAGACCTTACTGCGGCTTTCGCGCGAACTTTCTCGGACTTTCAGTCAAAAGGCCTTTCAGTCAAAACCATATTTGACCACCCGAGAGTGGTCAAATACGGGTTTCTAGACATCAAGGTGGCATTTAGAGCAAAGTACACTTGCTTGGAGTGCTTACCCAGTTGAAAAAAAAAAAAAACTGCTTCTATTTCTATTGCACCTTTCTAAGTTGTTCAGGTGCGGATGCACGTTAAAGAACCTGAGGTAATCGAAATTTCCGGAGCCCTCCACTACGGCGTCTCTCATAATCTTATCGTGGTTTTGGGACGTTAAACCGTATCAATCAAGTTGTTCAAGCGCTATTAGCCCCGAAAACGAACACTGGCGGGGCGACCGTCAGGGTGAAGTGACGTCCCTGCGAGGACTGTCTTGCTCCACGGCCATGTATCGCATTTTTTTTTATGCCTGCCGTGTACCCGTTCTTGAACGATATGGTGGTGACAAATGCTCGTTGTTCAATGCGAATCTAGCAATGTAGAAGCCACTTTTTACACAGCTAGTGAAAGTTAAATGTACGCTACAGAAATGTACGATAATCTAATGGGCAAACTGCCACCTGAACTGTAAAAATTGTGGTGTATTATACAGCAAGGCATTAGTGGTTTTGCGGGGCTCACTTCAAGAAATCAGTGCTGAAAAGCTTTACGCTGATGATTTAACATAATTACAACTTGACGCGCACTGCGAGGTTAGACCATGTGTCCTGAATAATTAGAAGTAAAGTAAGAGTGTTTTGAAATTCACTAAATACAACGTGGTTTTTATGCAGATTATTTGGGTGATTTGACAAAATTGCGCTTTTTTGCTAAATGAGACGTTAGATGAATGTACCATTTAAAAATATTTTAATGTATCCAGCATGTTGAACGAAGGTATACAGCCACACAGCTTTCAGGTAAATCCTGAGATGTCATTGTTCTTGAATTGAACAAATATTTATTCTAAATAGCCAGTGACCGTCACTTGTGTGGCCTGTATATTCCGATTTTCATGAACTGCTGGTCCGATCAAACGCCGCGTCACAACCGGTAATGTTTAATTCACGTAGGAGCACTACTGATAACAATAATTTGAAAATCAAGCGATTGAAAGTCAGAATGAGTCATGACGATAGTTATAGCGCGAGAACAGAACGACGACAAAAAGACAAGAAGGGGACGAAGGACACGTGTCCTTCTTGTCTCTTTGTCGTCATTTTGTTCTCGCGCTGTAACTATCGTCATGTCATACCAACTAGCTCAAGCTCCCACACTTCAAAATGAGTGTTGTGAACGGTTTCTATGGCGGTCTCAGCAACGTGGCCCACGTAATAATTAAACGGTCTTCGCCTCGATGAATCAGTGTCGGGTTTCGCACGTCATATTCACATACAAGTTAATGCAAGCTCGTGTGTATTCAACTGTAAAAAAAATTAATTTGCGAGCGGGCAAGCAAACCAGTCTTTACGAGTGTAACAGCGTCATTGCTAAGATGGTGCATGAAGTTTCCACAGTTAACAGCCACTCGTTTTACAGCGAAAGCTGTTATGAGATCAAAACTCGGGTAACGCGCAGTTGTCCGCCGCCGCCGGTGTCCGTAACAACGTCGCACGACATTAGAAAAAAAAGACCTAGCATCAATAACACAGTGGGGCTCGAACCCTGATTCGCTGGGTGCCAGCTCAGTATTTAACCACTGAGCTATGCCGCTGCTTGTGCCTTAGGCAAACTTCCCTTAGGCAGGCTTGATGTCGGGAAAAGCAATCGTGTTAATACGACTTATAAAGCGTTTTAAAACGGCGAAAGAACAACCAGTCGTCGTACAATGCGTATAGCGTAACGAGTGGGCCGTCCAATGCTCCAACCCATTACAAAAGCTTGTTCTTGTTCTCCTATCTACTGTGGCGCATACCCACTCCAGCCATAATTCCTCATCGTCGTCAGTCACTGCATGAACAATTCGCACAATATTCCTTGCAAGTGTTTAGCAGATACCACGCTTCTCAGAAGAATGAGAAAAATAGTATAGTGAGTGCCGCCCTACTACCCAAGAAAATGTATTATTAATGGCCTAGTGGGTATCAAGCAAGTGTGCTTGCAGTAGTTACCCATTGAGTGTTTTGAAAAAGCTCTGAAAGGCCGCTCTTCTAGCTTTCGCGGTGACTGTGCTGCACCTTCCGTGTAGGCCTGGCGTCTTTTAGTGAAATGAAGCCCGAAATTACTGCGAGGAAATCGTGAAACTATATGACGAGTGAGCAAATACATAAGATAAACAAGTACAACACCTGCGGTGGTATTCTAGGCCAACCGCGTTGTAGGTACTTTGCATGGATGGATGGATGGTAAAGCTTTATTTCATCAGAAAGCAACTGCGGATGATTCCTTGTTAGATGGCCATCAACCCAAGGTTGACGGCGACCTGTGTGGCCCACTCCCCGACCCTTAACTGGACGACTGGGTCTGAGCTGGTCAACACGGCCTCCCAGTACTTAGCAAGCCTTGATACTTCATGCATTTCTTTTTATTTTCTTGTAACTGCGCAAACAACTTGGTAAGGAAACAATAAAAAATCGGGGGACCCTTAAGCTTCGCCTTTAAGAGTTGAACGCAATCGAGATATTCTGTTCCCAGTGCGTACTTCAAACACCTGGTGCATGAAATCTATTCGAACTTGCTATGCACCCTTCGGGCAGCAATGTGTGTGTCCTCAACAGTGAGTGACCGGCTTAAAACCATGAAGTTGTTATGATAATCTCATGTTTTGACGTCCGATGGCAATGTACGCTTGTACCACCATTATTACGACAATATTTCATGTAGTATCGTGACGCATGTATACAGGACGCGTGCGTTTGTGAGGCATGGATGTTACATTCACTACGTCTCGAAGCATACGAAGTTATCTTTTACTGTATTTTAACAAGCAGAGACTTCACTGTGTGGTAGGATACCCGCTGCTTGCCGCGCGAACGACACTGTTCGATCCCACTCAGACCCATAATTTTTTTTTCTTATTCACTTTAATTTGCACCTTTTTTTATTTTTCGGTCACACAAGGAGGCTCGATATTTCGGTCATAACCACCGACGCCAACGACGGGATTTCTGCGAAACGAGCTCATTAACGCTCTTGTGTTAAAACCGTAGACGTTTAGGCGCATTTGTCCGATACGAATAAACTTTCGGATGCGAAATTATATATATGAAAAGAACCGCTCTTGAAGAAAGCAACCTGCTGACGTAAATTGACTGACTGGTGTAAAAACCACGACGTGAATACGGGACACGCAGTAGAATAACTTTGTATTCAAGCATAAACATGTTCTTAATTGCTATTCACTGACGTCAAAATTCGGCTGCCACAGCCAAGAATCGAACATATCCGCGAGTTTAGCAACGCGACAACCCGAGCCTGATCAAAGTGTGTAAGGTGGAAAGCGGTAACCGTTGGTGATACTACTGAACAAAGGTTTTTTTTTTTCATTATACTAGGAGCATTATGGATGCTCTTTTTGTCATTTATCTGAAGCTTGAGTCAAGCGAAAACCGATGGAAAACAGCGCAACAGCGTAGGATGCGAGTTCAAGTTATGTAGGCGCGCCATGGCAGGCATCGAAGCATCCTTGCCGTGACGTCATGCAGGCATACCGCCAGGTGGCGCATCCCAACTTTTCGCGCCTAATCGATTTTTTTTTCCGCTATGAAGAATGCGCTAATCAGGTCATGCCTCCATAGAATTGCTTCCAATTTCACTAATCAAGTCTGCAGGTTAAAGAGGGCGTGCTTCTCTGACCAATTCTCCTGCCATCGCTGACCAAAGTGACTATCGTGTTTTCAGCATTACCAGCAAGATGGCGCAATGAGCGCGCGGCGGCTCTCATCTCCCACGCGTACATTGGCCCGCGGAGAGGAGAGGAGTGGACGATCTCTCGCGCGCCTTTATCTCCCGGTGGGGACGATAATACGTCTTGGCTGGCGTTGGGCATGCGCTGGAACGATTCTATTGTAGTTACGGGGCGCACAATTGTTGCACAGCCTCCGTCTGCGTAAAGGGCGCACTTTTCAGACACAGCGAAGTAACAACTGAGACGCTTCTCCACGTTCATCTGTACCTAAGAGTACGTTTCGTGCGTCATGTGTGCGTTAAAAACGCGGGGCACGTTTATATCTGCTTGGCATTCTGCGCGTGACCATCCAACTAGTTGCTATCGCGTTCGTTACTTCGCCTTTGTGGCCAAGCTGCGACTTTATGGAACGTTCGATGTTATTTTACACAAGTATGAAAACGATTACTGAGCTGGCAGATGCGTCTTCCGAAAATATTGAGAATTATTTGTATTTGGTTATCCTTTTTAGACGTGTGTATAGTGATCGCATTCATTCTGGCGCCTGCTGTGCTTTCGGAGATAACGTAATTTCCGAGTTTTTACGTGTCAAAACCGCTATGTGATCGAGGTACGCCGGATGATAAGACTCCGCAAATTAAGACGCAATGACACCACGCAGTACACTGCCCTTTAGCATTTTGAATCGACAGTCATGGAACCGGCGCAGCTGGATCGAACACGCGATTTCGGTTATGCAGCCCAGCAAGGTTAACACGAAGGCAGCACGACTTACTCTAAACGCTAACTGGTGTAGCCATGGCGATTTAAATTTATTAATACCACACAAGGTACACTATCAGATGAGTTTTGAATGTAGTACGTTCAGTTCTTACAAATCCCTTTACCCTTAAAAACCTTAGCGGCAGTGCCTGAACAAAAAAAACAGCATGGATTATTTCTGGACCACGGCAAGGCAACATCCAAAGTGATTTAATAGCTAGGCTTTATCGTCCCAACACTACCTTAATATGAACGACTCCGTAGTGGAGTGGTTCGGAAATTTCTACCATCTAGGGTTCTTTCACGGGCACATTTTCGCCTCAATCGAAAGTAAATGTGGCTGTTGTGGCCAGGAGTCAGTCTAAGTTCAGGGTAGAGTCTCATATTTGCGGAAGCGCGCTTAATAACTATGAAATAAAACTATGAATTATGCACCTAATGCCTTTGTATTTTTTCAACAGTTCTGGAATCATTAGAGTTTCAAAATTAAAACTAGAATGAGTTTTGTCACTCAGAGCAACAAAGCCCCAGCGATCCATACGAACTGTTAACTCCCATTCCAGGCTGTTAGCACAGGACTATATTTCCAACAGGGCCTAATTTTGTCAAGCAATTTTAATATCGACGCATCACAGCCTGCTCAGACAAGTTTAGAATAAAGTACGAAGAGGTCAGGATAGTTTCACGTGCAGTGCGAAATTTTCTGTGAAACTAATCGTTCCTATAGAAATAACTATAACAGAGGCAAGCATATCAAGTCAGTAAGAACTTTTATTTCCAATATTCCTAAAAATTACGTGAGAGTCTCACATCGTCGAATACAGTGCGCGGTTTGGCTTACATGAACGAGGTGAGAAGGTGATGACGATAAGCATCCGCAAGACTTTTAGAAAAAAACAGAAACGCATGAAAACTAAAATACAGTACCCACTCATGCCACCTCTCTTCAATGCGAGTCACGTCGTGAAAACCCCGGGACTTCATCCCTAGCGAGATGACTACAGTGTAAATAAAACAACTCAAGAAATACATCACTGGCTGCGAGATCAATGGCAAGTTATGGGCATAAGAATGGCATCCGAGAACACGGGTTGCTCTCTTCGTCACTACTGGCGAAGTTTGCTAAAAACACGTAAAAGCTCTCCGAGCACTAACTAAAAATTCGTAACTATTCACAAAATATTTAAAATGGACAGTAAACTTTGGGTCGAAATGCCGACCACACAGGAACGCGAACGAACGCTGTACAATATCATGGGGAATTGGTTTATAGCGTCCATTTTGGCAGCGCTGGACGGCACCAAAATTGTGGAGGAAGAAACAGACAGGACAGGAATGGCTCTCTAGAAAGAGCGACAGGACGATCAATTGTGCAGTCTATGTGCTCATTCGTATTCTAGCGTGATGGTGTCTCTTGCGTCACGTTTCTTTTTTTTTTTTTGTTATCGAGCATGCACCAGCTAGCACAACAGTGAGTACAGAAGTCAACAAAATCATCTAAAACGCTGGAATAGTGCCCTCCTTATTCCACCAACGACGTTTGCCAATTGCACCTGGTTCCAAGAAACCTTAAGCACCGCACGCATGGCCGCTAGATATATATTCTAAATCACGTGCTATGTAAATCAATTTTTCTTGATATGCAAGGTGTTTGAGCATGCCATTCTAACGTTATTGACAAGTGTGTTGACCATTGTACAACTATTCTAAGATGCTTTCAATGGCACACATCTCTTCCAGCTCTTCCCCAAGCTGCTGGACTCTCTTCCTCAGAAAAGGACTTTCCGAGACGACTCCATGGGAAGCCACGCAACGCGGCACGTCTGTTCCGTGGACAACATGGTACGCCGCGCACGTAATGTAACCCAGGTTGCGACCGACGACGTCATCGATGACGAACCTCTCACGCTCTTTGGCAGCACTCACCGATTCCGCCACATACAAGTAGACGATAAAGTCGTTCTCGCGTATTTCCCCGGCAAGGAGCTGAACAAAATCATCGTTTTCGTTCGGGTCCCAAGAAGTGAAAGAGAACCCGTACAGAGTCTCGCTGGTGACAACTTTCTCGGCTAGGAACCACATGTTGGCCTGACCCAGGCGAAAACCAGTAAGGCGCACCTCTCCAATGCCGTTGTTAGCGAAGATCGCGTCGAGAAGAACGCTGTGAGGGTCCTTTCCGGGTCGAAGGGTATGCTCGAGATCCGGCCGATCGTAACCGATGAGAACGAGTTCCTTCAGCGTGGCACTACCTCGAATGCATTTGCTCAGCTTGTGAATTGTGCGGACGTCAGATAGGACTTCCTGCGTGAGGAGGAGCTTGAACGCTTTAATGGGGTACCAGGCACACGCCAGGTGGACTGTGTCCCCAAACAACTTTGGACTCGAGCATGCTACGGAGCTGACAGCCACTTTACCTAACGCTTGGGGAAACTCACGAAGCTCGACTAGCGCCCCGTAGTCGACAAGCTGGAGACCTTCAAGCCGGACTCGACCAGTCATTCCAGTTTCCCGGATGACTCGGCAAACCTCGCTCAGATTTTGCCGTGGCACGTCTCTCAGCGAGATGACCTGTAGAGATTCCATGGTGACGGCTGTGTTGAAAAGAGGCCACAGGTCCTGCGGCCTCAAGCCCTGGAAGCTTAGCGCTAAGAAGGACAATTCCATTCGCGCAGTGTGGTTCAAAGCCTGAATCCAGGCACATGTTGACTGTGTGAATGCGCAACGATTCGTTTGCTGGCCTTTCTTAGGTCCGTCGTTGCCTCCCCGTTCGGGCGTAGGCTTGGGTTTCCACCGACAGCCGCTGATGTCGAGGCTTTCCAAGCTCCCGTCTGTCTGAGACACGAGGCTAGCGAACAGAATCGCGCAATTGGAGTTTAGCAGGTAGCCAGCGAGACGGAGCTTCCTAAGTTTCCCGCGGACGATGAGTGGGGCAATAATGGCGAGGAGATCCGCGTATGTGCTCTCGGGATCCGAAGCCTCAACTTCCACGCTCAGGCTTGTTAGCAGCAGGCTGTTGCTCAAAAAGCGGGAGAATCGGGAAAGTCCGCTCGGCAGGTACGAGTGCACGATGCTGCCGTGTAGGGATAGATGCTCGACCGTGTCGTTTCGTTGTAGCGCGATAATTAGGATCTTTCCATTTTGCTCGTTGAAGACGAGGCCAGGCAACAACAGAGTGGTCAGGCACACTGTGTTCACGAGAAGCAGACAAATCGAGTCCAGCAGGACCACGGGCACCGCGCCGCTGCCCAGGATGACCAGCTGCCGCAGGTTTATCATCGTGGAGACGGCTCTGAAGAGATCCCCTCGAATGCTCCTGCACGGAATGGCGACAATTTAGCTGAATGCGCTAGTGCTTTACTTACCCGAATAAGTTCCGGGCAAGGCGCGAGTTGGAACTGATGAAAATTCCTTTAATGGCGTTGTCGCTAGTGCTAAACTTTCCGCGAATTGGACTTATCAAAGATGCGACTGCGCTTAACAGCACAACACCACTTGACAAAAGTACTGGCTCTCCAGCTGGCCCATGTTGAAAACGTTTGCCTCTGAATGTTTTACTGGGGATTTTATCCGGGCGGAACAAGTCTTTCAGAAACGAAATTGGCTCTTGTTCAGAAAAAAAGAGGCAAGGCCCCGCTCGTGCCTGTGTTATGCCGTGAACCCATCCCATCCAATCATATCAAGATTCCTTCTGGTGAAAGTTACTCTAGTAAATTTTACCACGTTTGAACTGTCCTGACGAATCTCCTCTGTGCATTTGAGAGCAATAGTAGTTACTGAGTTACTTTGTGGCCACTCCATGTGCTTTCACCGAGCAGCTGTTCGAGGGCCACCTGTAATAATCTCAGCGTTAGAGTTTCGCCAACTCAATTCTTCACAGTATGGTGTTTGTAGTTTTTTTATGCATGCTTATCTTCATGAAGCGCGCCTATAAACACAGTATGCTATTTAAACAGCCCAAGAAACAGCATTCCGGATGTAAAGGTGAATTTATATCTTCAAGGAAACCACTACTTGACTAGAGCTAAAGCATTGATTAATGAGCACGCATACAAGGCGCTAACGCGTAAAAGTGGTGCGTGCTCAGTGGACAGGCATTAAACTAACGTAAACCTAATGAGCGGCATCTGCTCAAACAACAGAAGAAATCAGAGGCAACAGCTTTGCGAAGAAACTTCTCGCGCTGAACACAAGTCTCCGTGATGACACCTTTGCCACCTTGTCTTCTGCAATTAGCACCAGTCATATTGAAAATCTTGACCGTAAACGTATTTATTGGCCTCGTCTCCATTGCTAACACATCACGCAGAGCTAAGAAACTACAACGATTTATATTTGGGCGCGCAATTTCGCATACGAGCTTGCCTTGTGTTGTGCACTGCAGTGCATACTCCACAAACCTAATTACTCCTTGCATACCAGCTTGTCTTGTGTTGTCACTGCAGTGCATACTCCACAGACCTAACTACTCTACAGAATAGCATTCTGGCCTCTTATAACGGGCTGACAAAAAATTAGCCCATATAAGACAATCGCCTATAGAATGCGTACAAAGCCACTTCTGAAGCTCCCTCGAATGGCTCCCGTGAAATTCCAAGTGCTTTACATTCACGTTTTGCTTTCCCGGGCCAGATATTATCCAAGGACATCTACGGTTTGGCTAGGCGAACACAACGAATCCAAATAACAGACGCTTTCAGCCTCTACTAATTAGACAACAGGCGGCCAATTAATTAGGCGCTGACAGAGCAAGCACAGCGTACTGACCTGTAGTCGCTGAACAGACTGCCGAGAAACAACGTCCGTAAGCTCGTGTTTTCCCAGAGTGGCGAGACGACGCACTCCCGGTACTCGCCGAGTCCGCTGCCTTCGATGAGGACGTCGTCGAGGTGCAGGCTCTCGACGCAGCTGTGCCGAGCAAGGAGGACGTGGAAGATAATCCGCGCGCTGCGACGGCACGCTCGCTGACTGACACCTCCACTGCCTCCATAGACAAGCCGTACCAGGGACAGCTTGCCTGGACCACGGAGCTCTCGCAACTGCAAGCCGACGTGCCATAGCAAGCGGTTCCAACGGGAGAGACAATTGAGGATGTGACAGAAGGACGTCGGAATGCTGCGGCCATCGTCGTCACCACCACCTCGAGCGCTGCAAGGAATGTTCAGGTTCAGTCCTGGGAAGTCGCGGTCATCAAAACGCAGCTGTTCCTCCCTGATCTGTTTCCTGTGGCCCATGCCGTGATGATCTGTAGCCGCTGGAGAAAACGCCCTTGCGTTGCTCGAAAAAAAAGTGGCCGAGCGAAAAACCAGACCACAGCTCTCCCCAGTCCTAAATCATACAGAGCTTGCCACTCTCGCCCTGCTCGAACAGCGAATGGTGGATTACACTGGCGACGTCTACCGACTACGTATGGTATACGAGATAGCCCACATCTTATCATTCATCATTCGGTGGCAACGCATGCATAGATTGGAGCTATCTCAAGCCACGCATTGCTGATATAAACGTCGTTTATGCAGTGTAGAATTCGCGGCTCTGTCGCTCTAAAGAACCGTGGTGGGCTCGGTGCATTATTGAAAGCGTTTCTGCGCGAACGAGACGTTACACAAAGAAGAGGACACATACAAGCGCTGCCTAACACCTTGAGTTCATTAAATGAAATTTCAACCACCTTAAAAAGCAAGAAAGCGTGCACAGAAATTACCTGTTTTCAAAGAACTCGTGCAGCTTACGTTGTTCACAATCTAGAAAGCGAACAGGCGACTCAGATATGTCTACTTTTTCCGCACTAGTGAAACTTACCTATTTCACAATCTGGAAGGTAAACAGGCGGCTGAGATGTGCAATTTTTTCACATCTTGAATGGAGTACGCATATCTCAGCCATCTGTTTTTCGTGTAAATTGTGAACAACGTAAGTTGTACGAGTTCTTTGAGTAAAGGTAATTTCTGCGCATGCATTTTTGGGTGTCAAGGTGGTTCAAATTTCCCTAAGTAAACTTGAGTTGTTAGTGCTCGTTTACATCCTCTTCTTTGTGCTTCGTTGCGTTCGCTCTGAAGAGTTTTAATGCATCAGTTCCAACTCGCCAACCTTTCTACTTCCCGGGCTCTATGCACGTGTACTTTTTGGGGAGGAGCTTCTCAAGGCGTAGGCTTACCTGCCGTTGTAATTGTCTGTCGTAGCCACCCCTAATACTACAGACTAGATGGCGCTTGCGTCATTGTTACTCGAATGATTCACTAGATGGCGCGGAGACGCGCGCTGCGTTAAAGTTCAAGAGACTTTACGCTGCGTTTGAAATGCGAGCGCAATCGCCAGTACTCGTATTGATCGGACAGGCAAGCAGGCAGACGGACGGAGCCACTCATGCACCATCATTTACTTCGTGGATATGGCGTAATAGCTTTGCCCATTCGATATCGTTCACTTCGTGGACATGGTGCGTCTTTTTTTTTTCAGAAGTGGAGACAAGTATACTTTCCTGCGGTTTGCGATGTCGTAATCAATACAAAGCTGCTGGCCGTTTGAATGCCGTGCTATCGCCGCGGCTTTAAACGAAGTGTACAATGACAGGTGCTTCTTATCCGCATAGACGAAAAGCTGTAGTTAGCTGCAGATTGTCGCAATCGAAAAAAAAAGACACGTTTCAATGGATGTACCTCGTATTTTACCGCGATAGCGTTGAAGAGCTAGTTCCACAAAATTTTTATTGCCGGTGTTGGCGGCGTCTTTGGTTGTGCACGAAAAAAAAAACAGCGTTGGCCGTGAGCAAAAACTCGAGATAGGTAGATGCATCATCTACCTATCTATCAGTGTATCATCGGTAGTGTATCATCGCGTTGCCCTTATCTATTGATTTGACAAATACTTCTGCATATCCCACGCTCTGTTTTAGGGTTCAGTTTAACACCAGAAATCCCACTCACTTTCTGTGTTTCGGCTCTTAAATATTGCCACAGGGATTTCTGTGATGCCCTTTGCTATTTCATTCCATCCACAAACATAAACGATTTCTATCCTTTCCCTAAGAAATATACAAATGACAAAGATACGAAAAATCCTCGACGTGCTATTCGAAAATTGCGTAAATGCTTGTGTTCTTAGAGTCAATGTTTATTATGGTCAGGTTACCACAAATCCTTCGGACCTGGATGCCGAATCGCACAATGCTTGCAGCTGCAACCACTGTGCGATTAATATTTATATACTTCCTCTTATTCTCTCTCTCTATCTTTCTCCTTCTCTCTCTTTCTTCACTTTGTCGCCCTCAAACTAGCGTATAAACGGTCAGATGCCCTGACCTTGGCTGAACGCCCATAGTGGGTAAGTACCATACTGAAAGGATGTCGTCATCATCATTGCGCCAGTGCCATTCTTGGAGCATTTTTCGAGGGTGGTGACCAGTCGTGCGTTGATCCGGTGAGTCTACATCCAAACGCGCCATGCGTCCCCCAAGCAATACTTTTTCTTGCATGTCGACTCCATCCGTAGTACAGGGTTAGGGTGCCAAGGTAAAAAATCTAGTTTATACGGTCAGGAGTTTATCATAACGTGCCCGTTTACACAGATAAGGTGGAACGCTGAACGGTTGAGCTCGCAGTTCGGCTTGAGTGCTGGACGATTCGGTGCAATGGCACTACGTGTCTTCCCCGCTCTAGCTGTAGGATAGCTGCTGCACACAATATTCGTTTACTGAGAGGAACAGCGCAAAAAAATGGGGCGGAGAAAGATTGAACACGCGACACAAGCGCAGACGAACAACTGCGTGTAAATTTATTACACCTTGAAATATATAGCTGAAAGCAAGAAGAAAAAAATCATCACGTGCACATAAGAGTGAAAGGCAAAAACGAATTTGCCCCGATTCAAATCTGCCACGAGAAAAAAGATGATGTTTTTTAGTAGTTAACTTGTGCACTTTTACTCGTGGCACATTCGTTTTTGCCTTTCGCTCTTATGTACACGCGATGGTTTTTGTTTTTGTTCCTGTTTTCATATATATATTTCAAGGTGTAATCGATTTCCACACAGTTGTTCGTCAGCACTTGTGTCGTGTGTTCAATCTTTCTCGGTCCCGTTTTTTTTTTTTTTTTTGCGCTGTTCCGTTCAGTATCATTTACCAACTAGCCCTTCAGAAAACCTTTCTGCAATATTCACTTGCTGATGCACTCGTATGAAGGTGCTAAAGCACCGGCCTGAAGAGGCTGCGACTCGTCGATCCCTGCCAGCTTCCCCTATAGGCTGCTCTCACATCACTGAAATCAGCATGTTGGTGAACTGCACAGTACACGCACGGTTTGTGACGCGATGTGTTAATGGTTGATTTTCTTTATATGTCGTTTAACGTCCCAAAACCATCATATGATTATGAGAGAAGCCGTCGTGGAGGGCTGCGGAAATTTCGACCACCTGGGGTTCTTTAACGTGCACCCAAATGTGAGCACACAGGCCTAGAACATTTCCGTCTCCATCGGAAATGCAACCGGGATTCGATCCCGCGACCTACGGGTCAGCAGCCGAGTACCTTAGCCACTAGACCAACGCGGCGGAACTGAGGTGTCAATGGTATTATTTCTATGTTCTTTCGTTATTTATGGACAGATTCTAACGGAAATTTTGGTGGTGACATCATTGTCACATTGAAGAAGTTCAAAAGAGATGTAATTAAGCTGCCTTTGCGTCACCAAGGTCGCCATGTTGGTGAAACAAGTACGCTATTTATAGTTACGACGGTGGCGTCTTAGTAGCAAAAAAAAATTGAAGCGGCACCTGAGACTTACACTCAATCAATGCAGGCTTCGTGTGCGTCAGTAAAAGTAATTTCTCAGATTTCACGTGCCCAAAAAAATAAACTATATTACCAAGAGGGACACCGTAATGGAAGGTCGGGGAAAATGCGTCCATCTGGTGCTAACATGCGCCGACATGTCACAGCACATGGTTTTCTAGAACTGCGCGTCCATTCTTGCAACCGCCGCGGCCGGCGTCGAACCCGCGACCTGGTTCTCTCTGCATGGTCAATCACGAACATCGGACCGACAATAGGAGAATAACTTGTTAATTCCTCGAAATCAATGATTCTATGAATCACCTGACCAACGGCCCTCTATGGAAGTATTTTGGTAGAACTAAACGTTACCTATACGCCAAATCATATTAAACAGTTATAGGCCTACCTTATGTCATTTTGGTTGAAAATGATTGGAACAACGTTTCACTTAAACTGCTGCATTACCATCGTGTGTGAGTTTTTTAGGCACCCTCCCCTGTTCTCTGGCTCATAGCCCAGACACTTTCCTTTTTTCCTGGCAGCCGCCATGAGCAGATACAGCCTTTGCCTTTAGGTCGATGTGATTCGCACACACTGGGGCTCCCGTTTTGCAAGCTGACTTATATTGCTTACCTTCCTTTTTATTACGCTACTCCATATTCCGTGTCACGCAGCGATGCTTCTCGCACCATACAAAAAAGTCATTCAACTTCTTTTTCCAAGTCCCACCTAGCCCAACATATGACTTTCCTTAAAGGGACACATAAACTCTCTTTGGAGGCTTTTTATACTCCCTTAGAAGAGTCGTGGGACCCAAAATGGAGTAAACGTCATACGTGTTCCAAGCAAAGATTAGACGAAAAGAGTGAAACATACACTTTTTTTCTTAAACTGTGATCTGCAGAGGTGCCAAATTTATTTTTTCCTGAACGAATCTTTCCTCCAGTAAGTTTAAGCTGCGCGGTATCACAAGCATTGATTGATATGTGGGGTTTAACGTCCCAAAACCACTATATGATTATGAGAGACGCCGTAGTGGAGGGCTCCGGAAATTTAGACCACCTGGGGTTCTTTAACGTGCACCCAAATCTGAGCACACGGGCCTACAACATTTCCGCCTCCATCGGAAGTGCAGCCGCCGCAGCCGGGATTCGAACCCGCGCCCTGCGGGTCAGCAGCCGAGTACCTTAGCCACTAGACCACCACGGCGGGGCGCGGTATCACAAGCAACAGAGCAAACACACCGTCTAACTATCGGCACATTTAACTTAATCTGGAGGTTCCGTTTGCGTATACCATAAGTAATGCTGCATCTTTTCGAAGTTCATTTTTACTGCGATTCAGAGGGTGTTTTTCAGAGTTTGTTTTTCGGCGAGAATTCGTATTATAACGAAGCTAATTCTTGTATATGTCCTATTCTCCGAAGTTCGGGGTTTGATTTTGCACTATTCGCAATGCTCGAATATTTCAGGTGAAGCGATATCTGATCGCGAAAACATTAAAACACACCAAGTGTACTTCAGCTGCCAGGAAGGTTTGAACGCACCAGCACTATACACGTAAGTACAATTACACGATTACAAAACTTCTGTGTTTGTATTGCAACCTCCAAACGTTGTTAGGCACAATAATAGGGGGTATTCATGTGCATTTAATGGTAGGAGCGCCAGTCAGCCCCACCATTAGCCGTGACGGCGAGTGCAGAACACTTGTTTCCTGCCTGTTGGCGTCACATAGCACGTCATCTCATTACGAGCTGTCACCAGACCAATACTCGCTCGCACACTACTTTTAATTATTAAGTCCGCCAGAACGAGACCCTTGCTATGAATGAAGGAAAGAAGCGACAAATTTAAGTTCGAGCTTTTTTTCTTGTTTAGGCACAATGAGAACTAACAGACAAAACTGCCAAAAAAAAGTATATGGGATGTCATTAGCACTATGTGTGGCGTTATTCCGAAGGAAAAAAATTTACTTTTCTTTTCAGAACCGCTTAGAACTGACGGTGTAGAACATGGTATTTCGATAAAGCAGAGGACAAGGTCGTATTGTCCGTTTAAAGTCAGTGCATCAGATAAATCTGAACTGTCCAAATTCTTATTGGCACTATTTTATCAGATGTTTTTTTTTACTTTTCTGAAACCGCGAAGCTCTAACCATGAGATAAAGCAAAAACATTGCTCGTCTCAGTGATGTAACACCGCGAGTCTTGCTCAAATAGAAGTACCATTCCTGTTGGCAGGTTCACCAGGTTGTCAACGACGTATAGCCTTCTATGGCTTACTACGAGACTCCGCAGAGCTACGACCCGTACTATGACCCGTATTACGCCCCTTACTACGCCCCGTACAACTACGACCAGGCGGCTACTACCTCGCCTTACACCCAGTCGACGTACGACTCGACGGCCACAGCCATATCCAGCGTCACCAAAGGTACGAACGAAACATGGCAGCTCTAGGACAGCGGGTTCGTCCACAAACTTAAACAGATTTTACTGCTGAATTATCAGATCTTTCGTAAGTACCAATTCATTACGCGATTAAAATGCATAACTTAACACGGAGCAACGTCAAATGCCGGCATTAAAATTACTAGGCAACGCAAGCCGACAATAGCAATCCTTGGTCCATCATCAGCGAGCACTAGCTGGTGTTCCAATACATACTGTAGGCGGTTACACAGCTAAGCCGGCAGTGGCCGTTTAAGTTACCCCGTAACCAACAAAATAGACAATTTCGCGAAGACGGCATCAAAGACAAATTTTAATACAGGCTGCACTGCTGTCCAAACGAGATGGCCGTCGCATGAAAGATTAAACACTTTCCGCTAATGTTGGCAGCTCGTTTTGTACGCTGCCATCCGTGTCTGCTGGTTGTACTGGCATTTTCATCCGGTGTACATACGTATTCTCGGGCAGTGGCTGGATCGCAACTCAAGGTTTATTTGCTTCACTCAATACCGCGAACGAGAAGCGTTAGGTAAGCTTAGTTTAAGTTATGCTCTTCTTAAGGAGCAAATATCCTTCTTCAACGATCAAGCTAAATGCACTGATGGCTTTCTTTTCTAATGTGCTAACGTTATAGGGAACAACTGGTCAAAATTTCCGAGGGTTTGTGTGAAGCCAACCTATTCCTTATAGGTTCGTTACCATACTTACTGAGATGATACCGGATATGTTGGGTTGATTAGGTATTGAATGCTGGCTATAGTGCTAACAATCAATGCAACTGAATGCTTAATCTCGCAATCAACGCTAAATCGCTGCTCAGTATTTACGGGACTTTTCTTTTTCAGATGAAAAGGTCTCTAAGTAAGTATGGAAAGTCGGCTTGGTGAAAACTTGTCCCTCAACATATCACTGTTTCTAACCTTAAAGTGAATGAATTAACTGTTAGGTTCTGGCAGCTAACATACAACTGACTTGCGTTAACGTTTGTATGATCTACAAATGGCACCAAAGCTTACCCGACTCTACGACACGGGCGAAGATAGCATGACTTTCCCATTTCACAGGTTCTAGTCAAGAATTGGGCCAGTGGAAGAGAAGGGGGAGAGGGTGTACAAGCAGTCTATGTGGATTAGACCGGGGCGTAATTATTTGTGTGTTCCTCAACACCATCCTTTAGGTGTGTACATGTATTCATAATACAAACTGAAACTACAGTAAGCAAAGGGAGCGCTGACAGTAGCAACTGGCATTAGGTTATACAATAGCGCAGCGAGGAGGCACCGAGCGAGAACAGCGGCAGCGCCTCTCCACAGCGGACAACGTAGCTTGACGTCACGCCTGCTAGACGGGCTCTGGCAACTCAAGGTCATCGCAGTGCGATGAATGACCTTGGGAGGCATTCATCAATAGAGCTTTCGCTTTGAGACGTCTTCTCACATGTCTGTGTTTGTTTAGGCTCTCAATCTAAGAACCGGTGTTTGTCTTGCGCAGAGGGGGTTTCCAGGCACTCTCCCTGGTGATTACCCTTTCGGCCATCATCTTGTTCATGCTTATAGGCGCAGTGACCACGCTCATCCTGCTGACGTTAGGTGAGTCCTAGTTTCGGTGTCTTTGTCATTAGCATGTTTCGATGCGCACTGTATAGGACGAGGACTTCTACGATAACCTCCGATGTGTTGTTCGGGCTGATTTCGTTTTACGTCAAAACTGTAGGTGCCAAGGTTAAACGAATGTCGGTAGGCCGGCTCTCCCAAAAGCATGTGTCACACAAGTTGGATAAAGCCAACTATCCACCTGTGCTGCACTAAGACCCGTCATGGTGGTCTAGTGGCTAAAGCACCGGGCGGCTGAGCCACAGATCTCGAGATCGAATCCTGGCCACGGCGGTCGCGTTTTTGATAAAAGTGAAAGTGCTTGAGGCACGTGTGCTTAGATTTAGGCGCACGTTAGAGAGCCCCAGGTGGTCGAAATTTCCTGCGACTTCCACTGCGGCGTTTCTCATAATCATATAGCTGTTTAGGGACATTAAGAACCAACGGCTATTATCATGAACTGAGAAGCCAAAGTCCACAAACAAGAATATTTGTGCGAAGACTTGCTGTATCTTTCTGTACGTTTCCCAAAAATTCCGTGAAATTAGGTACCCCTATTGAAAATTCACAGTCGGCTGCACTGATTCACTGGTCATCAACTTTCACCGAGAGGGATTGCTCCTTGCTCAAACCAGCGATGAACACCAGGACCATTCATTTCAGTTTTACTGGTCGACCACCTCTACAGGGTGTAAAGGAAATAATATTCATTTGCAATTATCTTTTCATTTTCATCGCCTTAGTTGATTTCCCGTTTTGGATATTCATTCTGTTGCGCTTACCAGGCAGTTTTGAAATACAGCACACAAATATTTGCGTTAGCACATGTCACCACTGCACAGTACATGCGTAGTACGCTATCCTCTCGTGGTAACCCGTTAAGTTAACCTAACCTAACCTAATCTAACCTAACCTAACGAACGCTATCTTTGCGCACGCTGTTGTAAAACTCCATATACCGTCCATCGATTAGATGTCTTGAACAAATGTGTCCTTCCCAGCTCACCTTACCATTTTACAGTCAACGAGTAGTACAGTCAACGCACGAACGATTATGCGACATTATGAAGCGGCCATAATGACGCACCGATACCTTAAACGTTCGTGCTGCATATAGTGTGCGCGTTTCAGAGCAGTCATGCCACACTCACGTAAGAATGGGCTCTTTCGCAGGCACCCAGTCATCTAGCGAGACAACCGAGGCAGACTATCAGGACATCAGTAGCATACCGAGCGGCGGTGGTGCCATTGAGTTGTTCGTCGGCAGCAAAGACACCCAGAATTCCACTGACACAGAAATTCCTCGTTCGCCCGCTACGTCTACACCAGTCACACTGCCGAAAAGTAGGTCTATCATTATCGTAGGTTCTAACTATCTATTTATATATCTATCTGTCTATCTATCCATTGTTCTACTTATCTATATATCAATCGATCTACTTATCTATCTATCCAGCTATCCAACTATATGCCTATCTATCCGTCGATCTACCTACCTACCTACCTACCTACCTACCTAACCTACCTACCTGCCCGCCCGCCCGCCCGCCAGCCCGCCCGCCCGCCCGTCTGTCTGTCTGTCTGTCTGTCTGTCTGTCTGTCTGTCTGTCTGTCTGTCTGTCTGTCTGTCTGTCTGTCTGTCTGTCTGTTTGTCTGTCTGTCTGTCTGTCTGTCTGTCTATCTATCTATCTATCCTGTAGCGAAGCCTCCGAACTATGAAATGGGTCGAACTCTTGAGTACCTTCTGGTGGGGCTACCCAACAAGGACGCCGCTCGCGCTGAGAGCCCGTGCTTGGCTGTAACTGTCGCCCTTGTATATTCTCGCTCGTTGCCGGCTAATAAACGCCTTAACAATTTGGTGGAGAGTGCTGCGATCCCTGTCTATGCCTTTGGAGCTACGATCACGTACCCTGCCATCTACTATGTACTACGACGCTTCTCAGCAAACGCCTCCTCCAATGCCACCCTCTTGTCCCGGTGTCCCCAGAATCCGCGATCCACCCATCTTCACTGGCACTGATGGCACTGACGTGGAGGACTGGCTCGCCATTTACGAGCGCGTGAGCGTCCCCAACAAATGGGACGAGGACGGCAAGCTGACCAACTTGGTGTTTTACCTTGCCGGTGTCGCCAGTTTGTGATACAACAACCACGCGTCCGATTTTGCCACCTGGTCCGATTTCAAGACCGCAATCGTCAACGTCTTCGGCCGCCCTGCTGTTCGCAAGCTGCAAGCCGAGCAGCGCTTGCGTGAACGTGCTCAGGAGGCTGGTGAGTCATTCACCAGCTATATTGAAGATGTCCTGGACCTATGTAACAAATCCAATCACACCATGTCCGAGTCTGACAAGATCCGAAACATCATGAAAGGCATCGACGATGATGCCTTCACGATGCTACTCGCCGAAAACCCCGGCACGGTGGCTGAGGTCATCACACTGTACCAGAGCTACGAGGAGCTCCGCCGGCAGCGTTCGATGACCCGACGCTCCCCACCACGAGCTGCAACGCTTGCTGGCTTGGAGGCCAGTTGTGACCAAGTGGCGTTGATGGCAGAACTGAAGTCCTTTATCCGTGAGGAAATCGCGCGTCAGTTCTCCCTCCTGCCCTTTTCCCAACAACCTGCTGTTCAACAATCGGCTACTACCCTTCTCCCTCCCATCCGCCGAGCGATTGAACAGGAAATAGCGGAGGTAATGCCTGCTTACCACCCCCAACAGCCTCCGGCTCCTGCGTCCCTGAGTTACGCGCAAGTGGTCGCCAGGCCGCCCCAAGTCGTTCAAGCACCCGCCCCTCTGACCTACGCTGAAGCTGCTGCACGACCTCCGTCCTTTTCAGCGGGTATGCCCGCTACGTATGTTGACGTAACCCCTCAGCCTCAGCTTCAGTCCACCATGCAGCCACCGTTCCGTCCATCAGCCCTTGCGACATGGGTGAGACCTACCCAGGTGAACAGATGGCGCACACCCGACAACCGGCCCATCTGCTTTGCCTGCGGTTACGCCGGTCACGCGGCCCGTTATTGCCATCGCGTGGCCCGTTATTGCCATCGCGTACAGCCGGCTCCAATTTCTTCACCTGTTGCTGGCCAACTCAGCCGTCCTTATTGCGAAGAACCGCCGTCTATGCCACCTCGATCTCGCCCAGGTCCATCTCGAAGATCACCGTCTCCACGACGCCGTTCCCTGTCTCCCATGCGGCCAAGTGCGGCAGCTCATGAGCGGGAAAACTAGTCGTCGCAGTCCCTGAGGCAAGGACTGCGACGCTATCGCAATGTGAAAGCCCTCAGAGCAGCCCCTCGAATGTCATTGACGTGCTTGTGGACGGTGTTTGCGCATCGGCTCTTATTGACACTGGAGCTGCCGTATCAGTTATGGACGAAAAATCTGCCGCTTACTTCGAAAAGTGACGACGCCACTTTCTGGGTTATCCCTTCGTACTGCAAGTTTGCACCGGATTCATCCTACAGCAGGGTGCACAGCTTGCGTTGTCATCCAGGACGTTCTGTATGTCGCCCAGTTCATCATCATTCAGGCATGCTCTCATGACGTCATCCTGGGATGGCACTTTCTCTCCCGCCATGACGCCGTCATCCATTGTGCCGCCGCCGAAATTGAGCTCTCACCCATCTCGCATTTGACGCCAGAAGACAGTCCCCCGACACTGAGCAAGATTCTAACGAAAGACGATACAACAGTGCCTCCAAACTCGACGACGGCTGTGTCTGTCTACTGCGCTGGTCTCTCCGACACCATTGAACTTGTTTCGCCATCTGACCGCGCTTGCAGCAGGAAAGGGTTGCTAGTACCTTTCGCGGCCGTGCAGGTCAACCGGGGCAACACTGCTATTTTTGTAACCAACCCGTCCCCGTACGCTGTTACCTTGCTTCGAGGGGAATGTCTCGGCAGAGTTGAACCAGTCGACGACGCACAAGTCCTGGACGTACCCAATGACACGCGCGCTCCCAGGTCGTGTACCATCAATGCTGTTTCCACTTCTGCTTCGTCGTCTGCTGATGTATTTGGCCCCTCCATCGCTGACAACCTTACGGCCGTACAGCGTTCCCAACTTCTGGACCTGTTACAAGAATATCGTTTTTCTTTCGATGTTGGGCGAAGTTCTCTCGGTCGCACGTCCGTTGTTACGCATCGCATCGACACTGGTGCCCATCCACCTTTACGGCAACGTCCATATCGCGTGTCGCCTGCTGAACGTCGAGTAATTAATGATCCGGTTGACGATATGCTCTGACGCGACGTTATTCGGCCCTCCGACAGTCCATGGGCGTCTCCTGTTGTTCTTGTTGCGAAGAAAGGCGGTTCTGTGCGGTTCTGTGTGGACTACAGACGGCTCAATAGGATCACTCGCAAGGATGTTTATCCACTGCCACGCATCGATGACGCGATTGACAGCCTTCATGGAGCCGATTTTTTTTCTTCTCTCGATCTGCGCTCGCGGTACTGGCAAGTACCCATGGCTGACGACGCTCGACCAAAGATCGCCTTCGTCACGCCAGACAGCTTGTACGAGTTCAACGTCATGCCTTTTGGTCTATGTAATGCACCTGCGACCTTTGAGAGCATGATGGACACCATTCTGCGCAACTTGAAATGGTACACGTGCTTGTGTTACCTCGACGATGTCATTGTCTTTGCTCCGGATTTCTCCACGCATCTCCAACGTCTGAAAGAAGTTTTCGCACGTGTGAGCAATTCCGGCTTACAACTAAATCTGAAAAAGTGCCGCTTTGCAGTACGGCAACTCACCATACTGGGGTACGTCGTGTCCAAAGACGGCATTCTTCCTGATCCTGCCAAGCTTAAGGCCGTGGCCGAATTCCCCAAACCTGCATCTGTCAAAGAACTGCGTAGTTTCGTGGGCCTGTGCTCATACTTCCGACGCTTCATACGAAATTTTGCCACGATCATTTCACCGCTGACGAAGCTCCTTGGAAGCAACGGGCCCTTCAATTTGTGGTCATCCGAGTGCGACGACGCGTTCGCGAAGCTCCGCCATTTGTTGGCGTCGCCTCCCATTCTACGCCACTACGACCCTACAGCCCCAACGGAGGTGCACACGGACGCCAGCGGAGTAGGCCTCGGCGCTGTCCTGGTGCAGCGAAAACCCGGATTCCCTGAATATGTCGTAGCATATGCAAGCCGTACGCTCACGACAGCCGAGAAAAACTACACCATCACGGAGAAAGAGTGCCTGGCGATCGTCTGGGCTCTTACAAAGTTTCGACCTTATTTGTATGGTCGCCCATTCGATGTCGTCACCGACCATCATGCACTATGCTGGCTTTCATCATTGAAGGATCCCTCAGGCCGTCTCGCCCGTTGGGCTCTTCGCTTACAAGACTACGATATCCGCGTGCTGTACCGCAACGGACGCCAGCATGCTGACGCCGACGCCCTCTCGCGCTCCCCTCTGCCTGAAGGTGATGTGCTCTGCTCAGTATCCTCGGCTGCTGTTTCTGCCATTGATGTTGACATCATCGCTACCGAACAGCGAAAGGATAATTGGATCGGCCCGCTCATCGACATGCTCTCTGATCCGTCCACAACGCCATCCACGCGTGCATTGCGTCGTCAAGCTCGCCATTTCGCCATTCGTGACGGCCTCCTACACCGACGCAATTACGACGCCGACGGCCGGCAGTTGTTACTCGTGATACCCCGCAGTCTGCGGTCAGAGATATGTGAATCCTTCCATTCTGATCCGCAATGCGCGCACTCTGGGGTATTCAAAACCTACCATCGCATTCGACAACGCTACTTCTGGCGCGAGATGTACCGCTATGTGCAGCAGTTCGTTTGCCCTTGCCTCACTTGCCAACGCCGTAAACCGTCAGCCCACATGTCGCACGCCAGTCTACAACCGTTACCTTGCCCTGACCGTCCCTTTGGGCGCGTAGGTATCGATTTGTATGGACCACTTCCTCTGACGTCGGCTGGTAACCACTGGGCCATCGTTGCCGTTGACCATTTAACGCGATACGCCGAAACCGCCGCTCTCCCTGCGGCTGCTGCGCGCGATGTTGCGTCCTTCCTGCTGCATTGATTTATACTGCGCCACGGACCACCCCAAGAGCTTCTCAGCGATCGAGGCCGTGTCTTCTTGTCGGAAGTCGTCGAAGCCATTCTGACGGAGTGCCATTCTGTCCACCGCAAAACTACTGCTTACCACCCAAAGACGAATGGCCTCACCGAACGCTTTAACCGCACCCTCGGCGACATGCTTTCTATGTACGTCGCTGCCAACCACACTAATTGGGATAATATACTGCCCTTCGTCACCTACGCCTACAACACCGCCCCTCAGAGCACGACTGGTTTTTCACCTTTCTACTTGCTGTACGGAAGGCACCCGTCGCACACCATGGACACGATACTCCCGTACACGCCGGATCCATCTGAGTGTACACCTATTTCCGAGACAGCCAGGCTTGCTGAAGAGTGTCGCGAGCTTGCCAAGACTTTTACGACGCAAGAGCAAGATCAAGAGCGGCAGAAGAGTATCCGTGATGGCTCCACCACTTCTGAGCCCACGTTCCTTCCTGGTGCGCTTGTATGGCTCTCGATCCCGACCTCTGCCGCTGGCCTCTCTTCCAAAATACGTCCCAAATACGAAGGCCCCTACCGTGTCATCGAGCGCACCTCACCCGTCAACTATCTGATCGAACCCGTTGAACAATATTCGGACATGCGCCGCCGTGGGCGAGACACCGTCAACGTGGAGCGCCTGAAGGCTTATTATGACCCGCTCATAATAACAGGCTGTTAGGTCGCCAGGCGGCTCCCTCTTCGACCCCGGGGTAATTGTAGCGAAGCCTCCGAACTATGAAATGGGTCGAACTCTTGAGCACCTTCTAGTGGGGCTACCCAACAAGGACGCCGCTCGCGCTGAGAGCCCCTGCTTGGCTGTGACTGTCGCCATTGTATATTCTCGCTCGTTGCCGGCTAATAAACGCTTTAACAATCCATCCATCCATCCATCCATCCATCTATCTATATATCTATCTAGCTATCAATGCATATATCTTCCAGGTATCTATCCAACAGTCTATCTATCTATCTATCTATCTATCTATCCATCCATCTATCCATCCATCTATCCATCCATCCATCCATCCATCCATCCATCCATCCATCCATCCATCTATCTATATATATATCTATCTAGCTATCAATTCATATATCTTCCAGCTATCTATCCAACAGTCTATCTATCTATCTACCTATCTATCTATCTATCTATCCCTTTCTATGTCCCTCTGTCTATCCGCCTTAACGCCTACAAAATAAAGCTTGCGACAAGAAATACGTGAGCATAGGGTGAAGTGCCGGAGCCGACGTCTTGGTAAGTGGACTCGTCTTTTCGAAGGCTGCAACGTTTCCTTACGTGAATGAGCTCGGAGTCGCAACGAGGACCACTCTGCCGCGGGAATACGTGCGGGGTGCTCTATACCTAATGCGTTACCCACACACGTGGACGAGACTTAAAAAAAAAAGAAGGCGTCTTGTATATCTCACTTCTCCGCATGAGAGGCGAAGTTGGCCACCTTCACGTGTTAACGGTTCCAGCTATGAACTCTTTCTCTCTCTCTCTCACGTTACTGAAGCGCGAATGAGGTGGTGTATGCATCAGCAGAGGCACAGATCATCCCAACACTAAGGGGAGTAAACAACTTGCCGTACCTCTCCTCGAATGACAACGCTTCGACTGAGTCCATATCAAGTACGTGCGTTTATTATGAGCTTGTCCACGCCCTTTTCACGTGGGATTCACCATGTTTTGTGCCCAGATACATGTTACTTCAGCTATGGTATGGGGTGGTATGGGGAACTTTATTGATACTTCAGCTATTAGAATGCTATAATTATGAGAATGAGCGTTATCCCAGGAAATGAAGATGCGCCGCCTGGTGCGTCCTGGTTGAACGATGGTATAGATGTCGTATGCGAATATTCATGGTGCAAGCTCTCGTATATAAATGCACAAGAAACGATCAACTCAACTACTTCTGTGAAGACACGTTTCAATTTTGTATTATACAGATCATTATAACGCATCTATCGTGTATATATATATATATATATATATATATATATATATATATATATATATATATATATATATATATATATATATATATATTGTAAAGGAAAGCATAAGAGAAGTTATTAAACCGAATTGTAATGTAAATGTGAAGAAAGAAAAGTGAGTGAAAAGATGACTTGCCGTGGGTTCGATGCTCTACCACTGAACTAATACGGATATATATATATATATATATATATATATATATATATATATATATATATATATATATATATATATATATATATATATATACGTGTTTGCGTGTGCGTTTTGAATATGTTTGGTTTTTCAACGTCATCAAAACATCCCGCGCGTGCGCTCAACTAGTAGCGCATGTGTGCTCGAGGCTTTTTTGTGAGAACACAATGCCGTGCGCAGCTACGTCCAGGAGGCCCCGCGTTGGAAAACTTGACGAGCCGCTGGTGTGCACGATGGGCTCCAGGACCAATTCGACGCAGATGTTCCCGCCGGACGCGTTGTGCGACTACATCTTATACGACTCGCTCTACAAGGGCTACACGAACCCGCTCCTGGCTCCGAGCGGCCTCGACGCCAGCCTCGCCACCTTCGTCGACGCCTATGCGACGTATTACACCACGGCTTTCGGCGTTGGCATCGTTTACAGGTGAGAGGAAAAGAGAGCCTGCAGTTCGTTTGCAGTGACGAAGTGACTAACCTATGTAAACACATATAAAGAAGTTTTATCTATTGGGAAAAAGCTTTGTGTGTGCGGACATGACTCGCTACTTATTCTTTTTTTTTCTTTCTGTTACATTGCGCAATGATCCCTCGTTACTTTTGAGGGCGGAGTCCATAAGGCCCCACGCGACTTCTACAGCAGATTTAGAAACCTAATTATTAATATCTGGGGTTTAACGTCCCAAAACTTCCATATGATTATCAGAGACGCCGTAGTAGATGGGCTCCGAAAATTTCGACCACCCGAGGCTCTTTAACGTGCACCCGAATCTGAGCACACGGGCCGACAACGTTTCGGCCTCCATCGGAAACACAGCCGCCGCAGCCGAGATTCGATCCCGCGACCTGCTGGTCAGCAGCCGAGTACCTTAGCCACTAGACCATCGCGGCGGGGCAGATTTAGAAACCTAAACATCTGCTAACAACAAAGAGGTCAAAAAGCTGTTAACCATAACAAACAAAATAACAGGCCACAACACCGAAAAAAATGCCGACATTTAACACCCATCAATCAAAAAATCTTATCTAACATTAGGTTAACAAGAGCGCAATAAACTTCTGCTAACTAGAAGAAAATGAAACGCCCCAATTCGTGATCCGATGTACACTGCTTAGCCCCATCATCAGCACTCACTTCCCAGATAAGCATGAAGTTTTTTTTTTCTTTTGGAAGTGTTTTATGCCGGGCCCACCAGCACTTGAATGGCATATTTCCGTCACAGAAGTGACGTCGAAAAATACGCGCGATCACACAACAAAGAACAAAAGATCTGTGGTTCGGAGTTGAACCCGCGAGCTCTCGGTTTGCGGCAACAGATGCCGGGCAGATTATCCACTGCACCAAAGTCACTTTTTTTATTTATTGCGGTGAATCAACAGTTTTCAGCAGTAGAAAATTTTCCACAATTACTTCATGTAGAATAGTGATTCAATCCTACGTACCAAATCGGGCATATCGGTTTGCATTTCTTTCGATTCCAGAAATGAAGGACTCTCGAAAGTATTATATATAGCTCGGCTAGCATTGACATGACCTATAGCCATACAGGACCTCCAAATACTATGCAGAGCCAATAGCATGACGATGTCATACGGAAATTCATCCTCATTACTCTAGTTCGAACGCTTCAAAAATACGTCTTTTATATTAGTCGCAGTCCTGTCAGCGTTCTCGTAAAAGTGCAGTAGTGCATCATGACCATGTCATCTGCGATTGATTCCTTCAACGCGCCGCTCATAATCGTCTGTCTCATTCGGCGTGTTTCCAATAGAAGTATGTGCAATTTCGTCAACGCCAAACACGCCCCCCGGCGGCGATCTTACGCCAACCGTCGGCGTCACTCATAGCATCCAGCCATGTAAAAAACAAAAAAATAGCAGATCCCACGTACATTGGGAATCGATGATATGCGAAGCACGAAGGAGAAATGTTTATATGTCACTCAAAAATCAGCACAACGTCACGAGGTTGAGGTTAACGATGCCGTACATGACTTCCGTGTCATGATTATCATGTTGGGATGTGTCGTTTACCGTCATCATCTATTCACGTCACGTGACACCAAATTTAGTATATGTAGTGCTAGCAAAACGGCCGAGAGCACGCTATGAGCGTGGTATGTTGTCATGTTCTTACATGGCACGCGTGTCAGGATTATCATGTTTACACCAATCATTTATTTCGTCATCGATTGACGTAACATAACACCAAGTTTGGTATATGCGGTGGTGGTAGAAACACTTCTTGCCACTTGGGAGTGTGGGGGCCAAGCCCCGTCATGACACGTGGGCGCTCCCTCCCACCCACGTGCCAAGACGGGGCTCCTCCCACCCACGGGCTTTCTTTTGCTTACAAAGCAAAAGAAAGCCCTTAAAGTGCCATCCTCTTCACGGCACCCGAGATGATTCGGCGCTGATCAAACGCAGAAGTGCTGGTCATGATGGTCTCCCAGTATGACACTGCCACAGCCGGAGGTGGAGGATGTGGGAACGTGGGACATGTGCGGAGTATGTGGAGTACGTCTCCTGGTTCGCCGCAAAGTTTGCAAGAAGAGGGGAAATGGTCTGGGTAATGGGCGTTTAGTAATACGGGGATGGAGCAGTCCGAGTTTGTAGGCGTCGCCAATGTGCCGCCTGCGCTCTCTTAGGGATGGGGCTGGGGGTGTGTACATTCTTCGTTGATCCTGGTAATACGATAGAATACCACGAAAATACAGCAAGCACTCCTCGACCTGTGGAGGGGGCTCCATTTCTCCTGCCCGGAATGTGAGACCTCGGGCTAGAGAATGAGCCTCCTCGTAGCCAAGGAAGCCAGCATGTGCTGGCGTCCAGATGAGGGTTGTGGAACGCTGAGGCTGCCAGAAGCGTAGCAAGCGAGCAGCGGTCCGGGATATCAAGCCATTGGCGTAGTTCGAAATAGCTGATTTCGAGTCGCTAATGATTGTGGTGGCGGATGCTGAAATGAGAGCAAGCGTGATAGCTGTCTCTTCTGCCTCTGTGGAGGAATTTGTGACGATTGAGCACGAAGTTAGAAGATTTGCTTGATTGTCAGCCACCGCGAACGCCATGCGGTATCCTGACGCATATTACGCTGCGTCCACGTAGACCACATCCTGTTTCTCGCCATATTGTCTCTGCAGGGCCCGAGCTCTTGCCTTCCTGCGTTTCTCGTCTCGCAGAGGATGCATGTTCTTCGGGATGGGGGGTACGTTTAGGTGAGAGTGGAGGTTAGAATAAAGGAGACCCCCTCAGGAGAGTGTGTAATTGCGGCTAAGTTTAATTGAGACAAAAGAGCACGGCCAGCTACCGAATTAGACAGACGACATCTTTGTGCCATAAAGGTGGCTTCAGTGAGTTCCTCAAATGTATTACGTACTCCAAGTTTGAATAGTCTGTCATTGGATGTGCTTGGGGGAAGGCGCAGAGCCGTTCTTGTACAACTCCGTAGAAGCGCGTTTACCCGGTCTCCCTCCTTCTATCGGAGAGGTAGGTAAGGGAGGGCATACGCGGTGCGGCTTACGATGTAAGCCTGGGTGAGGCGAAATGTGTTTCGCTCGCGTAGGCCGGCCCGACGGTTCGCTATGCGACGAATCAGTCGAGTGGTCTGCTGAGCATGTGTTTGGAGAGTCCTAATGACTTCTCCATGTGCGCCATGTGAGTAGAGAACTAGCCCTAGCACCCGAATTTCCTAGACAAATGGGATGGGGTGGGCACCTAGCGCGAAAGAGATAGGGGGAATGGCTCAAGTATGTTGCTTCGGTCGGTAAAGAAAGAGCTCCGATTTAAAAGGCGAGCAGGTAAGGCCACGTTCTCGAACATATGTGTCGATGGTGTTAGTGTAAATTGTAAGTGTTCTTCTATTTCGGCGTCACTACCACGGTTTGCCCAGGTGGTGATGTCGTCGGCATAGAAGCTGAAGTGGATGTCGTGGCTCTGACCCAGCTTTTGGGGCAGATGAAGAAGTGCTATGTTAAACAGAATAGGTGAGAGAACTGCTCCCTGAGGCGTACCACATGCGCCAAGCGTGATGCATGGCAGGCTGTGATCGCCAAAGGTAAGTGTTGCTGTGCGGTGGCTGAGGAAGTCTCGGGCGTATTCGTATGTCTTTTCGCCGAATCCCATGGTTATGAGGTTCTCTAGGATGGCTGAGTGCGCAACGTTATCGAATGCCTTTGTTAGATCCACTCCTAAGATAGCTCTTGTAACACAAGTTTGAGAGTCGAGAATGTGGTGTTTCAGTTGCAGGAAAACGCCCTGCGTGGAAAGCCCAGGGCGAAATTCAAACATGCAAGTAGGCAAGAGATTATTGCATTTTAGGTACTGGCAAAACCTGGTTTGAAGTACATGTTCCTTAAGTTTGCCGACACAAGAAGTGAGGGATATGGGCCTGAGGTTAGACGTAAGGACAGGTTTACAAGGTTTCGGTATAAAGACAACCTTGGCCTCTTTCCATCGTGGTGGGAGGATGCCCCTTAGCCAGCACTCATTAAAGTATTCAGTAAGGAAGGCAATTGAATGGTCGTCGGCATTGCGGAGAGCTTTATTGTGAATACCGTCCAGATCGGGGGCTGAGGAAGTGCTTAGTTTCGGTGGTTCGGCTTGAACTTCGGCTACTTTAATGGTTTGATCGAGGAGCTCATTAGGAGGACCTGTATAGTGGGGATACAATACGGCGGGGTATGTTGGGAAGTACTGACTTCAAAGTTCCTGGAGGAGTTCTGGTGGAGGTTTATCGCAAGTATGTAGGAGTTTGGTAAGGTTGTAGCCTTGGTTAGTCTTTGACTGAATTGGATCAATTAAGTGTCTGAACAAATTTCAATTCTGAGACAAACTCGTATTGCCATCTAATTTGTTGCAAAGCAATTCCCAGTTCTGTCGTGATAAAGTGGCTGCATGGGTCTCTATCTCTTTGCTCATGTGGGCGAGGTGACATCTAAGGATTCGTTTCCAACGCTTACTTTGCCAGCGTCGTTCTAGGCTTGCTTTAGCGTCCCATAAATGTAGAAGACAGGAGTTGATTGTGTCGCTTGGGCAGTCCTCTCCTACTAGACGAGTTGCGGATCGGACATCACTTCGAAGTTGGTTTGACCATTCAGTGATGTCCGTGATAGAGGTGTGGGTGCGCGTTGCCCTATAAGTGCGGAAAATATCCCAGTTGGTGAAAATGAAACCTCTGGGAACCTTGCGGGGTAGTTGCATATTTAAGAGAATTTCGATAGTGTAATCGTCACTACCCAAATTCTCTTCTGTGTTGCATTATGTGGCATGAGGGAGGCGATGTGCGAACGTGAGGTCTGGTGTAGTGTCTTTGCAGACACTGTTCCCCATGCGTGTCGGAAAGGGAGAATCTGTGAACAGGGAAAGACCGGCTTGCTGCGCTGCTAACCACACCCGACATCCTTTTGGTGTATCGCGCGGGTAACCCCCAGGCCGTATGTGGTGTGTTAAAATCTCTCACGACGAGTAGGGGGAACTTATTGGCTATGCGTTTCGCGAGCGTAAAGAGGCGCTGGAAGTTGCCTTGTAAGCACTTAGAGCTGCTGTATACATTCAGGATGAAGCGGCTTTTAACTCTAGCATGTTGTGGCACAAGCTCAATTAGGAGGTGATCAATGTCTTGGACTGCTAAACATTGGGAGAAGATGGTAATTGAGCGATTAATTAGAAACACCACCCAAGAGGGTTTAGTGGATGTGGGTGAAATAGAAGTATAGCCGGGTAAGGTTATTGGATTGGAGGGTTCTTGCAGGGCAAGGATATCGGGTCCCGCAGCGCAAGATGGCAGTTAGTGGACCACATGACACTTCTGGCCAAAACCTCGGCAGTTCCACTGCCAGAGTGTCAGGTTATCGATTGGAGCTTCCATCATGAGAATCGAGCAGGGGCATAGCCGCAGCATAGGGTTGGGAGTCGTTAGCGACGTCAGAGAGTGGGTTGTCCTGCCCTTCAGCTGCTTTGGGCTTCTTGTGTTTACTAGGAGTGAGATCTCGCTTTGGAAGACGTGTTGCGAACAAATAGAGCTGTGATTCAAAATTGTTGTAGTGGTCAGTCATTGACTGAACTAAGGCATCAAAACGATGATAAAGCGCAGCATTCTCTGTTGTTACACGAATTACCACATCTTTGAGCGTTGTGCATTCCTGATCGATGCTAGTGATACCGCCCTGCGATTTTGATCAAAACGAGCAGTAAAAGACTCAAGCAGGGTCGGTATATCGGCTAGTGAGCTGTGTCAAGCGACGCGGCGTTGTGTCCAGATTTGTGTGCCGAGGAAGTTGCGTGTCGATGTCTAACTCGAGCGAATCAGAAGATGACGCGGCGTTGACATGGCTGGATGTGAAAGATATGCAAGATGCGGTGGGTGGGCTGTGCGCAGGAGGTTCGGATGTAGTAGGAGTTGGGGTAGTTGGAATGGCACGGCTTGTGGCAAGAGTACTTATCTGGGCCTCCAGCTTCGCGATGTGTTCTCGAAGGGCGGCGGCTTCAGCTCGGGCTGCTAAAGCTTCAGCTTTGGCTGCCACTGCCTCCTCCCGAGACTTGGCCAGAGCGTCTTGTAGACTGGAAGTCGCTGCTGATGATGGTGCGTCCTTCAAGGAAAAATGGAGAGGGCCCCAGTCTTGTTTAAGTGGCTAGGTCCTGGCTTGCTTGCGTTGGCTGAGCTGAGTGGGCCCCAGTGACAAGTGAGGGAAGTTGTCCCCGTGTGGAGCCGGATCTTGTCGCTGCGTTTGAGGTCGCCTTGACTGTTTGCGTGGCTGGTGAAGGTTGCGTCCTTTGCATGATCCAGTGCCGGTAAGATGACAGCCCTCACACAGACTGCACTTAGGCGTGCAAGGAGGTTCCTAGGGTGGATGTTGCATGTCACAACGTGGGCAAAGATTGCTCTTGTGGCTTGGGCATACGTCATGACGATGACCCGGTAGTCTGCAATTCGTACAGACATCCGGACTTCCACGTTATGGAGTGCAGCGGCGAATGGCTCCCATGTATTTAATGGAATGTGGCACCTCATTCGCACCGAAGGTGATGAAAATGAAGTGCATCTTCCGCATTCGTCGGGCTGCAAGTATTGAGTATTCAGGATTCCGTTTGACCAGGCCTTCGTACAGCTGGGTTGGGGTCTCGTCGTCAAAGGCGTTTGAGATTATTCCTCTTGTAGCTTCTGGGGGGTGGAGGCGCCACGTAAGCCACGCAGTGGTAAGCATGGCCGCCAATGGTGAGTGAAGTCAGCGTCTTTAGGAGCTCAGCTGCTGCGGAGTGTGTTGTAGCTGCAGTAAATGTATTATTAGTGGAGTGTATGCGCAGGCATTAATCATCAGGTAGATTGATTTGGAGTGCGGCCTGCATTGCCTTCATGAGTCGAGACCTTGGGACATCTCGGAGTCGCAGTTGACCTCGCGGACGAACGACGACGCGAATAGCGTTCAGTGGGAAAGTTGGCAGTTGCTTGCTAAGTTGTACAATGATACGCGTCTCCTTGGTAGCAAGTGGTAGGTGGGCCGGCGTCTTGCCTCTGCCAGTTGCGGTTCTTTCAACGCACGCAATGTTCCCGGCGTTCGGTTTGGCCACCTTCGAGGTAGCGTTGGGCTGCGAAAGTGGTTTCTGTGAACAGACTGGTCGAGACGCATAGGCATTGTTGAGCACTGGTGTCCAATTGCCGGCCTGGAACTCTTCAGCAGAGATGGTGTTGCCCTCAACCGTTACTTCCATGATAACGGGAGGCGTCGCTGGTAGTGTCGACGAAGGAGCGGATTCTAGGAGAGGCTTAGCTAGGATGCTCGGCGTCTCCGTTCACTAAGAGTCCGTTGCACACAGAACGTCGTAGCTGGCCGGAATGGGCATCGTCTCTGTCTTCTTCAGGCCCTTATGTCGCTTTTCGAGCAGGTTAGTGACCGTAGGAAAGGTTGGGTAGGAGTTGCACGTATTATTTGCCGGAGCCTACGTTACAGGCATCCGATCAAGTTGGCCCCCTAGCGGCGAGTCCCCTGGTATATGTGGAACTAGCAAAACAGCCGCGATCGCATCATGAAGGGCCCAATATACTCCAAGGTAGTGTTGACGCGCGCGCACGCTAGGCACAGCGA
The DNA here is from genome assembly GCF_013339725.1 of Rhipicephalus microplus. Classification (NCBI taxonomy): domain Eukaryota; kingdom Metazoa; phylum Arthropoda; class Arachnida; order Ixodida; family Ixodidae; genus Rhipicephalus; species Rhipicephalus microplus. Next base: position 120,147,403 of record NC_051174.1, on the reverse strand, counting down.
CGCTACGTTAGCAAAATGCGAGCACTCTATAGTCTGACGCCAGGCGCGACCAGCGTCCGTCGGCGCAGCCCGACGGCTACCAGCGCGAAATACGACATGCTGCATTTTGTGCCGATGCGTTAACCAGAACACACTGCGTCTCCCTCTGTTCGTAGCAGAGGGACGCCGGACGCGCTGAAACCCGCATGCGTCAAAGTAACGCAGCACGGCGCGCGCCTTCGAGTATATGGCACTACCGGCGCCTGGCGTGGCAACACCGGCGAGACGCGACGAAATGAACGCCGGCGAGCACGCGCACCGCGTCACCTCTAAATGTATTGGCGCCTTGACTGTGCTATGTAGTCATGTTCTCACATGACACGCATTTCGTGATTATCATGTTTGCAACACTCACATGCCTTCGTCATCCATTGGCGTCACGTAATACCAAATTTGACATATGTGAAGCTAGCGAAACGGCCGCCAGCGCATCATCAGTGTGGCTTGTAGTCATGCTGTTACATGACACGCATGTCGTGATAACCTTGTTTGGATGTGTTATTTACCTATGTCGTCCGTTCGCGTCGTGTAATACCGAGTTTGGTACATGTGAAGCTAGCGAAACGGCCGCGAGCGCATCATGAGCGTAGAATGTAGTCATGTTGTTACATGACACGCATCTCATGTTTATCATGTTTGCGCCAGTATCATACCTTCGTCATCCATTCACGTCCCGTAATATCAAATTTAGTATAAGTGAAGCTAGCGAAACGGCCGCCAGCGCATCATGAGCATGGTATCTTACCACGGTGTAAGATCGTACAGCGAGGTTGAGAGTTAGCTCGCGGTGTCAAACGCCGCTGAATTCGCCCGCGATCTCCAACGCTTGCAACAATGCGGCGTCATTGGGACAAGGAGGATTAAAAAAAATGGCAGCATATCCACGGAGTGAATGATGGGGAGTGGGACAAAGCATTCGTCCATCCATTCGTTCTTGCTTACGTCCGTTCCTGCGTACGTCTGTGTAACCGTCCATGCGTCCATCCACCCGTCCATGCGTGCGTCTATTCGTGCGTCCGTCCCTGCGTTCATACATGCATCCGCGCCTGCGTCCGTTCATGCGTCCATCCATGCATCTGTCTGTGTGTCCGTTCGTCCATCTATTCAGCACTCCAAGTACCACCATCTCACATCTTTTCATCATATATTCTCCATATAGAAGCACCGCCATCCAGCGGACATTTTAAGGACTAAATGGGAGGTGGCACATGCACACTTTCTTATGGCTTGCGCTTCGGGTTCACTTCCCACCTTTAACCACGTCGAGTTCATGGTATATACTAGTTCACTGTATTCATGGCTATGCGGCCCAACGCTCGCTAAACCTTTCTAAACCAAGGAGGTTACACCCAGCGAGTATAACGTAGCAACCCTTTCTTGTCAGATCGTGCTCAATGTACATGCCAATAGCTGCTAATGGGGATCGCAGCGTGCGCGTTACCTAAAGGCCGAATGCTCCTGTCTCTCATTCCCCCTTAGCAGCCATTAACATGTGCATTGAACACTATCTTTTATTCTTCAACAACGCACAGAAGAAATCTCTCACCGGAACCACCTTGGAGGTCAAAATCGTAAGGACCGCTATTTCGGGTATGTGCCACTGGGTGTTGCGTACCACGAGGGACGCACAAGCCACGTCATAATGATGTATATTATAGCAAATGTCTTCACTGTGACGTAGTGATGTTAGTCGTGAAATATAGATGTGCAGAAGTGTATGTGCCCTGTTGCTGGAATGGTATGAAGCCTTTGTGTTCTGTACATGCTGTAAATAAACTTTTTCTAAACAAGGAGCTTCGCCCCTAAAATTGCTGGAGTGGAAGCTCCCGCAATGCCTTGCCAGCAGAAGTGAAGCCATCTTTTGCCACTGCCAAGATGGCGGAAACATGCTCTTTTCTTATAGTGCCCACTTAGAGATCGAGTGCTTTGATATGTTAGTGCAAATTCTACAATAGTTATATATTAAAAGACAGTTGTTCCCGACGAAAAAACACACAGAAACGAGAATGGGTGACTGAATTTTCCAGGTACTTTGCCTCCAATCGGAGGCTGACGAAGGAAAACTAGTAACACTAAGACGCACTTGGAGCACTATGTGATCCGAAAAAGTTTCCACGTTACACTCGTTGGGCGTTCGAGAAAAACGCTCCGTTCTTAATCGCTGAACGGGGATACTTTATCATGCCCCTAGTAAGATGGCCGCCGCAGCCTCCGTCTTGCCGGAGGCACGGCTTCACTCCTAGGCAATGATTTCCACTCCAGCAATTTCTTTAATCCTCCTTGCATTGGGATGATTTCGGAGGAGCGTTCACCGGGCCGAACGGGCGCTTTCGGCGTGAATTTCTCCAGCGGCACTTTAGGTTCGGCTGCGACGTCTGTGGCTACCTGTGGTGCGAAAACAGTCACTGTGATTAACGCGTTGCAAAACGCATTTAACCACTCACTACACTCTTCCATGGCGCTGATAATGCCACGGCTGGGCTAGAGGAGCTGCCCTCCTCTAGCCCGGTCGTGATCCTGCGTGGCACAATGTGCGGCATGTGAAATAAACACTGTGGTAAGCCCAAGTCAAATGTGTGCACAACCTGATTAAAAAGCACAGGCATGTAACCAATACCTCTGAAAGGCGTCAGTGCAGCGTCGAGTAGAACCCACTGTTAAATAAATACCGGGGCCGAACGCATCAGCCTTTGCTGGTTTACCATTTTTACTGAGTGTTTCGACGGTTAATATTTCTATACACACAATACAACCTTCCCTTGAAAAGGCCTTGCTTCGTTGGAAGCTCACCATGCTTTCTATCAGGATATTATCACGTGAGCAATCTTGGGTGACCCGTTCTTCAATAATGACTATAATTTGTTCCATGAACTGAAACTCTCTCTCCTTTACAATGGGCAGTCACGTATCAGAAAAGATACATATCTAAATGACACTAACGTCAGCCCACTCGGTCCTATCATACTAAAATAAAGTAACTGAGTTCTCTTGTCACACCAACGCATCTCAGTATCCTTCTTTTTTTCCCGAGAACTGCAAGCAATTGGAATTCACCACCCTCTACTGCAATTGACCGCCCGTTGCTATCATCTTATCTACAGACCTTACAGTCCGCAAAATATAGCTCTGACGTAGCTCATGAACATTGATACTTTTGTCGCGTGCATATGCACATATCTACTCACTAGGCTTTTTGTTGTATTATGTTGTTAAATATATCGCCGTGTCCATTTCACATTTGTTCGTTGTATCTCGTTTTCTTAAATACGATGTACTGATGCTTATTTGTAACATTCCTTTCCATGTATTCAATAACTGAGGCTTTGTAAAAATATACGACTTGTATGGCTATTTTGTATCATTCTTTACTGACTTGTAATTAACTGTAACCAACTGCTGCCTAAGGTCTGAAATATAGACCAGTAGTATTCCAATAAATAAAAAGATACATCAAATTCAGGTCTGTCGAAGCGATGCTAGAAGTTCGGTAAGTAAAATGCACAAGTCCGCGCGTCTCGCGCTCAGATAGCTTAGTGTTCGTCGTTATAACATGGCCTCCGGGAACGGTTCCGCCTGCGTGTTACCCGAACTAATCGCCAATGCCACAATACGAAAATAAAGAGACGATAAGCAATCCCGAACAATCTATCGACAACCGTATATACATGGCATTGTTTCTTTATTTCTGAGGAATAAAGTGTGTTCCTTTATAAGTCAGGGTAAAAATGAAAAATAACACATTATGGCTCGTAACATCATTCAACTACTTTTTGGTGCAAATCCGCACCTGGTTCACGAAGTTTCACTTCCTTCCTCGTTAACCTGATGTATAATACAGAAGAAAGCTGCGGTCGATTCTAGGCTAGTGTCTGCCAGCAGTCGGCTAATGTTAGCTGACTACATATTAATGTAATGAAAAAAAAACTTGCACGCTCTCCTATGTATTCATTTAACACGACCCAAAGGCAAAATCATCATCTTTTAGGGGCGAAGCTCCTTAGGGCGTGGGCTGTGCGTCCCCTGTATGTAGCTACCTCTAGTTTAGTTCTTGCAGTGTTCACTAGATGGCGGTACCGTCCCCTGTATGTAGCCACCTCTAGTTTAGTTCTTGCAGTGTTCACTAGATGGCGGTACCGTCTCCTGTATGTAGCCACCTCTCGTTTAGTTCTTGTAGTGTTTACTAGATGGTGGTACTTGTAGCTGATGATGAAAAGATGCAAGATGTTATAAACTAGAAAGCGGTACTTGTAGTTGATGAAAGACGCGAGATCTTATAAAATAGGAATGATGTCACATATGGCGCGTGTCATTGGTTGAAGGCAATCGTTCGATTTAGTGCGGCGACGTACGCTAGGGGGAGCGATGTAATAAAATCGAGTGGGCAAAATGTACAGAGGATTCATGGTTTACCAGGTTTACCTCCGGAGCTTCGCCCACTCATCATCATTCACTTCGTGGATATGGCGGCACTTTTTTCTTTGCTGTTGATTCAGTTATCACGCCCCACCACACTCAAAAAAAATTTCTGTACATACCATGATCATGATTTTGCGTTGTCTCCAGTACCAAAGGCACCTCACCTGGTATAGCACTACCTCTATGATTCGTGATTGGTCCTTGTTTAACCGAGCTACAAAGCGATAGGACGACGTCATCATATGACGTTACGACACGCGATGGAACGGTGATGTCATGATGCCGCCGTAATGTTAGCAATCTGAGCCGGCCTGCATGACGTCCTGTGGTGGCTCATCGCACGATAATTTTTTTTTCTCTATCACTCGGATTGACACCACCCACGCGGTTCACCGGTTAACAATCACGTTTGATGAGATGCGTAATACTTCGCAGCTGCCTGACTGAATCGCACACTTCACGCAATACACGGCAGTTACCAGCTGTAGATTTCAATGCCTTTCTTTCTTTCTTTTTTTTCACCTAATGACGAAGTTCAACGTCCGAGTTAACGTCGGCCATGCTCAAGGCTGGGACGTCTTTCGAGCCGCTGAAGCCCTTCTGGGAAAAAGGGATCTATGACTACGGCATCCTGGACACTCCTACCGTGGACGCTAGAGAAGGAGACCTGATAGTGGCCCTGCTATCGCTCAGGGTGCGTATCTAATACTCGAGTAAGACGTTTTTGCCCCGCCACGGTGGTCTAGTGGCTAAGTTACTCGCCTGCTGACCCGCAGGTGGCGGGATCGAATCCCGGCTGCGGCGGCTGCATTTTCGACGGAGTGGAAAATGCTGTAGGCCCGTGTGCTCCGATTTGGGTGGACGTTAAAGAACCCCAGGTGGTCGAAATTTCCGGAGCCCTCCACTACGGCGTCTCTCATAATCATATGGTGGTTTCGGGACGTTAAACCCCACAAATCAATCAATCAACAGACATTATTTTAATTGGGTCAGACAAACACTGCACGCGGCGGCTTTCAGGTCTTTTTTTAACTGTATCGGAAGTAACGATCTTAACGTACAGACATTAAAGCGGAGGATAAGACAACTCACCGGCGGCAAGAACCGAACCTGGATTCTTTTTTTTTTTTCGTTAACGCTTCCGATGCTTTACCATTAGGCTACAGCAGTGACTGTCCTCTTGTCCACATTATCAGGCATTTTTGTGCATTTAAATCGTGGAGAGTTTGTCTGCGCAAGTCTACGCCATCAGGGCGACTTTGCAACACTTGTTTTACTAGCATAGTTACTACGATGCATTTAAAGGACAACAAATAGCGTCCCTTTTACCTTCCCTGGTCTCCCAGTTTTCATAGACGTTGTGTTTAATGAAGAAAAGCGAGCCCTAAAATTTTTGTTGTTGTGTTGTTGTTGTTGTTGTTGTTGTTGTTGTTGTTGTTGTTGTTGTTGTTGTTGTTGTTGTTGTTGTTGTTGTTGTTGTTGTTGTTGTTGTTGTTGTTGTTGTTGTTGTCTTCTTTATTCTCATTCAGGCATCAAAACGAAATCTGTATGCTGTTGTACATGAATTGGCTTGTTATTCCATAATGACGACATTTCTTAACACGGTAGCCTTAAAGAGGTCACTTCGCAGAAAATGTGGTGTCGGCGGCGTTGTTCGTGAAAGAAAAGAAAATCCAGATGAATACAAAGAATAAAAGTCGGGGTTCGAGCCGTAGTTGAACCCATCATGCCCCACATAATATGAAATACTAGAGTTCTACGTCCCAGAAGGTCGATAGGATTATCGGTGACACTATAAGGAGGTTCCGAAAAATTTCTACCATCGGGTGTTTTTTTTTTTTTTTTTACGTGCACTGATATTGCGGTATACACACACCATTTCACTTCCACTAAAATGCAACCGCCGCGGCAGGCATCAAACCAACGATCTTAGGCTCGCGGACCAAATACCCTAGCCACTCTTCCACTGTCCCAGACAAAGCATCGCTTTATGTGTCGACAATGAAAGGTTCGAGTGGCTGTTTCTCTCGAGGAACGCTTGTGGAAAAAAAAAGGCTACTTCAATAAGTCGTTCGGGAACTGCAAGTATCTACTTGTAGTATAGTTAGTCGAACCCGTCTCCATGGATCTCGGCTAAACCAAATTATCCTTCATATCGAGCTATTTGCGAACGCGGAAATGCTTTAACGTGAATCTACGGGGAAATTTACGGCCACAGCGAACAGAAATAGCCACGACACTTGACGTGTAGAACATCGGGTGAAGCGAAACGCCACAAGTCGGCTTTTCCTCGCAAGTGGTCGTCTTTTTCTCGTGAAAAGGCGCTTTACTCCGTGCGTTTGGGAGAATTAGCGGCGTGCCAACCAGAGCCGTATCCATATCGCACTTTTTCACTTACAGCCAGCCCTTCGTATATCTCCACCGACAAATACAAAGCGTAGAAACATAAGAACTGATGATAAGAATCGCGAAGCATTTCCGCCGAACCAAGTTGTGCACCTAAACACACCAAAAACACTGATAATTCAGTAAAAAGTTTTATAACGAATTATACGATATGCTTGTTATGTGTCTGATGTTTATAATGACTTATAATATGAAAATAAAATAAACAGTTTGGTTTTAAATTGCGGTATTCTTTTGCTGGGGGGAGGGGGGGGGGCTCAACTTTTGTCCTGCGCTGTATACGTACTCAATGACGTCAGCAATATCGCCTGTCTTTTCGCAGATCCTGCACTCAAGAACAGCGCCACTCAGACGTATGGGCAACACGATGATCTCATTTCTTGCCGCAGCACTTCCCAACGACAGCTTGGCCGACACATACGTCAGCTATTTCAAGTAAGTTTAAAGGCCCCGCAAAACAACATCTCAAAAAAAGAAACAACGATGACGTCTTTCTATCCTGGCGCTTCTAGTCTCTTAGACTGAGTTAGTTGGTTACCTCATGGCGTTTGGGAGGAAGAAAGATTGGAAAGTATGAAGGGTGCATGTGACGTCACAAAAGGAGGGACGATGGAAGAGAGTATTGAATGGGGAAAAAGCGTGGGTGTCACGTATCAGGCGCCAATGGGAATACTTGTGGCATGTGACGGTGAGTGAAGTGAACCTTGTAAGCTAATCATCAAGTTTTAACGTTACAAAACCTCCATACAATTACTATAGTCGCCGTAGAGGGGGTCTCCGGTATTTTCGATCACCTGGGGTTCCTTGACGTGAACCTAAATCTAAATACAAGTTCCTGAAGCATTTGTGCCTCCATCGAAAATCGCCGCCGCCGCGATTCGATACCACGAATTGTGCGTCAGCAGTGACCTCTTTAACTAATTACTGGTTATGTGCCTCATGAGATTTCTTTCTTTTTAATAGGTCATCCTAAAAGGGTTAAGGTGGTCGAGTAGATGTAATGAAGTTTTGCTGCACCTCGTCTAAAAACTTCGTCTTGCAAGAAAGCGGCTGCAGGACACATTCACAACGAACTTTATGAACATTGTGAAAATAAAATTTTCAATTGATTGATTGATTGATTGATTGATTGATTGATTGATTGATTGATTGATTGATTGATTGATTGATTGATTGATTGATTGATTGATTGAGCTGTTAGGAGCGAAAATAACGAAGTCATCATTTGCACGTTGCCCAAGTGACATGCTTTGTTACTCTCGTAGAGCTAGCGCCGCATTCCCCTCTAGTGTACTATAATATACTATAGGAAACTCTATGCCTGTATTTGCTAGGTGATTAAAACAGGTTATCATTGCACATGCACTCAGGCAAAACAACTTGCCGGACGTCTTCATTTCTCTCGGCCACTACGTTCGCGGGGACAATAGCTTGAAAACGTGCATCATCATGCCACCGACGGCGCTACGTAGACCAAGCAACGGCCATGACAGTTACCAGCACGATCTGGTGAGAACGGGGTACCTCCTATGCCGCGGGTGCTTAAACGGGCACCACCACACTTCTTCCAGTACTCATGGAATGAATTCACTAAAGGAGCTTACTGCCATACGAATTCACCACCACAAAAATTTATAAAATTCATCCAGTAGGAGCGGAGCCACAAAAATTTGTCGCACGCTGCAATTGCATTCTCTCTTTTCTTGACCCGACGAAAGCGCTTGAAGCTAGCAGGCAGGGATGGCACGGAGAAAGAAAATACGTCACGCGCACCTCGTGATCTTTAGCACTCTCCCCCCCCCCATTTTTTTTTCTTCGGATACGCGGCATTTCAGTTTGATCACGTGGACAAGTCGCGGCCTCCCTTGGCAGCCCCCGTAATGACAGAGCACGTCATGCTCAAATAAGCCAATCGCTGATAAAATGGCCATGACGACGGTGGTCTTAAAGCTTGTTGCGTTATTTTTTGTGAGAAGAAAAAGCAATTTTAGCTGACATTGAGAATTTGTAGTGAATATTAGGGCGCATGCTGCGCTTCACATTTGACTCACGCGTTCTCACAAGCCTCAATTACGGACCAGCAGCATTTTCCGGCCATGCTCTAAAGGTGTGGCAGGGTCCCTTTAAAAATTCCTGGTCGTTCAAATTCTGTATGACGGAGCACTTCACCACCGGGTTCCCCACACATTTAAAATACTTGATTTCATTAAAACAGACCTGTATGAAGCCACAATATATTTTTCACCTTGTCTGCTTGAGTTCTATATTCCATGCTAGCTTAGCGGCTAAGGTCTTCTAAGCTCAAAGATGTGGGTCCGATCCGAGTCATAGCAAGTTCATTAATAATGCGCATAAGATATTGCTACGATACTGAGGATGCGCGTGGAAGAAGAGGAGAACGAGGTTGGCACGAGCGGTGATCGGCCAGATCCCTGGACTCTCGCATTGATCATCTCCTGTAAATAAAGGCATCCATCGCACCGTAACAAGATTGGTGGAAGGTGCGGGGTACAGCGGAGCGATCCAAGGCCAACGATCACGGAAGCGCTACCTCAAGAACTACGCCGAAGCCGCCAACTGGCTGGTCTACCACCGCTCTCTATGGATCCGATTGCTGACGGCGACACCACGCACTCTTCGTCTGGCGCTGCGTGGCCCCGGCACATGGTACCACGAAGCTTCTCAGGGAGGGTCGGAGAAGACGTCGACAAATGGCTGAAACACTTCAACCGTGTGAGTAAATACAACTGTTGGGATGCGGCCTCCCGGTTGTCCAACGTCGGATTGTTTCTTCAAGGGACTGCGTTGGTGTGGTTTGAAAACCACGAAGAAACAATAATGACCTGGGAAGCGTTTGAGAAAGAAATAGCGAGCTGCTTCGGGGACCCATTGATGAAGAAGAAGCGCGCTGAGCAAACTTTGATGCAGCGTGCTCAAGTCCCCGGTGAAACATGCACAACGTACATTGAAGAGATCCTGAAATTGTGCAAGTCTGTAGACCCACGCATGAAAGAAGATGACAAGGTAGGGCATCTTCTCAAAGGGGTTGCTGAGGATGTCTACAATTTCCTCATCGGCAAGGACACCTTGGCGTCTGTAGCGGACGTAATACAACACTGCCGCACGTTTGAGACACTGAAGGCTAGGCGCATCACTCCCAAATTTGGTAGGCTTGCCAACGTCACCACCGTTGCAAGTGTCGACGTCCCTCCAACATCCCCCTGTGATCTTGCCTCAATGATCAGGCAAATCGTACGCGAAGAACTTGGACGACGTGATGCTGTCAACCCGCCGAGAGCACCTGCTATCAACACCTCCCCGCCATACGACGCAATGTGTGCTGCCGTTGATGCCACGCTATATGATGTGCCCCAATCAAGAACACCAGCGCCCCCAACCGACAACTTACATCATCGCCGTGGTTTCCAGAACGCCTCCCGCCAACCGCCTACAATGGTGTCTTCGTGGGACGATCATGGGCACATGGCGCCTCGTGGAAGGTTTGGCGACGTGCGTGAGGCCCCTGTCTGCTATAACTGCGGTTTCCGTGGACATGTGGCTCGATTCTGTGGTCAAAGGCGTCGCCCCCAGCAACGCTACTACGAGGGACCATCACCTTCTTCTCGACAAAACCGCTGGCGCGGTGGTATGCGTTCAATGCGGGACGCGTACGTTGGGGACGGCTTCCAGCAAACGACCCACAGTGATACACATGTAGGACGCAATTTCCATCGGAATTTACGCAACGACTCGCCTTCCTCCGTGCGAAGCTTGACGCCCCCCACTACACGCCGGTTCCGTTCCCCATCTCCTGGTCGACGCGTCACCTCCCCGCCTCCGGGAAACTAGGTGGTGCGGCCAATGGAGGTGAGGTCGCCGAACATTTGTCACTACATCCGCCTATGCCTCCACCCGTTTTTATGACTCAAAATAGGGTCCCCGTGCTTATTGATGGACTTCCTACGATGGCGTTGATAGATACTGGAGCAGCTGTTTCAGTGATGAGTCTTAACTTCAAATTGCGGCTAGGACATAAAGTGATGTTTCGCTGGGACAGTTGTGCATCATTTCGTGCAGTGAGCGGGGAGACATTGTGCCCGATCGGTGTGTGTGTTGTTAGTGTCACTTTGGGTGACAAGGTCTTCGAGGCTGAATTCGCCGTCCTGACCAGCTCCACCCATGACATCATCTTGGGCATCGATTTTCTACGCGAGTGCGGGGCTACTGTAGATTGCGGTGCTGGCGAGATTATGCTATCGGCATTTACTGACGATCCTAGGTGCTGTCAAGGATCTATCACCGTCATTGAGGATGTTGTCTTGCCGCCCAACTCGATGAAGACCGTACGCGTTGACGCCTCTGCCTCGGACGCCGGAAAGTTTGATGTTCTTGTGGAGCCCATTCCTCTTAATTGCGCCAAGAAAAATGTGCTCATTCCACATTGTGTTCTGTCGATCAGTGATAGGCGATCGGCCTTATGGGTGTCGAACTATTCAAATGAACCTGTTATGCTACCCGGCGGAATGCGACTCGCCCGCTTCGAACAAAATGCGACCAGTTTCATTGCATCTTTAAGTGAAGAGAGAGTAGATCCTATTTGTGCAACGTACCATACAGAAGCCAACTTTCTGAGTATGGTAAACAAGTCGCTATCATCAGAAAAACGTCAAGCTTTGGTCGAAGTCCTTGCGAAGCACGCTACTATATTTGACTTTGCGCAGAAAGAAGAGCAAATAAGTGTACCCGAGTGGCGTACTCGCCATGGGATTGACACAGGATCCGCTCACCCTATCCGGCAGAAACCATACCGTGTCTCATCTGCGGAGCGCAAGGTCATTACTCAACAGGTAGAAGAGATGTTAAAGAAAAGGGTTATTCAAGAGTCGTGTAGTCCTTGGGCTGCCCCTGTGATTCTTGTCCGAAAGAAGGATGGTACATGGCGATTCTGCGTGGATTACAGACGGCTCAACTCTGTTACTAAAAAGGATGTCTACCCGCTTCCCAGGATTGATGATGTCATCGATTGTTTACATTCGGCATCGTACTTCTCATCCGTGGATTTGAGATCTGGTTATTGGCAAATACCCATGCACTCGAATGACAAAGAGAAAACGGCCTTCATAACCCCAGATGGTCTATTTGAATTTAATGTAATGCCGTTTTGCCTATGCAACGCTCCAGCCACGTTTGAGCGCTTCATGGACTCTGTGTTACGTGGACTAAAGTGGGAAGTTTGTCTTTGCTACCTGGATGACATTATAATATTTGGCCGTACATTCGATGAACACAACCATCGTCTAGACATTGTTCTCACCTGCCTTGAGAGAGCTAAGCTCACCCTGAACACTAAGAAGTGTCACTTTGGCAGCCGTGAGACTCTCGTTCTCGGTCACCTGGTGGACAAGCATGGCGTTCGACCCGACCCCCAGAAAGTCGCAGCAGTCAGCAGCTTCAAACAACCTCAGTCGGTACGAGAGTGGCGAAGCTTTTTGGGCCTGTGCTCGTACTTCCGTCGCTTCGTGCCCAGGTTCGTCGACCTCGCTTACTCTTTGACGTCCCTACTCAACAAGAACGCACCTTTTCGGTGGTCAGCGGAATGCGAGTCGTCTTTTTCGCAACTCAAGTTTGCTCTTACGTCAGGGCCCGTACTCCGCCACTATGACCCATCTGCTGCCACAGAAGTTCATACCGACGCCAGTGGTGTAGGTATTGGCGCCGTCTTGGTACAACGCCATGGAGCTGCTGAACACGTCGTTGCCTATGCCAGTCGCTGTTTAAGTAAGGCGGAGCGAAACTATACTGTCACAGAGCAGGAATGTCTCGCGGTCATATTCGCCGTGCACAAGTTTCGCCCTTATATCTATGGACGCCGATTCTCGATTGTCACGGACCACCATTCTTTATGTTGGCTCACTGGACTACGGGACCCATCTGGTCGTCTTGCTCGTTGGGCATTACGATTGCAAGAACATGACTTTGAAGTCTGCTACAAGAGCGGTCGTCGTCATGCCGACGCTGATTGCCTTTCACGACTTCCCCTTCCGACAACCGAGTGTGACGCTGACAACTTTGATGAATATTTGGCTGTAGTGGATACTCCGTTCCCCGACCTAACAACTTTTCGAGCAGAGCAACGCAATGACAACAGTCTCGCTTCTTTCTATATTTCCGGAACGAACGGTCAACGTGGTTTCGTCGTAAAGGATGGCGTTCTTTACAAAAAGAATTATTCCGGCGTAGGCCCTCGCCTACTTCTAGTTGTGCCTACAAGTCTTAGACAACACGTACTTCGAGCAATGCATGACGACCCAACATCTGGCCATATGGGTTTTTCTAGGACATTTTATCGCACGCAAGAACGCTTCTTCTGGCCGAAGATGCGTAAAAGTGTGACTGCATACGTTGCGAGCTGTGAGCAATGTCAACGCCACAAGCGTCCTACAACTCCGCCAGCCGGACTACTTCATCCCATAGCACCCCCGAGTTCACCATTTGACGTCGTAGGTGTCGACCTGCTCGGCCCTTTTCCGCGATCAACGAACGGCAACCGATGGATTATTGTGAGCGTTGACCACCTCACACGTTACGCCGAAACTGCGGCGATTCCTGCGGCAACGGCCACTCAAGTTTCACAGTTCATGCTGTCACACGTTATATTACGCCATGGATCCCCCCGTGTCATCATCAGTGATCGCGGGCGGCAATTTGTTGCCGATGTAGTTGAAGACCTCCTTCGTCTTGCTTCATGCCATTTTCGTCACACTACCCCGTATCACCCGCAGGCTAATGGTTTGACGGAACGAACAAATAGGACTCTCGTCAACATGATTTCCATGTATGTTGATTCTGGACACAAAACATGGGACGCGATTTTGCCATTTATAACTTTCGCCTACAACACTGCACAGCACGAAACAACGAGATACAGTCCATTTTATCTGCTCTACGCACGCCAACCCCGCACAGCTCTTGACACTATTCTTCCTTTTTCCGAGACTGATCAACCTACTCTCGCCGAAACCATTTGCCGCGCAGAAGAGGCCCGGCGCATCGCCTGTCTTCGAACTTTCGTCTCACAGAAACGCTCCAAAAACCGTTACGACAGAAGTCACCGGCACGTATGGTTTGAGAAAGGGGATTTGGTGTGGCTTTGGACGCCGCTTCGCAAGCGCGGCCTCTGCCAAAAGTTTCTGGCCAACTACACCGGTCCGTTCGTTGTCTTGGAACGTCTAAGCGATGTCACGTACGTGATATCTCAGCTGTTGTCAACTGGCCGCCGCTCAAGCAAGACCAACATCGTTCATGTTGCTCGTTTAAAACGCTATCATCATCGCAACGAAGCCTAACTCGCCCGGTGGGCATCGTCTGCAAAGGGGGAATTGCTACGATACTGAGGATGCGCGTGGAAGAAGAGGAGAACGAGGTTGGCACGAGCGGTGATCGGCCAGATCCCTGGACTCTCGCATTGATCATCTCCTGTAAATAAAGGCATCCATCGCACCGTAACAATAGGTATAAGGTAGTGTAACGAGGTCTCTCACATAGATAGATAGATAGATAGATAGATAGATAGATAGATAGATAGATAGATAGATAGATAGATAGATAGATAGATAGATAGATAGATAGATAGATAGATAGATAGATAGATAGATAGATAGATAGATAGATAGATAGATAGATAGATAGATAGATAGATAGATAGATAGATAGATAGATAGATAGATAGATAGATAGATAGATAGATAGATAGATAGATAGATAGACGGACGGACGGACGGACGGACGGACAGACGGACAGATAGATAGACAGACAGACAGACAGACAGACAGACAGACAGACAGATAGATAGATAGATAGATAGATAGATAGATAGATAGATAGATAGATAGATAGATAGATAGATAGATAGATAGATAGATAGATAGATAGATAGATAGATAGATAGATAGATAGATAGATAGATAGATAGATAGATAGATAGATAGATAGATAGATAGATAGATAGATAGATAGATAGATAGATAGATAGATAGATAGATAGATAGATAGATTAAGTGCTAGCATTTGTGGTACCAGAACACATCGACTGAGACTGACTTTCACCGAGTTTTCAAGGCGGCTGGAAAATGCGATGCTTGCATGCTTCAAACAACCTCGCGAATTGTCAATGTTCATCTAATTCTGGTGGATATTGCCTCTTGCAGACTTCGGCGGCATCCGGCATAGACATAGTGTCGACGAAGCGTTCGAAGACGAAGCTGGCGCTTTCCGTGACGTTGAAGGGTCGCTTGGCGATGGCCGCTGACCCGAAGGTACTGGATTTTCGGGATCGGTGCGTCAGCAATAGCAGCATGAAATCATTTGCCAGCTACGCCGAGGTAAGCGCAACCAGGTCACGTCAAGATCCCTAACACTTTGTTAGTTTAAAACCTTACAAATGAAATCATTGTAGCGATACTTCGGCGCCTCTACACCATAAATATCAAACTGAATGAATGCCAAAAAAAAAAAAAAACGCTCTAGGCCTGCGTGAAAATCGCCGCACAGACACAGCGAGAACTGGAAGAGCGGCATTCCTAGAACCATCGGTAAACTTTCTTGGGGCTATTAATACAAGTACGCTTTCAAGGTACACACTATGGCATGTCATACTTTTTTTTTTGATGTTGGGAAGCACCCCCTTACGTCATTATTCGTCATTTGCGTAGAAGTGAGGCAGGTACCCGCTACGCAATTGCAAGGCATTATGTGCACTTTACGCATGCGATGGCTGATTAGGATGAAGAATTATGGGTGAGCGCTTTGTAAAGAGTTGGCTGCCTTTAACGACCAACTCGTTACGTAATACGTATTGTGCGACATCTGGTTCCAGAATGCTCATTGTGAGCAACCTTGTTGCTAGCACACAATGTTCTATGTCTTATTACATGTCTTCTACCATGCTATATTACATGTTTCATAGTTCCCTCCTTGCTGCAGACATTGAAGGACCGGCATGGCTCTGTCTTTGTGATCTAGTTAGCTCCTAGGCCTGCACACTATATGGCAAACTCAAAATGCCTTTGACAGTGTGGATGTAGGAGTAAGGTCTGTGCAAGAATACTTTTGCGAATCTGTGTGCCATTTTCTTGAAGAGCTGAAAGTGCAGAAGGTTGAGCCATTTTTATACACGTCAAGGTATCGATAAGTAGCCAGCTCAGATCTCACGGTTTTTCGATTTCACTTTGTAGTCGTACTGCTGTTCCTTTGTATTTTGGCGAGTGTCTGAACAAAACGTCAGCCCCTACATTCTTTCATGCGTTCTTTTTTCGCGGCCCGCAACGTGAACAGGTGTGCAAATCCCCGGATTACTTGAGGAGGGAGATCTACAGCTCGTTTTACGGCGCGACTCAACTTCGCCGCCCGGGCGGGTCGGTAGTGTTCTCTTACGATGATCGCACGGGACTTAGCAAAAAGGTGAGGCTTGACTCGTGACGACACGTCCCCATTGGCGTAGTTCAAGGACGCATCTCTGAGTTTCAGCATCTCCAGTATTCCTAATGCACGCAATGGCTTTCGCATTCAAAGGTCCTTGGAAGGCAGTCACCCCACTCATTACGATGAGCGTTCGTTAATAGGGGTTGGAGTGCAGGAACAAAGGTGCTGAAAGAAAAGCGTCACGGAAAGCAAGTCACGGTTGTCCATGCGCACGACCTTAATCTCGTCATGGGGTGGTTTCCACATCTTTGTGTTTCAGCGCGAATTTCGAGCTTAAGTTACAGAGTGCATGAAAGTCAGTTCGCTCGTTGCGGCGGTCACGTTTGCGAAATAATCACGCTGCTTAATCACAAAAGAAGTAACAACCATGACAGCTGCTCATTCGCGCTCGTCCTATGTGTGTTCTTATGGTGTGTCTTTGTGCTTGAGCAACTTGTATAGTTTTGCTCCGAGAACGACACAAGCGCGAATCCGGTGAATCGAACAAATTGTGGGCGGGGAAAAACAAAGGAATTGCAAGAAACATAGCGCCATCAGTGTTTTTTTTTTTAGGGGCGAAGCTCCTTAAGGCGTGGGCTGTGCGTCCCCTGTATGTAGCCACCTCTCGTTTAGTTTCTACAGTGTTCACTAGATGGCGGTACCATTCCCTGTATGTAGCCATCTCTCGTTTAGTTCTTGCACTGTTCAATAGATGGCGGTACTTGTAGCTGATGATGAAAAGATGCAAGATGTTATGAACTAGACGGCGGTACTTGTAGTTAATAATGAAAGATGTGAGATGTTATAAAATAGGACTGATGTGACATACGGCGCGTGTCATTTGTGGAAGGCAATCGTTCGATTTTGTGCGGTTACGTACGCTACGGGGAGCGTTGCAATAAAATCGAGTGGGCAAAATCTACGGAGAATTCATGGTTTACCAGGTTTACCTCCGGAGCTTCGCCCACTAATCATCACTCACATCGTGGATATGGTGGCACTTTTTTTTCACTGCTGTGTGCGTCTTAATTGACTTGGTAATAGCCGAGCTGTTTCGGGTGTAAAGGGAAACTAAATAGGCGTTTTAATATGCCCGTACGCGCATATTGCCACCAGCACGTAGTGGGTTGACAGCAAGAGCGGCTCTAAATCTAGAGGAAAAAAGAAGATCGCATTCTTCTTTGCTCGAGAGCCAGCCACGACTGACGCATCGTCCTTGTGCTAGCTACCTGGTGGTTTAATAAATCCCCCAGTACTTGTGACTCATCGTGACAAACTGGTGGAGGTGCTGGGTAGTCTCACGGATGCTGCAGACCCCCCCAGGAAGCCGCGATACGAGTCCAGTGCCAGTCAATACTCCCGTGCATCGGACCAGCCGCCGAATCAGGGGATTGCCTCCGGAAGCCGACGATACTGCTCCCACCACGTCGACAAACATGACCAGCGCTTCGGTGCAAACCTCGGCAACCGGCACGGGAAGCACGGCGTCGAACCGCTACACGTTGGAAAGCCCACGCGCACCGGCGACGTTCCATGGCTCGGAGCACGAGGACGTTGAGGACTGGTTGGCGGATTTCGAGTGCGTAGCCACCTTGAATCAGTGGGACGACGCGGCGAAACTGGGTCGTGTCTACTTCTATCTCGAAGACGGGGCACGTACGTGGTATCAAAACCGAGAGGAACAGCTGACGACGTGGCCCGAATTCTCTCGTAGACTTCTGCAGACGTATGCCAGTGGTGATCGCCAAGAACGAGCTGAACGAGCTATTCTGGCCCGCGTCCAGCTGCCAAACGAAACTGTGACCACGTTCGTCGAAGACATGACGCGCCTCTTCCGACGGGCCGATTCAAGAATGACGGAGGACAAGAAGTTGCGTCACTTGATGCGCGGTGTCAAGGACCAGCTTTATGCCGGCCTCGTGCGAAGTCCTCCGAAGACGGTCGCGGAGTTCTTGTCCGAGGCCGTGACAATGGAAAAAATGCTGCAGCAGCGATCCAACCAATACGACAGGCAAGTCAGTGGCATGTCTACTGCCGACATTTTCACCGCCACTAGAACCAACAAAGACTGTCTACGTGAACTCATCTGTGATATAGTACGTGAAGAGTTACAAAAGGCTGGTGTAACACCTCATCCTACAGTCAACTCTATTGCAACTGTGATCAAGGATGAGCTGCACCAGGCCCTCCGGGACACCTTGCCTCATGATACAGCTGTGCCAGCTCCTGCTGAATACCGCCGTGAGACAACCTACGCGGAAGCCTTGAAACGCCCTGCTGCAACGCCGCCATTATTCGTCCATCCTGTTCCTGCTGTTTCACTACAGTCGGCGCAGCACATACCGTACTACGAAGGCACGTACACGCCACCACCGTTGGCCTTTGTCCCTGGTGCTTCTGTCGCCCATCGTTCAGTGCAACCAGTCCTGTACATCGACGATCGGCGCACGTCTGTTCGAAAGTCTGATGTTTGGCGCACACCCGATCGCCGGCCTCTGTGCTTTCACTGCTGAGAAGCCGATCACTTGTACCGCCAGTGTCCTTATCGCCGTCTTGGGCTTCGCGGCTTCTCTGCGTACTCGCCGCCCCCCCCCCCCCGTTACGGCCAGAGACCACGCGACATCCAAAACTACCTCTCCCAGCAGCATGCACCACCGTCTGCCGGGCGCCAGTCGCGCTCGCCATCACCGAGGCGATTTTCATCAATGCCCCAGCGGTATTCTACCGCACGATCTCCCAGCCCCCGCCGGGAAAACTAGCCGAAGCGACCTCTGGGGGCGGGGTCGCTGAACGTCGAAGCGCTGAAGACCTCCTGTTGACGCAGAACCGTACAGAAATTGGTCCGACATCACCTGCTGCTGCAAAGGATAGCCGGCTTTCACTCGACATAGCCGTAACAATTGATAGTTGTGTAGTTAATGCGTTAGTGGACACCAGCGCAGACTATTCCATACTGAGCGGGAAACTGACAACGCAGCTGAAGAAAGTAATCACGCCGTGGCATAACTCGCAGATTCGTACAGCTGGTGGCCATGTCGTAACTCCACTGGGCGCCTGCACAACTAGAGTACAGATTCAAGGGTACACATTCGTAGCAAGCTGCCTTGTTCTACGTGAATGCTCCCGTGACGTCATTCTGGGAATTGATTTTCTACAAGAAAATGGAGCTATCATTGATCTGCAAGAGCGCCGCGTCACGTTCTCAGCCCAGCGAGCAATCGACGTGCAGGATGACGGAATGCGTGTCGACGTACTACGTATTTCTGAACAGAGCGTGACGCTTCCTCCCCGAGCCAGTGTTCTAGCCGACGTAACGTGCTGTGGTTTGAGCGATGGCGATGTGGTGGCCGAGACAAATTTAGAACACCTACTGCAGCAAGGCATATGTGTAGCGAGAAGTGTAATACACGTTCGCGACGGCCGATCTGAATTGCTCGTTACCAACTTTAGCAACGAGCATCGACACCTTTTCCGTGGCACTTCGATAGCGTTTGCCCACGAAGTAGCAAACGTAACCAACTGTCTCACGTCAGAAGTAGTGAATAACGCATACACATCAATGAGCAACACTGACATCAATCCTGATCTGTCCACCGATAACCAGACTGCGCTGCGAGCGCTCTTGTTCGAGTACAGGTCTTGCTTCGCGAGTTGCTCAAAGATCCGCCAGACGTCCATCACTCAACACAAGATCATCACGTACGAGGACGCACGCCCAATACACCAGCACCCCTACCGCGTGTCGGCTAAGAACGTGAAGCGATACGTACGCAAGTTCGCGAGATGCTTGACGATGGCGTTATCGAACCATCCAACAGCCCGTGGTCATCTCCAGTCGTGCTTGTGAAAAAGAAGGACGGGTCGCTACGCTTCTGCGTCGATTACCGAAAGCTTAACAACGTGACCAAAAAGGATGTGTACCCGCTACCGCGTATCGACGATTCGCTGGATAGACTTCGTCGTGCCCATTATTTCACTTCTCTCGATCTCAAAAGCGGGTACTGGCAAATCGAGGTAGATCAGTGAGACCGCGAAAAGACAGCCTTCGTGACTCCAGACGGCCTATACCAATTTCGAGTACTCCCTTTCGGCTTGTGTTCAGCGCCGGCAACTTTCCAGCGAATGATGGACACTGTCCTCACAGGGCTCAAGTGGCAGACTTGTCTTGTCTACCTTGATGATGTGGTGGTCTTCTCTGCCACGTTCGAGCAGCACCTACAGCGCCTGCGCAGCGTGCTGGAGGCTATCCGATCGGCGGACCTCACTCTAAAGCCACAGAAGTGCCACTTCGGCCATGAAGAACTGAAATTTCTTGGACATGTAGTTAGCGCTGAAGGAGTCCGGCCCGATCCAGACAAGCTTGCCGCTGTTGCCGAATTACCAGCTCCTGTCGATAAGAAAGCCGTCCGGCGCTTCCTTGGTTTGTGCGCCTACTATCGCCGGTTTATTCATGGCTTTGCACAGATAGCAGAACCTCTGACTCGTCTCACAAGGGACGACACGCCGTTTGTCTGGGAAAATGAGCAACAAGCAGCTTTTGATGAACTGCGACTGCGCATGCAATCAGCACCCGTTCTCGCTCATTTCGACGATGATGCTGACACGGAGGTTCATACTGACGCTAGTAACGTTGGGCTTGGTGCAGTGCTCGTTCAGCGTCAAGACGACATCGAAAGGGTGATAGCCTACGCCAGCCGCTCTCTATCCTGTGCCGAGGCGAATTATTTCACTACGGAGAAAGAGTGCCTCGCAGTCGTGTGAGCAATCACCAAGTTTCGCCCATACGTTTATGGTCGTCCCTTCAAGGTAGTGACGGACCATCACGCGCTCTGTTGGTTGGCAAGCCTGCGTGACCCTTCAGGTCGGCTAGCACGGTGGAGTTTGCGGCTGCAGGAATTTGATGTGACCATCGTCCATAAGTCCGGCCGTAAGCATGAAGACGCTGACACACTGTCACGCGCACCCCTTCATGTCGTCAGTCAGGAAGCAGAGGAAGACGAAGGCTTCCTGGGCGCCGTTAGTGCATCAGACTTGAGCAAACGACAGCGGGATGATGCAGAGATTCGTCCGATGATTGATCATTTAGAGGGCCTGGGCGCAATCATACCACGTCATTTATCCCGCTCGTTGACGTCGTTCTGCCTACGAGACGGTGTGCTGTACAAGAAGAACGCGATCTTCTTTTTTCCTCTAGATTTAGAGGCGCTCTTGCTGTCAACCCACTACGTGCTGGTGGCATTATCCCCCCTTATACGGATACCCTCAACCGGAGACGTGGACATCAGTGAAAATGCTGGTAGTGCCACCTTGAATGTCTTTTATAAAACGCAACCTATTCTATTCTATTCATATATGATGATGATGACGATGACGATGACTATGATGATGTTGTTGTTGTTGATGATGATGATGATGATGTTGATGTTGTTGTTGGTGATGATGATGATGATGATGATGGTGATGGCGATGGTGGCGATGATGATGATGGTGGTGGTTGTGATGATGATGATGATGATTATGATGATGATGATGATGATTATGATGCTGATGATGCTGATGATGATGATGATGATGATGATGATGATGATGATGATGATGATGATGATGATGATGATGATATACCGACCTCTTCACTGCACTCACTCAGCGCCCAATTTCCTTGGCAGCTGTGCTCTATCAAGGCGCAGCACACATCGATAAAATTCGGCATCGCTGTTTTCGACATCGACTACGCCGACTTCTCGGGGGTTTGCACCGCGAAGCCGTTCCCGGTACTGAACGCGCTTCGTCGCGTGCTCGATTTCTTCGCGGCGGGGCAGGTGACGACAGCCGACGTGAAGGACTGCGAGAGACAAGCCACGTGACCCTATGACAGTCAGGTGCGGGATAATAGTATGCGCTTGTTCGACGGCTTCCCCACCCGTGAACTCATCTTACGTGCGCATCACGAACTGAAGTGCCCATTAGTACAAAAAAAAGTTGAAATAAAAGGCTTCAATAAATGTGCAGCATGCTACGTAAAACTTTATCGGGTATACGGACGTTCTGAGTTTTCGCTGTGTTTTCTTGAAGTTTATTTGCTCTACTGGTGACCAGAACGTCACGTGATCGAATCAGACCACGGCGGCTGGCTTTGGAACAGGTCCGCGTTTTTAGATATAAGTGAACTGAACCGGAGCCTTCATTGCAGCGTCTCTCGTAATCATATCGTGGCTCTCAAATATAAAGCCAAGTCAATAATAATAATGACATTATTATTATTATTATTATTATTATTATTATTATTATTATTATTATTATTATTATTATTATTATTATTATTATTCCCGCCATTATATCACAATTCATTTGTTTTTATTGAATATTTCGGAACTAGGCACGAACGTTGCCGACATCACAAAATATTTGTCAGCATAGGTTCAAACGTTGTTTCTTTTCTACACCCTCGCTAACCCCTTCTCGCTCTCTCTTTCGTAGCATGCAATGAGAGTATACAAAGTAATCGCGCATCTTTGGCACCCACGAAAACTTCAGAAACCAAATAACGTATGAAAATGTAAATAGTACAGCTAGGTGCTGGTAGCTTCACGAAAAGTTCCTTTATACTTCAGAGACCATTAAGCAGCCGATGAGCAGCTAGGTGAGTTGGTATTGACAAACTGAAAAATAAAAGAGAAACTCACATGGTCCCTTAAGTATTCACCTTAGACGGTTAGACAGCAAAAGCCGTCATGTTTCTTTTTCTTTTCATTCAATCTTCAATTGCTCTTACGTCCCCTCCGATAGTTTTCAGCACTGGGCAGGGGCGTAGTGAAAGGAGGAGGTGAGTCAACTCGCTTTCCAACACTTTTCAATTTTGTTTGCGCATATTTACAGAAGTACATACAAACGCACACATGAACATACATAAAACATATTTGGAACTCCCCCCCCCCCTTCTCTCAGAAATCATTGCTGGCTTCACCACCGCCAACAAGCCTAGTTTTTCACGGCATCTGTGTTCAGCCCACCGTTGAGCGATCGGCAATGCCATGCGATGACGTCGTCATGTGACGTCACGTTAGGCATAGATAGACAGACAGACAGACAGATAGATAGATAGATAGATAGATAGATAGATAGATAGATAGATAGATAGATAGATAGATAGATAGATAGATAGATAGATAGATAGATAGATAGATAGATAGATAGATAGATAGATAGATAGATAGATAGATAGATAGATAGATAGATAGATAGATAGATAGATAGATAGATAGATAGATAGATAGATAGATAGATAGATAGATATGTGGGGTTTAACGTCCCAAAACCACCATATGATTATGAGAGACGCCGTAGTGGAGGGCTCCGGAAATTTCGACCACCTGGGGTTCTTCAACGTGCACCCAAATCTGAGCACACGGGCCTACAACATTTCCGCCTCCATCGGAAATGCAGCCCCCCGCAGCCGGGATTAGAACCCGCGACCTGCGGATCAGCAGCCGAGTACCTTAGCCACTAGACCACCGCGGCGGGGCGTCACGTTAGGGAGAAGTTACATTAACGCTCTGACGCCGTCACATTCGATGGTCTTTCATGTCGTGTTTACGTCGCGGGGTGACATCTCGCGTTGGTGATTTCGTGCATCCAGTCGCATGGGCTATTTTCTGTTGGGCGGCTCGGTGCCGCCATCTTGCGCTGTTAAGCCGATGTTTTTTTGTTTTTGTATATCACGATGTGAAATAATAAGACCAAGAAACGCACTATGCACCAACCCAACCGTTTTAACGCGTGTGCGTCTAACATAACAACGTTCAGTTGCTTAATATCCAAAACACAAAAGTTAACAGCCCCATATAAAGGCACTCAGATCCATGCGTAAAACAGTCTGTTGACATCAACGCTGCGGCTGGTCAGTATGGTCAATTATAGAGTTTAATGAAGCAGCGAAGGCTTTCGATTACATGAATTTCGCAATACGATGGGGCGCTGAGTGACAAAAAGAAAACACGATTTGGGCTTCCTTTCAAACGGTATTTAGCGGGTCATTGAACCTTCCATTTTTTGGACGAACACACGTGCTGTCAGCGCAGGCGGCTTCACGATTCCCTCGAAAACCCTGAGCAACGGTCAAGTTGAAAGGTTTGCGACTCGTGCAGCTTTCGCCAGACATCCTTTCGCAAGAGACAAGAAGAGCAATGAGCATATCACGCGGACAAACACCAAACCAGCCGTAAACCGGCGCTGAAGAAACCGATAGAGCCAGACACCTAATCTTATCGACCCCGTGGTTCCAGTGTGTTCTTATAACTCGTTTAGTCCGGATAAGAGAACAACGGACAAGTTGGCATACCGCACTCATCCGCTTTCCAAGTACCTTCTTTAGCCTTCCCGAACCGGGATTCTCGAACCGCACTCCTGCAACAAGGGTCTTAGACCACAGTTTCATGAGTCAACGGTTCTAAACTGATACAAAGGTCACGTCTTTTGCAAACCCTGTACAAACACGCAAATACGGTGCACTTGCAAAGGCACAACTGTGTTGATTACAAGACGCTCGACAAGAAGCGAAGAACATCACGTGGGGCTGACCACGTGACTCAGCTGATTGACCACGATTGGTAGCTTTGACCCGACCCGAATGCACGAGAAGCCGCAGAAGCAGACGCCAAGCCGAAAGGATCCAGAAGTTACAATCGCAAGCAGCGGTACGCCTGTCTTTAAACGTTTCCGCCTATAGAGGACAACTGCTAGCCTTTCACCTAGTCAAAACGTGATTTCGTAAGGTTACTAGGACGATAGCGGGATGTCTGCAGGTAGGGCGGTTGTACTGGTTTTGACTGCGATCCTTCTGGCTTCGGATGTGACACGGGCTCAGCGGCCGACTCCGGGCTACCAGCGCTGCAGAATGTTTTGCGGCATTGCGGAGACCGTGCGCAGGTGAGTCTGACCATCTCAATATTACATGTCAAAGCATGAACCGAATACCCGCAGTTAAACTCGTTATCGCAGATCATACTCTCCAACACTTTGTATTTGACTCGATTCGAGAACCTATTCGATGCTCCTTCAGTTTATCGATTCAGTGAAAGTAATATCACACGTTTTTGGACATAGAGCTATATTATACTAAATTGAGTGTCAATGTTGAGGACACATATAAGGGAAGGAGATGCAGAAACGTTGTATAACGTGTAAAAACTTATGAAGCGTTGAAACTTGGGCAAGTTGGTAGGGCTTAACTGAACATAGGAACAGCGCAACCTAGAAGTAGTGGCTTCGTAATTACGGAAAGCGAAAAAACCGCGCTCTTTTCTATCCTTGATTTTTTCACTTCCGTAGTTACAAATTCCGTAGTTACGAAGTAACTACCTCTAGATTGCGCTGTTCCTACATCCAGTTATGTAAAAACTTGTCAGGAAAAATATATGGTTGGGTAGAACACCAATCGGCTAACTACACTGTGTTCACTGATAGTGAGCAATCAGATGAAAAAACAAGGACCAAAATAAAATCACAGCATGTGCATGCGGCTGGCCATATTGCTGTCTGATCAGCTGCCATAGAAGAGCGAGGGCGTGGAAAAAAAGGAAGACTACTTATAAGGCCAAGATCGTCTAGGCGACAAAACAAAACAAACCTTTCCTTCCAAGACTTCGCCCTACCGTTCCAGATGTCAAACGAACTAGCCCATCACATCAATTCACTGTTATGTCTAATCACTCATTACCGCATCTCAACTATCTACAAGTGTAAAAAAGATGCTTCGGGGTCAGCATGATCATCGTTGAATGCAAACACTGGTAAATACTTGCAGATATAATGCAAATCATCGAATTTCTCGCAAATTGTGCCGCTTAGCGCAGTGATTGACTCCCATTCCCCAGTTACGCTATACAACGCTTTGAATGTATCACTTAGGCTTAATTAGCAAATTTTCTTTATTATTTGTGCTTGTACTTTAGATACGAGTATAAAGCGAGCGCTCGAACGAACAAAGCTAATTCCTACTGCGACAAATGTTGCAGCAAAGAGCAGTGGGCACGGTATTACTTGACGGCCCCATGCAGCGTGACGAGAGACAACTATTCGAGTGACAAATGATATGATCCCACATGACCAGTTAACGTTGTACAGCTCATTAAGATCGAATGTCCAGGTCCTTCAAAACAGCAACGGGCTATCAAATCAAATCATATCAAATCAAATGACGGTATTGTTCGCAAGCAATGTATAAACACATGGGGGTAAAATTAGAACTTCTGTTATATTATTACATGTCGCTACTCAATTACTTGTAAGAACTGAGCTAAATCACAAAGCTTTCACTACTTCAACTACAAGAGCCAAATAAATTGCCTTGCCAAACCAGTTGTTAAAATGTTATCAAGTTCACTCACTCATTCTCATATTAGTTTAAATTCTTTCTTTAAAATCATTCTCATCGCCATCTTTAGTAATCTCAATCCTACCTATCCTCGCTGTGCGAATTAGCATGCCGGCAGAAATCTGTTTTTCCAATAAAGCGGCTCGCTCGCTTTTTTTCAGTGATAAAAAAAATCAGTGGAGCTAAATTTCATGAGCCTGCAAAAAAAAGGTTTACACAATGACTTCAGTTTCAAAAGTCCTTACTTAACAAATGTAGGCTATACAGTAACTTTTTTCCATATGAATAATTTATTTCTATGTCCGATAAATTAATTCGTCTAACCTTTTTCTCCGAAGAATATTTTTTAAGAAAGTTTTTTAAGAAAACGAGCAATTATTCTTTCTTCTAGTATTTCAATACATTTTTCTAAGCAACCTGATTCTCGGCCAATCACCCGGGATGGGTGTTAGCCGTAAGTTTAGGATCTGCACATCTACATCAGTAAAGACTCGCGCTCCTTCAGTGGGTGTTGTTTGGGAGAAGTTCAAAGCTCCATCGTTTCCCTATAGAGATAAAGGCTCGTCTCATAGGTCAACGATATTATCCTGAGTCCTCAACGGGGGTCCATACTCGGCTCGACAAGACCTGTAAGCCCTGTAGGCAGGAAAAGCGCATATACGACTGAGCATGATCAGCTTGCTTACTTCTTTTTCTTGTTTCTACACTCACAGGCAATGCTGCTACCGCTACAACATCTGCTGCCTTATGAGGGACGAGCTGTACGGCTCTCCGTACGCGGAACCAGCGCTGCCCTACATTCAGCACGACCTGCACCTGGACGCCCGTCTTGGACACCTCGTGCCGTAAAAAGGCCTATCCTGTCTCCATGGTCACGGAAGATCTTACACGCGTGGAAATAAAGTGCATCGGGCAAAAACGGCTTTTCTGCCAGGCTTCGACTACGCTTCCTTTTAGTTTTGTTGTGCAGTACAAATTCCCGGCAGTGCGATAGCCAGTGAGTTCTCCAGGCACAATGTGATGTGTACTGTAGGTATTATTCTCCTCCTTCTCCACTCTTAAATAAAATTAGTATAGTAAGCCGTATTTGTGAGGTCGTTAATCTTTTTAATTTCCTTTTCTTTTCATCCATGTCTATGAACGTACAACCAGCGCACACATGCACGGTTACAGTATGTCACACGAATGAGGTTGCTACTCCATAGGTTTTCCAGTAATACGGTGTTGAACAATTTGACTCTCTTTAAATGTGAGTCCTGACTTTTCAACGAATATGAATTTTCTTACAGAGACACGTGAGCTCTTTTTGAAGAACATTATATTCCTCGCCTTCTCCTCCGGGGAGTTGTCGGACGCAAAAAAAAGTTAATGTGCCTCTTCAAAGAGGGCCACAAATTATTCCAGCCAACAACAACAGCATACAACAAAAGAGCAGCACATACTCTTTTCTTACAGTGAAGTCTCGCGATGAATATCGAGGAATTGCTAAAGAGGAAGAAATAAACACAATTACTAAAATATTGGGTAAGTTAAATATACATTTTCGTCGTCGTTTCCGCGTGTTTTTTCTCCAATTTACGAATTTCCTGGACATTTAGATCTGGACGTTCACTTTATATGTTGTAATCATTAGTGAACTACGTCGCCCATGAATTTCGTACTGCAGCTTCCTCCTAGATTATTCTTCAGTGCAGTCACTTACCTCACAAGCAAATGCCATCTAGTGCCACAAACTAGAAAATTCTAGTTCACTATATTTCAAACGTTGGACTACCAGCTAGGTTCAACAGGCGCAGTGGGAAAGAAAACGTTCATTTCAACGACAAACTTAGCCATATGATGCTCTGTCCACTTGCTCAGTAAGCATTTTCATTCTTGTTCTTGTTGATTGATTGATTTGTGGGGTTTAACGTCCCAAAACCACGATATGATTATGAGAGACGCCGTAGTGGAGGGCTCCGGAAATTTTGACCACCTGGGGTTCTTTAACGTGCACCCAAATCTGAGCACACGGGCCTACAACATTTCCGCCTCCATCGCTTGTTCTTGTTCACTTATTGATCGTGGCACATACCCACTATGAGGGATTGGCCAAGAATCGAGTGGGTTTAAAAAGTATTGTTCAGATTTAGAATAATGTAGATATAATAGAAAGATTACTGATAACCTAGAAAAGCGTGGTGCTTGATCTAATGCATACTATTATTTAAATAAAAAAACGAATTTATTCTTAGAATATTCGTTCGAAGCTTTATTTTTAAACTAATTTTTCCAGCACGGTTTTAGTTTCACAGAACTTTACTTTAAGCATCCTGCCACCTGGTTCTTGGTCAATCCCCTTTGTGGTTGAGCGCTATCTATACGAGGTCACCGTCACCATCATAAGCAGCCGAATAATACGCGAATCAGGTCTGCTTGGCTTTCACGTGAAGAAGGTAGAAGAAGAAGAAAAAACCACAGCGTTCTGGGTCCCGTGAGGTAAGCTGTGGAACTGTTCTCCTGCGATTTCATAGCGGATACCTGGGTAACAACGTACCTCGTTGTTGATAACGACAGGCGAGTTGTGTCGTCAAGGCAAGCTGATCAGCACAACCTCAACTAAGTCGGTTTCGTAAATTCCTTCGTACAGTCGAATTACTCTTAGGAATTCAGAGGAAGCCCCGCCCAGACGACCGAAGCGCGGCAGTCAATCACCTCAGCGACTACAGAAATCGCCCCGCTCTTGCTCCCGCCAACGTTCTCTGCAGGCGGGGTCAACGGTAGTACAGCTGATGACGTCAGTCCGTAGTACACACCCATTGGTGCTGGCTTGTGTGCATCCAGCTTTAAGGAGAAAAAGTGCTCACTTCTAAAGTTGTAACCGACTAAAAGATAAGTCACGGAGACAAGCGCACACGGCAGTACGCACCTGTCCTTGTGAAAACTCCGTGAGTACGGCCCGAGGGCAGTTTTGACATGGAGCCTTCCATGTCAACCAGGCACATGAGGACTATTGAGGCCGAGAAGACTGTTACGTGAAGCAATGAACGATAACGACATACGGAGAACATAAGATGCGATCGTGCGAACAGGCCGAGCCAATAGCAAGGGGCGTGATCAAGGCAATCCGTAGCGTATAACTAAAGCAATAGCTACCACCACCAGCACCATCCGATAAGTAAAAGCACTGCTGACTGTCGATTCCATTGTTCGATGCATCAACGCGGGATTCAGCAACATCAGACTAAAGTTATAGGGCTGTCTTAACACTAAAAAAAAAAAACATATCTCTGTCAAAATTGGAAGTAAATAAGCAGTTTCTGTCTCACACACTTCGGGAGAATCTTCGTTCAATAGGTTTTGCTGGCCGACTTCTTCAATTCTTCTTGATAACAACTCTGTGCTTTGTGGGTATTTGCCGGAAAGAGAAATTTCTTCCTAGGTAGGCGTACTCGCTTACAACTTCCAGTGCACTCCTACCTATATCGAAGCGTTCCTCTGTTCCGATATTGCTGTACATTACTTTTGTCTTCTTCAGATTATTCTGCTCTCACTGTCTAATTCAGAAATCATGGATTGCACTTCGTCTCCTGAGTTACTCAGCAATGCAATGTTATGAGTGAAGCGCAAGTTGCTAAGTATTCTTCATTCACTCTTATGCGTAACTTTTTCAATGCTAGACCTCTGAAAATGAAATAACTACGGAGCCGAACAGCGAGATTGGAGTAACTGGAAGAATGAAAATGGGGTGGAGAACATTCGGCGAGCATTCTCAAATTATGACGGGTAGGTTAGACTGTCCCTCAAGAGGAAGGTATATTACAGCTGTATTTTACCGGTATACTAACCTCCAGAGCAGAAACCTGGATGCTTACAAAGAGGGTTCAGCTTAAATTGAGGCCGACGCAACGAGCGATGGTAAGAAAAATGATAGGCGTAATCTTCAGAGACAAGAAGAGAACAGAGTGGATCAGGGAACAAACTGGGGTTAAGAATATCATAGTTGAAATCAAGATAAAGAAATGGACATGGGCCGGGCATGTAGCGCGTAGAAAGGATAACCACTAATCATTAAGGTTGACTGACTGAATTCCTAGAGAAGGCAAGCGAGTGAGGTCAAGACAGAAAGTTAGGTGGGCAGGTGAGATTAAGAATTTTGCCGGTACAGAGGGGCAGCAGCGAGGACAAGACCGACTAGACTGGCGGAACATGGGAGAGGCCTTTGTCGTGCAGTTGGCATAGTCAGGCTGCTGATGATGGTTATGATTAAATTTC
Source organism: Rhipicephalus microplus (assembly GCF_013339725.1). NCBI lineage: Eukaryota > Metazoa > Arthropoda > Arachnida > Ixodida > Ixodidae > Rhipicephalus > Rhipicephalus microplus. Next base: position 120,116,456 of record NC_051174.1, on the reverse strand, counting down.
TTGGTTAGATCACGTTAATTTATTTGTTTTATTTTTTTCTACGTGCACGAATGAAGACCAACAGGACATTCACAATGAAACAACCCCGCAAACCGATCGAGGCGCTCACACCGAGTCCTCAACCTACGGGTAAGAAGTCTGCGTGATCTTATTTTTGAAACTTCTAGCCTTAGTGTAGCCTTACGTGCTAATTTACGTGATGATTATGAGACACAAGCACTTGGGATAACTGGCAACTCTACTATAGGACTCTGGAACGTGCACTGGCATCACAGAGTGCGCGAGCTTCAGAATCAGAATCCTTTATTTCTCGTCAAACAAAATGACAATTTTATCATAAGTATATACAGAATAAAATTCCGTAGTTGTAATCTGAAATGGGACCTCCAGTATATTATATTACAACATGGCAAATATTAAAAGTGAAATGTTACAGGCTCGCAGCCAGAAAAAGTGCCCTAAGCCCCTCCTCTCCACCCCTCCGCCTCTAAGTTCGAGTGTAAGAAAGTTGTTTTACCGAGAATTGTGAAAATAGGCGTTTCTCAATGCCTTCAACAAGCAGGCCCTCCCAAAAAAAAATTCAGGCTACGGGCATGAGAAGATTTGACATTGAAAGAAGCCCATTTTACACAAGCAAGCAACTAACCTAGAAACGCCTTTAACGAAAAGCATTGAACAAGCAAAGCAATGAGGTCCAGTCAATCAGAGTAAAAAGTGTAAGGTAAATGCCACTTTAAAAACCAGTAATGCTGTACGTAAGAACAAGAGAGCAACAATATGTGCAGCCTGCGCGCTCACACTAAACGATACTCATAAATGTTGCGTGTGTGCACCCGCAGCGCGCAGGTTGATCCCTGCACCGAGCAGCCCATTGTCCCTGGAGGACGTAGACTGGTCCAGCATCTCCTGCTCCGAGCAGGACACCTGCAGGATGTCACACTCGCCGCTCTCGTCCGAATGCTCCCAGGGCGACGACGCCGGATACATGTGAGTGTAAAAGGCCTTGCTCATGGTGGTTCCTTATAGGGAACCGTGGTGCTAGTGTTTAGGCAGCTGCAACGCGCGGCTATTTAGCCAGCTTGGGAATAATGGGTAAGTACAGCCGCGACCACTTCTGTGTAGAGCACGCGAGTAGCCGGTTTTCGCACTGCGGGGCGGAACCATGAGGCAGTTCGGGCTCGAAGTGGTGCATCGGGAGCATGCGCGGACTATTCATCAGGCTGAACACGTCAGAACCCGATGCTACCTCAAGGTTTCGTGCCACAGTGCGAAAACCGGCTACTCGCGTGCTTCACGCAGACGTGGCTGCGGCTGAACACGAATTTCTCTAATCTTTGTACGTTCGGCTTCATATGGCTTCGTGTGTCATGAAGCCGGTTTTTTTTTTTTTTTCACAAAGCGACTATCAACAAATGTTCAGCAGTTGCATATCATCGCATTTACCTTTTATGGTCAGCAATTGAAATCTGGTCACGGAGTTCTTAACGGTTCACATTCGTTTATTCGAGAAAATACCAAATGCAGCGATAAACATAGCTCCAAGTACGTTTGAAGCTCGAGAGCACATTGACTTAGGCAAAGTTGTGTACTACCCATCATTCCCATGTTGGCTGAATTCTCGAAGCGCCAGAGTGCCCTCTAGTTAATATTTAGAAAGCCCAGGGACTTGCTACCATTTTAAATTTGAAATACAATACTTCATTAGTGTATATGTGAGTGTATTCGTACAAAACGGCCATTAATTCCTACAGCCTTTCTTTCTGTCTGACTCCACACGAGCAGACACTGTCGCTGGATCATTTTATCACACTTTTCTTCTATGGCTTTTTTCGCTGCCGTTGACTTTCATTGAGGTTCCGGATATTGTAACCCCATGCAGAATAGATGAATTTAGGTTTGATTATGTTTTGTTACTCTTGGTTATGTTTGATCACCTTAGGTAACGTTAGCTTGCATTATGTACCAATAGTATAGAGTTATCATACTCTGGTTAACATTAATACGCTTGTTAACCTTTCCATGTGACGTAATTATGTGACTGATATATGTTTGTACTTACGCCATTTGTTTTTTTTTTATTTTATTAAACTTAATACGAGTTTGTAGTTTGTCCCATTTGGTTTTCTTTCTATTTTATTAAACTTAATGCAGGTCTGTGGTTTGCCGACTTCATTTTTGTTCTCATTTAATCCTTTCGCACCGAGTTTTACAACCACATCTTAAATTAGTATATATAGAACGGGCAATGTCACATGACGCAATAAAATTATGGCAAGGCGACTTAGCTGAATTACTCCGAAGTGAGGAAACTTACCACCTTAACACTACGTTGGGTTAGTTTAGCTGTAACATTAGGAACGAAAATTAGAATAAATGCCAATAAACGCAAAAGCATGGCAGCCAATGTCCTCATTTACGTTACTCCAGTTAAAGCTATGCCTAACAAACGATCCCAAAAAAAGAGAATTTAAATTATAAAAGTACTGACTGGACGACGGTATAAGCGTGTACCGGTAGCTTAACCGCAACGGCTCCATTCTCGGACCCCGAGCCCAAGCGGAGTCCACGAGAAATGCACAGTAGCGAGAGCGACTCACTAGATAGTGCTTAGGAGAACGACTCGCTACAGCGTGATTCTTCGCTACACTACAGTTGGGTTAAAATGTGTTAGCGACCTAAGTCTAAGGTAGGTTCTTTACCGAAATTCCGTGTCACTACGCATATAGCAAGCTGCCTTCGCCGGACTGTAACCTGGGCCGGCCCTTGGTCTACCTGGGCAGCCTCCTGGGACTGCTGTGCGCGGTGGGAGGCGTCGCCACGGCAACCTTCGTACTCTCTGGCGCACCACACGGTGAGGCGGACGACGAAAATCTGGTGTTCGCGATAATGTCAGAAACAACATACTCGCACTCGCGTGCAGCACTACATAACAGGCAGTTCGAATGACAGGCGCTACTACAACAAGAAAACACGTTCCTAGTCAAGTCGGTTCACTTTACGAAGTATGCAATAAACAGTATGACCGCTCAACATGAACAAATAACGAAAGAAGGGAAAAGGGGAGCGAAAACTGTTTGACTGCTTATTAATATTGTATTACAATTGTATATGTACACTACCATGTGCGTAGTGCACCGCAGGCGATTCTAAGGCGAAGCACCAAAATCACAGTCTACGGCTGAAGTGCTTAAACACTTCTTGGCGCCCTGTCTGGACATTAAATAATCTCGGTTCTGAGGACACCCTAACTCGTCGACAGTTTAAATATTTCAATGCCGCTAGTTCTTCAACAGAACGGTTGTGTTACAATGAGATAAGTTTCTTTCTTGTTCCGCATTTCCGTTCTTTAGTGCGTAGCATTCAGGGGCTTGGTTTGGCATTCATCCATCGTTTCATGCCACGTGGTCACGCAGTGGTCATTACAGGCATAAAGCAACGGCTAGCGATACACAAAGCCAGTGCGATTGTAAACAAGCAATTGTAAACTATAAAAATGGGTAACCAAAAATTAATCGTTAAAATTTTCCTGAAATCGCCAGAAGTGGTTCTGAAACGCGTGGCTGATACGCGTGCCGCCCCAGAGAGGGTGCCACCGTCTCTGCAAGCGCGCGATTGACAAGGCGGTGGCAAGCGCCCAGAGAATCGCTTGGTTGTCCGTGTCACACACTTCCCCAAGTTTATTGGAGCTTGCATTTATAGCACAGGAGTTATAACTACGCCGAGACCTAAAGAAGGACGATATTACCTCGAGATTTTTTTTTTTACTGTCTCATTTTCTCTCTCACTCTTCTACGCATGACTCCAGTGGGCGCAGCAATCGACGAGGCGGCAGGCTTTGACAGAGCAGGTAACGTTGTTCATGCGACAAAACAATCGCTAGACTGTAATGTCTTCTCAACTACACTCAGGGCACGCTGTCGTAGCTCCATTCCTCGTGCTGCCCATAGTAGCACAAATAAAAAAAAAAGTTAACAAAGAACTGATCAGTTGTCACTTGGTATCAAGACCTTTACTCCAAATGTTCTAAAACCAAATTCTGGTTAATTAAAGTAAACGGATGCCTGATTGAAGCTTCAGAATCAACGCACCAGACAGACACAGACATGAAAACAATGAACTTTGTCAACCTAGGTTTTAGCTTCCGGAAACATACGTTAGCTAACAAAAGCTATTTCTGCTTGTCCTACTGTCTTGTGAGTCGTATTCGCATCCGCAGATTCTGACATGGGCATCGAGCCCGTCGCCGCACCTCACATCACGGCTGGGCCATCGAGGATGCTATCGACAAAGTCAGGTTTGTTTGCAACTTGTCAAAAATAAAATCACAGCATATCCACGGAGTGAATGATGATTGGTGAGGCCAAGCGTTCGTCAGATCGTCCGTGCTTTCGTCCGCACATTCGTTCTTGCTTCCGTCCGTCCATGCGTCCATCTGTGCGTCTGTCCATGCGTACGTCCCTTCGTGCGTCCGTCCTTATGTTCGTTCTTCCGTCTGTCCAACCGTCCGTCCGTCCATGCGTCCACCCCTCTGTCTGCGTGTCCATCAGTCCATCCGTCCGTCTATCTAATGAGCACTCCAAGTACAACCATCTCACAGCTTTTCATCATGTATTCATCGTATACAAGTGCCGCCATCCAGCGGACATTCTAAGGACCACGCTTTCGGGTATGTGCCACCGGTGGCTACATACACCAACGGAGAAAGGACAGACCCACATCCTAAGGAGCTTCGCCCCTAAAACATAGTTTATAGACTGTCGGACTTGAATAACCGAAGGCTTGGTTCTCTACTTAAATATTTGTGCTGTAGAATTTGTAAAATTTGGCGCAGGCTACGGTAAGATATTCCGATAAATTCATCGTGACTTCGACAAAGACGGGGGACGCAGATAGACATCTGTGTCTCCTGTATTCATCTAATTCACGATTAATTTATTCCATTCTGTACAAACTCCCTAAGTCAAGGTAATATTACGGTAGCATCCTACTACAGTAATATAGACTCCGCATGGTTTGTAAATACGCGACCGGGACCTTCACGCGTTACGTCCCGTCGTAAAAACTACGAAACCACAGGTCTTTTCCGCATTCGATAGGTGTAGAAATGGCTCCCCGTTTGCCTGTGCAAAGCTGCAACACCACCTAACGCTATGATTACCAGGCTTTATCACGCGACATGAGGAACCACCAAGTGGCGATGACCAGTCCAGCTAACCGACGAATTCCAAAGTTCAATCTTCACTTGATAGCATCTAAGCATGGGCTCGACGAAAGTAGTTTGCACGTGTGGGTCGTTGCACCCACCATAACGATACACTGCAGTGATAAGTCCTCACCACGCACTGCTACTGACAATCAAGCGAAGTTCGTCGCAGTGCTCCTTCCTCCCTGTTGTGCCCATGTTCGCAGTGCCCCCTCCCTACTATTATAGTCACAGTGCCCCTCCCTATTATGTCAATGAATGGGACTATTTTATCACCCCCCTCTCGCCTCCCCTCGCCCTCCCCCCCGTGGGCACGCCTATGTTAGTACTTGTGAGTTTGTCCACGTGATTTCTTTAACGTCCATATTTCAAAAGCGCACGTGTCCCAACCTGCCAAAGCGCTTGTTCGTGAAGCCGGCTTTGCCACACGAAAACTTGAGTGCGCCAGAGCACGCTTTACAGGCAAGATGGAAAAAAAAACGTATTTGGGCATTCAATCTCCGCTTCTTAGGATAATAATGGTGTTGAATGCGACGCACGTAATGCAATAACTTATTCACTTGTATGCTGGCGCTGTCTGTTCCAGATAACCACATAATCTTAATAATTCAGTTACACTTGTTTATCGACTCTTCTAATGTCACGCATAGAAACTGTGTCAAACAAACGCAGGTCGTGCAACTCCTAGGAAAGGGCAGTGGCCATCTCGTCACAAGGGCAGCGCCTCGACGAGAGGCAAGCATCCAATCGTGACTATCTTCACACGAACGTGCTCATAGATTAATCCGCAATAAACGCGTGGAAGTAAAGTGCATCATGTCCGTTCTGTGAGTGTGTTTTCTATTAATCGGATCGCTAAGCTTGATAACGCACCAGTGGAGAAATAAACCTTTCATATTGTGTGAACTACTTCATCTCTCGACAAATGGCATTTATTTTGTTTCATGTTGGGACACTCAGAGTGTTTATACAATGCAAAATCCTGGCTTTCTGTATAACAGAATCCTAGAGTGCGTACGGAAGAGCTTCACATTCTTATATTAGGTGAACTTTTTGTTTATTTATTTGTTAATTTATTTACTAAATCATTTATCTCGTTCTTTTATGACAGTTTCGCTGGATGATTACGATGAAGCCGGCATGAATGTGGCTTACAGTGAGTAATTTATTCATCATACAAGGTCAACGTTTTTGCTGATGAAGTGACAAATTATGATATACATATAGGAATTTTCACTCATTGCGGACCCATGTTACGCAATAGAATATATGGGCTTCAAATGACCTGGCAATGAAAGAGTTTGCATATAATTCGTGCTACTCGACGGCTGGCAGGACAAACACATACGCAATGTGGAATACTAACAGCTCGACGCACACCTGTATTACGCCAGCAACACCCGCACTGCATGGGCGTTCCCTACAAAAAATGACGCTGGTGTTCTAGTGGCTAAGGTACTCGCCTGCTGAACCGCAGGGCGCGGGATCAAATCCCGGCTGCGGCGGCTGCATTTCCGGTGGAGGCGGAAATGTTGTAGGCCCGTGTGCTCAGATTTGGGTGCACGTTAAAGAACCCCAGGTGGTCAAAATTTCCGGAGCCCTCCACTACGGCGTCTCTCAGAATCATATGGTGGTTTTGGGACGTTAAACCCTACATATCATCATCATCAAGAATAACGTTCTGTGCATGCCGCTATTGACGGGTAGACGTGGTCTTCGGATTTACGTGACATTTGAGTCAATAGTATAGGCATGCATTTTCATGTTCCCCAATATATTTTAAAGTATTCATAGACGTCAATGCTGCATGGCTGTTTAGAGTCTAATAGCACCGCGCCTGCTAAATTTGGCCGCACATGAAAGGTACGTAATAAGTTCAACGTAACAAAAGCATATTTTGGTAATATTACCAGCCTTTCTTATTTTGTTGTTCTTTACAGCTGATAAGACAATAGAAGAAACTAAATTGAAGTTATGGTCACAAAGTAAGGCTTACAAAAGCATATAAAACAAGTCAAAAGCACGTTTTCGCGTTAATTTTTCATTTATTGATGCGTTATTTAAATATTGGGCGCATCTTCAACTCCTTGCGTCTTTTGTATGAACTACACTGTTTAAGCAATCGGGTTTTTCCTGCATCCAAGACCGCTGGTGCAGAATTTCCTGCTTAGTATTGACCGTGTACCGAAATAAGTCAATAACTTTCGTAAATCAGACCACTGTCAGCGAATTCTGACTTCTGATCAACTGTACTACTTTGCCATTTTCGTTCCGCTGGTTTATCTTTACCTTGCCTTTCTTTTACTGCATGTCACTTTTTATAAACAATGCCTTGTCATTTCTTTCTGGGCTCGTGGCCAAACATTGCACGTTTCCTTGTAAATTAGCACTTGTTTCCACTGTTTTAAAAACCTTTTTGGGGGGTTCACGGTATGAACATACATAAAATGAAACGTGTTGATTACGAAAAAATCACGGATGCTCCTTTAACGCAGACGACGAAGAGGACTTGCCCAGCGCTTACGAGATGCGAAAATACGGTAAGTCACCCTCATAAATCTATCGCCTGTTTTTTTTTTACCATCGTTGCGCTAGAAATCTAATTCCCATACACTTTGTACGCAAAACCTGAAATTCTTAACTCTACTCTTTTCCGCTCAATGTTACTAACTGCACTCAATATTACCTCCACTCAACCGAAGCCCTTAATAAGTCCGACTCTTTGTATGTATCTGTCGCTAATATCTTTAGATATATCCAGATCACTATTATGCCAACTCTACGTCAGCTTTTTTTCTTTTTTTCTTTTTTTCTCTTTTTTTAATATAAAACATAGGCACAATCTATAGCAAAACTGATACTCATTTTTATCTCTAAATAAGGCCGAGAAATTTATCGCCATGATATGCAAAGTTAAAGTAGAACATGGGTTGTTTGCTGTATACATATCGCGACTAATATAAAGTACCGGTGCTTAAGCAATTATTGGCAAACTACTACCCGCAATCGCCTTTAGCGCAGATTTCGGGGGTCACTTAACAGACCGCATAATCACGCCCATCTAGTGGTAATCACGAAATTCCCATATTTCCTGTTATTTTGCAGCGGACGAACTTATGAGGCATTCTAACGGTGAGTGAATTGCCTAGTGGACTGGTCTGGCTGCATGGTCATTCATAAGTCGGCAAAAGGAGTGACGCTAACTCGATCTCACTCAGAATAAATATATTTTGCGCTTAGGGCTCACCCGAACTCAAACTCGCCGAGGCTTTATCAACCGTACTCACCTGGACAAAATCTCAGTAAAATATTACTCAACAAGACTCGCACCCACTCAATGTAACCGGTCGATCTGAGTCCGAGTAAACTCGGCTCATGAGTGAGTTTGCCGACCGATCATGTTGAGTAGAGTTAGTCGCTAAATGAAAGCTAATGCTGGCCAATACTAGGGGTACATCGGCATTCATTCGATAATTGATGTTTATTATTAGTTATGGTTAAAGGAACCCTGCGACACTTTACCAAGTAATAGTCGTGTGGCTTCGTTAAAATATTCCATTGCATCACAAATTCACTACTGCAAATTTTTGTGGGGTATTTGTGAAGTACTAACATAGCTACATGGATTTCCAACACGCTTCAAGTTCTCTCTCTCTCTCTCATTTTGTGCCAGCTAGCGTGCCGAAAGCTACGCATAGAAGACCATGACAATGACAAGGCAGCAAGGTCATACGTCCCATCGTCAGCGCGTGGCATGACCTTGAGCACTGTATTATCTTCGAACACGCCGTTTACTCTAAAGCGGAATCTCGAGCGAGCGGGCGGGCATGTGGCGGCTTCTCGCTGCGCTCACGGTAACTACACAGCTTATGAAGATGCTCAGACGAGCAAAAGACCGTGGACTTGGGTGTATTTTGCAGTAATTTCAGTACATGGCATCGTAGGGACGAGGCGGAGCGATTTGTAGCTCACTTTGAGCATCCGTTGCAAATTACAGAGCGCGTTGTGTTGTAATGATTGGCTCATGTATTATCGGGAACCTCGACTACCGGTCGGCCGCTTTTTCTGAAAATGTTCAAAACGTGTTGCAGTGCCGCTTTAACACGTTCGAACTACTGCGCACTTGCAAATATGACATCAACATTGCCTTCGCTCAGTCTCAATACAATTGTAGTGTTTTATGTGGCAATTCTTTCTCTCTGTGTTCTCTTTTTCGATTTAAAGAATTCGCAAAGTTCCGGACCAATCAAACGACGACCCCGCAAACGGTGTCAGTGACCAGACCAGCGAAAAAGCAAGGAGCCGCGAAGGGGCGCAATCTGCCCATCTGGCGAGACCAGCCCGCAACAACCGTCCCAGCGACACACACGACTGATCGCAGGTCGACGGTGCAACCGCCATCACAGGCGCCACTTTCCAGCGGTGAAGGTATGTGAGCGACGTGTAAGGAAAAGACGCTGTATTTTAGGACTGTCTCGAGGACAGCTAGGTTAAAGCCAGTTTCGCTTGTGCACGGCGGCTGAGCCCAAACTAACGGGTTCTATTCCGGCCCTAGCGGTCACATTTCGATGCAGGTGACATGCTAAAGGCCCCGGTACTGTGCGATGTCCCTGCACGTTACACGTTACCATTGCACTAACATTTCTTAAAATGACCCTACAACTGTCTTCAAGTTTTTCAGCATTTAGGCTAGAGCAGCATCAAAACCATTCACGCTACAAATTTAGCGACGCGCCATGTATCAAGGCCGCTACGGACAATTATATAATACCCTCCTTCTCACCTCTGCCAAGCCTCCACTCATGAGGCACGCTGGCATCGCTGGCGATCGCAGAGCTGTCGTGAGCACGCTCGATGTTTTCAGCCTTTACCAGTCTAGAACTCCGAGATCGCACGCCGGCAGGTTGCGCTCAGTCTCGGAGGCCATCACGTAGGAGCGCCCGGCAGCACGCATGCCGTCCGGCAACAAAGATCGCGGAGTGGTTCGAATTTGCTCCGACAGGTGCCGCCACCCTACGAGCCGATCTCGTAGGGTGGCGGGCTGTCAAGGTGGATGGACGTGTTTTTGGAGCGCTCCGGATCGACTGCGCAGATAAGTGTTTTGCATGTTTTGAGCTTGTCTTATAATTATAAGGCAGCGGTTAAAATCTTCGTAGCACTTATTTTATGGTACGGCTTTTTCGGGGCCAGACACCAGGTATTTATTAGTTAGTGCGGGTGTGTGTGTGTTTGAAATTTTTTAGTTGTTTTTTTTTTCTTTTGCCACCCCGTGGGGGAGGTGCGCGTACATTGAACACGCAAATTTTTGTAGTAGAGCATAGACTTTCTTTTTTGTTCGAAGGGCAGGGCTCGAGTTTAGTAATTATCGAGTATAGGGACAATTGGTGTCAGAAGGCATGGTTAAAAAGACTGTAAAGTGTTCAGGATGTGGAGTGGGTTTGAAAGTGGACCCAAGCGTAGAAGCGGATGGAGAAGAGGCTGACGCGAAGTGTAGCAATGTGAGGTCGAGGAAAAAATGGAGAAAATGATGGTTGCCCAGAGTGAACTGCTGGTGAGAATCACCGAGCTCGAGACTGCGTTGGCGACAGAGCAAGAGAAAACGAGGGCAATGGGGAGAACGACTGAAGTCCGCCGAGGAAGCGCTAGCGAAGCTGAACAAAGAAGCGACCTACCGAGAGAACAGTAGGGAACCGGCCAACAGAACGGTGGAGAAGGAAAAGCGAGCAAGTTTGGAAAAAAACCGGTTTAGCCGGTTCAACTGTCGCAAGGCCCAGCTTCAGCGAGGTAGTGGTGGGGCAGGGAGGGAACAAAGCAGCCGGCGTCACAGGTGCAAGTAGCCCCCAGGTGCAGAACGATCCAACTGAAAAGTCACAGCATGTGATAATCGCCGGGGACTCGAATTTAAATCGATGCACAGAAGCCATCAAAGAGAGGGTAAGAGGTGACAAGAGGGTTGCAGTACCGGTCGGCCGCTTTTTCTGAAAATGTTCAAAACGTGTTGCAGGGCCGCTTTAACACGTCCGAAATTCTGCTTATTTGCAAATATGACATCAACATTGCCTTCGCTCAGTCTCAATACAATTATAGTGTTTTATGTGCCAATTCTTTCTCTCTGTGTTCTCTTTCTTCATTTAAAGAATTCGCAAAGTTCCGGACCAATCAAACGACGGCCCCGCAAACGGTGTCAGTGACCAGACCAGCGAAAAAGCAAGGAGCCGCGAAGGGGCGCAATCTGCCCATCTGGCGAGACCAGCCCGCAACGACCGTCCCAGCGACACACACGACTGATCGCAGGTCGACTGTGCAACCGCCATCACAGGCGCCACTTTCCAACGGTGAAGGTATGTGAACCACGCGTAAGGAAAAGACGCTGTACCTTGGGACTGTCTCGAGGACAACTAGGCTAAAGCCAGTACCACGTGTGCTCAACGGCTAAGCCTAAAGTAACGGGTACTACTCCGGTCGCAGCGGTCACATTTCGATGCAGGCGACATGCTAAAGGCCCCGGTACTGTGCGATGTCAGTGCACGATACACGTTACGATTGCACTAAAACTTCTTAAAGCGACCCTAAAACAGTCTTCAAGTTTTTCAGCGTTTAGGCTAGAGCATCATCAAAACCATTCGCACTACAATTTAGCGACACGCCATGTATCAAGGCCGCTACGGACAATTATATCATACTCTCCTTATCACCTCTACCAAGCCATCTTAACTCATGAGGCACGCTGGCATCGCTGGCGATCGCAGAGCTGTCGTGAGCACGCTCGATGTTTTCAGCCTTTACCAGTCTAGAACTCCGAGATCGCACGCCGGCAGGTTGCGCTCAGTCTCGGAGGCCATCACGTAGGAGCGCCCGGCAGCACGCATGCCGTCCGGCAACAAAGATCGCGGAGTGGTTCGAATTTGCTCCGACAGGTGCCGCCACCCTACGAGCCGATCTCGTAGGGTGGCGGGCTGTCAAGGTGGATGGACGTGTTTTTGGAGCGCTCCGGATCGACTGCGCAGATAAGTGTTTTTGCATGTTTTGAGCTTGTCTTTATAATTATAAGGCAGCGGTTAAAATCTTCGTAGCACTTATTTTATGGTACGGCTTTTTCGGGGCCAGACACCAGGTATTTATTAGTTAGTGCGGGTGTGTGTGTGTTTGAAATTTTTTAGTTGTTTTTTTTTTCTTTTGCCACCCCGTGGGGGAGGTGCGCGTACATTGAACACGCAAATTTTTGTAGTAGAGCATAGACTTTCTTTTTTGTTCGAAGGGCAGGGCTCGAGTTTAGTAATTATCGAGTATAGGGACAATTGGTGTCAGAAAGGCATGGTTAAAAAGACTGTAAAGTGTTCAGGATGTGGAGTGGGTTTGAAAGTGGACCCAAGCGTAGAAGCGGATGGAGAAGAGGCTGACGCGAAGTGTAGGCAATGTGAGGTCGAGGAAAAAATGGAGAAAATGATGGTTGCCCAGAGTGAACTGCTGGTGAGAATCACCGAGCTCGAGACTGCGTTGGCGACAGAGCAAGAGAAAACGAGGGCAATGGGAGAACGACTGAAGTCCGCCGAGGAAGCGCTAGCGAAGCTGAACAAAGAAGCGACCTACCGAGAGAACAGTAGGGAACCGGCCAACAGAACGGTGGAGAAGGAAAAGCGAGCAAGTTTGGAAAAAACAGGTTTAGCCGGTTCAACTGTCGCAAGGCCCAGCTTCAGCGAGGTAGTGGTGGGGCAGGGAGGGAACAAAGCAGCCGGCGTCACAGGTGCAAGTAGCCCCCAGGTGCAGAACGATCCAACTGAAAAGTCACAGCATGTGATAATCGCCGGGGACTCGAATTTAAATCGATGCACAGAAGCCATCAAAGAGAGGGTAAGAGGTGACAAGAGGGTTGCAGTAGGGGCGTTCCCAGAACGCAAGCTGGAGGCAATCATGAGGCAAGCGAGCGCAAAGCTCAAAACGACAGCTGATAGACGAAACCTCGTGATAATTTCAGGCGGTTTAAACGATGTCCTCAATGAAGATGCAGCAGGACTAGCAGCCACACTGGCGAAAGGCGTCGATGACATGCGCGCCACTTCTCCTAAGGTACAGATAGTGATATGCACGATACCGGAGGTACCGGTGCGTGATAGCAACCTGCAAAGAGCGGTGGTCAACGCAAACCAAGAGATATGGCGGATGAGTCGAGAGAAAGGTTTTGAGGTGGTGGAAATAAACAGAGAGGTGCATAGGTGGGGGGGTTTTCAACGAGACAGAATTCACTTCGATGGGCGGCTAGGTCATGAGGTGGGTTGGCGACTTGCAGGACGCGCAGTAGCTTTTCTGGGGGGCAAGCGAGCCCTTCGGGGTGCAGGATAGCTAGTAACGAGGAAAACAACCAGGGAGACTCTTCGACAGGTGGTATGGACAGATACGATTCCAAAGTGGCACCAATATCCAAGACAGGTAGAGTCCTGGGATAGACGTAGCCACGAGGGCCCAGTTAATTCAGACGTCGGGTATATTAATATGCAGGGTGGCAGGAACAGGCTGGAGTGGGAAGAGATAGAAGAACAGCTAAGGGAGGAGAGGCCGATAGTATACGCTTTTGTAGAAACGCATCTTAGGGACATGGAACAACCTCCTAACAATCCAGACTTCGCGAGGGAATACTGTAGTAGAACAGAAGGCAGCAGAAAGGGGGGTGGTATTAGGGCATTCATTCATAAAAGTACAGACTGGCAAAGGGTCAAGCAAGAGTGCAAGGAACATTTATGGCTAAAAGGGAAAGTGGCAGGTCAAATGACACTCCTTGGTTTCGTGTACTTGTGGACTGGAGCAAAGGCCAGAGAGGAAAACCAGGCAATGGTGGAGTGTATATCAAAAGACATTCAGGAGTTAGGAAGAGAGTGCGAGATAATTATACTAGGAGACATGAATGCGCACATAGAAGATATAGATGGGTATACCGACCCGACAGGCAAAATGATCATGGATATGTCTGAAAGGTTTGATTTGATCATTTGCAACAGTACCGAGAAGTGCGAAGGGCAAATAACATGGGAGGCAGGAAGGCTTCAGTCGACGATAGATTATGCACTGATGTCACATAGGATGTATGATAAGCTCAGGGGAATGCACATAGATGAAGGTGGCTCCAGAAGTCTTGGTAGCGATCACAAACGTATCAAGCTAAGTTTTGGAAGAGCAGTGAAAGTGGGAAGGAGACAAGATGAGCAACTACAGGAAAATTTTTATTCAGAAAGGCAAATTGAAATAGCCACTAAACAAATTGAGAAAGTAATCACAGAGGATAATAAGACAGTGTGGACATACACGAATCTAATTAGACTCTTTGAGTTAGAGCTTGCTAAGACGCGTGAGAAGTCACCCCGGAAAAGAAGACACAAACCCAAAAGTTGGTGGGATGAGGAAGTTAAGAGAGCCATAGCAAAACGTCAGGAAGCCTCTAGAGAACACAGACATGCTAAGCAGCGGGGTGAACCGACGGATGAAGTTGAAAGAAAATGGGCAACCTTTCTAAGCTGTAGAAGGGATGCATCCCTTCTGATCAATGAAAAGATTAGAAGGAAGGGAGCTCAGTGGCTGGCAGAAGTACATAAAAAAGATAGAAAGGCAGCTGCGAAATTTTGGAACCATCTAAACTCCCTAAGAAATGAGACGAGCCTAGAGCAGAGTTTTATAACTACAGCCCAAGGTGCTAGGCTAGAAGGAAACGAAGCTATTGAATATATAAGAACAAGGGTGACAGAAAAATTTCAACAAAGTACTTTATGCACCACAATAGACAAGGACGAATCAAGTGGTGCAATGGCTCCATTTTCACAACAAGAGTGGGAAAGGGCTGAGAAAAGGGTCCCTAGTAGTACATCAACAGGCCCAGATGGCATTCCAATTAGGCTGATAAAGACATTAGGTCCGAAGTCTAAGCAGGCCTTGAGAGAGGCAGTGAGCACAATAATAATCGATGGTGAAGTTCCCGATGGATGGAAACTTAGCAGGATGAGCATGATCTATAAAGGAAAGGGGGACAAAGCTGACATAAACAACTACCGTCCTATAACAGTGACATCAGTGGTCTACAGGCTGGCGATGCAGATTATAAAGGAAAGACTGCAGGCGTGGATAGATGATGAGGGGGTGCTGGGGGAACTGCAGAATGGGTTTCGGAAACACAGGAGGTTGGAAGACAATCTGTTCTCACTGACACAGTGCATCGAAATAGCAGAAAAGGAACACAGGCCTCTGTGGCTAGCATTTTTGGATATCAAGGGAGCGTATGATAGCGTGGTTCAAGAGGAATTGTGGGGAATACTGGACACACTAGGCGTGGAACATGTAGTAACTAATCTTTTAAAGGGTATCTATAAAGGTAACAAGGTAGTTATAAAGTGGGAAAAACAGGTATGCAAGCCTGCAGAGGTAAAACAGGGGCTTAGGCAGGGGTGCCCCCTGTCACCCTTATTATTCATGATGTACCTACAAGGATTAGAAGCAAAATTAGAGGGAAGTGGGCTGGGCTTCAACCTCTCTTTAGTCAAACAAGGAAAACTTATTGATCAGGCACTACCAGCATTAATGTACGCAGATGATATAGTGCTAATGGCCAACAACAAGGAAGATTTGCAGAGATTGATGGACATCTGCGGTAATGAGGGAGATAGGTTAGATTTTAGATTCAGTAAGGAAAAATCAGCAGTCATTATTTTCAATGACAACGAAGGTAGTGAGCTTAGAATACAGGAGGTCACGCTAGAGATTACACATAAATACAAATATCTGGGCGTATGGATAAGCAATGGGACCGAGTATCTGAGGGAACACGAAATATACGTGACGACTTAAGGTAACAGGAATGCAGCAGTCATGAAAAATAGGGCCCTGTGGAATTACAATAGGTATGATGTTGTGAGAGGAATATGGAAAGGGGTCATGGTTCCTGGGCTGACGTTCGGCAATGCGGTCTTGTGCATGAGATCAGAAGTTCAAGCAAGATTAGAAATTAAGCAACGGGGAATAGGTAGGCTTGCTTTAGGAGCTCACGGGAATACACCAAATCAGGGAGTGACAAGGTGATATGGGATGGACATCATTTGAGGGCAGGGAAGCTAGCAGCAAGATAAAATTTGAGAAACGATTGAGAGAAATGGGGGAAGAGCGTTGGGCTAGGAAGGTTTTCAGCTACTTATACTTAAAGAATGTCGATACGAAATGGAGGAAGCGAACCAGGAAGTTGACTGGTAAATACTTAGAAAACAGCAGGTGGCCAAACCAAAAAGAACTATCGGTTAAGAAGAAAGTGAAGGAAACTGAGACTGACATGTGGAGAAGGGGCATGATTAAGAAGTCCGCACTAGAGACCTATCGAACCTTTAAGCAGGAAATTGCCAGGGAAAGGATCTATGATAATACTCGGGGTAGTTCTCTACTGTTTGAGGCCCGGACGGGAGTACTGCGAACAAAGACATATCGGGCCAAATACGAAGGGGTAGACACAGTATGCAGTGCGTGTGGAGAGGAAGAAGAAACTGCCGAACACTTGATAATGTTCTGTAAAGGGCTTCACCCTATAGTTCAGGATGATGGCGCTGCGTTTTTCAAAGCACTGGGGTTTAGGGACTGGGAGGGCAAAATAGACTTTAAGCGGGTAGACGTAACTAGAAGGAGGTTATCTGATTGGTGGCTAAAGTCGAGGCACGAGTGAAAATTAAACTCTTCACTGCAAAGTACGAATCCTCAAACTCACTTTTTAAGAAAAAAAAATAAATATAGTTTTTGGTTCATTAGGTATTACGGCTTGGTGGCGCTAGCCACCGCCCGATCTAAAGGGTACAGCCATATCCATCCATCCATCCATCCATCTTCCGCGCGTTCTACAGTCTATCGCAGCCAATCAGATCAGCAGCCACGGTGACGTGCTGCTGACGTGCTCTGGCAAAGAGCATGTCGCTCTGTGAGTGGGCGGTTGAAAACGCCTTTGGCCGAGTCGCAACGATCTGCTGCGATTTGCAGCTTTGGAGCGTTGTAATCAATTACACTGTTTACGCAGAGCTCGAATCGGTTTCTAAATAAACCTAGGGACTTGGTCTATCAGCCCAATGTGTTTATACAAAATCACCAAAACCGTTTCAGGGTTCCTTTAATTTCCCCAACAAGCATCATTTACTGATTGCATCGGTGATTTTTAAATCAATGCACAACACATTGATTGATTGATTGATTGATTGATTGATCTGTATTGAGCGTTGTTTCCCCTATGAATAAACTAAGTGTTGAAATTACGCAAGGATGCCAATATTGATGAAGTATTAATTCCCAAAGCGACCAATAAGGGCACGTTCTTTTTGCTAATGGCGCCATTTTTGCTAATGACACCAATGCCGTAGGAAGCGCGCGCCCTCTCCCTACCGACAACAACAAGAAGGCGTCGTCTTCGACAGCGACACAAAGCGAAGGCAGAGTGAAGAGCATAGAGTCCGGAGGCATGAGTAGTGACGTCGACTCTGACGTCACGCCCAGTGGCCGCACCGCACCAGCGGCCGCACGAGGTCTCTTAGCGGCCCTGCCCCTGCCAACCAAAGCACACGGGCCAGGTACGAAGCCAGCTGCAATTAGCCCGGTCTCTCGTTCCATCGCCATAATTATCATCATCATCATCATCATCATCATCATCATCATCATCTTCCTCACTACGCCCACTTCAGGGCCATGGTCTCTCGGATATTTCACCAATCAACCCGGTCCTGTGCTTACAGTGGCCATGTTACCTCCAAAAAATATTACGTCATATTCAAGAAGCGAATTATGATTTTTTTAAAACCGTGAACCCTCCGTCTGTCTGTCTGTCTGTCTGTCTGTCTGTCTGTCTGTCTGTCTGTCTGTCTGTCTGTCTGTCTGTCCATCCGTCCCCGCTGAGTGAGTCGTAAAAGGCGGTCGCGTACCAAGAGAGGCGAAATCTCATAGGCCAGCCTCACTTTCTGTCTGCCCCTCGTGCGTTGGCCTTCTCTCGTATACAATGTTATTCTCAATGACTAGCGGTAATCTTGCCTACGCGCTGCATACCATGCACATGCCTGTTTCTTCTTATTGATATAGACTAAGATACCCTTACCACCCATTTGTACCGTGATCCACTTAGGCTTCTTTTTGTACGTGATCTAGTTATGACTGTTCGCTCTCGGCAATCCTAGCAACTCTTGTGGGCAGAAGGATTGTGGGCAGAGAACCTGGAGCAGAGAACCTGGAGGATTGCGAAAATAGTTGAACTTTGTGGGCAGAGAACCTGGAGGATTGCGAAAATAGTTCAACCTAGCTAAACTGACGACGGCGCAACGAGCCATGGAATGAAAAAAAAAAGATGGGTGTTATCTTAAGAAATCTTAGTCGAAGTCAAAAAGAAGAAACGAACATAGGCACGACACGTAGCGACCAGATAAGAGCTTCTCATTAAGAGTAACAGGCTTGACTCCAAGCGACGGCAAACCAACTAGGATGAGGCGGGAAGGTGAGTGTCCAAATGAGATTATGAAGTTTTGCGGCGTTAAACCAACCAGACGAAGCACAGGAACGGGTGCACTGGTGCAGAAAGGGAGAGATGTTTGTCTTACATTGGGTGTAGTCAGGTTAAAGCTAATTACGATGAAGTCGGCTAACTTGCTATTCACTTCTATTCCGTTGTATCAAGTTTTCGTGCGCAACGCCACAGATGTACCTGTCTTTGACCTGCAGGGCCACGCTCTCTGATCTGCCTTGTGGAAGGCGGTGGCGTGCGTCCGGGCCCCCCGCTTCACGAGTGCTCGCACCTGATTTTGGGAAACCAGGTCCTCGACCTCGTGCAAAGAGTCATCAGGCCAGCCAGGAGAGGTACTTACTTGCATGCTGTGTTTGGTAAATCAGTCTCAAGCGTTATGCGCACCTTTCCCGTCGTTCTTTCATTCGCCCTTGGAATCCGCCCTTTGAACCAGCCCGGCGATTGCCTCCCTGTTAAAGGGACCAGTGACATCTACACATTGCCGCTGAAGTTTCCTGTAGCTACAGTAGCTACAGAAATGTTGCGCTACTGAGTATGTGGGTGAAGGTCCCATTCCCAGCGCGGACAAAAGGAAGAAGTTAAGAGATAGATAGATAGATAGATAGATAGATAGATAGATAGATAGATAGATAGATAGATAGATAGATAGATAGATAGATAGATAGATAGATAGATAGATAGATGGATGGATGGATGGATGGATGGATGGGTGGATGGATGGATGGATGGATGGATGGATGGATGGATGGATGGATGGATGGATGGATGGACGGACGGACGGACGGACGGACGGACGGACGGACGGACGGACGGACGGACGGACGGACGGACGGATGGATGGATGGATGGATGGATGGATGGATGGATGGATGGATGGATGGATGGATGGATGGATGGATGGATGGATGGATGGATGGATGGATGGATGGATGGATGGATGGATGGATGGATGGATTCGAGCACGCACTCGGCAACCTTAGCTTGCTCATATTTTCCTGGTATCAGAAGGGCTCTTTTTTAATGATTGGTTGACAGTATACAAGAACTGTTACACCGTTTCCTGTTGCCAGGTTCCAGCGATCGCGAGCCCCTGGGCATGACCACGGCAGCAATGGCCGAACAGGTTCGGGCACTGCGCGCCGAGTCGGCGCCGGGCATTCGTATCCTCGCCGGCCTGCGCTCGATGGAAGTGGAGAACACGTACGTGCACCTCTGGTCCAACCGGTCGGGCCTAGCGGCGTCGGCCAACCTAGCCTACGAGTGGGTAAGACGCGCTGGTCTGGACGGAATCGCCCTGACCAATGTGGTCTTGGGACGACACACGGTCGACGTGTACGAGGGCTTCCTCAAGGTGGGTGTCCGGACAGAGTGTCCTGGTGAACTGTCCTGATAAACTGTTCCGATAAAGTATACTTATAAACTGTTATGATAAGTTTTTCTGACAGACTGTTCCGATAAAGTATCCTGGTGAGCTGTTCTGATAAGTTGTCATGATAAAGTAACCTTATGAACTATTGTGATAACTTGTCCTGTTAAATTATTCCGACAAAGTGTCCTAGTAGACTGCTCTGTAGAGTGTCCTTTCAAAGTGTTCTGATAAACTGATCCGATAGAGTATACTGATAAACTGTTCTGATAAGTTTTTTTTCTGAAAGGCTCTTCTGATAAAATGCCCTAATGAGCTGTTCTGATAAAGTGTCCTGATAAAGTAACCTTATGAACTATTGTGATAACTTGTCCTGTTAAACTATTTCGACAGTGTCCTGGTAGACTGTTCTGTAGAGTGTCCTTTCAAAGTGTTTTGATAAACTGGTCCGATAGAGTGCCCTGATAAAGTGACCCGATATATGTCTGCGCCGAGTGCGAGGCACGTTGGACTAACACGGAGAACAAGACGAGGATCTGATCGGTAGCATTTGGCCTCTGCATTATTCCAAAGTGTCTGTCACAAAGCGCAACCGTCTTTTTTTTTATCACACTACTGATCTTCTTGGTTGAAGCAACACTTCAAAAGCACCCACAGTAACGACACTGTTTCCCTCACAGTTATCAACCGTCTATCTAGAGACTTCTCTTCGTGGCGGCTTATCGGTGCTCGCTTATCCTCCTCCCTCAAGGCGAGGGGGGGGGAACAGTGTCGTCATCGAGGGCGTTTTCAAAGTGAATAGTAGATGGGCTGTTTGGTGCGTTGGTTTTGGTTTTGCCTGCTAAATTTTCCAGATTTCATCGCTCCGTGGTGATTTCCAGTGGCTAGCTTTTAAAAATTTCAAAGTGGCTTAGGACCATTCGCAGGAAGGGCTTAAATTCGCCCATTGGACTCTATCAGCTAATAACACTGGTTAAAAAGCTGATTAGGTTAATTTCTATACATACTGTCATAATTTTTGCTCGAGCGCATCTGATGTCTTCTTCCACAGTAAAGGGATCCCCGCAGGTAGCATTCAGATGCCAAATTCTTTATGTAGGTTTTAATTATTATTGGACACATTTCTCATATTGCTCTTACAGAAGAAGTTCAAATAACGTTCATAGTAGTTATCTACATCTATTACGTCTATAGCAGGGTTTGCCAAGGACGTCTAAAAGGCATTTTTACGAACGTGTTAGGACATTGCCATACCTAATGTAAAATGACGACTTGTGAACTGCAATTTCATGTGAGAACATGGTGGTGACTGTCTTGGTCACAACTGCTTTTGTTTCTCTCACTTTTCCTATCTCTTTCAACGATCAGCGGTTGCGAGCCCTCTTTCGCGAGGACTATCTCATCGTGTTCGGCTTCTTTCACCGGGAGAGCCACGAACACGACCACGTCTACACCGAGAACGCCATTCGCACTATAGTGAGGCAAGGAAGATTTATTTATTTATTTATTTATTTATCTATCTATTTTTACTGCGATAGAAATTATTTGAATTCTCCCAGCGTACTCTTACCATCATCATCTCCGTCATGTTTGGTGTAAGTTTCCAACAGAAAACAAGGCTTGCCTTTAGTAATGCATCGAGAGGACGGTCAGTTAGATCTTCTATAGGGTATGTCGCATGCAGCCCACGGAGGCTCACATATCCGTGGATTTGACAGCGACCAACAGGGAAGACGTTTCGGTTGTGGCTTTGCGAGAGCTTGGATACACCTAGAGAAAACTACTCTGTCTGCACTTTTCTTCAACGCTGTGTCTGTGGCTGCTTTTATTTTTTCTATTACGCTGGAAATAAATTATGCAATGTGTGATAGTAAGCTTCTCGTTCTTGTTTGCAAAACCATACAGATATGCTGGCTCATACATCGAAGTACGCTCGCATGCTGTTCTCGACCAGCGACCATCACACACTTAAAAAAATTCCGCCATATCCACGAAGTGAATGATGATGAGTGGGCGAAGCTCCGGAGGTAAACCTGATAAACCATGAATCCTCTGTACATTTTGCCCACTCGATTTTATTACATCGCTCCCCCTAGCGTACGTCGCCGCACTAAATCGAACGATTGCCTTCAACCAATGACACGCGCCATATGTGACATCATTCCTATTTTATAAGATCTCGCGTCTTTCATCAACTACAAGTACCGCTTTCTAGTTTATAACATCTTGCATCTTTTCATCATCAGCTACAAGTACCACCATCTAGTAAACACTACAAGAACTAAACGAGAGGTGGCTACATACAGGAGACGGTACCGCCATCTAGTGAACACTGCAAGAACTAAACTAGAGGTGGCTACATACAGGGGACGGTACCGCCATCTAGTGAACACTGCAAGAACTAAACTAGAGGTGGCTACATACAGGCTACAGGGGACGCACTGCCCACGCCCTAAGGAGCTTCGCCCCTAAAACTACTATCGCGATCCAGGGCATTCTATCACCATCGAAGACCGAGTGGTTAAGTTCTAAGAGGTTCACGCACGCATACATACGACGGAGCGAGTTAGTTTCATCACAATCGTATTTGCTAATTGCAGATGGCTGGCTGCGATGTTAAATCACCAATCAGCCGTCAGGACTGTGTGGCGGAGGTGGCGAGACGCGTTGTGCGCGCTCTTAGCGAGAGAGTTTCATCCAACTATTTTGACAAGGACAGAAAGACAATCGAGTAATCAGTCAGTATTGGATTCGCTATCAACTTCTAAAGCTATGAAACTCAATAAACGTCCAGCGGTGTGTCATCTGTCTGTCTGTCGATCCTCGTCTAAGTAGTCAGCTTGAACCTCCTCGCTATGCACAATATTGTCAAGAGCATCGGCAGAATTTTTACGGGCGAAGCTTTATTAAGCCGAGGGTTGCGCATACGTGATAGTAGTAGTAATTGTAGTAGTCATCATCGTAGTAGTGAGTAGCCAGCTCTCGTTTAGGAATGTCCGCTGTATGGCGGTACTTCTATACAATGAATATGTGATGAAAAGCGTGAGATGGCGGTACTTGGAGTTCTCACTACATGGACGGACGGGCGCACGTACGGACGCACGGACGGGCTGACAGACAGACAAGCAGACTGACGGATGGACGGACGCGTGGACGGACGACCAAACGAACGCATGGGTAGATAGATGGACGCACGAATGAATAGATGCACGGACGGACGGACAGAAACAAGAACGAACGGATGGAAAGAAGCGCGGACAGACTGACGGACGCTTCGCCCAACTCATCATCAATCCCTCCGTGGATATGCTGTGATTTTGTTTTCAGAGGGTGCATCGGCAAACAACATAGTTGGGGTGGAGGGGGGGGGGGGCACTCACTACTGGTAATAAAATTTGCGTGACATGACCCGACAACGTGCAAATAAGTTGGCTAGCAGTCCTGAAGGCCGTTTTAAATAAATATACGAGTCCTGGGTGCGCTGATCAAACTGAGTAGCTTATTATTACTGCGTAGAAAAACATTACGTATTCAAAATTCCAAGGGGAAGGGGAGCAGCCGTCCCCCTTTACTCCCTCCTTCAGACTCCCATGAACTTGGTACGACCGATGAACTCGGGCGATCACCATTTTTTGTGTGCGCTTTCTATATACTTGAACGAATGAGTTTTCATTGCGTATTATTTTAGGGCTCCGGAGAAATTAGTCTAGTATTCATTTA
Organism: Rhipicephalus microplus; assembly: GCF_013339725.1. Classification (NCBI taxonomy): domain Eukaryota; kingdom Metazoa; phylum Arthropoda; class Arachnida; order Ixodida; family Ixodidae; genus Rhipicephalus; species Rhipicephalus microplus. The sequence continues at coordinate 120,092,654 of NC_051174.1, read as the reverse complement.
ATAAACGTTCCCGTCTTTCTTACCTGTATACACAGACTGTGCACCTTCACCGTTTTCGAGGCTCACGACGTGCGACCACGCTCGTGCCGTTCGTTTGTGCTGAACGCGCTGAACGACTACCGGAACGCCATCTCCAACGCAACCATCGTGAGTGTGTATACACCTTGATTGATTGATTGATTGATTGATTGATTGATTGATTGATTGATTGATTGATTGATTGATATGTGGGGTTTAACGTCCCAAAACCACTATATGATTATGAGAGATGCCGTAGTGGAGGGCTCCGGGAATTTCGACCACCTGGGGTTCTTTACGTGCACCCAAATATGAGCACATATGCACCTTGATATGGCGGTCCCCGATATCAATAACGCGGATGCTAGAAATTGTTGAATATGACGTCGCAAACAGAATACTGTATCCTTCATTTTATACTCCAATAGACACATTGATGACATGTCATCCACCATACGATTATGAGAGACGCCGTATGGGAGGGCTCCGGAAATTTAGACCAACTGAGGATCTTTAACGTGCACCCAAATCTGAGCACACGGGTGTACAGCATTTTCGCCTCCATCGAAAAATGCAGCCGCCGCAGCCGGAATGCGATCCCGCGATCTGCGGGTCAGCAGCCGAGTACCTTAGCCACTAGACCACCACAGCAGGGCGTACAGTTTCTGCTACATCTGTTTACTCGTTACGGACACGTAACTGAATTGTGTGATGCAGAAATGTGTTGTTTGTAACTGCAACGTGTAAAACAACTTGAGCAGGATTTAGGCGGCAATAGCAGCCAGTAGTGATGTAGTCTATCTTCTCGTATTGCACGAATTCACTAATATGCCAACTCACTACTGGCCACTCGTATGAAAAGGGTATAACTTTTTTTTTACCTTCGCCTTTTGAATAAGTGCATACTACGTCGGAGGCGCCAATGACGTTATTATTGTATTTGTCAAAACAATCTGCGAGATATAAATAAGCTGCCGTAAGCCTCGCACCAAAGTTCAGTAGCGCGTACGCTGCGATCATAGGTGTCATCGCTGGCCACGATTCGTAGCCTGGGCGTGCCACTTGATCAGACGTGCGTGTCCATGAGCCTGGCCGTGATGCGGTTCCTGCTGTACGACCGGCCCAGACGCCTCGGACAGGTCTGCCACAACTACTTTGCTGAGGCATACTCCATGGTGAGCTTTACGTACCAGCGGCTCAAATTTTTTCTCGAATATAAGCGTATATATTAAAATTAAAGGATCCGATCAGCGCAACAAACTCGAATATTAAGGACCCGGGGAAAATTGTAATTGTACACTGCGAAAATAATAAATCACCGTCTATGAAGGTTTGCTTTAATTATTTATTTTGAATACCTCAAAGGCCCCAGCTGGGGTATTACAAGAGGAATGGGTATTAATTATAGAATAAAAAAAGTGATTCCAGGGCAATCATCAATTGATGCGGGTCGGAGTGATGCACGGTAATTGTAGGCAGACGATTCCAGTCCCGTGCGGTTGTCACAAAAAAGGAGCGAAGATGTGCGGTGCTTTGGGCTGGTTGAGGATACACTGCGCTTGAATGGTTTGTGCGGATTGATGAGCGATGGACTGGCAGGATGGCTGGAACTTCGATGAAATTTGTGAAAAAGGCATAGTCGAGATATGTGACGCCGTAATTCTAGATTAGAAAGGTGAGCACGAGTTTTAAGTTTGGAAACACTGGAATTGTAGGCGTATTCAGAGTAGATAAAACGCGCAGCACGGTTTTGAATCGATTCGAGAATGTTGGATAAGTGAGATTTGCACACAATGGAAATTGTTAACCACCGTCTATAGAGAGGAAAAAAAATATGGTAACAGAGATCGTGATCGATCCGATGCTTCTAAAAGTGAACTTGTCTTCTTCAAGGGTTCAACTGGGCTCAAGCTTCAACCTCTCAGCGGTTCTTGTGCTATGCAGATCTTTAGATACCACATGGACACTATACCGTCAGTGTGTGATATTATTCCATGCACCGGGCATTTTTTTTTTTAATGTGAGCTAGGATGTGTCGCACAGCGATACTTCTCTCGTGGTGTCGCAGCACTGTCGGGAGTGGACCGAAATACGGTACGAGCGCGGCGCCGTGGCCAACACGGCACTCGTTCACCGGCGTGCCACGGCCGCCGCCGAGATCATGGACAGCTTCGACAACGAAACCACGCTCGCCCACAAGGTATGCGCGCACATAATGAGCCGCAACGCTTCTTTTCTTACTTCAATGCGAGCAAACTCGGTCCTCAGGAAGAGCTATCGGTATATGCATTGTTCTCTTTCGACAAATAATTCAGCAAACTTAAGCCTTCAGTAAGGCTTGCTACAAGACTAGTCGGTACGCGTTACTTCAAAGGAAACAGACAGCGCGGAAACTGGACAAAAAAGCGTGGTGCTCGAGTTGTGTGCTTCTCTTCTTGTGTCCAGTGTTCGTGCTCTTTTTCTTTCTGTGAAGCGACTTCAGTAAACCAAACCCACGGCGCTCAAGGCGCACGCGCAGTGGCTTTGCCGTCGCCGTGATGTCCATTTTACCATGGACGCTTTCAGACGCAAGGTTGAAGGCAACATTTATACGATGAGGTCAATTGCATAGTATATTTTTTGGTGATTGCATTAGTTGGTCCACATTAGGCATTGCCGAAGAATATGGGGGCTCACAATATACTCCCTCCGGAAAATTTTGACAAGTGTATGTATGTATGCAGACATTGCATTCTCCGTTCTGACGCAAAAGGGTGTGACCACCTCATCCTCCCGAAATCGTGGTAATATTCCTGCTTCATATGCATTTCAGCCGCCGAATGTAACTGCGCGTTTGCGTCGTCAAGTCGCACTGACCTTCCGGTCGCAACCAATTATGCTTTAAATTCAATTGAAATGAATTAACGTGGACTGAAGATAACACTATTCATCAATGGGATCCGATTCGATAACCACATCTTTACCGATTGAGTTGCGACGGAAAGCACTCCCTCATTCACTTTATGTGCTATTTCTATCCGTGTAATCCCGGGGCATGTTAGCTAGCGCCATTCGTGGCCTAGGCGGCGAGTGGAACACGTTTTGCGCCAGAGGCCGTCACGTACGCGGCACGTGATTACGCACAAGGCGGAACAATAAAGCCTCGCAAGCTAGCCTAAGGCAATGAAAGCACACTAAAGTGAAACAACTAATAAACCTAGATTGACAAATAATGCTAAAAAATCTATTGTTGAATTCACCGGAACAGCTTTGTTGGTAGAATGAGAGAATCAAAGGCAAAGTCTTACTTTTAAATTTCGCGCCAAAATGTCCACACATGGCGTTAGGGATGATTTCAATTTACATGTTTTGGCAAAGAAATGCTCTGAAACATCTTTTGCTAAAGAGTAATTTGCAAATACGACAAAAATTGTTTTTTTCTTGAGGGTCTCTTTAAGTCTGCTGCGGCGAGGCCTTTGCTATGAATGAATGAACGAAAGGAACTTTTTTTTTTTTTTCAGAGACCTTGTTTTCTTTGCTAGACACGACCAAATGAATGTAAGCCAAGGAGAGAAAAGGAGACTATAACTTCCGACTCTAAATGTCATTTGAAGTGTGGGCCTTATTGAAATTAATATCTATTGGATTCATTTGGCTGTGCCTAACCAAGAAAACAAGCCCCTCAAAAAATTGCCCCTCTTTTGACCTTTCTAGTCTGTGGCTCATTGCCCGCCTTTTCTCTTACGAAAGCGCTTCATTGCCGTATTAACCCACACTTCGCAGGTCAAGACGCTCGTCCGCAACACCGGAATTCCTTGCGTGGCTGTTTACAACGTCGAGCTGGACGACGCCACGGGTGTTTGCGAGTCCGAGACGCCCTACTCGAGGCTCACCGCAGTGGCCACAGCGCTGCGCGGCGCGACACTCACAAAGCGCACCACAGCGGCGCCTCCGAAACTCAAGCCGCGCAAGGCCATCGCTGGCGACCACAGCACGGCCGAGCCATCGCCTTCGACTGTGGCGCCGCATCCCCGCCACCGAGTGCGCAAACGGGTCGTGGTGGCCGTTAAAAAGCGGCGCCACCAGCAGGCATCTTAACAGGGACTCTGGCGCAAGAACCTACCTGCGGACTCGATGCGCGGCTGTTGGGGCTTAAATACTTAGCGGTTATTTAATTTTTATCTGGTCGAATGGGATATCTACTTTGATCTCGTGCATTAGTTTATGTTGCAAATACAGTTTTCGTGTAATAACGTCTATAAGGACTGTGTGGCATGTTTTATGAAATTGTGCATCCTTTCATCACTTGCATGTGCTGTTGAAGTCGGACTTCAAAAGCGTGCCAGACATAAGGATTGGTGAAATTTTTTCTTGGCACAAAGAAACGTTATGCAGCATGTATGCACTTAAGTGCACATTTAACCTTATTTTGTGCATCTGTTCACATTGCAAACGGAGCTTCCGTGTAGTCGCATTCTATAAGGTCGTGAAGTATACGAATCTATGCATTCCTTTATATATTTATTCTCATCTTAAGTATCAGTTCAAATTTTAAACACGGTTCTGTAATCACATTCTACAAGGACTTCGTGGCATCCTTTACGAATTTGTGTCATCTTTCACGTCCGTTACATGCTGTTAAAAGCGTTGGTGTGGAAATATACTGTTGGCTTACCTCAAGTTCGTGTTTTATAAATACAGTTCTCACGTAATCACCTTTTGTATGCATTATGCAGTGTATAATAGTCTATGGACCTCTGTGATCCTTTATTTGTGGAAAGCCGTTGCTTTCTTAACATGAGTACAAGTTATTTTGCCACAACATTGCACTAGATCAAAAATGTAGCCTGTGGCGTCACCATGACTTAGAGCAGAAAGCTACAATAAAACTGTTATCTACACATCTATTATCGGAATGCAATCTACATGATCCCACTCACTATTAAAGCATTCCAACGTCAATGCATAATCACAGATTATTTGGCCAACTGCTTTGAATATAAGCACGCAAGAATGCTGTCAACGAGACAGTAGCAAATCTCACTTTAAAATTTTTACAAGACTAAAGTGCTCCCCAAAGAATGCAAACTCTTGTTTGTGCCGAGGTAAAACTGAATGCAGACACTCTATTTGAAAAGAATTCCAGGAAATAAAAATTTGTCAGGCGAAAGTTACTGCAAGAAAAGGAGTTTCTAATCATTCACTCCTTTTTATTCTTAATATGCTTTCTTAGACCATACATGAAGCCAGGTGTGCGCACCTGACTGGCCGATGAAAATAAATGAATATTCATTTTCGTCCAGCACTTCATGCTTAGTACAGATGATGGTCCTACTACAACAGCAGTGCCACGTCGGGAAACTTTGTGTCAGTTTGACATAGCCACATGGCGGATTCAGTAAGTATGCTTTTCAATATGTGCCACAGTTCTTTTTTTCACATGTTCCTTGCATTCTACATGAAAGTGGCTTCACTATATCAGAAAATTTGTTCGATCATAAAATTTATATGTAGAACACAACACAGAATTAGGACGTTTCAGCTTCGCCTTCACCAGTAGGTCACGATAGGGTAATCGGACCTCGTGCGCATTGTCTTCTGAACTGCTAACGTGCTTCAGTTCTCAGTGCAGGCCTCAGTCATGCAGTAAGGAAACAAGCGACTGTGTGCATAATCATTAATGCCTATTGCAAGCACAGTTCTAAAGGGTCCACTATGCCATAATTATTTCTTTTGCAAATCAGCAAAGGGCTGACTACGTGTCCGTAAGGCAACACGCGAATCTTCACGGCTGTTCACTTTGCCAGCGGTTCTACTGCGCATGATCATTAAGTGTCCGAGCGACTATTTATGGGCGGGCCTTTTAAGACACCCACTCGTTGCTCAACTCCCACGTTTTGACGCTTGGCACGATCCTACGTTTCTTCCACGCAATATATGATGCGCTAAGGAGACTCCTTCCTCTACATGACAGTCATGTTTTTTTTTTTTCAAAGCACTTTCAACTAATATTGTGGCTCCGAGATGCAACACCTGCTTGCCACACAGAAGGTTCTATCTGCACTCGCACCCAGAAACTATTATTACTTTCTTTGTGCCTTTTAAATACATGCACATAAGCGTACAACTAATATTGCAATAAAACGTAAAGAACTAAAAAAAATTTGAAGCCTAATAACCAAGGGGTTGCTGGTTCAATTTTTTTTTCTTCTGAGTGTTGTTCTTTGCGCCTTTCATATACTTACACATACATATTGCCACATGGTTTGCTTGGGTGAGATCGAAGAGTGAAAGAGGACAAAGACGATCTCTCTGAGCCGCTGCTTGAGTAGTCGACTAAACGAGCCCATTTTTTATCAAGTTTGTCGAGAGTAACGTGACAAGACTGGTGGAGGTGCTGGGTACAACGTCTCGCAATCCACCCGATGCCCAAGACCCCGTCCAGCAGCCGGAACACAAGCCCTGCACCCGTGGACACTCCTGTTCATAGAGTAAGCCACCGCCAACGAGGCCTACCGCCTGAGACATCAACCACTGACGCAGCGACTATGACTTCGACACAAGATCCCATGCAAGCTCCGACACCTTCCACGCCGATCTACTGCACCGTCCAGAACCCGCTCATGCCTAGCCCCTTTCACGGAGCGCAGCATGAAGATGTTGACGACTGGCTGAGTGAGTTCGAACGTGTCGCAGCGATCAATTACTGGGATGATGCCGCGAAGCTCCGGAACGTGTACACGTGCCTAAAAGACGGTGCCAAGACGTGGTTTTTGAACAGGGATGATGTTCTGACATCTTGGCGCGAGTTCCAGCGTCGCCTCCTGGAGACCTACAGGAGTCCCGACCGCCGCGAACGGGCGGAGCGTGCACTTCAATCACGCATCCAGATGCCCAACGAGACCGTCTCGATGTACGTCGAGGACATGACACGGCTTTTCAAGCGAGCGGATCCTGCTATGGCAGAAGAAAAAAAGTTGCGCCACCTCATGCGTGGTGTGAAGGAACAACTTTTTGCTGGTTTGGTGCGTAGTCCCCCCAAAAGTGTTGCTGAGTTCCTTACTGAAGCGGCAACAATGGAGCGAGTACTGCACCAACGGTCTGCCCAGTTTGACCGTCAAGTGAATGCTGCCTCAACTCCCGAGATTTTCGCCACCCCTGGGAGCAAGAGCCCCGAATGGATTCGCGAGATCATTCGATCTGTCGTCCGGGAAGAAATGGAAAAGATGTACGGGACAAGGCAAATCGATGTTGGGTCTATCACCAGTGTCATCCGCGACGAGGTCCAGCAGGTGCTGCACGCCCATCGTTTTCCGCCCACGTCGGTTGATCTGGAAACGGCTCCTGTGTCTACTGACAGTCGCCTTCGTACGTACGCGGAAGCCTTGCGATCTGCCACTCCTCTTTCGGGTCAAGGAGTCCCAATCCAGCCAGTGCCGCACGTCCCGATCCAGACAGTGCGGCACGTCCCGATCCAGACAATGCCATACGTCCTGATCCAGACAATGATGCCGTCAGTCGCGATTCAGTCAGCGCACGCTGATTTGGACATCGATAGTCGCCGTACACCGACGCGCAAGTCTGATCTCTGGCGTACGCCAGACAGACGACCCCTCTGCTATCACGACCCCTCTGCTATACGACCCCTCTGCTAGACGACCCCTCTGCTATACGACCCCTCTGCTATACGACCCCTCTGCTAGACGACCCCTCTGCTATATTGCGGTGAGGCTGGTCACATTTACCGCGAATGCTCATACCGGCAACTTGGACTGCGCGGATTTTCCGTCAATTCCCCTCGTCCCCGAATTGGTCAAAGGCCAAGGGATATCGAAGAATATCTCGCGCAACAGCGTGCACCCTTTACACGACGGCAATCGCGGTCACCATCTCCGAGGAGACCCGCAGCCACTGGGCCACGTTTTGGGGTGACGGCACGGGAACGCTCCTCGAGCCCTCGTCGGGAAAACTGAAGGCAGCGGCCTTCGGGGGCAAGGTCGCTGGGACTCAAAGTGCGGAAGACCTCCCATCGATGCTTGCACGCAACGCCGAAGGCATTTCGTCAGAAAATAATCGCAGTGCCGAAGAAACGCCGACATCCGCATCTGAACTTAGTGACCGCGTGTCGCTCGACATACCTGTGCTGGTTGACGGTCTTCAGGTCAGTGCATTGGTAGACACTGGTGCAGACTATTCGATCATCAGCGGGAGGCTAGCGAAAGATCTCAGAAAAGTGATCACGCCGTGGAATGGAACGCGAATTCGAACAGCTGGAGGACACGTTGTAACACCGCTGGGTCGCTGTACCGCAAGAGTGAAAATTCGTGCGTCAACGTTTGTGCTCAGCTGCCTCGTTCTCCCCGACTGTTCGCGTCAGCTGATTATCGGCATGGACTTCCTTCGGGAATACGGTGCCATCATAAATCTCCGTGAGCGCATCGTGACCTTCTCGACTCAAGGCGCAACAGATCGAGACGCCGATAACTGCGGTAGACTTGCGCTGCGTGTTGCTGACGACAGTGTGACGCTGCCACCTCGAGCAACTGTTCCCATCGAAGTCACTTGTGAAGACTTCCAAGACGGCGACGTGGTGGCTGAAAGCAACTTATCACTTCTGCTGCTCCAAGGTGTATCACTTCTGCTGCTCCACGGCCTCTGAAGTCGCGCAGTTCTTCGTGCACCAAATCGTCCTACGGCATGGTGCCCCGTCATGCGTGATTACGGACAGAGGGACGTCGTTTACAGCACGAATGATGGAGGACATTTTTAAACTGAGCTGCACAAGTCATCGAAAAACAACGGCTTATCATCCGCAATCCAATGGACTGACAGAGAGGCTTAACAAGACCATAGCGGACATGCTGTCAATGTACGTGGACGTACAACATAAAACCTGGGACGAGATTCTTCCATACATCACGTTTGCTTATAATACGGCAACGCAAGAAACAACGCGATTTCCGCCTTTCCGACTTGTTTACGGACGCAACGTGCGAACCATGCTCGATGCTATGCTTCCGTGCGACGAAAGCAATGAACTTGCTCAAGATGCTGAGCAATACACTCAATACGCCGAAGAAGCTCGTCAGCTAGCTCGCATAAACACCAGGCACCAACAAGATGCAGACGCGCAACGTTCCAACCTCCGCCATCGAAATGTCACCTACCACCCTGGGGACCGAGTGTGGGTGTGGATCCCTGTCCGGCGACCAGGCTTATCCGAAAAACTCCTAAGCCGTTATTTTGGACCGTACAAGGTTCTTAGACGAATCACAGATCTTACCTACGAGGTATTTCCGGACGGCGCAGCGTCTTCTCGTCGACAGTTTCGGCCCGAAACCGTGCATGTCCTTCGGCTGAAGCCCTACTTCACACAGTAGCCCTTGTGGTTTCACGTGCTACGACATGCCGTGACATTGCGTTGCTGCTGCTGTTTGTGTTCTCGTGTTTTTGTGCCCTTTCTTTTTGCGCTTGGCGGAAGCGTTGGCGAAACTTCCTCATTTGCGCTGCGAGTAGTGGCACTCTCCCTCTTTTGGTTCTCTATATCTGCGTGTGTATACCTTCATTTTTTTTATTTACGAGCATCGAGTCGATGCTTTCAAAGGGGGGGACTATTGCCACATGGTTTGCTTGGGTGAGATCGAAGAGTGAAAGAGGACAAAGACGATCTCTCTGAGCCGCTGCTTGAGTAGTCGACTAAACGAGCCCATTTTTTTATCAAGTTTGTCGAGAGTAACGTGACAATATACATATCCGGGACATGACGGCGACAGCTAAAATCGGCTGAGAGTGTCCACATAATTGCAATTGCAATAAAGAGCAAACTAAAAAAATGTGAAGCGTAAACTGCCTTCATTCAACACAAAACTTGCAAACATACACACGAAATAGAGACATCAGTCGCAGCTTGATTACGTAAGACTGGGAAAATAAACATGAAGGTTTTATTTACATGGCACATGCAGACAAAAAAAAACTCTTAGTAAAAGTCTTCGTCGGCTGTGGTTTCTTGGACGGCCGCCTTTTTGTTCTTGATGTGGTCCTGCTTGTTGTACAAGTCTGCCACCTGCAACAAGAAGAGTTGTGGTGATGCTGTGGACTCTTCTCGAGGTATCGGAATGACGACTTTAACAATCACAACAACCGTCACAGGTCACAACAATCACAGCAAGTCACTGCCTGTTCTTAGAAAAAAAAAAAGTGCGGCAAATGCTTCCCACAGGTCTCGGGTTGAAACCAGAGTTTGGGACGAGTAGTATTGAAAATAGGGCAAGTTGGTATCTATTAATTTTTAAAAGTAAATAGTGCGAAAAACGAAGACAGAGAAGTAGGAAGACCCAGGACAAGCACCGATTTCCTCGCAACCAGAACCACTATGGTAATACACTCACACCTCGATATAGCGAGCCCAAATATCGGTTATAACAAAGTAAATTAAAAGTAGTCTTTCAGTAGCGTTGGGATTATGCCTTAATAAAAAATTTTCGAAAATAACAAAGTAAATAAAGAGTAGTCTTGCAATAGATTGCGTTGAGAATATACCTTTATAAAAAAGTTTAGAATTTAACAAACGTCGTTTCGTGTAATATGCATCTACATTACAATGAGATTCGAGTGTAGCATTCCAGACTTTTCTTGGGGAATTGGAGTGACGTTTGAACGACAACCACCCACACCGTCAATGACCGCTTTAAATTAGGGTTAATTACCATGAACCACAAGAATATGACATTTCTATTGCAACAGAATATGAAGTGCTTTGAAATAATTTTTAAATATAAAGCACTTGGACATATCTTTGTAAATTGCATGCGAAAGCTTTAAAAGTTAGGTCACGATAAAAGAGGCAATAATTATGTAATAAAATACAGTAGAACCTCGTTGACACGTTTTCGAAAAAAAAAAAATGAAAATCATGCGTACGACCCGAATCCAGCAAAAAATGAGGCTGAGAAGTCCATATAGAAATGTAAGAGCAAAAAACATTTATTTCTAAAAAAAAAAACACAATTTTTTACTGCTGCCTCTCACCTTTGGACAAGAAAAGCTTCTTTCGCATACATTGCAGACCCTTGTCCATATTTTCATTGTTTTTTTTTTTGCAAAGGAAGCTTTATAAAGCTTCTAGTCTAGCAAGGGCTTCGGCAAATTTAGCTGGTCGGCGCATGCTTTCATTCTTGCCGCTGTCGCCTGGTGCCTCGTCCCCAACCACTTCCGCGACAATTTCGGCGACACTTTGCGGCTCGCATGTCGGGCGAGACAAACTCGGCAAAGGGTGCGTCCACACCGGTGGAGAGGAACTCCTCATCGATGTTGTCGTCGATGTCAGATACGCATGCCTCAAGGTCGTCTTCGCTGTGCTCTGTGTCCTCTGATGCAAGCTGCCGCAGAAAACCACGCTTCCTGAAACAGCTGCTCCTTACGTACGCTGCCATCAAAGCCAAATCCGAAGGCCTGTGATTGCTTAAACCGCTTCAATAGCGCTTCCTTCAGTTCCCCATGGCGGGCTCCACAGGCTTGCTTGGTTGCGCCGCCGAATACCACAGCGCTCATATCACTTTCTTTCTGCTTCAACACTACAATAGTCACAGTAGGCGCTGGCAATTCCAGTTTGTTCGTTATGTCGATTTGCTTTTCCTTGACAAGGGCTTGCGCTTGTTCGACGCCATGCTCAATGCTACTGCCTCGAATCGCGAGCTATGTACACTGAGCAATATGAAGGCTCCAACAGGGCCCGGCCAGAGACGTGAGAGCTCACATTTGCGGGCCGATGACATGCAAACGAACCCGGAAGGCAGAGTGCCCGCAGTAACTGCGTACCAATGATCCAGCAGCCTTACAGGCCACACAAAATTCCGAAAACCACTGTGCTACGAAAAATAAGGCATTTTTCGAAAACCATTACAAGACTTGGGTTCAGAAGGGTGTGGGACAGGAGTGACAATTGAACACAGAAAAGAAACTGCCGTCGCTGCGCAGCGATAGTCTGCTACTTGGCGCTTCACAAGCACATGATAGCGTTTTTTTTGTATACCTGAATGAGAATTTTTGCTCGCGGAACGTATCATATGATCGCAGTATGCCACAATGCCAGTCTTGCTGCCGAAAAACCGTATTTTCCACGAACGTATTGAGTGGAACGTATCAACACATATAGCTCTATGGGGGGACTTTTAGTTTTCGCGATTTCGAGTGTAAGAGCCGAGAAATCGTATTAAACGGGAACGTATCAACAAGGTTCTACTATATACTTAAGTCTGGAAGAACTTCCATATATAGGTACTCCACCAAGCATCCATGCAGAACTAAGCCTCCGCAAGAGCGTTTTTCAAATCCACCTACCTGTTGCGCGGAAGTGGCGTCCTCTGGATTCTTGTCGTCTCTAATCCTAATGAACCGGGGAAACCGCAGAGAAATGCCCTTCTCAGGGTCAACCTGTGCAAGGGAACAACAGGCAAGTCGTCACGACGTCAGACACTCTTGGTTACAGCAAATGTCAGTATTTCGATTCCGGAGTATTACGCAAGTATAACTTACAACTGCCGCAATCATCCAAGCAAGCTCCTGGTCTTCAACAGATCAAAACATTCCGGCTAAGTGGAGGGGTAGAGACACTTTCCCGGAATGGCACCAAAATTCAAGATGGCAGCAGTAAAGTGTTCCACCACAAAAATTAAAGGGACACTAAAAGCAACTATCAAGTCGAAGCCGATTATTGAAATAGCGGTCCAGAAACCTCGTTATGTTCCTTTCATGCCATGAAGGGTTTATTTTGAAATAAAATCACGGTTTAGTGGCCCGCATCGGGTTACCCCACTTCAAATTACCCGCCTCAAAGAGCAGACCAACTCCCGTCACTGTTGCCGTGCACAACGTTTCCGGGCTTTACTGCGCAGTCGCCGACACTAGTAGACAGAACGAAAGCAGCGGGAGCCATAGCAGCAACAACGGCCATCGATCAATTTCCTGCCATTGGCTCAGAGATGGCGAACGTGTTTTGCTTCAACTGCGCCCCACTAGATGGCAGACCTGTCTAGTTTTACCACACTAAAATTGAATTGTCAAACCACTGGTGCCATTTCCCATAGTAACGTCTGGCGGTTCTTTTTCCCATGAATCAAACAGAAACGAAGAAACAACATCTTATTGTGTCTCTTGATGCACGGAAGGTTCTTTACTTAGTGCAGCTAGATCGATTACTAGTAATTAACTGTAAGCGGTTCGTCCGACGTTATCGATATCATTTTGAGAAAGTCCTACTGCGGCACATGTATTCTTATGAATTTACCTTGATTTTTCGGTAAATAGGGCACTACTGATGATAATAATGTCATTTTAGATGTCATACATTGAGCTTTCACTCTGACGTAAATAAATTGTTATTTGACTGTAGTGTCCCTTTAAGGCACCTTTGCACTAGCAGCGCCAAGCCTGAAGGAAGCATGAAGCTGGGCAGCCTTCTTTCTTTCCCTTCACTTTGTTTTTTTCTTTAACGGGAAGTTTTCAAACAATAAACAAGTATACCCACCAATCCAAGGGCCGCCTTGTGAACGGGCGACACGGAGAGGTCGGCGCTCTTGATCTCCCACACCTGACAGGGTTCGAACCATGCGTCCGGTGCCAGGCTGCTGTCGAAGCGGTAGTACGACTTGGGCGCCGGGATTATGTGCTCCTTGAAGAACGACGAATGCTGGTCCAGTTGCTCCTCACTGAACCCGGTGCCAATCTGGAAGGACACAGACGATTCTACTAATGTGACTGTAAAATAATACACATCTGCATCTAAACGGATTAACTAGGTTAGTCCGTTTGTGTCTGTTAATGTGGAATTTAACATCGCAAAAACTTGAGGCAGAGGCAGCGCTTACTTTGCAGAGCGTCTGGAACTCCTCGTTGTCGGGGTCGTAGCAGCCGAGCAGGAAGCAGCCAAATGTGCCCGTCCGCTTCCCCTTGCCGTGGTAGCCACCGAGTACTACAGCGTCCACACTATCCCCGACGCCATCTAGGTAGTCCTTTTTCAACTGCGCACATAGAAAGGCAGAATTATCTTTTACTCAGGTACAAATCATCCCTCCAAGTTGTGACACGTAACAAAACTGTAGAGATACTTCATGCCCTGAGTGTTACTTCAACCAGCTTGAAATGTAATGCACACTTTTCTACATGCTCCCCGAGCGGGCAACTAGTGTCACTAAGCTGCGACTTGCGGCAGAGGATAACTGTGCTGAAGACACTACTGTGTTCAACAAGCCATTCAACATGCAGCATTACAAAAGCCATAATAAAGCTATAACATTTATTAGTTATTGAGACTTTTTGTCCCAAAACCATGATAGGATTATAAGGGACAATGCAGTGGAGGGCTCCGTACTTGCCCTAAACCACGGTGCCTGAAATGCCACGGTGCCTAAAATGCCACTGCCCCCCCCCCCCCCTCTCCCTGAACAACACCCAAATTTGTTTACAGGTCAATGCAACTGCTCAAGTGCTTGCTTCCTTCCATCTCCCCATTTCTTACTCTATGACAACGCGCACTCACGACACAGCGTGGACAATTGAGTGGGATTACTCAATTGAGTGGGATTACGGAAACACCACGCAAGTCCATCCAGAAAAACCCAAATGCTGCACACCCCTCATCCCAGAAGTCATATTTGCAGCAATGCTTGCAAGGAAACACTGTGCACTTCTCAAGAGAAAGAGAGCTGAACACACCTTTAGCCAGTTGTGGGAGCGCTTGGCGATTTCGTACGTAGCCCCAGCATCCAAGGACTTGACCATGAGGCCCTCGCAGCTGCCTGGGAGATCGCAGCAACCATACACAGCTAGTCAGTCACACGTGAAATACAAAGCCATACCACAAACACGGAAACATACCAGAACAAATTGCACAAGATGGCGTAACTCTAAACATTGATTGGGCACACCTTATAGGCTCGTTCAACTAGAATTGGCTAGTGTGTCTAGAAAGACACGAGAGTGACACAGCAGTAACGAAATATTTCGAATTAAGCGGGATTTCAAAATAACTTGGTTCGAAACAGTGAGGTTTTACTGTATTCTATGTCAGGAACTGTTTTAAAAGCACAAAGCCTAGTGCTGAAATTTCATCATAGCTGGGTACCTTACTGAATGTGCCTAAGGTAATTTTCCTCTTGTTCTTCCACAATTCCCTAGCTTGTACAGTGCAGGCTTCCCTTGACCACAAGGTTTCATGAAATGGCGGACTTATGCTGCCGCTAAATACCTTTTGCAGCAGGCCAGGTGTTACCACTACTCATTCGTATCAAATTATTCATAAGTACGACTGCTATGAATTCGAAAGTCGAATAAGATTGTTCAATTTGATATAATGACTCCAATTCAAAACTCCAATGTTCGCCGTATGAGCATGACAAAATCCACTTTCTACATAATATATACGTCAACAATGCCCATCAAAATTACAATACCAAAACTTTACACCACAATAGCTTGAGGCCACTTTCTCGATTTCCGAATGAGTGAGCTAGTAATAGCAGCGTCACCGACCTTTGATGGACTGTTGTTATGAATTAGAAAGTAGAATCAGATTGTTCGATTTGGTATAATGACTCAAATTCAGAACTCCAATGTTCGCTGAATGGGCATGACCACATCCACATTCTACTGTATTGTGAGTGCCGTCACCGGCTTTTCTTTATCAATTGGACATGTCATCATCCTTTGTATAATTTCCTCATCTGTAGATAGTGTGAACGCAGTCACCGACTCTTCTTTATCAATTTGACGTGTCATTATCCTTTGTATAATTTCCTCATCTGTAGATAGTGCGAGCGCAGTCACCGAATCTTCTTTATCGATTGGACGTGTCATCATCATTTGTATAATTTCCTCATCTGTAGATACCATCATCAGTGTGAGCCAGCTAGAACTAGTCTCGAGCTTTATTCGAGACGAGCTCGAGCTGACTCACACTGATGATGGTATCTACAGATGAGGAAATTATACAAAGGATGATGACACGTCCAATTGATAAAGAAAAGTCTGTGACTGCACTCACAGTATACCGTATTTACTCGCATAATCCTCACACTTTTTTGCCGGAAAACCGATGAAAAGTTGGGGGGTGCGATAATTACGCGGGGAAATCGTTCTACGAAAACGTAGAGCGAAAAAGAAAACGAAGTGGCCGCAAATCGGGATTCTCACACCAGCAACTAACAGCAAGCTTTAAGAAGTACTAATTGAAACTTACCTCAACAATAAAAGCAGAGGTTCAACACAAGACAAGATTTAATTGAGACACAAAAAGTGGAAGCAAATAGTCGAGAATTAGAATACCATACGCAAAGCTTGCGGACGTTGCGGGCGTAGCGGTAGCGTTCGTCGCTCAACAGGAGCCCTCAAAAGGTAAGCGTGGGACGTCAGTATTGGGCTGATGGCTATTTAACAGAATTGTCCGCAGTTTCCTTCTTAAGAAATAAAGTTTACCATCAATCCCAGTTTTAGGCGCAAGGCAGACCCAACACGTCTTGGTGGCTTTCAGCAGCCATCACCAGTAGCAAACACAAAACTCGTAGACTCCGAAGGGCCAACCGGTGGCCCTGTTGCCGTTCTTTAGTGCATTATCTATCACTTGCAACTTGAAAGCAGTCGTACAGCTTCAGTATCGCCTCACAACTTCACAAGGTTACCGACGCAACATACAAAACACACCGCAACGCACACTGGCCACTTCGGCTTGGCTTGAGTTGGATTGAATCTCTGTGCAATAGTACGCTTGATGCTTAAGAGATGGCGCCAGATGACGTGCGCTATAATTATCAATGGCTGGAAAGAGCAGACGACATTATTGCAGCAGTTTTCGGTGCGATAATTACTCGAGGAAAAAAGAAATCGTATTTTTGTTGGGCGATGTGGGGCGTGCGAGAATTGTGCGAGTGCCAGGATTAAGCGAGTAAATACGGTATATCACGACAATATTGCCCATCGAAATTACAATACCAAAAACTTCACGCCACAATTTCTTCAGGCCACTTTGTTGACCTCCAAATGGGCGAGCTAGTGATAGGAGTGTCACCGACCTTTGATCGACTCTTGGAGGAACTCCTGAATGTCCTCGACCGTCGATAAATCAGCCGACCGCGCCAGCTGCGTCTCGCCGGGCACCTCGACGAGGGTCTCGCGGAGGAGCTCCCTCCTCTTTCTTAGGGGCTCCTTGACCAGCGATTCACCATTGTGGTAGAGGAGGTCGAAAGCGAAGACGCACACCTGCACCTTCACCTCTTCCTCGGTCGTTTCCTGCATTCATTTGTAATATCACTCAAGCCTACATAACCTCTCTGGAGCTGATTAAACAACCACAGGATGCTTTGCAGAACATTACTACATTTTTTTTTATTGTTTATGCAAATCTGCCTGTCATGTCGCTTGCTGACCGGACAGCTATGCTTCAAACCTCAATCCGCCAACGTTGCATTTGGCTCGTCTGGTAACTTGCAAAAGAAGTTGTTACCTTGTTCTTTAACACACTGTGAGCGAATCGTCATGTTAGACCTTGTTACTATTTTAGAAAACTGTGTCAAAGCTTGCAATGCTTTAACACAAGCTTTAAATACACATATTTTTTACGTCCAACCTAAATACAACAAACCCAGATATAACGCAATATTGGGTATAACGAAGCAAATGAAGAGTACTCTTGTTGTAGACATAGTGCTAGGGACATACTTTTCTAACCAATTTTCAGATATGACGAACTCAATTTCATGTAAGATGCAACTTCGTTATGATAAAGTTTTAGATTTCACGATTCCCTCCAAGTTTGATATCTCCAGAATTGACTGTTTGAATTCACTGAACACCCCAATTATTCGCTCAGCTCTACCTTGCATATGCTACGTGATGCATCCTGGAGTTAATTGCTTTTGTTAAAATACAGAGCTAAATTACATGAAAGGACACACAGCACAATCCAAGGCACTTGCAAAATCGTTGCTTTGAGGAGGCCACGCTCTAGAGGGCTGAAAACTTTGACCATGATGTACACAAGTGCACTCTAACACGATCGACACAATTCACTATATGCATGCTATATTACAGAAATCTTCACGGGTAAACAGTTGTTATGACCGGCACAGCAAGGAGGTGGCTTGCAAGGGACGCTCATCGGCGTAACGGTCAAACGCTGTCTGCGTCCTGCAGGAACGCGGGAGGCGTCTGTGTGCGCCGCAGGAAACGCACATCAGCGTCGCTGGGACACACAGCCTGCGTCTGAGAAGATGCATGTGCACGGACGAGGGTTATAAAAAGCGCGTCGCGTGTGCGGTCGGAGCTCTCTCTCTGGACTTCGCTGGCCCGCTTGTCTTGAGTGCGCTCTGCGCCCTTGCGATGGAAAGGCGCGTCAGTAAGCTCTCATTGCAATGTACTTCTCTTGCAAATATGTGAATTAAACGCATCTTCTACTTGTTCGTGAGACGCGTCGCAAGAGTCGTCCTTCGCCGGATCCTGGGTGGCAGCCTCAACTTCTCCCCGGGCATATCAACTGGTTGGCAGCGGCGGGATCGGTTCGTGTTCTTTCCTGGTACCGATGCTGGGGAGTGCTCACTTTCCGTTGAGATTCTGCCAGGTGTTTTGGATAGATGGTGAGGTTTATCCAAAAGGGTAGATTAGTTGCTGCTTTGTGAAGGATTGGGTTTATTAGAGGTACCTTCACGGCAGTTTGACCAACGGAAGTCTGCACGGGGTGACCATGGACTTGAACAAATTGAGGAAACCGGATTTAGTGCTGTTGTGCCAGGAGCTGGGGATTGAGGTGGCGACTATACATAGAAAGCCACTTTTAATACAGGCGGTTAAGGATTCTGGCGCGGATGCGGAGGAGCTCACTGAGTGCTGGGAGCTAATTCAGGAGAGGATAAAAAGGGCACAAGAAGTCGAAGAGCGAGAGCGCTTCATGTTTGAAAGAGAAACCGTCAGGCGCAAAGAAGAAGCGGAAAGCCAAGAAAGGGAGCTTGAGCGCTTGCGGCTTCAGCTTAACATTGCAGAGGCAATGAGGGGGAAGTTTCAGCCATTCACAAGTGTAGCTCACGAGAAGTGCGAGGTGCAGCCCAGAGCTTTAGAGAAGGCTAGCACGTGTGAACATTGCAGCAGATTCAAAGGCGAATCGAGCTTGAGTGCTGCGCATGATGCTGCGCTGAGTAGAGAGGCCGACGAAGGCCAGAGCGAGTGCGACGAGGTGTTGTGCCAGTTAACTGTTAGTGAAACAGCTAGAATAGCTGTAGACAATCTGGCACAGACCTCAACTGTGTTTGTCGCGATGGTGGATCTTGCAAATGAGGTCGAAGTAGGCAAGAACACCGGAGAAAGCTCAGAAGCAGCGAGCGTAGAGAATGGTATCAGTGCAGTTGCAGACAGCTCTCAGGAATGCGAGCAAGGTTTTTCGAAGGGAAACAGCTGCATTGTTCCTATGTGTGTAAACCAGTCCACCGGTCTAGAGGGTGAGAATAAAGATGATTTGATTGAAAATCATTTAGACCGCGCGACTGAGACAGCGGACGCAAGGTGTGCGAGGGTTGACGAGCTGGAGATGCAATCGGGAGGCTCGGAAACGAGACGCAAGAAGCGGTGCAGACGCAAGAGACGTCGAAGAGCCACGAGCGAGACAAAAGGCACTACGCGTGTTGAAGAAAGCTCGCAAAATTTGAGCGTAGCAGGCAAAATTAGGCATTTCGCATCGGCATCAAAGTTGCCCTGCATGAGTTCGAGCCACCGGACAACAAGTAAAAGAACAGCGGGTTCTTCGCAAATGCAATCAAGTGGAAGGCACCAGCGGAAAAAGGGCAGGCCACAGCGCGCATCCTTGCGACCGAATTCGCGGCAGAGGTTTAGAGCTTTCCGCGGACAAGAGTGTCGAAGGGGTCCTGAGAAAAAGGCCACAATAGCTAAACACCGCACAGGAGTGAGCCCAAAGAGGACATCGCCACTCTTTCCCGCGCGTTGCTCGAATCCCCTCTGCCGGGCTGACCGAAGCCCGCCGAAATCGCGAATGAGGCGTGACTGTGCCGTTCAGCTGGAAGTACGTGCGCGTCGTTGCCTCGGGCGTTCTCGAAATCCGCCAAGACCTCGACCGCCACGTGTACGATTGAAGTGAGGGACAGCTGTAAGCAGGAGAGTCGGACACAGGGGTTTTATTAGAAGCATGCATGTTTGTTTAATTTTGATTTTATAGTAGTATGCCTGTGTCATCTCCACGGTTAGTTTGTTTAGCTACAGCTTTCACTTCTCGTATTTGTAAGCATTGTAAGCGTTTTCAGTTAAGTTGATATGCGGAAGCAGTGGCCCGCATCAGTCTGCCGACTGCCTGAAATTAGTTTTTCTTCAAGTTCACTTGGTCACCACCTCAGTGTAGTCTTCTGTTCGGCGATAAACAATGAAAGGAGCTTCGCCCTAACTTGAACCTGGCGACAGGAGGGCTGAGTGCTCGCAGTGTCAGTGTTCTGTTTGTGTGCACCCTTCCCCGCTACTGGCCCAGAAACAAAAAAAAAAACTGCCTCTGAGGACGGCGACCTTCATTGAGCGCCGTGTGACACGACCGACTATGGTGAAACCAGGCAACGGCAACTGGGACTCTGGGGATGTTGACGGTCCCATGCTCTGACCAAGTGGGCGTTTGCGTGCCGAGTGTGGTTGCCATTCCAAGGTGTGTGGGTGTGCGGTGGATCGTGGCGACGCCGAAATGCGCTTGTTGGGCGATCTGCTTTGTGCTGTGCTATGCAAAGGTGTGCTGTGCTGTGTGGTGTGCGTGTATGGGTAGTGGTTGACAATCAGTGAAACACCCGAGAAGAAGCACAACGGCCACTTCAGGGAGCAGCGCCACTGCAGCCCTTCCGTGACCTCTTCGGGCGGCGGACGGGCTGTTATGACCGGCACAGCAAGGAGGTGGCTTGCAAGGGACGCTCATCGGCGTAACGATCAAACGCTGTCCGCGTCCTGCAGGAACGCGGGAGGCATCTGTGTGCGCCGCAGGAAACGCACATCAGCATCGCTGGGACACACAGCCTGCATCTGAGAAGATGCACCTGCACGGACGAGGGGTATAAAAAGCGCGTCGCCTGTGCGGTCGGAGCTCTTTCTCTGGACTTCTCTGGCCCGCTCGTCTCAAGTGCGCTCTGGGACCTTGTGATGGAAAGGCGCGTCAGTACGCTCTCGTTGCTATGTACTTCTCTTGCAGATATGTAAATTAAGCGCATCTTCTACTTGTTCGTGAGACTCGTCGCAAGAGCCGTCCTTCGCCGGATCCTGGGTAGCAGCCTCAACCCCTCCTCGGGCATATCACAGTGCAACGTCTACTAGAGGGACAGATGCCAACAAGTTCACACAACGCTTGCCAACATCTTATTTTTTTTCACCTTCGTGGCCAGCTCTGTGCTGTGCATCCTCAAATGATGCCTCACCGACGAACCCAAGCAACCGCTTTGCTTAGCGACACACCTCACTCAGAAATGAGACCAATTGTGCTGTTCCAATACACCTCTAACATAAAGTAATGCGAATCAGGTAGCTGATACTGCAGTTTTAACAATGTACCTTTCGCTTGCGAGTGCTCAATGTCTGGAACGGCAGGATGGTCTGGGAGGGGCGGTCCCAGGCGACTGCCTCACTGTCCAAGATGCAGGTCTTGGTGTCGGGTGAGATGGCCGCGCGAATGCGTGACACCACCTCGGGGTACTTGCCCGTGTTGTCCTCCTGGTTGCGGCTGTAGATGCGCACACTCCCATCTTCCAGAAGATGGATCTGGCGAGATAACGATAATCCTCTATTGCACAAATAGGGCCTGGAAATTTTCACCTTTTATTTATGCATTCGTATTTTGCATCAAGGAATGTTTAGTAGATGGCACTATGTCTTTTAACAGAGATTGGGAAGGCTATATACATTGTACTGGGTGCTAGTTTCTTAGCAAGCTTTTATGCAATCCAAAATCCCAGTGACAAATTTTACACACTGTGCAATAGAGGGATAAGTAGACCAACACCTCAATTTGATAAAGCTGCCATACGTAAAGGACAACTGCAGCAAAATATTAAGTGAGGCCCAATTTAAAATAGTGCAACTGAACTTAGGCCTAAATGTAAAGCCTAAATCAGGTAATCTAAATTGGCAGGAGGGTTAGTTTTAGCTCCATATTTCCAACACGAGTAAGTGTGTCATAAAAGAGCAAGAAAAAACATGTTCGTGCCACCAAACTTAAAATTAACAACAGAAAGGGAGGCAACGATTTGATGCAGCCACTCACAGCAAGTGTTCCAACACAGAAATTTCAACACTGAGAACTAGCACACGTCTCACAATGCAAGCGTGCCAAGAGATTAGTACACACAAGGTTCTTGGCATAGCCTCCGAGAGTCGCAAGTGTTCAACAGCAGGCCAGGCATCGTGCCAGCTTTATTTTCTTTATATACTTGTTTAATAAAAACTTCAGGGCCAAAGGCATTAAACGGAAAAGAGCTTAGAGGAATCAGAAAAAAGAAAACCTAAAAGTACATAGAATGCTTCAGTACAAGACTTCCGATTATACAGTTTTTGCAGGATTTAACAGAAAGGCGTACAACGCGACCCCAGGAAATCAATATAGAAATGCACAGTGGTTGCAAACATGTATACAATAAGAAAGCAAGGCTTGGATAACAAAATGCCCTCAGGTAATATCAACGAAGTGAAAAAACAGAAACCTTCAGTTATGAAACGATAGCTAAACCTGCTGAGAATGAAACGTGCAAATTAACATTCACGCATTCAGAATGAAAGGTGACCACAAATTTGACAAAAAAAAACAGAGAAGCAAGTAAATTCATGCATTCTAAATGAAACAGACTACAAACAAGCTAACATAATAGCCTCTCACCTGAGCACGCTCACCGTCGTACTTGAACTCGCACGTGAAGGCCGACCCTTCGAACCGATTGAGCACCTCTGAGATGGCCTTTGTCGGGTGGGCCAACATCGGCTTGAGTGGAATGCCGGGACTCAAGCGGCAACGTTCGGGGAGCGAGTCGACACCCTCTTCAAGCAGGGCATTGATGATGCGCTCATAGTCGGGACATTCGCTGCACAATCGCAAGGCAGCAACAATTGTTCTTGCCCTTATAACAATGCGGCGCCACATGACGGCGTGTAGATGAAAAAGATGGCAAACGCATTACAGAATACGGAAGCGCACAACGGGTTACATAAAGAACACACACACAAAGAGACAATGTAAGTGCTTGCGTCGTCCCTTTGTGCGAGTGTTCTTTGTTTAACCTGGTGTGCGCTGCCATATGCTGCAATGTCTTACCATAGAGTGCGCCAGTACATTTTGAGACAAACGCAGGGTGCTTTTACAATTATACATACAGCATGCTACTATAGCTGAGCACCTTTATAAGACGCACACAGCGAGAAACAGTTCTTGTCTCTTATACAAGGTGTTCCCTGGAAGCGGGGTACCATATCTTCAATTTCTGAAGAACCCTTATTTAGATGCAGACACACTTGCATTTCTTCGATTTATTCATCTCTTACATAAGTGCCTCTTATCAAAGTCAAGTGCAGCAAACTACACTCAAACCTGTATATAACGAACTCTGATATAACAAAATATCAGTTATTATGAAGTGAATTGAGAGTAGTTTTTTGCAATAAATATAGTGTTAGGAATACACCATTATAACAAAAATGTCGGTTATAATGAAGTTACTTTTGTGTAAAATGCAATATTTCTTATGACGTTTGGGTACCGTATTTACTCGATTCTACCGCGCCCTCGATTGTAACGCGCACCCGGTTTCCACGACGAAAAAAAAAAAAGTAAGACATCGATTGTAACGCGCACCCATTTTTCTCGTTGGCCCGCACGATCCCACCACTCGGGAAAACGACTTGTTTCGCGAGCGTCTTCCGTTTAAATATGAGGTACGGGGGAAGCTTGGGCCTATTTGACGTGCAACGAAGCATCGCCGTCACTCTAGTTTTACCGTGGCCCGATGTCAGCACGCGAACTTGCTTCACTCCCTTCTTCTCGACGGTTGTGGTGCCAGGAATGTCGAAGTAAAGAGGCGTCTGATAGGCATTCCCGATTTGCCCAAGCAGGTAGCCGTTGTTGTGCCGCAACTTTTGGCATAAGCCCGTTCGCCTTCGGAGGGAAAAGCCTTTCCTCTTCATAAAGTTAGTTAGCCTGCAGCTGCTCGCTTTAAACTGGCTCCGCATTAGCCCTTTTTCTAAGGCTAACTGCATAGCCTGCACTTGGAGCAGTTCTGTCGTCATGGGCCGCTCACTGCTCAATCATATACTCGCCGGGCAGCTCTTCCAATTTGCGGAAACCGACCCTGCTGTAGTCCACTGAAGCCTTTGCGTGAATGTTTGCTGTCGACAATATTCTGCTTTTGTTTCCGCCAGTCCCGCACACACGTTTCGGGAACTCCGAACGACCGCAATGCGGCCCGATTTCCATCCGTTTCGGCACACACGATGACATTTCTATTTAAAAGCAGCATCGTGGTGCACTCGTCGAGTTTTTGGAGTCATCCCTTCGATGCCGTCGATGCTAATGCACTACAAGATGACGAACTCCTCAGCACACGTACGAAGTGCCGCACATGGGAAACACATAGGCAGAAATGGCCGACGCGTCATGCTGACGCACGTAGGGGGCGGCCATTTTGGAAATGCCGATGGCAATAAAATAACCGTATTCATTTTTTTTTTTCTTACTCGATTCTAACGCGCATGTGATTTATGAACTCGCTTAACCAGAAAAAAGGTGCGCGTTAGATTCAAGTAATTACGGTATACATTACATGAATACATAAATATAAAGTCTGTTTTGCCAATGTGCCTTGGCCTTCTGTGTGATTGCACACGCAGAGCCGAAATTAACCTAATATCACGTAATTTTATCCTAATTTTTAGCACAATACCCATGTTAGACTAGCAATGACACTAAACTTGATCTAGTAAACATTAGGCTTGATTAGGCTCAGTAAGGTCAGCTTGGATTAGGTAAGGTTGGCTGTGCTTAGCCTGCATGACCTGATGTGTCAGTTAAAAAAATACTGTGCCAAAAAAGAAATTGCCAGGCCCGCGCGGAACGCACAACACAGTCACAGCGAAAGCTGGAAGACCTTCCAGAACCTTTCCTAAACACTCTTTGTGTGACTGCTACAAGTACACTAGCTGGGTACCCACTACGCCATAAACAATCATAATTTCTGTGTAGTAGGCCAGCATTCAGTATGCTGACCTTCGCCATACTTCGGAGAAGCGTGGTATTCGCGACACACTTGCTAGGACTCAAGTCCAATTTTTTTATGCAGTGGCTGACGAAGAACTATGCCTGAAGTGGGTATGCACCACAGATAATAGGTGATCAAGAACAAGCTTTTGTAATGAATTAGAGCACTGGATGACCCACTCGTTTCGGAATTCGCAATGTGTGACGCCTGGTTGATCCTTTGCTGTTCTGAAACGCTTCCTGACACATACTAACGTGATTACTTTCCCAACATCAAGCCTGTCTAAGGCCAAAGAAGTCCCAACCACCGGCTTGGCTCTGCGCTGGAATATTGGGCTGGCACGCAGGGGACCTGTGTTCGAATTTCACTGTGTCTTTAGCGTTGTTTATTTACTCACTTTTCTTTTGTGCAAAAGTGGTTAAGGACACTGGCGGCGAACAACTGTGGCACCGCAAGCAACCTTTATTGCTATCTCATAACAGCTTTCGCTGTAATAACAGTCACTTTTGTCCAGAAATTTATTATAGTGTACCACACTTCAGTAGCATTTGCTTTCGTCATTACAATGTAAAAACTTGCATTTTAAGACAGAGAAAGCTTCACAGATACATGATTTGTACTTCATTATTTTGTAGTAATCACATTTCACTGAAACATAGTGTACACTCGAATTTCAATATAACGAACCCTAAGAATGAAAGCCCACTGAGAATGAAATATCTGTTATAATAAAGTAAATAAAAGAATAGGCTGGCAATGGACATATACCTTTATCACGAATATTCAGATAGTCAACCATATTTGTATGAGATGCGATTTCGGTATTAAAAAGCTTGAGTGTAGAAGTTTAAGTCTACAGAAGTATTTAAAAATGTCATCACTGAGCTGGGCAACAGAGGCAATGATTTTTAGCACCTACAATACGATGCTTTTGGGAAGCTTCTTCAACTCAATGGTGTGAACATCAACAGCTTTGCTTCGATGCTTCAATTCAACACAGACGATTGCAAGGAAGAGTTCCAAGTTCCTGCTTGCGTTTCATCTGCACACATGGCTTGTTATCACTCCCCCATTGACTCTCCAATTTCCTTTGAACAAGATACAAAAACAAGAGGAAGTCAGGAGTTTCGCACCGAATTCCTCTGAGGAACTGGCAAGGAAGACGCCATCTGCAACTTCCGTTCATCATCTACAGAATGCATCAACGAGCTCGGCTCACCAATAAGCCGTCTTGAGAAGCAGAGCCGCTTCCTCGAGGCGCTTCTTGGACGCCTTGGGATCCCCGTGAGGCGGTGAGAGTGCGGCCGCGTGAGCCAGGGCTGTCAGCAGCGACGCCTCGGCCAGGCCCACGCGCAGTTTGCCGCCGAGCGAGCGCACCAGGAACCGCGCCTCACACTGGCGGCACGCGACGAGAAGGACCTTGATTATGTCGACCTTCTTCTGCTGCACCTGTTGACAAAGAACCAAAGCATGCAGAATGTAGCATGATTGCTGTACGAGATCACCACTGCTGGAAAGCAATCCGCCAACGCAAAATGCACTTCAATGCACTTCAGATCATTTTTATTTTACAGATACAAGCAATACACTCATCCCTCGTTATACTCAAACCTTGATATAACAAACGCAGATGCAGTACATATAACCTTGTTACAACGGATCTGCTTACAACACACATTACGATACTACATTCTGATTGGCGGCGTAATGCCAACCTCCCTATCTGTTCCAGTGATTGAGTTCAGTTTACTACAGATTCTGTTATGACAGACATTCAGATATAATTGACTAGAATGCAAGGCCTCCAAAATGGAGGCCTTGCATTGTAGTCAATTACAGTGAACTCTCTTTAGGACGAACTCAAAGGAACCATGAAGAATTGTTCGTCTTATCAGAAGCACCCTCGAAAAAAGAATTGGCTATATACCTAGGTGCATGCAAATATCTTAGTTCAAAACAAAATATCAAATACACTTACAGTGAAGGAAAAAGACACAAAAATAATTTATTTGAGGGAGTAACCTGATAGGCAACTGCGTTCCAAGTGCTCTTGCTCAGCTTGATCCAGTCTATAACATCGGCGAGCAGCCACAAATGACACCATATCTCCTAGCGATCTCAAAAACACTTCAGTTCCTTCATGCTGCTCAAAATAGTTCCTTAACGAACTAATGTGGAGATCTGCAGCATCATTTGCCACTGGCGCAGGCCACATGCTGGCATCTTCGTCATCCTCGGACGTCACCTCTAGAACCTCATCAATCAATGTGTCCAATGTGTCCTCCCTGCAGGTTGGCACATCTTCATCGACAGTGACATAACTGCCTATGTCCCCGACGAGTCCTTTATTGCCTAGCGAGGCAACGAGGCTCACCTCTTCCTCGTCATCTTCGCAACTGTCCTGCGCCGAGCACTCGGGCACCACAAAACCAGCATGACGGAATGAATTTATTATAGTCATGTCAGTCACCTGGCTCCAGGCATTTGTGAGGAGGTGAAGTGCTGTCAGCAGGTCCACTGTGTACCGTTTGTCGCTCTCCATGCACAGTAACATTCTCTCCAGAAGAGATCGGCGATAGTGCCTTTTCAGGCTGCTGATCACCCCCTGGTCCATTGGCTGTGGTGTGGTGGCTTGGCTGTGGTGCTAGTGGGCAAAAACTCCAAGCGAATGGCCTGAAGGTTGGCGACGTGCCCGTGCCCAGGGCAGTTGTCCAACAGGAATGCGGGTCGAAGTGCGGGTGATGCCGCGGGCCATTCTTTTGTCGCTGCCTCCCTCCCTCCGCCGTGGCGCGAATTCGCTTCGCGCCGTTGCTGCTTTTGTATTTTCTTTCCCTCCGGCCACGGGAATGCCCCCCAAGATTGCCATAATTCCTCTGTAGAATTGCCTTGGTCTCCCGGTCTCCGCAAAAGTGTTCGTCTTAACAGAAGAGCAGGTGCAAGGCTGTTCGTTTTAAGCGGATTTTTTTCGCATTGGGTCTATGGAAAACCAAACAAACGTTCTCACGTTGTTCGGCATAAGCGAGAATTCGTCTTAAACGAGTTCGTCTTAACGGGAATTCACTGTATATCTAAATGCCACTGTAAGACAGTCCTCCACCGTCTTGCAGTGGAAGACTGTTTTATAGCGGACTTTTCAGCCACAGGCATTCTAAATTCTATAACTTTCAACTTCAAACATCGCTTGGCATACTTTCAAGATGGGAATATCGCTGCAGTTATCGATGTACCAATTTAAGAACAAAGGCTGCAGATCTCCGGCCTGTAAATGATCAGTTATGTTGAGCTACAGCAGCAAAAGATCGGCGCGCAGCGTGCTTGGTTTTGCATGTAGGGGCGCTGACGTGCGAAATCGCTGGCCTCTCCTACAACTGTTCCGAACAGACGGTGCGTGGCGAGCTTGGCTGGGGTCCACTACCAATGCACTATATGTCCATTTGCGGTTCTGCGGAGCCAGCGGCCTGTGTGTAGTCTCTTGCGACGAAGCACATTACGGATTCTTCACTTTTGCACATCCGCTAGAGAGGTGGTCTTGCCCGCCAAGTTCGGGCAAAGTAGGCCTAGCCACGACTTTGAGGAGAAATCGCGGCTGCGATGTGCATGGCCGCGGTGCCTTATGTTTCAAACTGCAACATGCTCGATCGGGAGTACTAAGATTTGCCTCACGGTGGTCTTCATTGCAAGGTTTAAAGTGGCAGAACATTCCCGCCAACGAGTCAATGCTATGACTGTCGAATGGAGACGCGCGTGTGCATACGTGTGCAATGTTCACGGCTAGCGCGGCGCACGATCGTAATCTGATAACTGAACTTCCGCCTGCACTTGCCTAGGCATATATACCGTATTTTCGTGCGTATAACCCGCACCAAAAACCAAAAAATTTCAGTGGCAAAGTGGAGGTGCGGATAATACACGGGGTTTTTCCTATAGTGCTGCTTCACAGCAATGCGTGTTGTACTGTGAAGCCCCTTAACAGTGTAGCGAAGGCTACGGAGGCGGTTTCCGCAAATTCGTGTTGCTCCGCTAATAGCACGGCAGCTTGCGGCTGATTTTGGTTTCGCTTGCTTGCATCGTTGAAGCGTTTAGAAAAACATTTGGGGAGAGACAATTCGATTTTTCAGTGTAAAATCTCACTATGACACCACAAGTATATTTTTTGGACGTTCGCGGCCGCTTAGTGACCCTCCACATCTCCCTATGTCACAGACGCCATGTTTACTTTTGGAAAGGGCTTGCCGAAAAGGTGGTGCTGTCTAAGAAAGTTCCATAATAAATAAAGCAAGTTCCATAATAAATAAAGCAGTATTTATTTCAGCAAGGCAAATGAGATGTTATAGTGCCTATAGAGATATTATCAGTAAATTAATGTACTACTTTTTGACGCGGTAGCAGGCATGCATTTCGGTTCTGTTGTTTCCAGGGTGCTTTTACAGTGTACTAGAAGGGGTAGTGCTGTCAAGTTGTCGCCGAGTGTGAGCAGTCTTTACCTCGCTGATACCGCTAGTTCTCCACATCTCGACCCGTTCGCCAAGCCTAAGTCGATCTGTTCAGTCACCATGAGTAGCGTACGGCGGCAGGCCTTTACGGCACAGCAAAAGCTTAAGATCATCGCCGTCGCCGAAGAATTTGGAAATCGCGAAGCGGGAAGACGGCACGATGTGGATGAGTCCTGCGTGCGACTGTGGAGAAAGAAGAAAGAGAGCCTACAAGCCGCGCACCGCGACCGTAGGTCATTTCGTGGCCCCAAGACCTGTGCCTACCCTGAGCTGGAGGCAGAGCTAGTAAAGTTAATCGAAGATTTGAGAAGCAGGGGTCACGCCGTATCGACCGAGATGGCCCAAGTGGAAGCGCGGCGACTTTCAAGGGAGCTAAACCTACCTCACGAGTTCCGTGTGAGCAGCGGATGGCTGCACCGCTTTATGAAGCGGCAAAGGCTCTCAATCAGACGGCAAACTACAATTGGCCTGCGAAAGCAGCACAATTACATTTTCTCGCAAATCGGCAATGCAGATGAAACCTCTGTTTATTTTGAAATGCCGTTGGACACAACGATTGAGAAAACGGGCAGCAGTTCGGTGAGCGTGCTGACCGGCGGGAACACGAAACTGCGCATCACAGTCTTGCTTTGTGCCCTCGCCGACGGCACGCAGCTGCGACCGTACGTCATCTTGAAAAGGAAAACTCTACCAAAGGTTCATTTGCCTGCAGGTGTGGTGGTGCGCGCACACGAGGACGCGTGGATGAACAGTGACTTGTTCGTAGACTGGATCAAGACGGTATGGGAGAAGAGGCCCGGTGCGATGCTCGCAAAGAGGTCCATGCTCGTTCTTGACTCGTTCCGCGTCCACACAACTGAGGAAGTGAAGGACCGCCTTTCACGCAACGGCATCGACTTAGTTGTTATACCCGGTGGAATGACGTCAATGTTGCAGCCTCTAGATGTGTCGCTTGACAAGCCCTTGAAAGTACATGTCAAGCGCTATTACGCCGAGTGGATGGCCGAAGGCTGCTACGACTTGACGCCGACAGGACGAGTCCGAAGGCCTGATATTGCCCTATTCCGCAAGTGGATTGTCGAGGCATGGAAGGCCATTCCAGGTGAGATGGTGCGAAAAAGTTTCAAGAAATGCTGCATCACAAACAACATGGATGGAAACGAAGATGACCTTGTGCATAATAGTGAGGACTGCGGCTCAAGTGATAGCTCTAGCGAGAGCAGCGACAGTGAGTGAATTGCGACTGGCCTTGCAGACAGCGTATTCTGCTTGCTAAATAAACCTTTTTCTGTCTACATATGTGCTATGTCGTTTGAGCAGTAGCTTTTGTACAGCCTTTCCTGTATATCAAATGTGCGGGCAGTACGCGAGGATATTTTTTTCTTTCTCGGTGAGCTGAAAGTGGGGGTGCGGATTATATGCAGTGGCGGGTTATACGTGCAAAAATACGGTATGTCCTGAATTATTTTCGACCTCTGAACAGAGAACGAGAGTGAAAACGTCACTGAGTCGCACAACTTCAGACAGCCCTCGCTTCGCGATGAGGAAGAAGCAGTCGACGCTACCCCAGAGACATATCCCGGAACAAGCATTGCACTAGCGAGGCATACTAGAGCAACACGGCAGAAGTGGCCAATCAGAGGCCTTAAAAATGAATTTAAAATTTCAAACACCTGCTTTTTGAACACCGGATGCTCTTTACGAAATACTTTTACGGCACGTCCAAACTGGTGGTGGGCAGTTGTGCCGTTGCGAAACTATAAAATTTCGAAAGATGCCGAAGAAGCTGTTTTTTTTATGACAAACTTGCTTTTTGCATAAAAATGAGCTCGTGATATGTGCAATTTTGTTGTAAAGGTATGTTCCTAACACTATGATCATTGCAAGACCATTTTTCACAGACATTGTTATAATTGTAGCGAAGCCTTGGAACTTAGTTATTCATAGATGGATGGATTGATATGGCTGTACCCTTTAGATCGGGCAGCGGTTAACGCCAAGCCGTACTACTTAGTGAACCATAAACTAGATTTTTTTTTCCCTTTAAATAGTGAGGTTGAGGACTGTTACTTTGCAGTGAAGGGTTTAATTTTCACTCGTGCCTTGACTTTAGCCACCAATCAGATAACCTCCTCCTAGTTAATTCTACCCGCTTAAAGTCTATTTTGCCCTCCCTGTCCCTAAACCCCAGTGCTTTGAAAAACTCTGCACCATCATCCTGAACTATAGGGTGAAGCCCTTTACAGACCATTATCAAGTGTTCGGCAGTTTCCTCCTCTTTTTTCACACGCACTGCATACCGTGTCTACCCTTTTGTAATTGGCCTGATATGTCTTGGTTCGCAATATCCCGTCCTCGCCTCAAACAGTAGTGAACTACCCCGAGTATCATCATAGATCCTTTCCTTGGCAATTTCCTGCTTGAAAGTTTGATAGATCTCTAGTGCGGACTTCTTAATCATGCCAATTCTCCACATATCGGTCTCAGCTCCCTTCACCTTCTTCTTAACCAATAATTTTTTTTGGTTTGGTCCCCTGCTGTTTCCTAAGTACTTACCCGTCAATTTTTTGGTTCGCTTCTTCCATTTCGTATCGACATTCTTCATGTACAAGTAGCTGAAAATCTTCCTAGCCCAACGCTCCTCCCCCATTTCTCTCAATCGCCTCTCCAATTTTATCTTGCTACTAGCTTCCCTGCCCTCAATTGATGTCCATCCCATATCACCCTGTACACCCTGATTTGGTGTGTTCCCGTGAGCTCCTAAGGCAAGCCTACCTATTCCATGTAGCTTAATTTCTAATCTTGCTTGAACTTCTGATCTCATGCACAAGACCGCATTGCCAAACGTCAGACCAGGAATCATGAACCCTTTCCATATTCCTCTCACAACATCATACCTATTGTAATTCCACAGTGCCCTATTTCTCATCACTGCTGCGTTCCTGTTACCTTTAGTCGTCACGTATATTTCGTGTTCCCTCAGGTACTCGGTCCCATTGCTTATCCATACGCCCAGATATTTGTATTTATCTGTTATCTCTAGCGTGACCTCCTGTATTCTAAGCTCACTACCTTCATTGCCATTCAAAATCATGACTGCCGATTTTTCCTTACTATATCTGAAATCTAACCTATCTCGCTCATTACCGCATATGTCCATCAATCTCTGCAAATCTTCCTTGTTGTCGGCCATTAGCACTATATCATCTGCGTACATATAATCTGGTTGTGCCTGTTCAATGAGTTTTCCTTGTTTGACGAAACAGAGGTTGAAGCCCAGTCCACTTCCCTCTAATTTGGCCTCTAATCCTTGTAGGTACATCGTGAATAACAAGGGTGACAGAGGACACCCCTGTCTAAGCCCCCGTTTTACCTCTGTGGGCTTGGATACCTGTTTTTCCCACTTTATAACTACCTTGTTACCTTTATAGATATCCTTTAAAACATTAGTGACTCCATCTTCCACACCTAGTGCGTCCAGTAATCGCCACAAGTCCTCTTGAACCACGCTATCGTACGCTCCCTTGATATCCAAAAATGATAGCCACTGGGGCCTGTGTTCCTTTTCTGCTATTTCAATGCACTGCGTCAGTGAGAACAGATTATCTTCCAACCTCCTGTGTTTCCGAAACCCATTCTGCAGTTCCGCCAGCACCCCCTCCTCTATCTATGTCTGCAGTTTTTCCTTTATAATCTGCATCGCCAGCCTGTTGACCACTGATGTCACTGTTATAGGACGGTAGTTGTTTATGTCAGCTTTGTCCCTCTTTCTTTTATAGATCATGCTCATCCTGCTAAGTTTCCATCCATCTGGGACTTCACCATCGATTATTGTTCTGCTCACTGCCTCTCTCAAAGTCTGCTTAGACTTTGGACCCAATGTCTTTATCAGCATAATTGGAATGCCATCTGGGCCTGTTGATGTACTACTAGGAACCCTCTTCTCAGCCCTTTCCAACTCTCGTTGTGAAAATGGAGCCATTGCGCCACCTGATTCATCCTTGTCTATTGCGGTGCATAAGGCACTTCTTTGTTGAAATTTTTCTGACACCCTTGTTCTTATATATTCAATAGCTTCGTCCCCTTCTAGCCTAGCACCTTGAGCTGTAGTTATAAATCTCTGTTCTAGGCTCGTCTCATTTCTTAGGGAGTTTAGATGGTTCCAGAATTTCGCAGCTGCCTTTATATCCTTTTTACGTACTTCTGCCAGCCACTGAGCCCCCTTTCTTCTAATCTTTTTCATTGATCAGAAGGAATGCTTCCCGTCTACAGCTTAGAAAGATGTCTACTTTTCTTTTCAACATCATCTGTTGGTTCACCCTGCTGCTCAGCATGTCTGTGTTCCCTAAAGACTTCCTGACGTTTTGCTTGACGTTTTGCCTCCCACCAACTATTGGGTTTGTCTCTTCTTTTCCGGGTTGACTTGTCACGTGCCTTAGCAAGCTCTAGCTCAAACAGTCTAATTAGGTTTGTGTATGTCCACACTGTTTTATTATCCTGAGTGATTACTTTCTCAATTTGTTTAATAGCTATTTCTATTTCCTTTTCTGAATAAAAAATTTTCCTGTCATTGCACATCTTGTCTCCTTCCCGCTTTCACTGCTCTTTTAAAACTTAGCTTGATACGTTTGTGATCACTACCCAGACTTCTGGAGCCACCTTCATCTATGCGCATTCCCCTGAGCTTATCATACATCCTATGTGACATCAGTGCATAATCTATCGTCGACTACAGCCTTCCTACCTCCCATGTTATTTGCCTTTCACACTTCTCGGTACTGTTGCAAATGATCAAATCAAGCTTTTCACACATATCCATGATCATTTTGCCTGTCGGGTTGGTATACCCATCTATATCTTCTATGTGCACATTCATGTCTCCTAGTATAATTATCTCGCAATCTCTTCCTAACTCCTGAATGTCCTTTGATATACACTCTACCATTGCCTGGTTTTCCTCTCTGGCCTTCGCTCCCGTACACAAGTACACGAAACCAAGGAGTGTCATTTGACCTGCCACTTTCCCTTGTAGCCATAAATGTTCCTTGCAGTGCTGCTTGACCCTTTGCCAGTCTGTACTTTTATGAATGAATGCCCCAATACCACCCCCCCTTTCTGCTGCCTTCTGTTCTATTACAGTATTCCCACGCGTAGCCCAGATTGTTCGGAGGTTGTTCCATGTCCCTGAGATGTGTTTCTACAAAACCGTATACCATCGGCCTCTCTTCCATTAGCTGGTCTTCTATCTCTTCTCACTTCAGCCTGTTCCTACCACCCTGCATGTTAATATACCTTATGTCTGAATTGGCTCGGCACTCGTGGCTACGTCTATTTATGCCCCGGACTTAGATACTGGTGCCACTTTGGAATCGTATCTGTCCATAGCACCTGTCAAAGAGTCTCCCTGGTTGTTGTCCTCGTTACTAGCTATCCTGCACCCCGAAGGGCCCGCTTGCCCCCCCCCAAAAGCTACTGCGCGTCCTGCAAGTCACCAACTGACCTCATGACCTAGCCGCCCATCGCAGTGAATTCTGTCTCGTCGAAAACCACCCCACCTATGCACCTCTCTGTTTATTTCCACCACCTCAAAGCCTTTCTCTCAACTCATCCGCCATATCTCTTGGTTTGCATTGACAACTGCTCTTTGCAGGTTGTCGTCACGCACCGGTACCTCCGGTATCGTGCATATTACTACCAGTACCTGAGGAGAAGTGGCACGCATGTCATCGACGCCTTTCGCCAGTGTGGTTGCTAGTCCTGCTATATCTTCATTTAAGACATCGTTTAAACCGCCTTCTAGTGAGTCATCTCCGAAAAAAACAACGCTCGCCCGGAGAGTATGTGCTTGGCCGTGATTATTGCGATTACGCTTTGTCACTGAGTGCCACCTAATAAGCACCTCTACATAATCGACATTTAGTTATATCAGGGTTTGTTACATTAAGGTTTGAGCGTACAGCGTCTACATTTTGTGCCCATTATAATTGGTCTGAATAGAACAGTTTCGAACAGAGAATAAGCGACATGCTATGCCTCCATGCATTGTCATACAATTGCAAAATAAACTTTTATCCATGCAATTTGTAAAGTTTCAACATTTTCGTTATCTTTGCAATTGCCGTCAAGATGGGCAGTGGTCATATGCAGAGTTGAAGCCTTTTATGGCATATCATGGTCACAACATCCAATAAAGAAGACTTCAGATATAACAGACCCTTTCCTTTAGGTTATTATGACACATAAGTAAATTACCAGCCAGCAATAATTCTAGATTTTGCCCTCATCGAACTATCAAAAATACTTCATTAAAGACCAACCCTGGCAATTCTTTAGCATGACAGAATAATGGTGCTTTTATCTTCCCGGGACACTTCTGTCATGTACCCAATAACTGAATGCCCAACAACAACTGGAAATAATTTTCAATTACCGGAAAACCACAATACCAAAACCCAACCGAGTTTGCTTCTACGTGAGACGTAATCATGTGCCCGAACATGCCTGATTGCGCATAATGCCTGCCAGATGGCACTACCTGTTCATGTCGTGCGCCACAATCGGCTAAAACGCTTTCGCTGTTATGGCAACTATATGGCGAATCGTGTGAGGCTCACAACGCAAGACCACTGGCCACCCATCGCACACCCAAGAACACGGAAAAGGAAATTGCACACTCAACCAAGGAAGTGCCGGCTAAACCCACACAATCAATAGCAGACAAGCAAACGCTGCAGTGGCACATCAGTTCCCGTCACTTCTGACAAGCAAAAATCAACATAAAACACACAATGTTGCCATTAATTCTGGCAAGCAAGGTGAGCGTTTCGATGCAAGCTATTGAATTCATTTGAAAAGAATCTGTGAAACGCTCAAGCCTGCAACTTGGCATGAATGGTGCAAACGTGCAAATGAACATACCCAGTGAATTTCATTGAGATCCATATACCTTGAAAAAAACTGGGGGACCCTTAAGCTTTGCCTGCAAGAGTTGAAGTTGAACGCGATAGCGTAATCCAGCCCCTAGTGCACCCTTCAACCGCTAGGTGCATACTTATCCATACGTTTTGTTACATACACGCACACACAAACACGCACACAGTAGATTGGACCAGCGCACGCTATTATCACCAAATGGGCTCATTTTCGTCATGACGCCTGTCGAACAAAATGTGTTAAAGGGGCCCTGAAACACTTTTTCAAGTAACCATGGAATGAATTTACTAGAAGAGCTTATTGCTCACGAATTCAAAACTGCGAAAATTTTAAGAATCTGTTCAGTGCGAGTGGAATTACAAAGGTTCGTCGCATCCTGCAATTACATTACCTCTTCTCTCGTCCCGACGAAAGCGCTTGAAGCTAAGCAGGAAGGGGTGGCAGGGCAAAGTAACTACCGCGCCTCGTGACCTTGAGGACTTTTTTCTTCTTCGAATACGCGGCTTTTTCAGTGTGATCGCGCGCACCTGTGTACAAGTAGCAGCCTCTTGCGGCTATCTCGGTAACTTGATTTTTCGGTCACAGACACACACACGATTTTTTGCTCACAACAAACGGGCCGATGCCGGTGGCGGGTTTTCTGCGACGCGAGCTCTTTAACACTATCGCACTAAAATTGCCGGAGTAGGCCAGCAGCCACAGATGTACTATTCTGACAGTATAAGAACATGCACCTCGACGGGATCATTTCATTCGTGCACAGTTTTGGACTGCAAAACGTCCCGCATGACTTGGCAGTGCCGCATGTTTCCAGGAAAGATTGGTACGCACCGAATTTCCCGTCATTTCAGCGATGGTTCGCAGCTTGGTGAACACGTGCGACAGCATCAGCGGCGGCGGAGGGAACAGCACCCGTTGTTGGCTGCGGCTGCTCTGCAATTGTTAAAAATGTACCGTGGAATATAAGAGTAAAAAATATGAGTACGCAATATATTCAGCTGCGTAGTAATTTCAAGCAGCTGTGACTTTGAAAGATGGAAAGAATTCCTGATTATAATTCCAGCTTGATCCCTGCTGTTAAATTACCATCACATTACACTAAAACCACCAAGGTTCTTACGAGAAGACTGATAAGTGAGAACACATGCAAAATACATTGTGTGTTGTGACACCCAGCTGAAATTCGCACACCAGACATCGTGATGTTACATATTTGGCTAGGTCTCCTAGGGCCCACATAGTTTTTGATTGGTAAAAATTGAGTGCATTGTAGTCTGAGAGAGCCTGAGGCTCAACATACCCAAGTTTTAGGAAGCTTCATTCAGGCTATGTGGCTGAAGTCCAAAAATAAACTCTCATATTGATGACAACACCGCCGAGTATTTCAGTGAGAAATGTCAAAAGTGACACTATTGGCACTGATTTTTCTCATCTATTATTTTGAGAAATGTTGAAATTAATGATAATAGTTTTCAGAGCATAATCGATCAATCTAATTCATTGTTTTCATTTAGTGTCCCTTCAAAGTGATGTCAAGGTGTACTACTCTCGGGTAGCGTCCCTTACCTCTGCAACTAAGCCCAAGTCACCTTTAGCCGCGGCTTCGGCTCGCACTTTGTCCGGGGTGCGGCCGGTGGCCTCGGCAAGTGCCTTGACAAGCAGCGACTCGCCGATGCCAAGCTCAAGGCCTTCGTAGTCGGGTGCGATCTTGTTGAGGCAGAGGTAGACAGCACTCAGCAGGTCGTCGGGTGAGAGGGTTAAAACCGATCGGAGGAAGTTGCTTAACACCTCAATGATGCGAAGTCTGGGAGAAAAAGAAGAAGCACAGCGATGCAAAGAGAGAGAGAGAGCCACTGGTGTAGCCAGGTGGTGGGAGTTAAGCCTCACCCCTGAAATTCTTTTTCAGTTTTGCACGTGTACATGCGCTGAAAAGCCTCATGTGGCGCCATCAGGGCTGCCTGACAGCTCGCAAACCCACCTGCCTGAGATGCCGTCGATCTTGTCCAAGGTGATGGCAAGGGCAAGGTACGGCACTTTGGCACCCTTTTTCCAGCAGGCATCTTCCACAGGGTCATAATTAGCCTTGTCAGGGTTGTAATCGCACACTTGGCTGGCGGCAGACGACTTCTGGTCGGACTTTCCAGACGTGGTGAAGGCGCTGTTTGTGAAAAAGAGTAGGCAGATCATGCTGCGATTGACTGACTAATTAAATTAGGTAGCTCAACAAGCGGTGAAAGGCGGGCTAGCTGGTAGATGCCTTAAAGAAGGAACTAACAGTGCAAGGGGGGGACAATGATAAACACTAGGACAGCGCCTGCCCTCGCATTTTTGTTTCTTCCCCCGCCATTTGCGCTGTTGATTCTTTTTCTTTTTACTTAGTGACTATCCCCAGTTAACATTACAAAGGAAAAGAAAGGACAAAAAACACCATAGCAAACGGTTTCAAACCGATTTTGGTAACACACGCTTGCATGACATGCAACCCAAGTAAAAGTGCCGGGGTGTTTTTGTATTCTGTTCAACAAAAGTGCAATATGGTAGCTAAAAATTGAACCCATCCCATGATCATCAGCCATCAAGCAGCCATGGCAAGAAGCAGAGTGTACTGCTGCATTATCTCTCAGTTGACGCGTGCTGACATATATGATGCATATATGACATATATGATGTCTTTGCTAATGCTGTTCACTGAACTAGTCAGTGCCGGAACTGCTCCAGTAAACTGTTTTCAGCGCGACTGCACAGCTGTCATTAGTGCAATGATACAAATGTCAAATGACGCGGGATGTAAGCATTAGGCTTAGCTGAGACAATAAAGGTAAGGATTAGACTTAGCTGGAGTGACAAATGTAAGCATTAGGTCTAGCTGAGGCAATGAAAGTGAGTATTAGGCCTAGCTTAAGCCTAACTAGGCCTAGCTTAGAAGTGCATTTGTTGCACAGAGCTCGCACATGTGAGCCATAAGAATTAAAAAAAAACAACCTAAGACAGTCCTGTATTTTGACGCTCGGGTCATACAAAGTAGTCCACTAGAAAGATGCATATCGCTATTCTAAGTGCCCAAAGCAGCACTTTCAGCTAGAACTTTCACAAGCAAGAAAATTGGGCTGGAGTAACATACAGTGCAAAAAGCTAAAAACAAATACAACCCCAAGTCAAGGTCAGGGACCATGTTCCTATTACAATAAGTACCGTATTTACTCGAATAATCCTCGCACTCGCGTAATCCTGGCACCCCCAACATCGGTCAACAAAGATGCAATTTTTTTTTCCTTGCGTAATTATCGCACCCCAAAAATCGCAGCAGCAGATGTCGTCTGCTGCTTTGAGCCAATGATGATAATAGCACCCATTAGCCTAGCACCATCTCTTATGCATCATGCATGCTGATGAAACCCATTGCAACCGGGTAAATTCCACGAAGACTCGCCTGCTACGCTGGGACCAGTTTAACAGAGGGGCCGAGAAAACACATCGGCCAAGGAAACGCCCCACACACCCTCCTCTTCTTAAACCCAGCGCACCCGCAACCCGTCACTCGATTTCGATGAGTCGGAGGCAAACTAAAGTGATTCAACATGTGCCGTTGTCAGAGTAAACATCCCAGTGCCGTTGTCAGATAAGTTTAAACCACATGAATGAAGCAGGTCATGTTTTTCTTTCCTCCATAGAACAGGTGCAGAACACGGCTAGCCTTGGCTCGGCTCGACTTACAACGAACTATTGGGCGCTTGCTTGTGTGTGTGTTTGAGCGTTTGAGGAAATTCTGACGCGCATTAAGGAAACTGACACCTGGCCAGTGAACAAACAGACTAGTTATTTATTTATTTACTTTTATTCCTGTGTTGCGAGATACGCGTGCCCTGTTTCAAAAGGGAAGAGAAACAATTACTAACTTGCTAGAACGAAGCTCTAATCCAATTCAAACCAAGCCACAAGTTGCGTAGTAGCACTTGTGGCACGGCACTAGTGTTAGTAGTGCGGTCTGTGGTGCGGTGTTCTGAGGTAGCGCAGTTGTGATCCATGACTAGCATCGTCCTTTCTGCGGCTACGTGATGAGCCGATACAAGAACTATACAACTAATTTCAAGCTAAAAGTCATCGACCATGCTCTAGAACACGGCAACAGGGCCGCCGACAGGCACTTCGGCGTGGACGAGTTCTGTGTGGGCTACTGGCGACGACAGCAAGAACAGCTTAAAGCCACAAACAAGTCACGCAAGGCCTTCCGTGGGCCTAAGACTGGAAGGTACCCACAGGTTGAGGCGGGCACTACTCGAATACATCAAGAGTCTACGCGCGGACGGGTGTGCCGTTTCGATGGAGCTGCTGAGAAATCAGGTGCGCATAATTGCCCAGAAGGAAGGCATCCCAGCGCGAGATTTCCGCACGAGCAACGGGTGGGCCACACGGTTTATGCGCCGAAGTGGACTCTCACTCAGGAAACAGACGACTATGTGTCAACGGCTACCTTCGGCGTACGATGATAAGGTCATCGAGTTTCATCGATTTGTGATTAGGATTTGGGAGCAAAAGAACTTTCTGCTCTCACAAACTGGAAACGGCGATCAAACTCCGCTCAACTTCGACACGCCGCCAAGCACAACGGTGGAGGAGAAGGGTGTGCGGAGTGCGCATATTAGAACAACGGGTGCCGAGAAGCAGAGGTGCACCGTCATGCTCGCTGTAACAGCGGACGGGCGGAAGCTGCCCCTATTTATTTTTAAACGGAAGACCCTTCCGAAGGCCAAGGTTCCCCCTGGAATACACGTGCATGTACAGGAGAAAGGGTGGATGACCGCCGAGCTTATCGTCGACTAGGTAAAAACTGTTTGGGGACGCTGCGCTGGAGCACTTCTTTACCCGTCGCTGCTGGTTGTCGACAGCTTCCGTGGTCACCTGGTCGACTCGGTTCGGGTGAAGCTGAAGGAGCTGCAGACTGACCTCGCTGTCATTCCAGGCGGTCTGACTTCGATGTTGCAGCCTCTAGACGTATCCTTGAACAAGCCGTTCAAGGATAATGTTCGGAGGCTGTATTCGGAATGGATGACCGAAGGCGGTCACGCAATGACTCCCGGAGGCAAGATAAAGAAGCCATCGGTGGAGATCTTTTGTTCTTGGGTAATCGAGGCATGGTCCATGATTTCGCCAGAAATTATCGTACGCAGCTTCAAAAAGACTGGGATCTTCAATGCCTAGGACGGGACGGAGGACGACGTGGTCCACGAAAATGACGAGGGAGACCACGCTGAAGCTGGCGATGAGTCCGATGACGCTGCTATGAGCGACGAAGATGGCAGTCTTCACACGGGCTCCAAGTAGTTCGCCGAAGAGACTTATTAGCTAGTGACTTTAGTCTGTGCAAATAAACCTTGATTTGGGTTGAACATGTAGTTTCATCGTAAAGGTAAGCCTTATATCAGCACTTTTTGAAGCTTTTAGTTGCTTGTGAAAAAACTGCAATTCGTGGCCGTTTTCTTTTTTTTTTTCTTGCGCTGTACCTTTTCGCGGAAAATTTTCCCGACGTAATTATCGCACCCTCAATTTTCCATGGGTTTTTTGGGAAAAAAGTGCGAGGATTATGCGAGTAAATACGGTAAACTGCGATCAGCAAACCGGTCGTTCCTGCCAATTCATTTGAAACCACATCAAAGAAAAGAATTTCATAACCACTCTAAATAAAGTAACTCTATGTAGGAAGCAGCAGCACCAAAGCAGCACTCACAAATTTTGGAGCTTCTTCTCAGCCTTCGGTTTTTCTTTAGCTTTCTCGTCCTTCGGTGGCGATGACTTGGACATCGCAGATGGCTTCTCTTCCTTAACTTCCTTCTTCACTGGTGGCGAGGCTTTCGTTGCTTTTTTGTCGTCCACTTTTTTTTTCTTGCCCTTTTCTTCTTTCTTTTCTTTGTCTTTCTTTCCTTTTTCTTTCTTCACCTCAACTTCTTCATCTGGAACAAAAAGCAATTGCAATGAAGAATGGGCATTGCACAATCATACTTGGGAGCTGTCTGTCATATAATAGGCAATTCAAGATTTCTTATACGTGCTACAACGAATTTGTGTCTGATACGTACTAATACAAGTTTATTATGTACAATATACTTTGTAAATAAAAACACTAGTACCAAATAAATCCAACAGACATTTACGCCAAGAAAAGCATAGAGGGAACATTATCTGTGAGTTCCAACTTTATTGTAGCAATTATGGTGTAAATTAAAATGAAATATAGTGAATGAAATTCCACCCTTATCGTGACCGAAACCCAGGGCCTCCAATAAAACTTGGGAATTCAAACCATACCGATGGATCAGGCAACTTTTTCTCCACTTCAATTTATATCAATTTATGTCATAATATAGTTGAATTATTGTCTCCTATGCTTTCTTTGGTCTAAATGCTGATTACATTCGTTTGATTATGTTTAACAGAGGAAAGAGCCCTTTAAGCAAATCTTCCTTCTTTAATGAGTCAAGATTTCATACACTGCAACCAAGCTGCATCTGATAAGAACTAATATAGGTTCATTATATTAAATTTTCGTCTATTTGTAAGTAGGCACGCCCAGAGTCCTTCAAAAGCAGATTACATATAAATCATCAAATTGAGATAACAAGATTACAAACCAGATACGAAATTATTGGAGTACATACAGGACATTTCGTTAAGAATGGCTTGATATGATCGTTAAAAAAAAAGGCCAGCTTCATCACTTTGTATTCTTGACTCGACTATGCACAATTATAAACCATTAATGCAAAAACAAGCTAGGCATAAAAAACATAATCCTATTTGGTTTCCCCCTTAATACACATAATGTGGGCATGATTCCGCATTCTAGTTGCCTTATATATCGATCGTAATGTGGCCACGATTGTAACGCCTGTCTAGGAAGAAAAAGATTAAATAAATATGAAAAAATGTATGCATATTTGCACTTTTACACAACTTGAATTTCAATATTCGATTGTAACACAAGGGTTGAAATAAGGTAGCAAAAGTCAGTAAAAAAAGGTTGGGTTTCATTCGAGTAAATACGGTAGTAGAAGAGGCCCGAGAGACCGTCAGCAACAATGTTATTTACAAATGCTGGGTTGCGCAATATAGCTGCCTGTTACTGAAGCTGTTCCGCTTCTGCGATTTCTTGTCCGCATTTCATTCGTCCCAACTGTACATTAATAATACAATGCTTGCCTGATTCAGGTTTGGAGTCTGTCTCCATCTCCTCCTGTTTAGGCGAAGCAGGTGGTTCAGTTTTGACTTTCTTGTTCTCTGAAAACCAGAAGGATTCATGCATTGGCCCATGAACATATTTCTATGTGCTTAGAAGTTTTTCATGATCAAAGTGTATACAGAAGTTATGCTAAAGCTAGCAAAACCAGATCACAGAACAAACTGCCATGAAATTTCCCATTCCATGAATGCAATCTGTGACTGTCTTC
Organism: Rhipicephalus microplus; assembly: GCF_013339725.1. NCBI lineage: Eukaryota > Metazoa > Arthropoda > Arachnida > Ixodida > Ixodidae > Rhipicephalus > Rhipicephalus microplus. The sequence continues at coordinate 120,048,533 of NC_051174.1, read as the reverse complement.
CTCTTGCTTCTAATGGTCAACACAGTAGCATGTCATGTTTATTTTCTTTAATCTGGTAAGAACACATTCAAATGCACCTTCAGTTCAAAACTGCAAAACTTGTGTGCCAATTCAATTCAAGGGCACGTAAGACTTGAGCAAGTACGGTATACTGAGCTAAAAGAAAGACTATCAAGGCTGGTTGGTTTGATACATTTCAAGAGGTCGCTGTTGAGACGCTCTGCTGGTAAGGGTAATTCCCTAGTCAGCGCAGCACTTCGAAAGAGACACCATATGCAGCTGAGTCGCATCCTAAATGCCCGTCTTTATTTGTGGCCTCTGCTTATATAACACACTGCTATGGGGTGCCACAGATGAACTCGATAGGAAAGAAGATGATGTTTGATCTCTCGTGCAGACTGGGCTCCATCTTGTACCCTTGCCTGTAAATCCATAGTAAATACATCCTCAGACGCCTTTCTCCTCGTAACATTTTGGCGAAGAGTGCGGATCAACGATATATATTAGGGCAGGACTAGTCATTTACATAATTACTACCGCGCCCACTGCAGTCAAGCCCTTGTAGACTAATATGATAGTGGGCTGCCTACACATGCTGTTCATGCGTGGACCAAAAAATTTGTCTCCTCAAACATTAATTTCTCCGTGCACTGAGACATATGTGTACAACAGTTAAAGAATTATGAGGAATAAAATAATGAAAGACAGTAGTATTTGCTAATGAACTTCCCTTCTAACGCACCTGCTGGAGAAGATGGTTCCTGTGACGATGGCTCTTTCTCTGAAGTCGGCTCAGTTTTTACTCGCTTGGCGTCCGACTCGGTCGACAACCGATTGGGCTCAGGGCTTCGCTTGGCTGACTTGCGAGCTGCAGTAAAAGAAGAAATGCACAAGAGCAACAACAAAAGTTTATTTGCTCTAATGAAATACACTCAAACCTCACCATAGCAAATTCGGATATAATGAATTATCAGTTATAACAAAGTAAGCGACCAATATTTTTGCCATAAATTCACTGTAACAAATAATGGTATACATATAATGAATTTTCTGATATAACGTATTTTGATAGCAGGTGTAACCTTCTTATAATGAGGTTTAGCTCATGTGAATATTTGGGCACTTAAAATACTATAAGAAATATTACAATATTCAGATATGCTTAGATTCAATTTTAAATTATTGAAAATTTCCAAGTACTTGGAATGAACGAGTAGGTGTATACTAGTCCGCGTGCAAACCCCCTGTAAAGGTGCCTTCGCTGCTGCGAAGGGTTGCTATCTCGTGAAAATCCGAACTGCCGTAGAGCCCCACTTGAAGGTTACATTAGCAAATTACCCTCACATCGATTCATTATTTCTTTAAAGTTTACAAGCTCGTTATAAAGGCTCATATGCTCCAAGTACAATAAATGTTAAATGCGACACATTTTACAGGTTATCACTTACATTCTGCTGAAAGCCAAATCCTGCTAGGATTCAAAGTTGCTTCCGCTTCCTCTGAACCAAAAACAATTACATTTGCACATGGTTTATTTGAATTTTAATACATTGAGCAGGTTGGTGGGGTCAGGAGAAATATGGTAATTTTCCTGTATAGTGTGGGATTTATACTATTCGAATTTGATTCAAAAATATTTGACCAAATCACTACTCACTTGGAACATATAATTTACTATTCCCACGAGCCTCCTACAAAATCATAGGAGTCGATTGCAGGAGTGGATACTAACGCTATATAAGTATGAAAGAATAGGAAAGCAGAATGGGAAACTAGCCATGTAAAGAACAATTTCATTTTCAATAAGATGAGAGCAGAGTGGGTCGGGGTACAAAGATGTGTTATGGGCATCTTAATCAACATCAAGAAGAAACAGGCATGTAGCATGAAGGCAAGGTAACCGCTGGTCGATAGAGGGGTACCGACACCATTTCTGAAGGCAAGCTTACTCTGCAATAGTACATGTTTCTCTACAGCATATGTCAGAACACACCCGGTTGCACAATGAACGCACACACAAAGGGACAACACAAGCGCTGCAAAACTTGTGTGGTCCCTTCGTGCGTGCGCTCGTTGTGTAACCAAGTGTGCGCCGCCATACGCCGTTAGTGACTTACGAAGAAGCGCACAAGCACCTTTTAAACTAGTTTCCTGTATACGGAGGTAGTTCTCAGTAAGTTTGTAGCTAAGAAAATGCTAAGATATTTTATTATGACATCAAAATCAATTTTCCTCTGGCACACCTACTGACCTTGACACCAGCTTGGCGACAGGCTACGATACTAATTCTCTTAACTTCATGCAACAGTGGGGCTGAATGCAACGACAGCAGACACCAAATGTTCCAAATGGCCGCTTTCACGTCACCAAAGCGTCCCGCTTCTGTGTTACCAACGGATCCATGCTGCGGGACGGTCCTCAAAATGTCACAACATCTTCCACCAGCATGTGCCACGGGGCTCAGACTGTCTTGCGACATAAGGGTACAGCAGGAACTGAAACTAGCTTGTAGAAACTTACTGTGGGTACTTTTAGATGCGGAGCATCTTATACTCGCGCCTTGTAGTGCGCCGTCCGCACCGCTTCTCGAACATTTGACAGCTGACGCGCGCGCATGCGCCGTCGCCCACTCTTCCACCATCTGTGCATCCCTTCCTCCTCTACACACCGCGCGCGCTTCACTCCTCCACCATCTGTGCACCCTTCCTCCTCTACACACCGCGTTCGACATCTACAATTCTCCTGATTCTCCAGTGGACGCGCATGTGGCGTCGCGCTTCGAGAACATTCAACAGCTGACAGTGCATGCGCCGTCGTGCTGTATATATACTCAAGGTCGGCGATCGCTCGCTCAGTTGCCGCTCGTCGGTTGGTTTGTACGGCGCGTCGACGTCCAAGGTCGCGGTGAAATGAATTCCAACGAATCCACAAACACAATGATCGACGTCCCTTCGACCAGCGCCGCCCTTTCGCATACGTGTGTACGTGTTCACTCATTTAACACCCCCTCCTACAACCACGTTAACCAATTTAGCCATCGACCCAAGTAAGTCGCAATTTAACACCCCCTTTCACAACCACGTTAACCAATTTAGCCATCGACCCAAGTAAGTCGCACTTTAACACCCCGTTAACCAATTATATGGTCCGCATCCTCCTCAGTGTTCCCCCGAGGGAAGCTGCGGGCAATTTTTCAGGGTGCGCTCGCCCTTAGCAGTATATTTTCCAGTTTCTTGAAGGCTCTGCCTTTAATTTGACATAATAAAACTACAACCGAAAATTTTTCTTGCGGCAACCATTAAAGGTAACAAAATAGAAGCATGCTCGGAAGTAATATCGAAATAGTCGCTGACCGATCTTTTTGACCCTCAAGTGGCCAAAAAAAAGTACAAAAAATCAGACAGTCTGAAAAAGCAAATTCACGCAATAAAGGTCATTTTATTAAACGATATTAACCGAGCGGCTTGAACACCTGTTGAATATGTTTCTGTGAGGCGTAACGTTGCCGTACCAATATGTCAGCTTTCACGTCAGCGAGGGTGACGTTCCCGCTGTAAATAGTAGAGAGCACCATGAGGGCTCGCGCTAGTTTGGCTCTAGCAGGCAACGCAGTCTCCGGCTTCTCGTTGTCAGAGTTCGCATCACCATCTTCCAGCACTTGGAGAACTACTTCATCGTCAGTAAGCTTGGCACAGGGCTCGATTTTGTCGTCGACGCGAGCGAACTCCTCCAGCATCGCTTCCATGGGAGTGGTGCCTGCAGCGCGGAAATGTTCAATAAGGTCGGTAGATTAACAGTGTTAATCGGATTGGCTACTGTTATCATTAGATGATGTGGGCACTTCACGTTTGACGGCGAAATGTATGGCCGAAACATTTGGGGATTGTTTTCTCCGAAACAGCCTTCCGGCACCTGAAAGAATGCCGAGAGGAGACAGCGAGTGAACTGCGTAGCTTTTGCGACTGTCCACACATAATACCATGCAACTAAGAACGCGTGACCGACAGAGCTGCTTGAGAGTCCAAATAGTTCCTTGGTCCATGGGCCAAGAAATTAGTAGCGACGTCGTGTTTGACGGCAAGAATTCCACTTGCATGGCTTTCTGGTCCTCGATGTGGCCATGTGCAGCGCAATTGTAGACAATCATTCAATCTTTGCATCCTTGCCACTCAAACTTCTTGTCCAGCTTCCAAATGTAATATTCAAAAAGCTTCTGCGTTACGCACGCCTTCTTGTTGGCTTCGTGCATCTCGGATTCTTTAAAGTGGCAATAAAACCATAACTGGTAGTTGAAGCAACGATGCATACAGTTCAACAAGCGACACCATAGGCGACTGACTGCCTCGGGGGATGGTTGGAAGTAGGCACAGGCTTGCCGTTGAAAAAGAGCCAGAATTCAAGCCAAAGTAGCCACGCCATTTAGCCTTATCGCCAAATCGGTAACCAAACAGCACAATATCGGTATTATGACTACATTTTTTAATATTACACAACAAATGAGAGCGAATATGCAAAATCATTCAAAATTAAGGATATATCTCTTTGCCACTTGCTTGATCTTCGATGCAGATGAGTTACCAGAAATTATTTATTTGTTTACCGCAAGGCCAAGAGCATTGTAGAGGAGAAGAGATAAAACACAAACAAAATACAGCAAGTAACATAAACAATGAACAAATTTCCAACGAACTACCCATGCAATAATGGTTACTTCTTCACGAAAACGATGATTCCCACCATGTGGTCAGTAAGCAGTGCGATTACACTGGTTTGCTGTGCGTGTTATGGTTTTACAAAATGGAACACCAACAGCGATAACCAGAGCAATGGTCTGCAGTAGGGCAGAAAGTCGAGCTATTTGGTAATGCATTGTAAAACGGTGCAAGAAAACACGTGGACCCAGCAACAAGACAACAACGTCAGTTGAAAGCTGGCGCCCATGTGGTCTTTTCGCTACGTCCACATGTTTTTTGTGTGCTATTTTACAAAATTATGGGACACAGAGTGCGCTGCTCAAATGTGGCGTGAAGGATGCTACGGTGGTATAATATTAAGAAATGAGTTGAAGCTTCCAAAATTTTGAGCCGCTGTTAAAAAGATTGCGGGCAAATGTTAGATTTCGCGGCTGTTATGCCAGCAGTGTGATTATAGTAACAGGGAATATTACATTGTTCTTGGTTATATTACATTCCACCTACAAAGCAGAAACCTGAAGGCTTACAAAGAGGGTTAAGCTTAAATTGAGGACGGCGCAGCGAGCAATGGAAAGGAAAATGATAGCTGTAACCTTAAGAGACAAGAAGAGAGCAGAGTGGCTCAGAGAAAAAAACGGGGTTAAAGATATCATAGTTTAAATCAAGAAGAAGAAATTAAGGTGGGTTGGGCACAAAGCGCGTAGGCAGGATAACCGCTGGTCATTAATGATAACTGAATGGTTCCCAGAGAAGCCAAACACATGATGGGGAGACAGAAAGTTAGGTGGGCCGATGAGATTTGAAAAGTTCGCAGCTATAACGTGCCAGCCGAAAGCACAAGACCGGGTTCATTGGCGAATCATGGGAGAGGCCCTTGCTCCGCAGTGGGCGGAGTCAGGCTGATGATGAATAAGTTGTGGGTTCTTAAACAATACTGTCAATTATGACTTAATGGTACCTCAAAAACGTAGTTGCACTAGGGTAGTTTGAAACAGCTGCTCTGCTTGCACAGGCATTAATTTCCTTGTAGTATCATTCCTAACGATTAAGAAGCCAATGCAGATGGGGAGTGGTTACGCTTTTGATATCTGCTATTAAAGGGACACCAAAAAGATAAACGATGTTACACGTATGATATAATACGATTTCCCAAGCCTTAAAACATCACTCTTACCACGACATGACACTTCGTAAGCAAGAAAGCGTGCGAAAAGAAAATACGAGTCGCGACGGCACATCGAGATTCCCGAACCATACACCAAGATGTCAGAGATCTTGAAGTCGTCTACTGGGTCCCTCATAGCTCCTAATCTATAAAAATGAAGTTCATCGTCCTCTGTGGGCGCTATAGACCTAGCATACTAAGTTTCGGAAAACTTCATCGAGCCAATGTCCCGAAAATACGAAAAATACACGCCGACATTTTTGCATCACGTGCGGATGTTAAGGCGCGAAATTTTTAAATAGAACTTCAACCTTCATTTTTTTTATTTGAAATACTTCAAACCAAAATTTGGCTGAACGAGCATGGGCTTCACATACAATGCAAAACTACATATACAAGCAACGCAACAGGGAAACACAAGACAAAACGAACCATAAAAGCTAGTAGGACAACAATTTTATAGATAGGGCCATCAAGACATATGTAAACAAGGAAAGTAGAAGCGGTAAGAACTAAGGGTGCTCTGAAAGCATGGCCCTGAAAATCACTAAAAAGGTCATGAGAGCTGAATGTTCCATTTGGCAAGGAGTTCCAATCCCCAACCTTACAAGGCTAATAAGGAGCTTACAACAGTCGGACATGGCATTAGTGTTCTCAGAGTGCAACTTGTCGATCTAAACCAAGTCATTGTTTTTCTTTGGTGTCTCTCTAAAGGAAAAGCTGAAGCATCCTTCAGGCTTCAGGAACAAATATTTCAGCCATTCTCGGCCGTACCTGTTTTCCGCTTCGCGGCGACCGGTTCCTCGGACTCTACAGGTGGCGGCGAAGCCTTGCTGCTTGATGGAATAGCCAGCTCCTCATTTCTGTCCGGCACCGCTTTCTTCTGGTTCGTCTCCTCTTTATAATAATGAAACATGGCATTAGTGTTCTCAGAGTACAATTTGTCAATCTAAACCAAATCATCGTTTCTTTTTAGTGTCCTTTTAAACGAAAAGCTGAAGCATCCTACAGGTTTCAGGAACAAGTATTTTCACCATTCTCAGCCGTACCTGTTTTCCGCTTCCCCCTGACCGGTTCCTTGGGGTTGGCAGGGGGCGACAAAGACTTGCTGTTTGACCGAACAGCCAGCTCCTCGTTTTTGTCTGGCACCGCTTTCTTCTGGTCCGTCTCCTCTTCCTCATCGCTGTCAGTGATCATGCGGATGCGCCTCCTCGTCGGTGCTTTTACGGGGGACGCATCGTGACTGCATGAAAAAAAAAAAAAGTGAAACAGTAAAGTCTCATGGATGCTGTCTTTAACGGGAAATTAAAAACGAGATGAATAATTTTAGAAAGGATGCGATGCTCGTCCAGTGCCTGGAACCATAGAGTTTCCCGAAATTACCAAGAGCCGTGGTGGCTCAGCTGACAAAGTGTCAGGTGCATTATTCGAAGGTCGCAGGTTCGGTTCCTGCCCACGGCACGTTATCTGGTCATCCACTTTTCTTTCTTCCCATTTACATTACTTCTAATATTATCCCCTATAGTTTCCTTGGCATGATTGCTATATCTGCTTAATATTGTGGCTAACCATATTTTTCAGTCATTTACGCCTCAACTAATACTGCGAATAAATTGGTGTCAACAAGCAGCTGGCGCACCTAACGGAAGTCAAATGAAATCGACAAATACGTTTCCAGTGAAAAATGCCTGGCCGGACTAGGTCTCTTGTTTTCTACGATGTTTCTCGCTTGTTTTACTGCACTAATGTTTAACCACGTTACTGCCAGTTGTGATTGTTGATTGCGGCGAGTTGGGCAGGTTGGTAACGATGCATGACTAAGAAATCTTAGCGCCACAGAACGGAGACAAAAGAAAGAAACGTAGACAACACGAGCGCTAACTTCAAACCAAGTTTATTAGGAAACACACATGAATATATACGAACTCAAATCTCAGAAATCTCACGCCTTCTTTTTTTACACATATATTGTTATACAATGTCATACAAAAACAAAAAATGTAATATCAGGAAATAAACAGGTAAACGCGCATGTGTAAATGGAACCAAGAAAACTTAGAAAAACTTAACAGCCCCCCGAAAAACCCTACAAACGAAAAATATAACACCAACTGCGCAGGCTTAACTCGGTGAAACTATGAAAACGTGCTCATTAGGAATGAAAATTCTTTATCGTGAAGGAGTACAGACGGTTGACTCACGCACTTATCGCCATGTTTTCGGATGATGCAGGCCTCAACTAATTCTCGGGTTAGCTGCTCTCTGTGACGGAATAGCACAGCTGTTTGTTCGAACATTGGAGTGCAGCCACACTGACGGCAATGTAATGCCAAGTGGGATGTCGGTGTGCCTTTCAAAGAGCTGTGGTGCTCGCGTAGACGGATATTGAGACACCGCCCAGATTGGCCCACGTAAACGTGTCCGCACGAAAAGGGCGTCTCGTATACCACCCCTTTTACACAAGACACGAAACGAATGCCATGTCTCATTGTGCACTTGCCTTTTTTACCACTTTTTTTATTTTCACGGTGCTGCAGTCTCGGGCAAATATCCTTCAGTTTACTTTTGGCTGAAAACACCACGTTGACGCCAAAGCGTGCCGCCACTCTCTTAAACCGGTGGGACACTCCGTGAATATAAGGGATTACCGAGAAAGGTCTGCTCCCTTTGCATCGTTCCGTCGGCGCCAGCTTACCACCTGCTCTTATTAGGCTTATTAGCTTACCACCTGCTCTTACTTAGGCTTTTGAGCAGTGGAACTGCTCAAAAGCCTAAGTTTAGATAAACTGGTCAATAAGGTAAAGAAAGAAATGGGTGATACTCTAGATGTTTTCTTTACCGCTAAGACCCATAAGCCTGACATTCCCTTCCGTACCATAGTTTCTGAAAGGAACACTTGGCTTCAAATAGTGTCCCGATATCTTCAAAAGAACCTTGAATCTCTGGTTGTGGTTGACCCTTTTCAAGTGGCCAGTTCGGATATGCTCGTAGATTTTCTTAGGAACAACGACTCGGGAGGCTTAAGGGCATTTAGCCTCGACATCGAGGATCTTTACTACTCCTTACCGCAAGCCCCTCTTCTGCAGAGTGTAAAGGAGTGTATTGGGAATCAAGAGGACGAACATGAGTTCACCTCTCGTTCAGGTGTGTCAGTTGAGGGGTTCCTCGAGGTACTGAGGTGTTACCTGGAAGCGACACTCGTCACTTGGAAAGGGAAAGTATTTGCTCAGAAATCTGGCGTATGTATCGGTTCGTGTGTCGCGCCTATTCTGAGCACAATATTTTTGGCAAAGGTGGACAGGGCTATACAGGGTAGTCTTGTTGATCTGGCAATCAAAGTGTTTCGTTATGTTGACGATTACTTGGTTTTCGTGGACAGGTGTGTTTTTATCAGAAAAATGATTAATGTAATGAAGGTGTTCAGGGAGCAAGGGCACGGTTTGACGTTCACATGTGAGGTACCCCGGAACGATGCTTTGCAGTATTTAGACCTCCAGTTAGCATTTAGCCCTGATAGTATATGCTGGCGATATAAACCAAGGTCTCAAAAGGGCTTGCTCGACTACCAGTCTGGTCACTCCAGACTTGTAAAGAACGGATTAGCCAGCTCCTGTATCCGGTCTGCCATCTCAAAGTCATGCCCGCACCTGATTCGACAAAGCATGTGTGAACAAGCAGTTAAGTTGCGGCAGGCAGGGTACCCTGATGCTGTTATAGCCGCTGTTAGTGAAAGGTTGCTTAAAACCATAAGAGCAGGTGGTAAGCTGGCGCCGACGGAACGATGCAAAGGGAGCAGACCTTTCTCGGTAATCCCTTATATTCACGGAGTGTCCCACCGGTTTAAGAGAGTGGCGGCACGCTTTGGCGTCAACGTGGTGTTTTCAGCCAAAAGTAAACTGAAGGATATTTGCCCGAGACTGCAGCACCGTGAAAATAAAAAAAGTGGTAAAAAAGGCAAGTGCACAATGAGACATGGCATTCGTTTCGTGTCTTGTGTAAAAGGGGTGGTATACGAGACGCCCTTTTCGTGCGGACACGTTTACGTGGGCCAATCTGGGCGGTGTCTCAATATCCGTCTACGCGAGCACCACAGCTCTTTGAAAGGCACACCGACATCCCACTTGGCATTACATTGCCGTCAGTGTGGCTGCACTCCAATGTTCGAACAAACAGCTGTGCTATTCCGTCACAGAGAGCAGCTAACCCGAGAATTAGTTGAGGCCTGCATCATCCGAAAACATGGCGATAAGTGCGTGAGTCAACCGTCTGTACTCCTTCACGATAAAGAATTTTCATTCCTAATGAGCACGTTTTCATAGTTTCACCGAGTTAAGCCTGCGCAGTTGGTGTTATATTTTTCGTTTGTAGGGTTTTTCGGGGGGCTGTTAAGTTTTTCTAAGTTTTCTTGGTTCCATTTACACATGCGCGTTTACCTGTTTATTTCCTGATATTACATTTTTTGTTTTTGTATGACATTGTATAACAATATATGTGTAAAAAAAGAAGGCGTGAGATTTCTGAGATTTGAGTTCGTATATATTCATGTGTGTTTCCTAATAAACTTGGTTTGAAGTTAGCGCTCGTGTTGTCTACGTTTCTTTCTTTTGTCTCCGTTCTGTGGCGCTAAGATTTCTTAGTCATGAGTTGTGATTGTGTTTACCGATTGTGAAAACGCAAGCGGCAAGGAAATTCCGTTTCCACTTTTTTCACCCGTGTCCTTCGTAGCGCGTAACATGTTTCGTCATGCTCATTTGTGTTTTAATCATGAGCGTGGCAAGTAGCATAGGGGGGGCAAGGCTTGTAAACAAGACTAATCCGGCAGCTTGAAACTACGGAAATTTCGACGCTCAGCGGCGCGGTCAGTTTCAGCGCGGTCACTGCGTCAAGTTCGTCTAATGACCATCGCTCACCCGTTGACATCTTTCTCGGGTGACGGTGTAGCATCAGCCGCGGGAGGTTCTTCCTTCACGGCCTTAGGCGGTTCTTCCTTCACGACTTTCGAAGCCGTCGACGTCTTGAAGAACGATCTGCGGGAGGAACAAACGGCCAGACCGTGGCGATCGCAGCCGTTAATCAGTGACTCGCTGCAAGCGGAGACCACGATACAGCGCCAAAAGCCAGTAGCTCGCGACGAGCACATCCAAAGAGCGCGCACAGTCGCGCCCATTTTTTTTGTTTTTCAGGCCCGAAAATCGAGCGAGCCGAAGCTGTCCGCTTCGGCGCGCATCGATCGGACGCGACTCTACTTACGATATCTTCTTCTGAGACATGTCGTTAGAAAGATATTTTGTCTTCGCCACCTAATCGTCACAAGAAACTTAAGACACGGGCACCCATCAAGCAAACTGCGCCAAAGCTACCGAGAGCGCGCCAAAAAAGTCACGTGACACTAAGGGTACAACTGGTTATATCATATATTTTCTAAACATCAATTTTAGAAAAGTCTATTAGTTATACTTTGACTTCGTTGCCGTGCCATACAAATATTTGGTACAGTTTCAAAACAATTTTTTTTGTCTTTTTGGGAAAGCAAACAAGTTAAAAGTTGTACGATTGCATTCGAACAAAATTTTCTTAACTTGCTTTGCTTATCACGAAATGCTCGTGCGTAATAGGACATGCAAATATAAACATAATTGAGCCTGTGCTTGTGTACACTAAAGAGTCAAAAACCACTATGTCGTGTTGAGTTTTAAACACCCCATAACACGCCATAACACACTTCTACAGGCCGCAAAAGTGAGTTGGCAACAAAGGTTTCTCTTAAACATGGCGGCGCGCATGGGATTGTCCTCTTGTCACGTTTTGCTTGTGATGCGCCTATGATAAAAACGTGAAAAAAATAACCCGATTTGTCGAGCCCTCGCTGCGCCGGCATGCCCGCAGGCCGCTGAGTCCAAGATGACTTCGATCGGCGAACCGTTCGTGCTCGCCTCGGTGACGAACGAAGTGTTCCGCGGCGGCTTTTGCGTGCAGCCGGGTCCCCCGGAGTCGTCGTCCGTGATCGTGACCCACGGCCAGCTGTCGGCATCCCTGGTTGAACTGGAAGGGCGTCCCTTCAATATCAGGACGTGGCACACGTCGCACGCCGAACCTTTTACGTGCCCCGTGGTGTACGACGCGCTACGATCCCGCTACGTGGCCGCTAGCCGCGACAGCGTGCTGATCCTGCCGGCCCAAGATGACGCCGGCGCGGAGTCAACACGTGAGCGTGTCTCCGTCCGAGACCTACGTCTTCGCGGTTCTGCACCGAACAGGCGGTGAACCTCTGATCGTGCTCGACAGCGGGGTCTGCGCGACCCTAACTGAACTTCAGGGCTCTCCGGGCAAACGTTTTCGTTCCAAAAAGTCCCGGATATGCGGAGACGACGAAGAACTGGTGAGCGTGAAAGCGGCCGCGGAAGGCGGCCGCAACGGATTGCCGACGTTGCTGCTTGTCGTCTCCGCAAAGGCCTCGGGGTCTTACAAGTGTCGTCTATTTCGTGTCGGAGACGCAGAAATCGAACAGATATCGGAGAGTTCGATCCCGAAACGCGACAAAGCCTCCGTTTGCCTTTTCAATGGCGGTCTACTCAGCTTAGGTGAAGACGGGTCGCTGCAAGGCCGTAAGCTGCCGTTAGGCGGTCATCGCAAACCGTTTCTCGTGGCTTTGGACGATAGCCGGGTACTCGTAGGCCTTGGGGACAGCGTTCTCGTGTGGAACGTCAGGTTCGGCACGACGGAGGCGTCCAGGACTTTGGAAGGGCAGCAGGCGACGGCGGTCAAGCAGTGGGCGCTCATCAGAAAGGACCTGGCGTGCTTTGTTGTCTCCGGTGGTGGTGTGGCCGGCAGCAACAACGTGATGTGCGTGTCGGTGAAGCTGGGACGCCCTACTCTATGTCAGGTCGTCGGTCTTGGAGCCCGAGCCGGAGGCGGCGTGCTGACAACGGCGTCGGAGGTCGCGGCGAAAGTCTGTACTGGAGACCCCAACGGCGTGATGCAGGCCTTAGCTCCGGTGAGTCTAGGGGAAATTGGTTGAAGCTTAAATTCGGGCTAGTTCGTTCTAACGCGAATACATCTCACTTATGTCGCCCTGTGTGTTTGTCTTTTAGTTCCGTGGGTAAAATGTATTCTCTCGGTTGACTATGATGGGTGTTCGTTTCGCTATCGATACATGCATGTTGGTCTGCTTGATTCGACGCAATACCATGTTTTTGGTGCTGCAACAAAACTACAACGCCATTTTTTTTGTAAATAAAAAAGAAGACTCCTTATGATGTGCGACCTTTACAACAAGGTCACCGTGTACCTAATTCTTCTGAAAAACTGCGGTGCATGTTTCTCTGGGCACTTTAACAGAGTGTTGTCCTTATAGCGTTAAGGTCGCTCATATATCATTCTGCAATTTTATGAGAATTTCTATGATTTCGAAGCTTTTCTTACCCAGTTCGAGTCTTCTGTGTTGTTAGACATTCCACAAGAAATGGCTTTACTAAGCCGTGACATGGCCAATTCCTATTTGCAGGCATTAAAGGATGTGTAACAGGTTACATAAGCACCACCAGCGTCAATTGCTTTAATGAAATAGCCAGGTCAGAAGTACAAAAGGCCATGCTTTGTCATCAGCTCACTCGTGAATTCTATTCTCACACAGGTTGCCGACGCATTGCCAGAACGAGACCTCGTCGCTCTGGTGGGACGTCTGTTCCAAACCGGTGCACCACCCCCTGCTGGCTCCCCTGATATTGCCACGCTCCACAGCCTTCTACGGTGCCCGCACACGTGCGGCACACTAGTTCAGTGCCTTCGCAACAACTTGCACTCCGAACAAGCTACTGCCCTGCTTGTCTATCTGATCGGTGTCCTTGAGAGTTACTCCCTGGCCGATCGTGACGAAATTCCGATCGAAAAAGTGATTGACTGGCTGTCGTGCCTGTTGGATGCTCACTTCAACCGCTGGGCCCTGGACACCGGGCCAATCGCCGTCGGCGATCTGTTGAGGAGACTGTCGACGGCTGTGTCGCACGTTCAGGAAATGTTCGGCGACTTGTGCGAACTGGAGCAGTGGTTGATGCTCGTCCTCGGCAAAACGGGCGCACTCGAATTTGAAGACCCGAGCCTGTACACAATAGAGATCTTAGAAATTTGAAGCATCGGAGTGAGACCTCCTCAAGGAGGGGGTAGAGGGGAGTCAGAGAGTCACTGTGCCAACAGATTCGGGCCCCGGTCCAGTGCTGGATGACCCAGACACGTGGACATCCGAACGAGGCAAAAAAAGAAAAATGGAAAAAACCCTGGCCAGTTACGGAGCTGGCAATCAGGAACGCGAACAGCCGCGCTCGGAAGTCTTGGTGGCGGTCGCCCCCCCCCTCGGGATTCTGCAAGTGCCTTTTGAAAGCTCTCAAAGACTGCTGTGAAATAAAGGTGCTCTCCGGGATTTGCACGGGCTGTGTGTTTGTGCCTGCTTTGTAAGAGTACCCCTACTTTATTTCCTGCTCCCCTATTTTCCGCAATGGTGCACGCAACACTCTTGCCAGTGAAGATAAGGTCGTAAGTTTGTCTGCTGTGATCTGGTGAATGTGTCCAAAAACAGACGCATGATTGCTGAGTTAACGAAGGAGAAATGATTGGGGCGGACTCGATGTCTTGGTTAGCGTGCAAGGTTCCATTGAACAGCTTCCAGCACGTAGCAACATCATGTGCTTCGTGACACTAGCTGGCAAGAAAAGGTGTTCCATACCTGTCATCATGGCTGCAGGTGGAGCTGGCTAACACTCCCAGAAAAGGGCTTCACCTCATAGTTCAGGATGATAGCGCAGAGTTTTTGAAAGCAATCGGGTTTAAGGACAGGGAGGACAAAATAGACTTTAAGCGGGTAGAAATAACTAGGAGGAGGTTATCTGATTGGTGGCTACAGTCAAGGCACGAGTGAAAATTAAATCCTTCACTGCAATTTTCTACTCCGTAACTTCGCTCTTAAAGAAAAAAAAAAAGACAAATCTAGTCTTTGTTCTCTTAAGTGCTTATTACGACTAGGTGGCGTTAGCCGCTGCCCGATCTAAAGGGTACAGCCATATCAATCCATTCATCCAGGATTACAACATTAGCACTTAATAAAGTAGATGAGCAACTGACTACCTTTGAAACTGCACTGCAGAAGCATTGATCATGTTATCCGAAGGTCGCAGGTTTGCTCCCTCTAATCAAAAGTTTGATTTTTCATCCATTTCAGCTTTCCATTTGTGTCATTATTATTGCACAATTACAAGCTACGGATAACATTCCTTGTACCTTCCTTAGCTTCGTTGTATGCTGGTTTGATTAGGTTACGTTTGTGAAACTGTTTGCACGTTGAGCTTGTTGGTGGTTTTTCGTAGCAGCCAATGGTGAAGTAGATCCAGGACAAGACCAAACTAGTGGGACAGGAATATGCACACAGTGCTGGGGTGGTGTCTTGTGCATGCCCCTGCATTGTTGGTTGGGTCCCATGTTGGATGCATTATACGATTTGTTGTTTGCCGAGATCATGATACCAGCGTACCATCCTTCTAACATTGCGTGAAATTAATGCGCTGTTGCAAAAACGAAACAGGCTAGTGCAGACAACAGTCAGCTCTTTTGCAGTGACGTGTTCAAAGTGCACAAATTGAAGCATAACAACTTGTGCCTTTCATTTCCTGTTACACACACTTTCATTTCCCTGTTACCAGCTTGTATCATAACGTGATTTCTACTAGAAATACACCAGAGCAAACAATTAGCAGCCACATTCACAGAAACATGACAAAGTTCTGTAGAGCAGTTGCAAATACCACTTGTTATACTGATACTTGTGTTTCAATCTGTGACGACTGCACATGGCCATTGCAAAAAAAAATCGCGTGTACATGTATGAGGTTTCAATTCCAATGACATTGCAACGTACTTAAAGAACATGGTAATGGTATGAAACTTTCTGTGATATTTGATTAAGATTTGTGATGCGGTAAAGTGTCAAATGTTTCACCCATAGAGTTTTCCAAAATGAGCTAGAGGGAACTCTGGTGCTGCAATCCTTCAGCCACTATGGGAATGATAGGTAGTACACGGATTTGCCGAGTGTTCGTGCTCGCAAGCTTCTAACACACTTATGGTTTCGTTTATTGTTGTGCCTTGGTTTCGTTTCGAATAAAAGAACGTAGCATTTTAAACTTTGTGAGCTGATTCAAATAGGTAAGTGAGCCTAAAAGGTTTAGGCGGCGAAGTGGAACTGCTCATTGTAGCGATGAAGCGGCTGCAGGCCATGCGAAGCGAAACGGAACCGAAAGAATGAAGATCAGACTAATCCGTGTTGTATCCATCATCTCCATGCTCGCTGATGCACCTTGCATTGCAGCTGCAATATTAACGAGCACCAGAGTTTCTTGTAGTGTACTTATAGGAAACTCTGTGGTTGCACCATCACCTATCTGTGACATTGCCCACTACCGCAGCATGCCTTATGACCCCGCATAGTTATATATTAATACCTTGTTGCATTAACTTATAGTGTGACAGTAAGCTGGTGGTGTCACTCGTTTATAAGCACATTGTGTTCAAAACGTTCTGCACGAAATTCCACCGTTGCACACCATTATTACGAAAAAAAAATTGAGTTGGCGTAACTGTTGCCTTAATTTCTGAGCAGAATGAGGTGAATAGAGTTAGTTCCATCATGATGAAATCTGTAACTCAAGCGTATTGACTACTGCCAGAAGTAACAACCACTCCTTCTGAATCCGGAACCAATGTTGTCAGAGGTGGCAGTGCAACTAGAGAAATTTTAAAAATTGAGAAGTCAGCTCTGTAAGTCATATTGAGGTGCACCTATGGTTCGAATATTAAACCCCACTGTGCCAGCGGTCATGTTACAAGAACACAGCAATGTTGTGGTATCCACGCATGCTTTTATGCCTCTTCGTGAGAACGGGATGATAGAGGTTGCTTATTTTGAGCAAGCTTCGGCTTCGAAGTGACAACAACACAACAGGATGATGGGGGTCACTTATATACTTTGGGCAAGCTACGGCTAAACCGAACTGTTCTTATAAGTTCATAGCACTTTTAAAGCCCTGCTTGTCATCCATTCACTATTTTATGTCGCATGGTTATTTATTGGTCAATACAGGTTTATAACAAGGTTGACAATGCTCAAAACTGGTGCAAAATAAACAAGCAAGGTCTAAAATAGCGTAGACTACGGAAATAAACAAGACCTACTCAATAATGATTACCTAAAATTAAAAAAAAAAAAACACTTCTGTAACATCCGGCTGATGCGTGTACAGCGCCAGAGAGGGCGCCACCACTGCGACAAGCGTGCGATTGTTACGGCAGCGCCTCCGGGGTTCATACCTGGGTTGCCTGCCGTACGCACTTTCTTACGTTTCTCGTTAGTTGAACTGCTTTAGGCGTTAGATTTAGAACTACGCTAGGGCCTACGAAAGAACTAAAGCGCGGAATTGAGAGCTCCAGCAGGCACTACACACGAGATTCCGAAGTGCACCAATGTTTGCACAAGAAGCACATTATCGCAACATTAAGCTCATAATTAATGCGGGATTAAAGCAGAATCAGCGTTACACTAAGTACTGAATTTTTATTAAGCCGACTGCGGTCGCCATAAGAGGCGCTGGCCACCATGCTTATTCGCCTCGACTCGGTAGGCGTGGCGTGACGCCACGCGGCTGGTAGGTGGGCTTTTCCCGAAAGCGTGCGAATAGTCGTGAGGCGAAGCCGACGTTCACTTAATGCGTTCACTTTGACGCTCGCAACGTGATCAGCGTGGTCGCCGAAGTTCTGAGAAGGCTCGCTCATCTAGTCAACACCTTCAAGTTATTGTTGGGGCGTTACCTGAACTCAGTAATGTTTCGCGAAGTCGTTTACCTCGGGGTGGTCTTGGTCTCCGCGAGTTGCTTAGCCGGGGCCCACAGCGGTAACAAGTACAGCGAAGCCATGAACAAAGTTGGGCCACCTCCCCCCGCTAACGCCGAGAAAAAACCGTTTCGAATGCACAAGCTCAACTTGATTTGGGAGAAGGCACAGAAGGTAAGCGCAACTACTGATGTTGTTGAAACGTCGATTTGTTTCGGTGATTACTGGTTCCTTTCACGCGGCGTTTTCGTTAACGAGCGGCTCGTTTTTTTCGACAGTAGAGCCAGTCTTTGCAAAATCTTGAGCAGTGTTCGTGCTAATTACTATACGAAAGGCTTTCGAGCGATTTCCAGGCACAGTTGCGCGGCACAATCGTTGCGGTGCACACGTTTGTATCATTTTGCATCGCCATCTTCACGCCCGTAACGCGTTAATTGACATGAAATCTTTGTCACTCAGGACTGAGCTCCACATTATTGAGCATCTTCAATTTCTCAAAGGAGCATTACCCTTATTGTTTGCTGCCTAAGCTCTCGAGTAGATACGCCGTCGTTTACTTTGCTGTCATAGTAAGTGATGTGTCCACGTCTTCGCTGTTCATGTTGTACACAAACCGCTGAGATTAGAGAAAGTCTGGTTCATTAACACGCCAAGCGTGTTTTTTTTTTTTTTTGTCAGCGCCTATTTAGCTATTTGGTGAGATGTGACTTCTTAACTTGGACATGTCAAGAAGACGTGCGGATGGAAAAAGGAGGGGACGGGCAAGATAAAAGCCGGATGTCGACTGAAATATGATGAAATGGATACATGTGCTTTTCGTTACATTCCGTCAGTTGTCAAGAAACAATCTCCTCACACAATGACTTGGCTGCATCAGCCTTCTTCCAACTTGTTAATGTATAAAGTCTCGATTCCTTCTCGGCTCAACTGCTTTTTGTTCTCGACTTTGGAGAAGGCTGTGCCAGCCAAGCTTCGGTATTTCTCCACGATAAAGAGATTGTTTCTTGAAAACTCATAGGAAGTTGTAAAGAGTACTTTATATTTTTCGTCTTGTTCTGGACACATGTGTCCATGTATGCACGTGAGGTAGCAGTTCCGAAGAACTCCTTTACATATTCGTTGCTTTTCCAATAGAAAGATTTCAGGTGATAGCCCACACTAGTCTTGCAAGTATCCTGATACTGTTGTCCTCATTTTCCATCAGCCCTGCTCCTTGACACGATGTACGATCGATTCGCCCAAATGTGTATCCTTCTTCACTTACAGGTCTTTTTCGCTCATATGCTTTGGTATGAATACATTTGTTTGTGCGAGTGCATATGTCTTCTATTCTTTGCAATCTATCTTGAACAGAGGCTAAGTGACGCCAAGATGAAGGGCCTCTATGCCGACCTCAAAGTACAAGACAAAGAAGAGCTTGCCTGGAAGAAAATGGCGGGACAGGACAAGGAAGGCCTCAAGGAGGCTGAACTCCGAAGCAAGCTCAAAGGTATCTTACCACATCTTCAGCTTTGCAGGGTGACATGTAAATTGTGGATGCCCTAGCAGAGACGGGATGGCCAAACTGAAACGGCACTAAGCTACAAACTCTATGCGAATGAAACTTCGCATTGTGGTTCAGTACAATGCTGTAAGTTGGAACTTCTTTCATTGCTTCAACGTGAATGATTGGGTTTCTTTTGTAGCAGCTTGATTTATACATCAACATACATTGATTCATTTTAACCTAACCGTTTTTCACACCCTTTTACAACATAGTCACCAGTGTAGCCTTCTTTGAGACTGCCACAAATTGGATCATATCTTCCGAGAACCTCTCCCAAATAGAATAACCTGTCTGCGTGATCAAAGATCAATTAAACACAATGTGATCTTAATCTCATTATTAGTTGTCACGATCGAGCCTGGTTACCTTTTTTATATTGTGGTCATTTTGTACCGGGCACATCTTTTCATTTGGTTACTTTGCTTGTGTATGCACCGCACTGATGTTCATAAGCTGATGTCTTTGTGCCTTTAGCAAGCTTACCAACGCGGTATTTCGCTGTTTTCCTGCACCTCCCCTCTTTGAATGTTCTATACATTCCTCGAGCAGATTGAAAATCAAGTGCTCTCAAGTTGTCTTCAAGCACTGTACATTTCATACAAATATTTAGTTACAAAAGCTAGACTGTCTGGATTAGTTTAGAAGCCCTTCTTGTGGAAGTTTTAATGTTCCGTAACAGTCAACCTAAACTGTAACTAGGAAGCTGTGGGCGCATGTTTAGGCTTGATGGTGTACTGACACAAAAATGTTTCTTTTTTTTTTTTGTCATATTGAACATCCAGTCTCAAAAAGCCTCAAGCATGAGTGCACCATGAAAAAGTAATTACACTGCGTTTTCAAGAGCTCGTTTCGGTTTCTGCCGTACCCTGAAGTTGCAACACAGTATAGAGCTTCTCGTTGCATGTTTGTGGAAGATGTCGAAACATTTCCATGGCTGCTGCACTCCGTGGCTTTATCGGTGAAGCACAAGCCGCCATATTTAATGTTTTTTGTGATGCGGAAGTGACCATATTGAATGTCTTGGTGTGCAACTAGGCATACTGGCATGTGAAGGCACCTCAGTTTAAGACACTGCATCCTCGCGTAACAGTAGCGTCACTGTCAGTAGGTGCATGATGTGAAGATCGACTTCATTGTCAAAGTGAAATATTCTGTCTACGTTTACAGAGCTGAAATATTCTGTGGACATTTAGAGAGCTTCGTCCTTCTACAGAGCCATCTTTGTATGCGCTCAAACCTCATCGTAACAAAGTTAAATCTTTCAAGAAATTAACTTCGTTAGAATTGAAATGTCACTGTAAAGGTGTATTCCTAACACTATATTGCAAGACTGTTCTTAACTTACTTTGTTATAAAGGTTATTTTGATATATGCGAGTTTGTTTATCGAGATTTCAGTGTGCAAAATATTTGTATGACAGGGTAGACTCTCCTTTTAAGTACAGCCTTAAGCACAGTCAACACACTCCGGTCACTTGAAGGTGCGATTCAAACTTTATCGCTTCCTCCTCGCAGCGATCGTGGACAAGTTTGACCTGTCCGACCAGTTCAAGCACCACCAAGAGGAGCCACCCGAACACCCGAACGTGGCTCGCAAAGAAGGCTACATGTTCCGGGACAAGAAGCTCAACAAGCTCTGGATGAAAGTGCAAAAGGCGGGCCTTAGTGGTAAGCTATCCATTAGTTTCACTAAAAGGAACAGCTCCGTAGTGTGAATTGTGCTGTAGTAATTCTGCGTGTACGCTGCAATGCTGGAAGGTGTATTACTTTACACCCACCAAGACAACCGAAAAACCTCTTTGGCTGCTGTACAATTTCATTGTGCTTTATGCCCACCAGCAAAAGCTTTAAAAATATATGTACTGGGTCCTACAAAAAAAGTGAATACATAACATTGCCTGTAAAAGATCTGCTTACAAACCAAAACTGCTTTTAAAGCTCACGTTAGGACAGCTATGGCAGAAAATACAGAAATTAAAAAGAATTAACCCTTTATGGTGTCATAAAACTTGCCAACTTGCTAGCCTATCAGAACATGTTTGTGAAATTGCTGTAGGGAACCCTCAGTTAAAAATAATTTTTAATATCGGGTTGGTTAAACCAGCACAACTAAGACACATATGGACAAAAAAGAGCAAACTTATACAATGCTACACGGAGACAGAAAGAAAAAAAACTTATAAAGTTGACAACGCGTAAGGCTTTATACTGAAAAATTACATAATGGCATTGTCATAATTGCATGGAAAGCATTAATTAATGGCAATACACATAAGCCACTGAGCTATATGTGCAATTTTTTTAATATACGTAAAGTAGAAGATATCAAGTAAGTAGGTCAAGTGATTCAAAAGCTTTATTGCCAAAAATGACATCATTTTTTTATAATTGGTGTTACATTTAGACAATAAAAAGTTGAAATTACGGGCAAACCTAGGTGCCGTTAGTATGAGAGAGCAATCTAAATTAAATGAATTCATAGGTGAGCTGTTTGTTACAGTTTAAGGAAAAGAATAAATTATGGCAAACAAACCAGATTCATGAAGAACAAAGTTAGCCTGAAGGAGTGAGGAAGTGTTAAAGAGTGAAAAGAACTGCTGGTTACAATGTGAATAGCCAAGTTCTGAATGAGCCGAATAGAGAAGTGATGATTGCACTTGGATCTGGATATAAAGAGCCGAGATATACTGAACTGTTGGTTATAACAAAGTAAATTGAGTGTTGAAATACATATTCTTAGGGATATACTTTTATAATGAATTTTTAGATACAATGAACTTTTTTTTTTTTTTTGCTGCAAGATGCAACTTTGTTGTAACGAGGCTTGAGTGTTATATACACGTTTCTTCAGGATGTGATGCCATAAGTGATTTGACTATTTGGGATATGCGAATAGTGAAACTTAGAACAAAATCGTTTGTCAGTCAAGTATACTAGTGATCACGAGTTTAAAGCAGAAATTCATTTCGTGATGAGTAAATAGTTTGACAGTACCATAAAAGCTTGTATTAAATGCATCTTTGTAATGAATAAAACAAGAAATATGATACTTTGCTCTCCTAACTTTTTGTTCCTTCGTGGTTTTCCTGTCGATGGCGATTATTCAAAAAGTTCGGCGACTATTCGGTAGTTTGAATATTTGTGCATGCTTAACACATTGTGACATATAGCACTTCCCAGCATGAGCTGATGGTTTCAATTCTGAGCAATATTATCTAGTAAAATTGCAATTACATACCCCTTTGAGTGCACTAAACTAGTAATTGTAGTTTTATGGTTAAGTGTGGTGCGCATTTACGTCTCCCACAGATCAAGAGCTGCGCACACTCAAGGAAGAATTCCAACACCATCAAGACAAGATTGACCAGTTCTATGCAACACAGGACAAAAATGAGAAGGACTTGGCCAGTGAGTACTGAAACAGGTGTTTCATTATGTGGACTTCTGTCCCTGCACTTTATTCACTGTGGCATTTGTGAAGTGAGGAATTTGTCAGTATGTGCTTTTTGTGTCTATTTGATATTATGGTCATTATTCACTAAATTGAGTGGAGCTATTCTGACTTTATTTAGCCAGTAGTTAAACCGTATATGCCCAAACTTAGGAAAAATTAACAAAATTAATTTATTTCCACTAAATAATTGCTTCCACGACCTCAGAAAACAGAATAAAGCTTTTATTTAAAATAAAAAGCCTCTTTCAAACAATGATTTTGGAGCCGTCCTATATGTAGGGCACCAATGTTTGACACATGGCGAACAAAAAACTTTAGCGCCTATCTCTGTCATCCGGAAGTTACTGCGCACCCAACAACTGAAGAACAATTGACAAAAATGTCAGGGGCATCAAGAACAATTTGACTGTATATTACTCATATATACCGTATATATATATATTTTTTGCGGTATGGCACTCGGCTACACGCACACAAAATCGCCATTTTGTGACTGCAAGCATGCGGTAATTTATAGCCCAGCGATCACCTAGACTTCCATGTGACGAGGACAGGGCTTCATAAACACTTCTTGGGTGGCGCTACCTTTTTCACAGAAAGAACATTCGAGTTACACTGAAAGGTCTAAGCCTCCTACATGTAGGACCCTGGGAATATATGGGTTAACATTTGATGCCTTGGCAGCAGCTGAATCTTTGGCAGGAGACGACAGCTTTGCTTTATGCAGCACATTATATCACGCGTGCCATGGCAAAATTGCAGTTGCCGGCAGTGGGTGAGCTTTGTGGCAGCTTTCAGAGCTTTAATGGAATATTTTCGTACGGTGCATTTCGCACAGTAAACCTATTACTCTTACTTTTCGCCAAAAACTGCGTATTGTTGTGTGACTTCAGTGGTTTTTGTTAAGCCTACTTTGCCTGGCAGTTTGATGGTTAAGCCTAGCTTGCACTGTAGTTCAAGCTAAGCCTGACTTACCTCTGTGTGTGCTGCACCAGACGACGTGGAGCTGAACATGCTGAGCGAGGAGGAGCGGCAGAATGGTCTCCTGTCGGGAGACTTGGAGAAGCAGGGCCACGAGGCCCTGCTCGAGTCGTACCGCAAGCTCAACATCCGAGCCGAGGAGGCCTGGAAGCGCAAGGGCGGCTTCGCTGAGGACAAAGTGCAGCGGCTGTGGAAGCTCGCGCAGCAGGGAGACTTCTCGCCCGCGGAACTAGAATCTCTCAAGGTATGAACACTCTCACGAAAATTTGCCAGGTTCTAGCGCGAGAGAGAAAAACTCTGACTGCATTCGTGCAAGACAAACGAGCTGCAACAAGCAAATGCGCAGGTCCTGCATCAAAATGACCCTTTGAACTTCTCGTGCATGCTTTTTCGTCTCTGTA
Source organism: Rhipicephalus microplus (assembly GCF_013339725.1). NCBI lineage: Eukaryota > Metazoa > Arthropoda > Arachnida > Ixodida > Ixodidae > Rhipicephalus > Rhipicephalus microplus. Next base: position 120,024,422 of record NC_051174.1, on the reverse strand, counting down.
AGTCTGTCAAAGATGTGCAGACTTTACCCAAGTACCCGTAGATTTGTTTGTGGATCTAATTTTTACGATTGAGAGTTTAAAACTTCTTGAAGCTTTAATTATGCTCTCTTCACAAATTTCCGAGAGATATATTATGAAGGCAGAGGCACTGAAACTCTGCACACTTTTTGAAACTTCTAGTGTCATGTTCGATTGACTGATGAAATTGCAATGGCTCCAAGGCATTCGAAGCTAAAAGGATGAAGTTTAGGCACATTCGTGCTCTACTTGTAATCCTGCGAGACATATTCATGAATTTAAAGTTCAAGAACACTAGCAGCATATATAAACCATTTGTAATTTTCATAGTAAATGCTGCCTGGTTACATTGCCACCATCTGCTTTAAGTTCGCCAGTTAGTTCCAACGTAATCTTGTTATGTGGTTTGATGATGTACTGTATTCACATGTTTGAAAGTTGACTCAAATGTAGGTTGACATTTCTGAAATTGCACGGCGAAAAAACAAAGCGCCATCACACTTCATAACTCAAATTTAATTACGATATTGCTGAAAAACTTATTCCTGTGTTCGAAGGTGGCGTCATGGTAGCACTTCACAGCTATGCAGGAAAGCTAGAATCGCAGCATTATAAGGGGACTGTTTTTTTTAAATGTTCCGGGAATCGTTGCTGAGGGTGCGGATTGCACACAAAAAAGTTAGGTATGCGTTAATGGTAGCCTAATGTAATATTGTCATAACCATGCCACAGCATGGTTATGATGAAATAACCATGCCTGATTTCTCAGTAGTTTCAGTTTCACTTGTCGCGCTCCATATTTGGTTTTTCAGATTTAGATAGAATGGGTCAAACCTGCAATTGTGTAAGTATGGAGTAAGCACTACAAATTTAGTTCCTCAAACCTATTGGGCCTCTGTGTGTGGCAGGAGGAGCTTCAACACTACGAGCATAGGATACGGAAGCTGGGTCACTTTCAGACCGAACTGGAACAGCATGGTGTTGACCCAAAGGCATCGCCAGACGAGGACCACGTCAAAACTCTCAAGCAACGTATCAAGCAATACAGCCACAAGGTACTAGCTCTTCCTTACTGACCTTGAATAGAGAACTAGTAAGTTGGTATGCTACTGTGTGGGTTCATACTCTGGATTCATACTGTCCGGCACTCTCAACAAAGATGTCGTGTGGCAGGCCATACCTAGGGCAGAGTGAAAGGTGCCTGAATATTTTATCGGGCGAACATAAGCGGTCATTGACACAAGTGAGGCCTCTGCACCTAGCTAATCATATTGCAGATGTCTGTGGACTCCCGCAAGGCGGCAAACGAGTTAAGGGGGCAGACTGGTCTTTGGGACCAAAAAGCGACGAAAAAAATCGACTTCTAAAACTGACATATTTGTTTTTTGCAAGTATTTCTCTATCTCTCTGCAAATTCTAACACACCACGAAGTGGTAACTTTTTTTAATGTCCTAACTGTCCAGATTCTTGGTGCTGTTAACATACAGAACCTGCAAAAAAGAATGGGGAACCGACTTCAAAGCTTCTTCATAATTTGCCGGCACCTGTGTTAGTACCTCTGCTACGAATTTATGAGCACCTTCATGAGGATTGCAAAACATGTGCACCATGATTGTTGCTTTTTGAATAAGCTGTGTGTTTTTCAGTTTTTTTCATTTTTTCTAAAAAAAGTAAATTTACAGCTGTTCAATTTTGAGGCCTCAATATCTATGCAGCTAGGGCAGGTACAACAATAATTCTTTTTTCAGTGGCAACTTGTATGTGTGTGTAGAATGCAAGTATGGGAGCAAAATTTGGAGCACAAGCCTTTTTAATAATTACTCATAAAAATTGTAACACAATTCCAACTGCTTTTGAAAATGGATAGTTTATTTTGCTGTAAAATAACCAAGAAAGGCCTAAAAACAAAAACTCTTCCATACTTTCAATCTGTAGTCATTAGTCTATGTTGGCACATATTAAATATCTCTTTAAGCCCCGCCGCGGTGGTCTAGTGGCTAATGGTGGTCTAGTGGTGGTCTAGTGGTCGGTGGTCTAGTGGCTGCTGACCCGCCAATCGCGGGTTCGATTCCCGGCTGCGGCGGCTGCATTTCCGATGGAGGGGGAAAGGTTGTAGGCCCGTGTGCTCAGATTTGGGCGCACGTTAAAGAACCCCAGGTGGTCGAAATTTCCGGAGCCCTCCACTACGGCGTCTCTCATAATCAAATGGTGGTTTTGGGACGTTAAACCCCACAAATCAATCAATCAAATATCTCTTTAAGCAATTTTTTTATGGTGGCCTTAAACAATAGGAAGTAAGCTTAAGTTATCTCAGGAACAAGATGAGTTGCAGTAAAACTAATTAAATATTTGAAGTCAGCTGAAAAAACTGCATAATCCTGTACAGTTTGATCACGATCACTTAAGAAATAAACAAAAAGATGTCTAAGACCAGTCTGCCCCCTTAGGGAACATTAAAACCACCTATTTGTGGCAAGAAGCCACTAGGAAGTCAATATGGATTTCTCAAAAGTGAGCCTCTTACTTGCAAAAAAATTTGTCGCTGTCTGGGGATTGAACCTGGGGCCAACACCTTTCAGGGTTAGTCGCTCTACCAATTAAGCCAACCAGGAAGCCCAGAGTTGGAAGTGCGAAGGTCAACACATCAAGTCGAAGCACACGGGCACGAAATACTGAGAATCGGATTCCGCACAATTGATTCGCAATAATCTGTGCCAGGATGACTTCTTAAGGGTTCTGTTCAGTGTGCTTACAAGCATCCTCTCCTTGGTCAAATGGTTCTGAGCATGGACTTGTGTACATAATTGTTCGTACCTGCTGCATAAAACTGATGTACTGCCACTGCCATTGTCTCCCAGGTCAACAAGGTACACCAGGATCTGGAAGGACGCATCCTTCAGCGACATCTGGAACTCTAAAGTGAGCTGTGTCTCTCACATTTTCAAAATTGTTGACACGTCTGCAGGGAAACATCAGTTTTTGGAGCATTTACTTCATATGCAGGATGTCCTAGTGTAATAGGAATGCGCCTCAATAAAATCTGTCGTGAGATCACAACAGTCATTGGTGCCGTAGTTGTTCAGTGCCACCACCGATGTCCTTAATCACTATCGTGCACAATGCGAAAGAAAAAAATAAGATCCAGGAATTGAGCGAGGTTTGAATCCAGGCCCCTGCGTGGTAGTCTAGTATACTACCACAGTGCCACACCATTGGTTTGCTTTTGCGAAAAGACCCTGTATGGCCATCGTTTTGGGCAAGGAATCGTGATAGAAGATGCAGCATGGAATGGTAGAAGAGTAAAATGACAAACAGGCACAGGATGATGCAAACTGTGCAACGAGTGATTTGTTCAATGCTGGCTACCAATTATAAAGGGCTCAACCATAATCTTCTAGCCTCATCAATCGCAGCGTCAAGAAAGTGAATGAAAAGTGCCAAGACGTACTACACGAAACTAGGAGGAAAGTCGCAGCGACGGCTAGAAGAACCGCCTTTCTAAAGACCGTTCTAACCTCTCTTAAAACAACTGGTACAAGCACATTTGCAAGGTATCAACTAAGCCACGAATCGCAATTTTTGTGAACTAAGGAAGCACCCATTACGCTAATATTAGTCTTCCTGTGGACGTGCCCGCTATGCATCTCTAAGGAATTATGTGCACATTGTTAATTTTCATCATCATCATCATCAGCCTGACTACGTCCACTGCAGGACAAAGGCCTCTCCCATGTTCCGCCAGTTAACCCGGTCCTGTGCTTGCTGCTGCCAATTTATACCCGCAAACTTCTTAATCTCATCTGCCCACCTAATCTTCTGTCTCCCCCTAACCCGCTTCCCTTCTCTGGGAATCCAGTCAGTTACCCTTAATGACCAGCGGTTATCCTGTCTACGCGCTACATGCCCTGCCCATGTCCATTTCTTCTTCTTGATTTCAGCTATGATATCCTTAACCCCCGTTTGTTCCCTAATCCATTCTGCTCTCTTCTTGTCTCTTAAGGTTACACCTACCATTTTTCTTTCCATTGCTCGCTGCGTCGTCCTCAATTTAAGCTGAACCCTCTTTGTAAGTCTCCAGGTTTTTGCTCCGTAGCTAAGTACCGGCAAGATACAGCTGTTATATACCTTCCTCTTGAGGGATAGTGGCAATCTACCTGTCATAATTTGAGAGTGCTTGCCGAATGAGCTCCACCCCATTCTTATTCTTCTAGTTACTTCAATCTCGTGGTTCGGCTCTGCGGTTATTACCTGCCCTAAGTAGACATAGTCTTTCACAACTTCAAGTGCACTATTACCTATCTCGAAGCGCTGCTCCTTGCCGAGGTTGTTGTACATTACTTTCGTTTTCTGCAGATTAATTTTAAGACCTACCTTTCTGCTCTCCTTGTCTAACTCCGTAATCATGAGTTGCAATTCGTCCCCTGAGTTACTGAGCAATGCAATGTCATCGGCGAAGCGCAGGTTACTAAGGTATTCTCCATTGACTCTTATCCCTAACTGTTCCCATTCTAGGCTTCTGAAAACCTCCTGTAAGCACGCGGTAAATAGCATTGGGGAAATTGTGTCCCCCTGACTTACACCCTTCTTGATTGATATTCTGTTGCTTTCTTTATGAAGCACTATGGTAGCAGTTGATCCCCTGTAGATTTCTTCCAGAATGTTTATATATACTTCATCTACGCCCTGATTCCGCAGTGTTTGCATGACGGCTGATATTTCTACTGAATCAAACGCCTTCTCGTAATCTATGAAGGCTATGTATAGTGGTTGGTTATACTCTGAGCATTTCTCTATTACCTGATTGATAGTATGAATGTGGTCAATTGTTGAGTAGCCTGTTCGAAATCCTGCTTGTTCCTTTGGTTGATTGAATTCTAATGTTTTCTTTACTCTGTTAGCAATTACCTTTGTAAATAGCTTGTATACTACAGAGAGCAAGCTGATCGGCCTGTAATTCTTCAAGTCCTTGTCATCTCCTTTCTTATGTATTAAGATGATGTTAGCGTTCTTCCAAGACTCTGGTACTCTTCCCGTCAGGAGACACTTCGTAAACAGGGTGGCTAGTTTTTCTAACACAATCTGTCCTCCATCTTTCAGCAGATCTGATGTTACCTGATCCTCACCAGCAGCTTTGCCTCTTTGCATGCCCTCCAAAGCTTTTCTGACTTCTATTATTACTGGTGGGGTGTAATCTGGGTTACTGCTAGTTCTTATAGTATTAAGGTCGTGGTTGTCTCGGCTACTGTACAGATCTCTGTAAAACTCCTCCGCTATTTTAACTATCCTATCCATATTGGTAGTTATTTTGCCTTCTTTGTCCCTTAGTGCATACATCGGACTTTTGCCTATCCCAAGTTTCCTCTTCAATGCTTTGACACTTCCTCCGTTTTTCAGAGCGTGTTCAATTCTCTCCATGTTATACCTTCTTACATCGCATACCTTACGTCTATTAATCAACTTCGAAAGCTCTGCCAGTTCTATTTTGTCTGTTGTACTTGACACTTTCATGATTTGACGCTTCCTAATTAGGTTCTTCGTTTCCTGGGAAAGCTTGCCAGTGTCCTGTCTAACTACCCTGCCTCCAACTTCCACTGCACACTCCGTAATGATACTCGTCAGATTATCATTCATTGTATCTACGCTAAGGTTGGTTTCCTCACTAAGAGCCGAGTACCTGTTCTGCAGCGACACTCTGAATTCCTGTACTTTCCCTCTCAGTGCTAGTTGATTGATTGGCTTCTTGAGTATCAGTTTCTGTCGTTCCTTCTTCAAGTCTAGGCGAATTCGAGACCGTACCATTCTATGGTCACTGCATCGTACCTTGCCAATCACTTCCACATCCTGCACGATTCCAGGGTGTGCACTCATTATAAAGTCTATTTCGTTCTTATTTTCGCCATTAGGGCTCCTCCATGTCCACTTGCGGTTTTCTCGTTTTCGGTAGAAGGTATTCAAAATCCGTAAATTATTGCGTTCTACCTCTCCTCTGGCGTTTCTAGTACCGATGCCGTAATCTCCTACTGCCTGGTCTCCAGCCTGCTTCTTCCCTACCTTTGCATTAAAGTCGCCCATCACTATAGTATACTGTGTTTTTACCTTACTCATTGCCGATTCCACGTCTTCATAGAAGCTTTCAACTGAAGCGTCATCATGGCTGGATGTAGGCGCGTAAGCTTGTACCACCTTCATCTTGTATCTTTTATTCAGTTTAATTACGATACCTACCACCCTTTCATTAATGCTATAGTATTCCTCTATGTTGCCAGCTATGTTTCTGTGAATTAGGAACCCCACTCCCAGTTCTCTTCTGTCTGCCAAGCCCCTGTAGCAAAGGACGTGCCCATTCTGTAACACCGTATAGGCCTCATCTCTCCTCCTAACTTCACTGAGCCCTATTATATCCCATTTAACACTCTCTAGCTCCTCGAATAGTACAGCTAGACTTCCCTCACTAGATAAGGTTCTAGCATTAAACGTTGCCAAGTTCAGGTTCCAATGGCGGCCTGTCCGGATCCAGAGATTCTTAGCACCCTCTGCTGCGTTGCAGATCTGACCGCCGCCGTGGTCAGTTGCTTCGCAGCTGCTGGGGACTGAGGGTCGTGAGTTATTGGACGTAAGCATGTGGGAGGTAGTGGCCAGATACTGCACCAGGGTGGCCAATCCTTCTCTGGTGAGGGAGTGCGTTCTCGGCGGTGTTTGCCGGTGAGGCCGCACCCCAGGCCTCTTAATGCAGTTCCATCAACACGCGGATTTTTTTTTTTTTTATCCGGTTGGAAACTGCGCGGTACCGGGATTTGAACCACGGACCTCTTGCATGCGAGGCGGATGCTCTAACCACTACGCCATCGCCGCACCTTGTTAATTTTACACACGGCTAATGACAATGAGTTATGGTCTAGCCCTTTGCAGTGCGTGAGAAGCTTGAAACCTCGCACTCATCGTACAGTTAGCCATGCGTGATGCCTTGTTGGTATTTTACTCTTCTGTTACCCTATACAATCAAACCTCGACATAATGAATCCAGGTATAACGATATATTGGTTATAACGAAGTAAATTAAATATAGTATCGCAATAAATTTAGTGTTGAGAATAAACGTTTATAATGAATTTTCTAATATAACAAACTTATTTTCATTTAGGATGCAAGTTTGTTATAATGAGGTTCGAGTGTACTACACCTGTGAATGAAACTTCTTGCCCTACATAACAACCGCATATGGTCTTTTCGAGAAGTTTTAAGCTCTAGCATGGCTCTGTGGTCGTACAACTAGACTACCACCACAGCGAAATGCATTTGCAGTGGTGTAGCTCACTCTGACCAGATATCGCTATGGACAGCTGTGCACATGCACAGTGTTGCCAAACCAGGTGCGCCGTGCCGTTGCGAACAATTGCTGCTGTTCGGATTTCACGTAATGCTAATTGTGTCTCTTCTTCACATAATGATGGATAATGACATGGTGACTACTTCCCTCTTTTGAAAAATTGATTTATGGCGCAGTGGGTACGTTATGAATGTACCTGCAGTAATTGCCGCAAAAGCATTTAGAACAGGCTCTCGAAAGACTGCTCCTACAGCTTTCGCTGTGACTATGCCACATGTTGCGTGCAGGCCTGCGTTTCGTACTATCAAGAGTACAGGCGAACATCACAGATGAATGTTACATGTGAATGTTACAGGTGAACGTAATAATGGGGAAACGCAATAACAGGGGAACGTTACAGGGAAACATCTCTGGTGAATAAAATCAGTAAAAAAAAAATTTTCCTTTAATTCAGGATTTATGATGTCTCACAGCATCAAAATGCCATGAGGCAAGTAGAATAAATGCCCGATCGCCACAGCATGAGCTAGATGTGCTTTAGTTTTACACCTTGAGCAAAGGCTGGTGGGACACAGCATTTGCAAAAGCTATATCATTGTATCCTCTGGAGACGCAACTTCCAAATAAATGTTACTGCCTGTGATCGGTATTGCAACCAATACATTTGCAAGCTAGCTTTGTGGGGAGCCACCATCCCATGAAATTTTTGCTCATGGGTTTGGATGTGTTTCTGTTGCATGTGTCCCATTTTTGTCTTCGTGGTAATGGCACTGCTTTTCTTTTTTTTAATTTCAGCAGTGCCACGAGTCACTCAAGTTTCAAGCTATGGTATTTTTATCTTCTTCAGATCTCTCTAAGGCTGTGCTTGGACCAAAGGGGTTCCTTTCAGGAAGGCGTTTCGCCAGTGTGACTTCCAAAGCCAAAACCGGTGCCTTCACGATAATCTGCTGGCGCGCATTCGTCTCTGAAGCCGTCGTGCCCTTCGTATTCGCATACTCTTAATGCTACTCACTGAAGTGTTCCATGAACTTGAGCGTGACTAGAACAGTGCCACCTTTTGGCCAAACATTACCTTATCTGGTAGAAGTCATGAACGATGTTGTTATCAAAATGTTCTTGTGAATTTTTCAATTGCTTTCAGGTACACACTGGGAGGGACACTACGAAGCAAATAACTAGAACAAGAACGAAGTTCTAGCGGGCTACAAAGTATTGCATAAATAGCAAGAGTTTCACGTAGACATTACTTATTCCGTGAAGCTTGCCGGCTGTTCGCCGATCAAGTTTTAATTTGAACAGAGAATGAAGGTGTTGCACAGTGCATTCTCAAATGTAGTTGAGTTGCGATGAGCACTTAATTTAATAAACGCGATTGGCCGCTTTCTGCAACATTGACAGGAGCCAATCACGGCCATGAAATTGGCACTCTATTGGAGCTCGATCACAAGTAAAAGTGTCAAGGTGACACCTGTATCAGAGGAGCAGCAGATTCAAAAAGTTAATTTAGGTTGATGTGTAAGAGTAGTTCAAGCGATTGTTCTTAACAAGTTCTGGCGATGCAAGACGAGATTGGCAATGCTGAAGTGTGGTGAACGTTACGGTTAAGGTTTGGTTCTAGCTGTTACTTTCAGAGTGGAGTATTGAGCACTGGAAATTGTACAGATGAAGTATTTTCATATTTACCGTCGGTGATGCAATGGAAGAAATTAGAGGTAGTTAATACCTGCATAGACTCCTGTAATGTTTTCTCTTTACAGCTTGTCTTAAGCCTAAGCTCGGCCGGTCAACAACTGCGAGGGCGCAGATACTTAGTCATGTTTGTACGGTGCATTGCTCGGTGTTTAAAGCTTGCATCTCATCGTGCGTTCTTTTTTTCAATGCAAGAAACTTTGTACGTGTTCTCGTAGGTGTCAAAGAACTAAGCATTTGTGTGAGCATACTTTGTCCACATTCTGCTGGCATTTGTTTTTTGAGTGTTTGTTATTCCTTCAAATAAATTATACTGTCTGTTTTTCTACATTTTTCATACGTTGCTTCCTGTGTCACTTCATTTACGTTTTACTCCAGGCATTTATCTTGTCGTGATTGAAGTTTTTACGAAATTCTCGCTTTTTTAGTAGCTCAGCCTGATGCAAGGGAATTGTTACATCACAAGCACAAGTGGATAGCTTGCACAGTCGGTACACACCATTCTTCAGAAAAAATTTCGGCCAATAAAATAACAAACGCAGGAAACGAAGATGGAAACAGGAAAGTGGCTAGACCAGCTCCGACCAGTTTTTAGAAAACATAGACTTTCTGAAGAGTATGTCATAGCACATAATACCGTACAATACCACGACTGTAGACTGTTTGTTGAGTCATAAGAGTGCACGTGTAATGTTTATCGCCTGATTGTAAAGTGCATCGCAAACACTGTAACCAAAAGTAACATTACACGAGCGCCACTGCCGCAAATGTTGAGCAACTGTGATTCAATTCAATTATTCACAATCTGTGAGCCTAATCTGTTTTGATAAAGATGTCTCGGTCTAGTTTGGTCTAGGGTCTAGTGTCGCTGTCCTGGGTTGACTGTGCATCACCTGTGGGGCATATATGCATGCCACGAATCTTGGTTTGTGGATATGCATCACCCGTGTCTGTCAAAAAGAGTGTCGCTGTTTACACAACAGGCATGTCATATATGCCAAGACTTTCGAGTTGTGTTCATCGTACCCTATGATGTCAATACCGGCATATACAAAGCCAAGGCGTAGTCTATAAGAGCACCTTGTAAAGGCGGCTCGAGATACGATAGATAGAAATTCTAAATGTGTCCTTGGTTTGTAAAGAGATGCTTTGCATTTAATAGTAATATAATTCTATAAGACAAACAGTAGAATGCAAGGTTCATGTATTGAGACCTTTACACCTTTGACTTCCTGAAAAACTGAGATGCTGAAATAACTACTGCAATTTACACAATGTTTATTCGAAGCCGTAATCCATGTCCAGTAATGCGTCTGTACGTAGGCGTGGGCAGGGCTTCACGTTGGGGGAAAGTTTGATCGCACCGTCATCCCATAGAGTACCTTACAATCTGCTACTCCTTCCCCTCCCCCCTCTGTGCGATGCCTTTGCGTCTGAAGCCTATGGATTCTCCGTTTTTCTTACCTCGTATTTCATCTCTTGTCTGTCCTCAACCGATGGCCCAAGTAGATGTTGTCCTGAAGAAGGACATTGTCGTCTCTGGCTCCGTTGTCGTTGTGTTGTTCCCTTGGCGGTCTTGTTGCTCCACAGTTCATTCATCGTCCCAGCACCTAACTGGCATTGCGCATGCGACTCGCACGCGCAAAGCTCGCAGCATAGTTTTGATATCGCAGCGAAAGATGACATTTGGGGATGCACACTGCACAATCTTCAAGTAGTGAGCAAACTTTGCATAGTATCACATTATTATTGGAGCCATTTTAATGGCGGGCTTGCCACGTAATTAGTTCAGCCGCCTCAAGGGCTCATGCTGCACAAATTGTGTTGTACTAGACAGGGAAGGTCACTTAAAATGGTTGTTACACTGAACTGAATTTTGAATTTGTGAAGCGACACTGAAGTTTGCGCAGTGTGCACGCTCTCCTGTAATTTTTGTGGGGTATTGTATGCAACAGCAATCAGATAATCAACCTGGCAAGGTTGCAGGCATTGTGCTTGCTACTCCAAGTCGCTGTCGGCATAAAAGACTGCTGGTACATGGCACGATTGCATACTCAAACGTCATAACAGTTGCATCTTACAGCAAAATATGTTTGTTATATCCGAAAATTCGTTATAAAGATATATTCGCAAAATTTCTATTGCAAGACTATATTTCAATTACTTTATTATAACCGATATTTTGCTATATCGAGGTTTGAGTGTATATATTACCATGCCCAACAGTTGCACGTGCACCGCTTGCACAAAGCTTCTCTAAAATGTGACTGCAAGTCAGCCAAGGCGTGTGATTGTCTGATGAACCTAATACACTGAGAGAATTTCCTTTTTTTTTTTTGTCAGACGAGTTGGAACATAAAAGCAATAAAATTAAGGCATCGAAAAACATTGAACTGAGACTGGATTAAAATATGCTAGTTTCTTGTCAATCAGTTCAATCTGAGTTTGGCAAACATAGTTTCGGTATTGGTTCTTGATTCTTGGCACTGTTGTAGCCAAAATGAATGAGGAGCGTGGGAGGAGCACGGTAATATTGTTCAAACACTATCCCCATCCACCTGTAAATTTTTATTTTGCACGTGTAGATGCACACATACAAACACATGCAACAACATATGTAATGGTCGCCTAGGAAATTTCTGTCTACGATCCGGACTTTCGGAATCGGCTAACGACTCGACTGAACTGCGGTCGCTTCCTACTGTGACGCACGTTTCTGTGACATCACGCATGGAGTACGCCCAGTACCAGCAGCCTTTTAATGTCGCAGTGTGGTTTAAAAACTGGAAATTTACGTCGCTCACCGTTACCGTTCAAGCCGACTGGGTTGTCAACTCCCGGCACTGCCCTTGGATCGCCGCCAGAGTCTGCGAAAGAGGTGCCAGTTGGTTTCCGATTACTGTCGAATGTCTTTATAACGAACTATCAAGACCATCACCTTAACCACTCGGCCACGACTGCGCCTTCTTATAACGAACTATCATCAGCACCATAAATCAGTTTGTTATATCAGATACTCATATTGCGACAGAGGAGATAAAGGTTGACCGTGACAAATCATATATACGGCTCGCATAAAGGTACTAAATAATAATAATATCACAACTCGCACTGCAGCCGCAGTGGTAAAAAGAGAGTGTAGCTCATGGACAGCTGTGTATTTCTGGCTTTTGCTGTTTTGTTACATTTTGCAAGTTTTCTCTATTTCATCGTCGATTGCTTTCTACTTCCTTTATAATCTGTGTTTTTTCAAATTAGTTTTTATTCTAATTATTTCTATTTATTTCTCTCTCTCTCGCGTGCTTGTGCTTCGTTCTCTACCTTCCTCTTTCATCCCTTTCTCTAAATTTCTCGCTTACGTCGTCTTTCTTTCTATCCTTTTATATCGCTATCTCTGAATATCTCTCGCTTTCTGCATTTATTTCTTTATTGTACTCCGTCTTTCTCATGATTCCCATACTATGCTTTGACTCTTTTCAGCTGCCGTGCCAGTTTTTACATGATCATAAATGGCGTAAATAGAGGTCCCGGCCGGACAGAGCGTGGCTGAAAGCGCCCCAGTATGTCGATGGCGTCTTTATTTCTTCATCATACCTGATGTCGTGGTAGCGCTCTCGATTTCGGCTTTGTTATAGTGCAGCGCCCAGAATATACTAGGCACTATAGTTATAGGCACATTCAAGGATGGGTTTCAGTGCCACCATGATGGGCTGTTGATTAACCTTTCCCTTCATCAAAGAAACGAACTGTGCAACGGTGGACGTTCGCACATGTAAATGGTTCGGTTGGTACATTCCACGTTGCCTGAACTTATGAATTGACGTCGCGAGATAAGAAAATAAGAAAACGCCCGTTTAACAGCGTCCGTCGCAGCGCCCATGCGCCTTAGGTAAAATAATCGTCTACTCAAAAAAAAAAGAGTAATGTGAAGCTGCACCAACCAAAATTCGCATTGAGTTCGCTATAACAGATGACGCGCTGTATCAATGTTCATTATGACGAGGTTCAAAAGCATAGGCGTCTGCCAACAGCACCACCAGAGTGTTATATTTCAAATGCAAGCATGAAGTAACAAAGTTTACGTGAGAGCATTAAGTCACGTGGTAGAAACGTGGGCAATCTTTTTTTCCTAGGTTGGGGAGGGGGGGGGGGGGGTTGTTTTTACTACACTCTATTCGCATTTTGAAGCCCGTAGTGTAGGCCTAACAGATACCTATGAGACGCGTCGTACTGGCCGAGTATCTTTGTGCGTCGGTGAAGAAGCAGCCTATTTAGCCGAGTTGGTGCGTGTGCGGCGTGCTCTGACGTCATTGTCACGTGTTGGGCCAAAGGTCTTTGTTTTTTTTTTTTCATTTATTTATACAACTTTTGCTTCAGTTTTCTTGCGGGAGGATTCCTTCTATATGTTCCTTTCTCCACGCATGAAAGATTCAGGCTGCGAGATTACTCAGTTGATGTAGAAGGTGGTGCACGCTTTTCGTTCTGACACTCTTTTCTTGTGCATCGTGCTTTCACAATCTTCGCTGTAAGGAACGGGGGGGGGAGGGGGCATTGAAGGGAGAGGATAAATAATCAAGGAGGAGATGCGCCCCCCCCCCCCGCCAGCTCTTTATTTCTGGTGGCGCTGCTGCTGCCTTCTAGTGTCTTGATAAGCGAGTGCATTCACACTATCGCGATGACACCACAGGGGACGCAAAAGTTGGCTTCTCCTTATAAAGACGTCTGATGTGGTGAAACTAGCTTTCGCGTATGCTATCTCGTTTGGAACAGATTTGCGCACGACAAATTGTCGTAGCCATAGTCTGGCAGACTCGCTCAGACTAGAAGTACCAGTAAGTGTGAGTGAGTACGGCCTTACTAATAATTTTCTGAACTTCAGCGCAAGTAAGTCCGTTTGAGAAAAGGTTTTGGTAAGTCGTCTGCTTGAGGCAAATTTAGGGCTTCTTGCGTCTGAGGAGGCCTTAATCGCAAAGTGCACTTGTCTGTGTACACTATTCCGTCAAGTGCCCGAGAGAAGACATTGCAACAGAAGGCGACAAAAGCTCTCTTGAAATTCCTACGCGACACGCACTTGAACAAGTGGCTGTAAGAAGCAATGTCACACACCGCGAAAGACAAGACTGAACCATGACTGAGTGTGCGCGCGTGTGCTGCCGAATGTGCTCTCTATCTTTCATCTCCCCCATCCCCCTCCCATGCGCAGGTTAGCAAACCGGCTGCCTATAGGCTGGTCAACCTCCCTGCCGTTCTTTTCCTCCTATTTTCAATCCTTCTTGAGTGAGTCCTAATGAACTCCACTATACTTTGCATCCATCGCCGTGGAGCAGTGGCTATGGTACTCGGATGTTGACCCGAAGGTCACGTGTTCGATCCCAGCTGCGGCGGTCACATTTCAATGGAGGCAAAGTGGTAGAGGCCCGTGTACTGAGCCATGCAGTGTACGTGAAAGAACACCAGATGGCCAAACTTTGCGGAGCCCTTCACAACTACACCTCTCATAATCATATCGTGGTTTTGGGACGTAAGACCCCTGATATTATTATTATTATTATTATTATTATTATTATTATTATATTCCGTTGACTAGATGTGGCGACTTTTGGTAGTGGGAAATGTACTGTACTGAGTTCTTTTTTTCAAACCAATGTGCTATTTTTTTTTTACTTGCATCGGTAACTGCAGTCTCCAAAATTGAAAATATTTTTGGGGCCTCTGTAGCCGCATCACTGCCACTACATCATCCTGTTATTTGCTTATTTATTTATTTATTTATTTATTTATTTATTTAAAGTGCCTGACAGACCTCAGATAGGTTGTTGTGTTGGAGGGCTCCCATTTCGGTCGGCTTCTCCAAATATCTTTTTTAAGCTATCCCCAAAGATGAGCTGCATCACTTTGCTTCGAGGTACCTCGTACGCAAACAAAATATCAATTGCGAACTTTATGCTCTTAGGCTTACGCAGCCGCGCGCTGTGTCATCTGCACACCACTGTTTTCTTTTGTTGAGACACCAACCGCTAACGCTGGCTTATGGAGATAGCTCTTGGAGTGTCTGTAAATGACACTTCGGGGCGACGAAAGATCGAGTTATCCAGGACACTGAGTAGTTTGCCGTTTTGTAATTTGTTCAAGAAGTCATGTCCGCGCGAACGTAGACGTAGTTAGTGAAGAGCTTAAAAGGTGGTCGCGTGACATATGCATGTGAAAGGGAAAGGAAAGGGGGGGGGGGGTGTTATGGTCAATTAAGGGCGGGGGTGCAAACTCTGCCACATGGACATTACGGGGACGTCGCGGGGACATTGCCCTCCCTCTACTGCCAGGGGTTGCAACGAGTCACGGCGAGCCTCTCCCGCACCGCAAGCAACCGTATATAAACGCCGCACATTTCGGTTCCTCTTCACCCTTGAAGAGGAAGCTGGTCCGGCTTAGAATTGTCAGTTTCTTTTTCTGAAATATATTGTGGTTAGAGTTTTCTCATTTTTCCAGTTTCTATCCCAACCAGGCACATAAATGTTCACCCCCGAAGGTACGTGCACACTGGCGGAAAGCAAGCCGTGACGGCGTCCCACCCGTCGGCGTTGCCGCCCGGCAAGTAGCGCGCGTGTCGTAGCTGGAGTACCGAGCCGAGAGTTGACCATTTGAGGCGCGAGCATCTGGAAAAAGGTGGCGCGGGTGGGGAGAACAATGCCCGGTCGCTATTACGACGTCCGTGTGGGGACGAAAATCAGGCGCTTATTGGTAGTTTGGAAGTGCGGCAGCCGGCTCCAAGCGGCCGAAATTCGGTCGGGGACGATTCATTCCACGGGAAAGAAACGTTGACGCTGCATGAGAGGGAGAGAAAAAAAAACTGCGTCTCGCTAGTGGTTAGCGGCCCGTGGGAAAGGGCCACGTCACCAATATGTTCGCACCTTAAGGTTCTTGATGATAAGAGCGGCCGAAGGACAGTGACATCGCATTCCAAGAAATTTTTATTGCAATTATATTGACACTCTTGGCTGTATTTCGCCGCCGGCGTTGGCGTCGATGTCATGCACCGTATATGTGTACGTATCTATACATAAGAAAACGCAAGAAAAAAATCCCGAAAAAAGACTCCAGCGCACGCAATCGAACGTGGGACCTGCTCGTCGTGAATGCGAGGCGTTAACCACAGAACCACAGAAAGGTACCTCCTTGAACGTTCAAACGGCAAGCTATTCATATCTACCATATACCGCTGTTGGCGGGCATCTCGAGGGGGGGGGGGACTATAGTGTTTTCAGCCTTATCAGCAAGCTGGCGCAGTGAGCGCGCGGCGGCTCTCATCTCTCACGCGTACTTTTGGTCCGCGTAGAAAATAAGGGGGGTGTACGCTCGATCGCGCGCCCTTATCTTGCAGTGGGGAGAATTTTACGTCTTGGCTAGCCTTTGGGTTTCGTCAGAACGATTCTGTTGTAGTTACCGGTTGCACAAAGGTCACTGCAATCGTTGCATAGCCTCCATTTGCGAAATGGGCACTCTTTTCAGACACACCGAAGTAACAACTGAGACGCTTATTGGCGTTCATCTCTACCTGTGAATACGTTTCGCGCGTTGTTTGTGCGTGAGAAACGCAGGGAACGTTTCGATCTGCTTGCCATTCTGCACGTGACCTTTCAATTTGTTGCTATCGCGTTTATTGCTTCGCCTTTGCGGCAAAGCTGTGACTTTTTTTTCTTCGCATTTTTACAACCAGAAATGAGGCATGTGATCACATCAATTTCACTTCGTCATCCTTCGTAAAAAATTCTCTTTTAAACTCGACCAACAGGGAGGGGGGGGGCGTTGTGATGAAGTTTTGAGGCTATAATGAAGAAGCCAACATAGCGCAGCAGAGGTTAATTCTTGAGGCTCACCGTCGAACATGGCATACACGTAGACGACGAACAGCAGGAACAGCACCGACATAGCGCCCATGATGTACATGCACATGCGCAGCCGGGAGATGCCCTCCAGGGAGCCCGGGCTGATGCCACCTCCGAAGTTGCCCATCATGCCGCCGCCTTGCTCGGCCACCGTGGCGTCCCGCTGACCCGATGGAGGAGCGTCCAGAAACGGCCTCGCGTCTTGGTACAAAAAGGGGGTCAAGTTCGTTGAAGGCACCAACGGCCGAATTCTACGGTACATCATGTCATCTTTAGTGCAATGGCAACGTCACCGGTAAGAGTGTCTAAAGGCACAATGAACAACGCATGGAATGGCAACGCAGAAAACGCCACGAAACATTTGTCCCCTTCCACTGTTTGCGTCTTCGGTACGTTTCAAACTAATTGTGAACCTCACCTTTCGGGCTCGGGAGTGGCATCGGTTCGGCATTCAGCGGCCGTAGGGCCACGGCCGGAGGGTTGTTCTTTAGGACGGCCCCCGGAGGTAAAGCCTGAGGTCGCATTGTGTTGACCGCGGTTCACTTTTAAAGCCTCCGCTTGTATAATGTTACGCTGAGGACGAATCGATTCAGATGTCGAGTCCTTGGTCGAATCGCCCTGTTCAGGTGGATGACCAAGATCGCGTGACCTAGATGATGATTATGATACCTCAAACATGGCTCACACCCACTCAGGCGAACCTAGTTCTTTTTTCTTGTTCACGCGTCATATGGCACTTGCCCACTACCGGAAAATTGACTCGGTGTGTATATGCGAGCACATGGGGGGGGGGTGCCCCTCCCCCCTGTTTGAGTCCAAGCCACAGCATGCTTCACAAATCATAAAAACAATATAATATGATTCGCGAATTGTTTGTCACATTGACCTGCTTTTGGTCGCCCATGGCTTTCCTAAAAGGAGAAATAAACAATTTTTGGAAGGCATTATCACGTGCCTTTGGCCAACGTTGTCGGCACTGCCTGAGTGGTCATAAGTGGCGTAGCCAGGGGTGTATCACACCGGGTAGGTGCATGCCTTCCACCTCGCCCCTTTCTGAATTTTTAGGGGCGAAGCTCCCTAAGGCGTGGGTCTGTACATCCTCCGATGTATGCAGTAGTAGTAGTAGTAGTAGTAGTAGTAGTAGTAGTAGTAGTAGTAGTAGTAGTAGTAGTAGTAGTAGTAGTAGTAGTAGTAGTAGTAGTAGTAGTAGTAGTAGTAGTAGTAGGTAGCCACAGGGGATGCGAGATGGGAGATGGCGGTACTTGGAGTGTTCACTAGATGGACGCATGGACCGACGGACATACAGACTAGCAGACGGACGAACGGATGTGCGCACTAACGCACGGATAGACGGATGAACGGACTCACGGACGTACGCATGGACAGACGGACGGACGCATGGATGGTCGCGCGGACGGACAGAAGCAAGAACGAACGGGCGGACGGATGGGCTGACGGGTGCTTCTTCCCACTCATCATCATTCACTCCGTGGATATGCTGTGATTTTTTTCTGCCTTGTAGATATAGGACACAAACGGACACTCGACTAAATCTGCATGTCCGGTCTTTACTTCAGAACGTAATGCCTCTCCCCACCTACGCCCCAGAACCTATACATGGCTTGCGCGTGACGTCATGGATGCCGCTTCTGAGAGGAACTGGTATTCCACGATGGCAGCTTTGATGAGAAACGACTTCCATTCATGTAAAAACGACGAGCCGGGAACCTCTCTGTGCGTGAATAATAAAACAACCAGCATCCCATGTTTTAATACTCCAGTGTGGTGCTTTTAGTGACGTCAGTGCAAGACGTCTATATTGAATGGAGGGTGGGGTGCCCCACATGCCACCCTTGTGCTCACACTAACGGGGGGGGGGGGGGTGCACGATAGGCGCCCACCGTTTGCCTCGTATATACCTGTACTCATTCAGGCCTTTCACGTAGGGTGAATTTTTTCACTGCCCAGCGTTGTAAGTCTGTTTCACACTTAGGGGAAATTTCGGATCGCGTAAAACGTGGTGCGGCCAACGCTGTACTCGCATGCCGCTATAACAGATGACATGGCTCAATACTATGGCCCTTTACCAGGGGCGTACCAACTCTTTCTTATATATATATATATATATATATATATATATATATATATATATATATATATATATATATATATATATATATATATATATATATATATATATATATATATATATATGAACCACTTATTACTTATAAAAGACCAGGTAAAAAATAACAGAATCAACTATTTTCAATGCGGCACATTGTTTGCCATTGGTTCTTTGGCATTTAAAATTGTCTTGCGGCATAAAATCGCTTGCTTTCTACATGAGGTCACGAATCTGTGAAATGTTGCGGTGTTCATTACAGCGCATGCATATTAAACAGGGCATTCACGCACTGAACAATACCTGAAATTTGGGAGGGGGGGGGGGCTAGTAGGAGAGCATCTTCTCCTAAATATTATCTAAGTAGACAAGCCGCTGGTCACGTTATAAGCGGCTACTTATAGCAGCTGACGAGATGAAACAATATGAGTATAATAAAATATTTTCATATGCAGAATCAAGGCGTTTAGTAGTTTGTGCGCGCAAACATGTCTGAACTCATCCTTGTTGAGAGAGAGAGAATAAGAGATAGAAATAAGCAGCGCTGCACATGTGTACTTCTTTGCGGCCTATGTTGTACTTAGAGCTGCAAAAGACAATTCAAGTTGAATGAAAACCTACTAGCCCGACCCTCAAGAAGCCTACATAGTGCTAAAAACCGTAGCATTTCACCTTCTCCTTTGTCCGGTGGCTCAATTCAAGGGGCGAGGTGAAAAGCTGAACTTCCCACTGTTATGGACTTGGGAAGCTGAGCTTCTCAAGTCCATAGCATTATCTGTCACCACTTTGCAAGCTGCCACCATCGCTCCAACTTACAATATGCAAGGATGATCAGGTTTATCGGAGACTAAAGCGGAAACCCTTTTTTTCATGCTTCCAGATAACACTAGAACATTAAAGAAGATTCACAACATTCATCAGCTCACAGCAGCTTCGACAAAGCAGTGGTGATGATATTCATTTTCGATCAAAGAAAAAAAATTCCTGAAGCAGCAGATCATTTGACCAGTCCCCAAAAAGTTTGCGTGTTCGCATCCTTAACTGCATCAGCCAGTCACAGC
Organism: Rhipicephalus microplus; assembly: GCF_013339725.1. NCBI lineage: Eukaryota > Metazoa > Arthropoda > Arachnida > Ixodida > Ixodidae > Rhipicephalus > Rhipicephalus microplus. The sequence continues at coordinate 120,004,318 of NC_051174.1, read as the reverse complement.
AGAACGAAAGCGTGGACAAGTTATGCAATGTTATTGGGCCCCTGTTCAGCGCTGGCCTGCTCTGCAATGCTACGGCACAAGGCGCGAAAGCGCAGCATAGGCAGGTGGCCCGCACCGCCAGAGCCTACAAGGAAAATCGCCACCACAAAAATGTTGAAGAAGTTTCACTACATCGTAATATTCCCTCGTAACAACATAAGTGAGTGATTACGGTGAAGAAAAACTTAGCCTTAGTTGTTGCTTTCCCACGCATGCAGCCAACAGTGACCACTGTCTAAAAAAAAAAAGGGGGGGGGGGGGGGGCTCACGCCTTCCTTGTTGCATTATTGGTTACATTGGGGAAGGTCAGCAGGGGTGGAGACTTCACGTGATTTGGATATACGTGCGTGAGTATACGACCAGTTGGTTTAACAAAAAAAAACATACACGAAAAAACAAATGAATTGTCTTACTCCTAAGTCGCGAACAGTTTCGTGGGAAGGACGGTACAAATAATATCTCAATCTTTTGGTTTGTAACGGGTTTTTATTTTGCGCTATTCATCCTATGTGATCTAAAATACGCCAGTTTCGATAGCGCAGGCTCTTCATCGACCGCATACATTCCATTACTGCGACGCTTTGAAAATAAGTTTGTTGAAAATTAGCGTCCGTCTTCGTCGGCTGTCACTTGGTCCTGGTCATGTGTTATGCGCTAGATGCTGATATGTTGAGCCTTGACTGTTTTCTCTAGAGAGAAATGGCGGAGGGCGAAAATATAGCAGGGGAAAATATTGGGTAAGGGGGCGGCCAGCCTCCCCGTAATATACTAAGCAAAAGCGTAATTTCGTAGATTGCACGTTCCTGCAGCTCGTCACAGTCGTCTTTCCATTACTGCAAAGGTCCACAACTTACTATAGTAGGTTGTCGTTTAGTTTGTGAGCTTTTAGATACTTACTTCCAGCAAGGCTTCATCATTGCTATCTGGACACTTAATGACCCGCACCTCTGCGGGCCACGAACGCGATGAACCCAGGTTAACTATGAACGCTGACTCTGTTACCCGCATATGCAGGCCGCTGCGGAAGCGAGTATTCATGTGGGCGGCGACACAAATTCGGTGTTCACACTTTCGGAGAAGCGCTGCCGGTGCTCGCTTCTCGTTTGTCTTGTGCAGGCGTCGGTATGGTCGTTACAAGCAAGACGCGACATCCATAGGGAACCCCACAGGTGTTCAGCATCTGAACGACCACGCCGTGTTGTTCAAGTGCGTGTCTGGACGTCGGTGAGATGTTCTTGCTTTTGAGTTTCATCCCTCTATCTACAACATCTTCTCAGCTGCTTAGTGCTAACGACATTCGTTCATCCATATGTGTTCACTTAAAGACCCCCGACGGAGTATTGTGCAAGGGCTCGGTTGTTATACAACCAGTATACGGTTGTCACAATGATTCGCTATCAAGTTAAATTTGATCACACTATGCTTGAAGCATTATAGGTAGTTGATTGAGGAGAAATTTGTGAGAAAGGCCGTCTCACTCTCTGGAAGAAGCTTTGTCATATGGCAGTGGCGTGTTTTGGAGGAAGCAGCTTTTTTTTTTTCTTACAATAATTTTGTATAAAAAATAGATGTCACGCCGAGCAAAGACGTGACATATATTGTAGCTATACAATAGATGTCACGTGAAGACACTGATACAATATATGTTGTCTACCTGTAGTATATACACGTTTCTATCAATGTCTGCACTTCACAGTTGAACTACTGCATTATACAAGTCTAGACGTAGCGTTTTTTCGTTTTTTTATACTTAAGGTTTTGCAGCGGTGTCCGTTCAATGTTTTCAATGTATGGCATCATACAACGAGGCATCTTCACTACAGTTCTTGTCTTAGCGTCCTTTCTAGTTAGTACTGTGTGAGTCATTCATCGCATATAGTATGACTTAAACGGTGATCAGTTTCCTGAGAATGTTCTCAGGGCATTTTCCACCCATCACATTTTCGTGTCTGGTATAATATCTATAATTACCAACCTAAAGCTGTCGTGCTCCGCGGGTGTAGACAATATTAACTCCAAATTCGTTAAGAACACTGTAGATGTCTGTGCCGAATATTTACGTTTATTGTTTTCGCAGTCACTTGCCACAGGCCAACTGCCGGATGATTGGAAAAAAGGGAAGGTCATTCCAGTCTTCAAAGCTGGTAACAAAAACTCACCTCTAAATTATCATCCCATCTCATTAACTTCAGTGCCTTGCAAAATCATGGAACACGTCATATTCACTCACATTATCAGTTTTCTTGACAAGGTTAATTTTTTTCATCCTGCACAACATGGCTTCCGAAAAGGGTTTTCATGCGAAACTCAACTAGCACTTTTTGTTCATGACCTTCATTCCAATCTCGATAATAACCTTCAAACCGACGCCATATTTCTAGATTTCACCAAAGCATTTGATAAGGTACCTCATAAGCGCCTGTTACTAAAACTTTCCCACTTAAACTTGCACCCCGCAGTCTTAATCTGGATCCAAGAATTCTTACATAACCGTTCCCAATCTGTCCTTGTAAATGATCAGCTCTCCAACTTTATTCCAGTTACATCAGGTGTCCCTCAGGGTTCCGTCCTTGGCCCCTTGTTATTTCTAATATATATTAACGACCTACCAACGAACTTAACTTGTAACATACGCATGTTTGCTGATGACTGCGTTTTGTACCGCACAGTAACGAATGTATCTGATCAAATTAGCCTCCAAAGTGACATTAACCAAGTGCAGCGTTGGTGTGAACGGTGGCAAATGGGACTTAATCCTAACAAATGTAAACTTGTGTCGTTTCAGCGTCACCATAACCCGCTCACCACTTCCTACGTAATCTCTAACACTCCTGTTCAACTTGTGCAATCCTACAAATACCTTGGCCTAACTTTGTGCAGTGACCTAACTTGGGCTGAGCACATCCGGACTATCATCGCAGCTGCTAATCGTAATTTACAATTACTTGATGATGGAGAGATTTAGCTGACATGTGTTCCGTGAGGATCGAGAGCAGAGCATCGCGTAGCGCCTTATCTGACTATAGTGTCATATAGGAGCACGGTTTAAACTTCTCTTCTCGAAAAACTATAAAAAGTAGTAATTTTCAATTCTGCCCTTATTACACCTGTAGCATGTTACTACAATAGTGTTTCTGTGTTTGCCTGGTTTATCTCTTCTCCACCAGGTAGCGCTACCTGTTTGGTAACTGAAGTTTACGATTCCAGTTGTCAGGCAATTACAAAGCGTAAAAGAGTTTGCGGGAACTCTCCAGCGGAGTGTTCTACTCTTTCCACAAATGGTATAGCAGTTCACTGCCAGATGAACATATATATACCCCGTGATTTTGCTTTTTTTTCTCGCTACGCCTTTGGTATAAAGAGGAGCAGTGAGATCCTTATTCTCACAGATAATAGCGGCCCCGTGGCGAATGAGTTGCGTGAAAGGTATTATAACATAGTTTGACGAGAATAACATATGCTAATTGTTACTATAAGTGCTTGCCAATAAACTCATGTTCTAATGATTCGGCTTCACTTTACTTGACATATACTGCATACATGTCAAGATTTGCATGCTGCAGTTCTGCCTCGTCCGTGATACTTCGGACAAGCAGCGGTTCCCGACTTTCGCCCGCACGCGTCCCCCCGAGACGCACATCTCAAAGTCCGTGGCGGCGCTGCTCGCCCACTTCGATTGGCGACAGGTGGCGCTGTTCTACGCCTCGCGCTTGGGTCACGTGGCCAAGAGCGTCATGTCGACGCTGACATCGCACGGAGTCCGGCTGCGCCACGTGAGCTCGTGGAACGAGACGTACCACTACGGCTACGGCCCGAGCCCGTTTGAGACGATGCTCAAGGATGTGGCGCCAAAGGCACGAGGTGGGCCAACAGTCATCGTTCAATGCGCGGCTGGTATTCCTTAAATAATGCTGTGTTACAGCGCCATGGTTAGGAGGAAAGAACATTTCGCGATGCATGAGTGCACACAAACTATGATGGAGAAGCAGTGGTAGCAGATGATACCTCGAAGGGTCTGTGCGCTTGCACTAGTATCCCCTCAGGCATTCTCAGCCTATAATAGTAATATAAGTAATATAGTAATACAACTACCACAACCTAAATAGATACCCATAAAGTTCTTAATAACTTTTATGCTAACGTACAAGAAACAAAAAGTTTGAAGCATACGTCTCTTAAATGTAGTCGTAGTGAAATGGGAAGCTACAACGAAACACATTCCGACAGATACCAGCTCGTTATAAGCACCGGGACCACGCGTTTTAGTTTCGTTGGTTAGCCATCTGTACGGAATGCTTGGGCGGTGATATTTAAGATGCGGAGCATCTGTTTGACTAGCCTGTGTAACGCTGTCCATCCGTGTCTCCGTGTCAACGCGCAGCACCGAGTCCCTCCCACCGCAGTTGTTGGAACGATGTCAAGTAGGTGGTGGTGGTGGTGGTGGTGGTGGTAGTGGTTAGAAGAGGAGAAATGCACCTAATTTCTGCAGCCCCGTAGGGAGCGCGGCGCAGTGCCTAATGTCAAGTAGGTCAATTCACAGCTGCGCGTTGACGTCACTCTCTCCTTCACCCGCAGCAGCTGCCGGTTCCTCCCAACACACCTAGGTAGTGTTGCTCATCCGGCCGCTCACAACACACTTCTCACTCGCTTCACCCTCTCCACCACTCGCAACACTCTACCGCGCGTCGAGTAAAATACTCTTTCGGCTAGTTTATCTGCGGTGAAACTTACAAGAAATCCAACAGGCCTACCGTGTCCTTGCGTTTCAAAGAAACGTTTGCTTGAGTAAAGGCTACACCAAGTTTTGCTTCGAACCGTTCTTGCAGCAGCCGCGTCGACGCTCGTTTCAGCCAGGTCAATGGCGTGTGCACCACAGCTGCTTTACATCCCGTCATGGTTCCCTTCGGGGAAACGGTCCATAATTTTTTTTTTGCATTGCATAGGATGGCAATTTACTGCGATAGCTCTTGTAGTAACATTCTGGGTGGATTGTCACAGTAGTTGCCAGTAGCGCCGTCGTCATGTTACGTTTATCTACAGGTATATGCACATATGCAAGGATATCTCAAATAAGGTCAGGCGCAGCTGGATTTTAACTCGGGGCTTCCAGCATCCAGCGGTAGTGCTCGATGGTTGCGGTGCGGCTGCTCACCTATCAGTCACAGTTTTCACAGCGGCAATGATGGTTGCTTCGGATGGACGCAAAATTCCGGAAGCCCGTACACTTAGGTTGAGATAGAAATCTCTGGAGCCCGCCACTACGCCGTGCCTCGTAACCAATAGTGGTTTTTAGCTTGTAAAAGCGCATACAATTATTATTATTATTATATTATTATTATTATTATTATTATTATTTTATTATTATTATTGGTAGTAGTAGTAGTAGTAGTAGTAGTATTCGGCTGTTCGTGAAGGAGGGCGGAGCACTCCTGCTGCATCGCTGCCAGCGGGGTGCGCGCCTTCGCTTTGATGCCGCCAATGGTCTTGGTGATCACCAGAGGGGTGTGGCGGTAGGGTGGGATAGCCAGCCAGCTGGGGTACTGCATGTCTGGCACAACCGTCAAGAGCTCACTCGCCCGCTGCCCCATGGATGAGTGAGGTAGAGCATATAGCCTGTTCACAAGGAGCTGCCCCTGCCTTGTGGTTTTCAGCCGCAGTACATGATTTAGTGTCCGCTGGTCACCCGCAGGGAGATGGGAGTTTCCCCCGCTTCGGCGAGCGTGGGGCCCACCTGGGAGGTTTGGGGAAGTCCGTAGTACTCCCGCACGGCGTTGCGATGGTCCGCGTCCAAGGCAGCTAGCTGGCAAGCACTCAACGAAGCCACTGCTGCAGTGTAGATCACGCGTGCCGATGCGACTGGCGTTGTAGACTCGCAGGGCAAGGGCAGGGGTGCAGCCGTGCCCTCGCGCGAGGAGACTGCGTGCGGCGCCGAGTACCTTGCGGTTGCTCTTCCGCAGATCGTTGACGGCCGGTCGCCAGCTGAGCCGGTGGTCTATGGTCACCCCCAAGTAGCGCACCTTCGTGCTCCACTCGATGGGGAGGCCCCGGAGTGAGAGCCGAGGCGTGGAGCGGCGTGTCGACGCTCGCGGGTGGACGAGCAGTGCCTCCGTCTTGGAGGCGGCGAGCGCCAGTCCAACCCCGTTCAGGAATGCGTCAACCGCGTCGATGGCAACCTGGAGGGACTCGAGAAGGGCTGCCCGGTGGCGACCGGGGCCGCAGGCAAACAGCGCAATGTCATCGGCGTAAATCGCCACATGCACTTCACACGCCGTGTTGCACGGGATGTAGTCGGGCAGCTTGGCAAGAGCCAGATTGAACAGAAAAGGGCTCAGTATGCTGCCCTGGGGTACGCCTGCGGTGACGGAGTGGGGACCGCTGATTGTGGAGCCAACACGAACGCGAAGAGTGCGGTCGCCCAAGAAGCTCTCCAGGTAGTCAAACATCCGCCCGCACACACCGAGGTCACGAAGTGCGTCCAAAATCGATGCGTGGGGCAAACAGTCAAACGCACTTCTCACGTCGAGCAGCACGAGGATGCCGTAATCGCCGCGGTACTTGGCCTCCTCGAGGGTGGCGATCACGTCGGCCAGTGAGTCGAACGTACAGCGCCTTGGGCGAAATCCGCTCTGTTCGGGAGGGAATGCGTTGGTTGCGGTGGCAATCCAGCGAAGGCGTCGCAATGCCATGGCTTCCATGACTTTCCCTGCGGCCGAGGTAAGTGACACTGGCCGGTAGGATGAAAGCTCCGTGGCCGGCTTCCGTGGCTTCAGGATGGGCACCACGAGCGCCTCTTTCCAGCCTGGAGGCACCTGACTTGTGCGCCACACTTCGTTGTAGGCCTCCAGCAACCGGGGCCGCGTGGAGGGGTCAATGTTGCACAGCACCTGGTAGGTGAGGCCGTCCACTCCCGGGGCAGACCGCTTCGTGCGGTTGTTGAGCACTGCGGTCAGCTCGCTGAGAGTAAACTCCTCCGTGCACAATGCGCGGATCTCTAGCAGAATGCCCTCGGTGGGAAAGTACCGCTCGGGAGCGAAGAGCTCAGGCCTGTTGAGTGCAGGCACAGGTGGTAGTCCCTGTGGAGGCTGTGGGCAAGCAGGAGGGGCAAACTTGTCTGCCAGCAGCTCAGCCAATTCCTGCGTGGCGATCTTCATTGCAACAGCAACACAGAGAACCGGGCAGCGAGGCTCTCTGGTGCGAAGAACGGCAGCGAAAATGCGCCAGGCTTGGGCGTGGTTCTGAGGGTCATCTAGTGACGAGCAGAGGCTCCCCCAGCTCTGGTTGCGACGGCGTCTGGCGTGCCTGCGGCACACCGCGTCAATACAGTTATAGGCACGCCAATGTTCCGCCTTCTGCGAGCGCACCGCCACAATCTGCGCCCTGCGACGCGCGGCGCGAAGGTTGAGGAGGCTGATGTCTGGTGCGGGGGTGCCCGCAGGCACGGTGCAGTGGGTGGTAGCTGCGTCGTGACACTCGGCCAGCGCGGTGAAGAAGTCTGCAGAGACTGGCACTCTAGCACACAGTTCTCTGAAGCGAGTCCACTTCACAACACTGTAGGTCCGAGTGTACCTGATGTAAGCTGAGGGGGGTGTGACCACGATGGGGTAGTGGTCGGAGCCCTGAGAGTCCGGTGCACGTTGCCACTCATATTTACACGTACCACCCACGAGAGTCAGGTCGATGGCACTGTCGGACACACCACGGCGCGCGAGAGTACAGCTACCCGTGTTTATAACGAGCAGTCCGGCCTTTTGCACGGCATCGAGAAGGTCGCGCCCACGTGGTTCGTCACGCCACTGCCCCAGGAGGTGTGGTGAGAGTTAAAGTCGCCACCGATGACCGCGTCGTGATTTAGGCGGTCTGCGAGGCGGCACACGAATTGGGTGTCCCAGCGTGCCGAGTAGTTCGATGTGCGCACGTACACGCTAGCGACACTGGTGTCCGTGGTCCCGATGCGCACAGTCAGGGCGACGGCCTCGAGGGTGTCACAGAGAATGTCCTCGATGTCCACTGCAGCGTGAGGGAGGTCGGCGCGCACATAAACCGAAGCCCGCGACGTGCCGGGAGGATGCGAGGGAGTGCTGCACCGGACTGCGCTACACTCTTCAAGTTCGCACTGCGTGGTGCTGTGATAGCCGACAAAACCAGGTAGGTTGAGTGTTCCGACGCGAGCGTAGGTTTCCTGCAGCAGCAAGACGTCGTACTCGCGTCGGAGGAGTTGGGTAGACAGCTCGGCGTGACGGCAGCGGAGGGAACGAACGTTCCATTGAAGAATCCGCGGCCGAAACACCTTGCCGCTAGCCATGTTGATTGAGGGCAGCGTGGGCGGCCAGGGCCGCGTTGCACAGCTCGAACACAGGGCCGGATTGCGGTATTGTCCCGATGAGGGCCTGCACGGCAGCGGCCAGGGCACTAATCACCATGTCCTTTTGCACCTCGCAGTCGGGGCCCGAGGGTTCGGCGGCCGGGGGCGAAACAACCGCGCTGTACGTCCGGCCCGGTTGCACTACCGAGGAAATACCAGTGCACGGTGCTCGAGCAGGCACGGCTTTTCCCTCGCTCTTAAGGTTCCTCTCGGCCTCACGACGAGAGAGGGGTGGGTCCGCAGAGGCCATGATTTCTAGCACCTTCCTCTCGTGTTGCCAGCGAGGGCATCGGGGCTCGGTGGCGGGATGTGGGCCGCCGCAGTGTAGGCACTTGGGGCCGGGTGCAACGCAGTCGGCGCGGGCGTGGTCGCCGCCACAGCGCGAACAGCGTGGGGAGCTGGTGCACGTCGCATGAGTGTGTCCGAAAGCGCCACAGCCAGCGCACTGGAGAGGGCGGCGACGACGACAACGTACAGGGCGGGTCTGCTTAAATAACGCCACCTCAGGTGGCGGTGCGTTACCCACAAATCGGAGAAGGACATTGCGTCCGGTACGGGCACAAGAGAGGATGGGAGCAGAGCTCTCTATGTTGTTTTTGAGGACCTCCTCGTCAAAAGCCGCGTCAACGCCGTGAAGTACGCCGGTACAGGTTCCTTTGTTGGCGGTCTTGGCGTTGACAGCCACATTCCCGATGCTTTCCACTGCCAGGAGAGCGGAGGTGTCAGCTCCGGTGTGGTGTCAACCGCAACAACGTTGCCGCTGAAGTTAATGCGCACACGCTTTCGTGCCGGGCACCTTCGAGTGCTGTGCTGCAATTGCGTCGCGGCTGAGGGAGAGGAAGTTGTTCTTCCTGCCCTTGGGGCGGTAGAGGATGGTGGCAGAGGTGCGGCGGGGCTCATTCGCGACCAGGTGTTCGATAATATCGAGTTGGTGCTGGCGGCGACCTGGTTTCTGGCGGGGCCCTTTCCCTTGCTTGGGGGAGCTGCACTGGCTGGCTGCCTACTGGAAGGGGCATTTGTAGCTGTTGATGCCTGGCACGGAAATCCGTTTTTTCTGCTGATTCTTGCGTCGGGCCTCTTCATAATCTGCTTCGGTAGAGGCGTCCACCGTCAGTGGGCGCATGGGGCCGAAAGCAGAAGGAGGGTGTGGCGCGGTGCTAGCGGCAGAGTTCAGAGGAGCTGCGGCCGTAGCAGACGACGCGCCCGTGCTCTCCTTTGAGCGGGAGAGTGGAGGAGAGTGCTGTTGTTGTGGCGAGGAGGTGGGAGGTAAACAAACCACCCCATCAGACACCGGAGAGGCCGCTCTCTCTGGAGGACGGGTCGGACGGGTTGCGTGACCGGAAGAAGGTGGGGAAGGCTCTGGTGCGTATGTACAGTAGCCACTTAGCATAGTACCCTACAGTCTAGTTTCTAGTCCAGTGCTTTTTATAAAGTCTAGAACAGCCTTTGTAATAGTTTTTGACACTGTTTGGTCGTTCATTGCTGACAATATGTGGCTTTCACTTAATGGTGTTCGTCCAATGCTTGCAAACGTTGCAGTTAGCATTTTTCTTTGCGCCACGTATAATGCACAGTCACAAAATATGTGAGCTATCGTTTCGCGCACTTGGCAGCGTTCACAATTTGGGCTGTCCGCACGGCCAATTAGGTGGGTGTAGTGGCGAGTGAAGGCGACGACCAGGCGAATTCGGTGCAGTATATTAGCATGTCTTCGGCTGATTTTATCTGGAAGACGAAAAGTCATACCGGGGTCCATTTCCCGCAGGCGCTTGTTCCGGTGATCTGGTAGCGACCAGTAAGTGTCATCTTTAAAAGAAGAAATTGGCCTGTCCCCTCTATCTTCCCGCCGCCGCATTGCCACCCTTTGCTTGTTTAATAAACTTTTTCACAGTCCACTTGCAATCGAACCTTACATTCCCCCCCCCCCCCCATTTCGCAGGTCATATCGCATTGGCCATGTCTTTCAAGTTGCCCGTCAACGTTCCCGCACTGTTACTTTTGCTGCCTCATTTTTTCTTCGTGCAGCAAAAGACTGGAATGACCTCCCCGACCATATTGCAGCAATCACCTGTCCATCAACATTTATGCATAGCGTCACAAGCCATTTTTTCAAGCTAATTCATGGCTTTTTTGTACGTTTTTTGTAACCCCACCCCTTATGTAATGTCCCCTTGGGACCTTTAAGGTAATAAAATGAAATGAAACGAAATGAAATGATACAATTTTAGACGTAGCGTTTTTTCGTTTTTTTATATTTAAGGTTTTGCAGTGGCGTCAACCTTCAATGTATTCAACGTTTGACCTAATACAACGTGGCATCTTACAGTTCTTGTCTTAGTGTCCTTTCTAGTTTCGTACTGCGTGTCATTCATCGTTATAGTATGACTTAACTGGTGATCAGGTTCCTGAAGAATGTTCTCAGATCCCCCTACTCCTATACCGCCATGTAGCAGTTGCGGTAAATGACAGTTGCACTTTCATTATGACGCTTCTTGCAGACTTCAATGAAGCGCACATTGACGATGCAAAGCTAAGAGTAATGGTAGCGAATTCGTCGACGTCGGTTGTTCTTGTCAAGTTGAAGACTGGCCGAGGATGCTTCAGACAGCCATTGCCATTCTGCTGGTCGTACTCTCTCGGAAATGGGCGTACACTAAAACTAACGAAACTATCGTCCTCGGTTACCTGACGGGATCACAGCGACTACCCGGTGACAGGAGCTACAGGCGTCCAGGACTGGCCATCTCGGGTGCGCTGACGCTAGCAGTCGACAAGGTAACGTCACATGGAATAGTTAAGATTATTATGTTTGATCGCTCCCGCAGCTGTGATTACGCAGGGCGTAGCCAGGGGGTGGCACACCGGGCCCGTGCCCCCACCCCTCCCCCATCCGAAAATTTTCGCCATAGAATACAGAGAGGGGAAAAATGATCATTAGAATGAGGTGCCCTGGCCGAAATCAAAGACTGAGCAGAGTAACAAAATTCACCAGCCTTCAAGCACCATCAATACAAGCAAATATTCTTTACTTTCATTAACAATGTTTTAATGAAGTGACAGACAATAGTGGTGTGAAATTTAATACCGTATAACCGTTTGTTACTAATGTTTAAATCAACCATTTCTGCTCAATAATGGCGTTGTTGGTTTCCTTTTTTTAACCTGTCTAACCACTCCTTCTAAAGCGGTTTGAGCCTGCAGTAGGTTCAATTTAAAAAAAACTAAACAAAACGAAAACACACACGCACATACGTTGCTATTGCAGGTGAACATACAGTATCCTCTCATGGGTGGTCTCCGACTGGACGTGCTTATAGCCGAGACCTTCGGCCGTGAGCGGCTCAGCGTACTACAGACGGCGCGCCTCTGGCGCCAGAACGTCTCGGCTTTCATTGGGCCACAGGAGACATGCGTCCACGAGGCGTTCCTGGCCGCTGCTCTCAATCTGCCCATGGTGTCATACGTGCGTGTTCTCTATGTAATTTACAATTACTTGATTGATGGAGAGATTTAGCTGACATTGTGTTCCGTTGAGGATCGAGAGCAAGAGCATCTCGTAGCGCCTTATCTGACTATAGTGTCATATAGGAGCACGTTTTAAACTTCTCTTCTCGAAAAACATATAAAAAGTAGTACATTTTCAATTCTGCCCTTATTTACACCTGTAGCATAGTTACTACAATAGTGTTTCTGTGTTTGCCTGGTTTATCTCTTCTCCACCAGGTAGCGCTACCAGTCTTGTCACTGAAGTTTACCATTCCAGTTGCCAGCCAATTAGCAAGCGTAAAAGAGTTTGCGGGAACTCTCTAGTGGAATGTTCTACTTTGTCCACAAATGATAGTGCAGTTAACTGCCACAGGGACATATATATATACCCCGTGATTTTGCTTATTTTCGCTATGCCTTTGGTATAAAGAGGAGCCGTGAGATCCCTATTCTCACAGATATTAGCGGCACCGTGGTGAATGAGTTGCGCGAAACGTATTATAACAAAGCTTGACGAGAATAACATATGTCAATTGTTACTAAGTGCTTGCCAGTAAATTCATGTTCTAATGATTCGGCTTCACTTTACTTGACATATACTGCATACATGTCAAGATTTGCATGCTGCAGTTCTGCCTCGTCCGTGATACTTCGGACAAGCAGCGGTTCCCGACTTTCGCCCGCACGCGTCCCCCCGAGACGCACATCTCAAAGTCCGTGGTGGCTCTGCTCGCCCACTTCGATTGGCGACAGGTGGCGCTGTTCTACGCCTCGCGGTTGGGTCACGTGGCCAAGAGCATCATGTCGACGCTGACATCGCACGGAGTCCGGCTGCGCCACGTGAGCTCGTGGAACGAGACGTACCACTACGGCTACGGCCCGAGCCCGTTCGAGACGATGCTCAAGGATGTGGCGCCAAAGGCACGAGGTGGGCCAACAGTCATCGTTCAATGCGCGGCTGGTATTCCTTAAATAATGCTGTGTTACAGCGCCATGGTTAGGAGGAAAGAACATTTGGCGATGCATGAGTGCACACAAACTATGATGGAGAAGCAGCGGTAGCAGATGATACCTCGAAGGGTCTGTGCGCTTGCACTAGTATCCCCTCAGGCATTCTCAGCCTATAATAGTAATATGAGTAATATAGTAATACAACTACCACAGCTTAAATAGATACCCATAAAGTTCTTAATAAATTTCAGGCTAACGTACAAGAAACAAAAAGTTTGAAGCATACGTCTCTTAAATGTAGTCGTAGTGAAATGGGAAGCTACAACGAAAGACATTCCGACAGATACCAGCTCGTGATAAACATCGGGACCACGCGTTTTAGTTTCGTTGGTTAGCCATCTGTACGGAATGCTTGAGCGGTGATATTTAAGATGCGGAGCAGCTGTTTGACTAGCCTGTGTGACGCTGTCCATCCGTGTCTCCGTGTCAACGCGCAGCACCGCGTTCCTCCCGCCACAGTTGTTGGAACGATGTCAAGTAGGTGGTGGTGGTGGTGGTGGTGGTGGTGGTAGTGGTTAGAAGAGGAGAAAGGCACCTAATTTCTGCAGCCCCGTAGGGAGCGCGGCGCAGTGCCTAATGTCAAGTAGGTCAATTCACAGCTGCGCGTTGACGTCACTCTCTCCTTCACCCGCAGCAGCTGCCACTTCCTTCCAACACACCTAGGTAGTGTTGCTCATCCAGCCACTCACAACACACTTCTCACTCGCTTCACCGTCTCCACCACTCGCGACACTCGACCGCGCGTCGAGTACAAATACTCTTTCGGCTAGTTTATCTGCGATGAAACTTACAAGAAACCCAACACGCCTACCGTGTCTTTGCGTTTCAAAGAAACGTTTGCTTGAGTAAAGGCTACACCAAGTTTTGCTTCGAACCGCTCTGGCAGCACCCGCGTCGACGCCCGTTTCAGCCAGGTCAACGGCGTGTGCACCACTGCTGCTTTACATCCCGTCATGGTTCCCTTCGGGGAAACGGTCCATAATTTTTTTTTGCATTGCGTAGGATGGCAATTTACTGCGATAGCTCTTGTAGTAACATTCTGGGTGGATTGTCGCAGTAGTTGCCAGTAGCACCATCGTCATGTTACGTTTATCTACAAGTATATGCACATATGCAAGGATATCTCAAATAAGGTCAGGCGCAGCTTGATTTTAACTCGGGGCTTCCAGCATCCAGCGGTAGTGCTCGATGGTTGTGGTGCGCGGCTGCTCACCTGTCAGTCACAGTTTTCACAGCAGCAATGACGGTTGCTTTGGATGGAGGCAAAATTCCGGAAGACCGTAACACTTAGGTTGAGATAGAAATCTCTGGAGCCCGCCGCTACGCCGTGCCTCATAACCAATAGTGGTTTTCAGCTTGTAAAAGCGCATACAATTATTATTATTGTTGTTATTATTATTATTGGTAGTAGTAGTAGTAGTAGTAGTAGTAGTAGTAGTAGTAGTAGTAGTAGTAGTAGTACAGTACTCTTACGACATCCAGTACCCAAACGTAACGTTGTTACCATAAGGTGACAGGTGCACGGAGAATCAGGTTCGTCCACCTACTCACCATCAGATATTAAGCAAATCTGTCTACAAACCACCGTTATCATGGCGATTCAACAATTCCTAAAGGGAGCTTCACCCAGGCATTTGTGAAATACTGGGGCGTTTTGACGTTGCCGACACTATATTACTCACGTCGTGTCGTGTTCGAGCTCACTGCGTGTTCCTTAAAAAAAGCACGTGCAAAGTAGGGACACGTTGCGGAACCAGTAAAGAGAGCTGTATAGCTGTGTTTCGCCCAGTATTTCTGCAGCTGCGCAGCATAAGTGTGTGCGAATGCGCAGTGTTCATTGTGCTGGGCCAGTACTTCGAGCACATCGGCCTCATGGCGAGCCTGGAAGCCCGCGGACTGCTGCAAGGCGGGGAGTACTTCGTGGTCGGCGTTGACGTCCAGCAGTACGACGTTGAGAGCCCCACCCGTTATCTTACTGGTCAGTTTACACCTAGAAGTATCTTGCATGTTTACAGCGTGTGTGTCTTAGCGTATACCCTGCGCCATCGTCTTCGTATAAGTAGCAGCCCCGTAAAAGCAAGTGCTCCACCCGAACAAAGCCCCCCCCCCCCCCCACCTTTTTGAGCAAGCGCCTCACACCCCTACTGCCACCATTTTCACTCTTTCATTCAATTTTTTTGAAATATTGAATACATGCTTAAAATATTTCAATAGAACCACGAGTGTGCATTCTTTATCTGCCACAGTGAATTTTACTCTTGCTCTATGACCGAATATATTGAAGATTACTGGAAGTGTTTGCCATACCATTAGGTAAGAGTGGCGACGTCTGTGAGTGTTGAGAAGATTGATCATAATTATAATGGTTGATTGATTGATTTGTGGGGTTTAACGTCCCAAAACCACCATATGAATATGAGAGACGCCGTAGTGGAGGGCTCCGGAAATTTTGACCACCTGGGGTTCTTTAACGTGCACCCAAATCTGAGTACACGGGCCTACAACATTTCCGCCTCCATCGGAAATGCAGCCGCCACAGCCGGGATACGAACCCGCGACCTGCGGGTCAGCAGCCGAGTACCTTAGCCACTAGACCACCGTGGCGGGGAATTATAATGGTTGTCATGTTTTCACAATGGTGATGATTGTAGGCGTACGTGCGCACAGTTTTTCTTCAGAAAGGAGAGCAAAGGTTGATCGCAGCGCCTCCCTCCCTGATTAGGTCACTGTATGGTGCTTAGCAACCCCCCCCCCCCTTATTCCAGCGCCCCACTCTCTATTATGTTAATATATGGGTCACGCTTCTCACCCCCCTCCTTTCAATCACCCCCCCCCCCGTGTGCATGCCTATGGTGCATGATGATCAAACACATACCGTATTAATTATTACACAAAAGTGTCAGTTTCTTAATGGGACCATAGACATCTATCTCTATCCCACTCCGCGACAGGTCTGTTTCGCGAGGAACCGGACCCCTCGGTGGTGAGGGCATTTCGCTCCTACCTCGGCATTGTGGGCAGCCCGGCTTCGGGTTTCGAGGCATTTTCGGTGGCAGTCAACGAGTACATGCAGAGGCCGCCGTTCAACATCGTCAACGCCGCCGACCCCATTGGAGGAATGAAGAAGGTTGGTCCCTATGTACTTTTCTAATGAGGTCTTCTTGGTCACACTTGCGGTCCCCTCTGAGCTAATGCAAATATGCGCGACCTCACAAACGTGCACTGCCGAGGCAGCCATGTTTAGCTTCGTACCATCGTCAAAGAGTCCAGAAAGGAGCACCTGGTCATTCTCGATTGGAAAGGTTGTTCCTGTGACCTGTACGTGTGATTTACGTTACATACTACCATTAGCTGAAAAAAAAAAAAAAAACTGGAGGAACCTTAAGCTTCACCTTTAAGGGTTGAACGCACTAGCGATATTCTGTTCCTAATGCGTACTTGAAACACTTAGTGTATGAAATCTACGTGACCTTAATCTACGTGGCCTTAATGGTGCATTAGCGTGCGTGCCTTTTGTAGAGGGTGACTGGCTTTAAACGACGAAGTCATTATGACAATCTTATGTTATGACGTCCAATAGCAGTTTACGCTTGTACCACACATTATTACGGCAATATTTCATGTTGTATCGTGAAGCATGTGTACAGGACGCGTGTTTGTAAAGCATGAGTGTTACTTTTACTGCACTTCCAAGCAGAGGGAGGTATTTTCACTGTATTCACAAGCAGGCTGTGTGGCAGAACGCCCACTTGCCCCGCAAGCGACCCGGATTCGATCCTCACTCAGACCTAGAATTTTTTTAATTCGTTTTATTACCATTTTCTCAATTTTTTGTTTACCTAAACGTGCTCAATTTTTTTATCACGCAAAGATTAATTTTTACCTCGCAATCAATGACACCGATGCCGACGCCAGAATTTCTGCGAAATGAGCTCTCTAATGCTATCACGTAAAAATGTTCTTCGTCCCTCCTTGCCAAAGTGAAAGCTGAACCTAAAGTGGCTAAAAAAACAACACCTCGAATGTTAAAGGAGATACCGACATCAAAAGCTTGTGCCGTTTCGTTTCATCTTCTTGCACCCAGATTTCGCTTAATCACCCAGTTAATATACCACGATTGTTCTTAATACGCCAATACTGCCACTTTCGCAGTTTACGTGGATAAGTTAAGAGTGCCGTGTTGCGATGCATCATTGTGGGAACGTTCTATGCGCGTTCCACATAGAACGCGCATAGAACGTTTTGTTAAAACGTTCGTAGGGAATGTACATTAGGGTACGAGTTGGCAATTATTGTATATTTTGGCCAAGGATTGCTACGGGAACTTGGTGACCTTGATGCGGACTCTGCGTATACTCCGTAAATTTATACGAAAATTGTACGAACTTATCGAAATGGCATACTGAAGGAAATCCGTCTAAACGAATAGATAAAGTTGACATCTGAACTTACAAGTCTGTGACCGTATGAAAACTCACATGGTCCGTTACACGCTCGGCCAACATGACTCGAAGTTGAAATCCATCTTTTTTTTTTTCAGATGTGAAGCAGCTTAGGGTCGAGCTATATCAGGTGTGCGGCGTGACCACC
This sequence comes from Rhipicephalus microplus, assembly GCF_013339725.1. Lineage (NCBI taxonomy): Eukaryota > Metazoa > Arthropoda > Arachnida > Ixodida > Ixodidae > Rhipicephalus > Rhipicephalus microplus. Next base: position 119,986,830 of record NC_051174.1, on the reverse strand, counting down.
CTTACTACGCATGCACGACCACTCTCCCTCTCTCTCCTACTCTTCCCCCCCTCTCGCCTCGCAACGCCGACGCAGTGAACGTCTGCTAACGTACGCTTGCGCCCCCTCTCTTTCACTAGGCAGTCCTCCCCGCGGCGTTTACAATACCGTTGCGCATGCGCATCCCCTCCCCCTTCTCTCTCCTCTCCAATGCTACTCCTCTCTCACAACGCCGACGCAGGCAGCGTCTGCTATAGCAAGCTTCTTGATGGAAAAAACCGACTGCTCGCGCTGCACAACCATTCACTGCCACCCCGTATATATAGGCACTGGATTTTTACCTTCAAGGTACTGCCAATGGGAGATTTCTCCGGTGCGTTGTTGAACGATAAAAATTCGCAGCGGGCGCGTTCGGACTGCAGGTCTCAGTGTACAATCGAAGTTTTTTTGTCTCTCACTGCCCGTTAGAAGCGATTGGTATGTTCCAGTAAGAAACACCAGCCCCTCACTGCGAGCTTTGCGCCTTTCTAGGTTTCTCTCCTAAGCAATGCCGCGATGAGTGTCACCGTCAACGTCGCCGCCAGTGTAATTAAGCGTCAGCGCCCGCTGCTTCGCATCTACACATGGTTCCCTTTAGCTGGAGACGGTGTAATTTTTTTCTTAGTCGGTTACTCGCCCCTATCTAGAGATAAATAAAATATTTATCTATGACTAGATGAACGATCTATTTACACCTTGTGGGTGGGGAGGAGAGAGACGGGTTTTTTTTTTTTTTTACTACTGCCTAGAAGATATTATGGCGGCGCCGAGGGAGCCTTCTGTGAAAAAGACGCTTATGTGTGGACGCAGATTCCTTCGGAGGCCGCCTACCTGTACGACGCCGTCATGGTGTACGCGAAGGCCGTCAATGCATGCGTCGAGCACGGAGGCGACTTCCGGAACGGCAAGCACTTGCTCGAGCACATGCGCGGACGGTCGTACCAGAGTGAGTGACGTGTGTATACTACTGTTCCGGATTCACTGCGTCGGAAGTCACGTTGTCGCATGGATAAGGCTCACGCGAGACTTGTTGTTCTACGACTAACTTTTAGCTTGATGCCTCTCCCTGAAGAGTACGAGTTGGTAATCCATTACGAAGGCGTGATATACAACCGGACGCAAAGAATTCGTACATATATAGAAATACGTTTGTGGGTAAGTAACTTAGCATTGCGGTAATTTGCTTGGGGTGGTTAATACCCAGAAAGTTAGCTATTATTTTTAATTATGTTTCAATAGAATATTACATGTGCGATTCCCTCGTGGAATAAAAAATTGAACAAGAAAAGAAAAAAATAACCAAACAAGTTAATCTGAGGGCCAAGCGCGAAGTGGGAGAGATGCTACTAAGATCTCTCAGATTTAATTGAAGTGTATACATGAGTTCGCGCATGGATGCTGATCTTTCTTAACGTAATTTTAAAGTAACACTTTCGAACAGCTGCCATTGGTAATGTACTTTAATTGCAGTTTCAAAATGTGAAGATAATTCGTAATGTAAGTAAAGTACTTTTACGACGTACTGTTGACACCTGTGACTTCTTTCATGTGTTAGTCTAGCGCTAGACACTTTATGGTTGATCGCTCGATTGGACTGCAGGTGCGATGGGCTACATGGTTCGCATGGACGACAATGGCGACGCTGAGGGCAACTACACTCTCGTTGCGCGCAAGAAGTACGGCGGCCCCAGCGGGAACCTCTACGGTCTCTTTCCCGTGGGAGTATTTGAACTCTCGGGCAACGGATCAACTTTGCCCGTAAGAACACTAAGTCAACTTACGTAAATACAGAAAGGGCCTCTCATGCATTCACATAGAGCGACTGGAAGGTGAGGGACATCTTCTTCCTAGCCGATTCGCCACCCCCCTTCCCCCAGAAAGCTTTCTGCATCAAACGTAGTTCTCCACTGCTTCCAGGATCGGATGCACCTCAGCCAGTTTCATGTTGCTTTCGTGATTGGCTCAGCTTTGACCAAGTCACGAGGTCGTGTGATGACGTCATAATAATGACTAAATTTTTGGCGGTGCATGACGTCATGATGACGTCATATGGGGACGTCATCGTTTGATGACTTTTTTTTGTCACTCGTGTTTCGGGTTTGACGAGACATACATGGCTTTCGTCCTAATAATGCGTAAAAGGACGACTGACAACTGCCTTTGTATTAATAAAGGTTTTGAAGGTTCGTCCTACGTTCACATTAGTGTGTTTCTTACTTCCGTAATTTTTGTTTGAAAGGTCCTGAAGCTCTTTGATACGATCGAATGGATCAAGGGAGCGCCACCAAGGGACGAACCTCCGTGCGGCTTTAGTGGAGAGAAGTGCATCCGTAAGTTCTCAAGGGCAGCTCAATATATAAATTAACAAAAACAGGCGCTTCGCCACATGCAACTTTGTTCGCACGGTGGCACAAGAATCTAACCAGCCCTACAGTGAGCATTTTGTTGGAGTATAGCTTATAGCAAACTGACTTGGGTTTTCTTCTTGTCGTGTCTATACCCTAATGCCTAAACCGGCTTTACCTTTGTCTCTCCCTATCTCTTCGCTGATGTACGGCACCGCAGTGTGGAAGATTCTGGGCAGCGTGTCATGTGGTGTGCTTGTCCTTTTATCAATAGTCGCCTTCGCAGCGTACAGGTGAGTGTCGGATTTTCAGATTTGGCTCGTGAGTCACAAACTGCCCTTCTTCTCATCCGCTCATTCGGATTCTGAATCCCTACTTTTCTTCTTTTCTTAAGACATCATTGCTCCCCCCCCCCCCCCTCGACATTAATTTTATTTCAGATACTGGGCGTATGAGCAGGAGCTGGACAGGCTGCTCTGGAAGTTGGACTTTGATGAGATCCACATGCGAGGAGGTCCCACAGTGCATCAGCAAGCTGCCAAGACAACGTCATGCGCAGTAAGTCTAGAAGTGCATATGTACAACTGTTGCATTAAAAGGTTGGATTTCGCGCGGGACGATCGACTGATGGGGCCGGTAATGCGTACCTCTCGAGACACGCCAATGTAGACAGGTGTGGAGCAAAAAGTTCCATTATCCGCAGCAACAAGCCGGGCATATGCATGTTCTCTGACTGCTTTCTGTGAATTGCGAATCTTTGAGTCCCCTGACGAAGACTCCGAATGCATGGGCACGGAGACCCGCAGTCCGCTTTTACTTGACGCACACGCGGCGAATTTTTATCGTTCAACAACGCACATAAGAAATCTCCCACTGGCACTACCTTGGAGGTCAAGATCCAGTGCATATAGTCAACGTTTTTAGATATTGTATCTAAAAACGTTGCCTACAGTGTATACGGGGTGGGCAGTGAATGGTTGTGCAACGCGAGCAGTCAATAATTTTTTTTTCAATCAAATAACTCGCTAGCAGACGCTGCCTACGTCGACATTGCAAGGCGAGAGAGGGAGAGCGTAGGAAAGAAGGGAGAGGGGACGCTCACGCACAGACACCGCAGGCCTGAGGCAGGCGCGTAGCCAGAAATTTTTTTCGGGGGGAGGGGGGGGACCTTGATTTTGAAACGGGCACCCCCTTAAAATGGCTACTTTTCGCTCTTTATGCTATGGTGAAAAAAAGTTTCCGGGGATTGGGGGGTGTCACACCTGTCCCGTTATTAGGGAGGCAATCGCCGGGCTAATTCCAAGAGCCGAAGTATCGGCCCCCCGAACCGCACCACGAAAGCGTGGACAATTTAGAAGTGGTCCTTTTTGGTGCGCCAGCGGACGCCGGCTGTGGCCCAAAGAACAAGTCAGAGCCGAGAGTTGATAAACAAACAAATTATATTCTCAATAATGGCAGATCGAAAACAATACATAAAAATGCACACTCCACAATAGTTACATACAATACGTCACCAATCAAACAACGTACTACACGGTACAATCGGCCACGCTCAAAACAACGGACACAGACAACAATACACACTACAATGCAGTCGCATGCATTGAACAACCAAGATACTTAAGGACTAAGAGATAGAAAACATATTCAGTCCAAAGTCCTTGGAACAAAAGTCTGAATGTTACTCTTCCGAGAATCACTCACTCCAAGTCCAGCGTTGTTGTCGTTCCGTAGCTCTCGAAGTTTCTCTTCCAGGAAACCTCGCGTCCTCAAATGGCCACTCTCCAAGCTTCAAACCTCTTCGCCGGAAATCCGTCGGCTTCACACACGCAGCTGTTGCCCGCGTCTTCGCTCGATAGCGGTAAACCCACGCTCTTGCCTGTAGCTCGAGCCGTCCCTACGGACCAAAAACTTCGCCGACTACACGGCGGAATCTCTACGCACTCTGGCGCTCACTTCCGTCTCCTCCTGTTCTGTCACTACGGGCAGAACCTTCGCCGACTACACGGCGGAATTCCTACGCGCTCCGGCGCTAACTTTCCGTCTTCCCCTGATTTCTCGTCTCGGCCGCTCGATTAAATACTTTCCGCGCCACCTTCCAGAACGTTCTCCTCCTTTCGTCGGCGCGATGCGCAGCGAAGGCTGGGGAGAGGCACGAGACGGTTCGACTGCCCTCTGCGGAGGATGATTCACTCGGTCTGACCCCGCCTCCTTCGTTCTAGAAAAATCGCGGCCTTGCTGGGCCGCCGATGTGGGGTGAGGAGGATCGTCTGCGAAGCCGTGCTTCTGCGGGGAGAGCGCGCGCCCGGGAGCCCTGGATGTTTGCTTTCTTTTTTTTTCTTTTTACCTCACGGCGTTTCTGCCGCCCGTTGTCGCAAGGATTTGGCGGCGCGCTCTTGTTTAGCGCTCGTTCTGTGACAGGGGGGGGGGGGGAGAGTTCACGTGTCCGGTGTGCCACGCCCCTGGCCTGAGGGACAGGGCCCCAGGCATAAGAAGTTTTGCATCTAAGAAAAAATTTCCGACGCACGGAATCTGATGGGTGACCTGTCACTCCACAGTGCGCGGGGTCGACCACTCGGCCAAAAAACGTCGCAGCTTTGCCGCAAAGGCGAAACAATGAACGCGGTAGCAACAAATTGAAAGGTCGCGCGCAGAATGGCAAGCAGATCAAAACGTGTCCTACGGTTCTCACGCACAAATGACACACGAAACGTACTCACAGGTACATATGAACGCGAATAATCGTCTCAGTTGTTACTTCACTGTGTCTGAAAAGCGTGCCGTTTTCGCAAACGGAGGTTGTGCGACGATTGCAGTGACCTTTGTGCGCCCGGTAACTACAACAGAATCGTTCCGACGAAACCCGAATGCTAGCTAAGACGTACGATTCTCCCCACTGCAAGATAAGGGCGCGCGATCGAGCGTACACCCTCTTGTTCTCTACGAGGGCCAAAGGTAGCGCGAGAGATGAGAGCCGCCGCGCACTCACTGCGCCATCTTGCTGATAATGCTATAAACACAATAGCCCCTCCCCCCCCCCCCCCGAGATAAACGTCAACAGCGGTAAGTGGTAGATATGAATATCTTGCCGTTTGAACGTTCAAGCAGGTACCTCTCAGTGGCTCAGTGGTTAACGCCTCACAATCGCAACGCGGAGGTACCACGTTCGATTCCGCGCACCGGAGTCCTTCTTCTGGGATTTTTTCTCTCTTGCGTTTACATATATATAGATACGTATACATATACGGCGCATGACACCGACGCCGGCGGTGAAATCTAGCCGAGATTGTCCATAAAATTGCTATCGCAATAAAAAGCGCGTGTCCTATGCGTTACCAGCGAGATGGAGCGAAGGGTGCGATCGGCATCGCAACATCGTGCCCGCTTATTCGTCGTGAGCTTTCACCGCAAAGACGGTGTTTAAATTGCAAAGCGTACAAAGGAAACTTCGCCCACTGAAGGGGTTCCGCATGCGAAAGGAGCGCGCTGTTCAAACACAGTGAAGTAACAACTGCATCACTCGTTAGTCCGCGCTCGTACTGATTACACCTGTGCCTACGTTTCGTGGGTTCTTTGTGTTTGAGCACTACGTTCAGTGGCTGTCAGGTCGCGTTGCTTCCTTGTGTATTGTTCTCATGCCTCCCTTGTGCTTGAGCAGCTCGCTGCACGTCTCGATCTGCTTGCCGTTCTTCGCGTGACATAGCTATTTGTTTCTATCACATTCATTGCTTTACCCTTACGGCGAAACTGCATGGCATTTTTGTTATCATTGAAGTGTACTTACACATAAAATATCCGCTTGGTAACACAATCTGTTCATGTAATGCATGTTTATTCAGACCCCTTCCTAGCAATTGCATGACTACGGGTCTAACCATGCAGCCTTGTGCGTTTTCATGAGACAACGTGAAATAAGTAAATAACGAATGGCAAACGGCTCACCACTCTGCAGAGCCATGGCGACGGTCCTTCGGACAAAAGCAGTGATGGCCTGATGCCGGTGCCGACGTCATCGCAATTGTCGCTTTCGTTGCACCCCGAGTTCCGGTACTCGCAACTCTACGCTCCTGTGGGCGTCTACCGGGGCCGCCTCTGCGCCGTCAAAAAGATCCACACGAAGTCACTCCCGCTCACGCGCTCACTCAAGCAGCAGCTCAAACTGGTGAGACTGCTTTTGTAGCCCACTAAATACATTGAAGGAGCACTTACACAAAATTTTGAAGGCGTAATAATGAGTGAGGTATATTTACGTGGAGACGTACGCAACACCTACGGAATATTGCCACGTTCCTTCCTCAAGTCTTGTTGTCGCCCTGTTACACTGTACGTAATTCTATGCGCAAACCGAGCCTGCAGAGTTCGGGAAGCTTCGAGACTGTATCAGATCGATTCGTTAAGATAACGCCCACTTCGCGAACATAACAGATTCTTCTGGAACATATAGCCGCTGGCGATAACGCTAGAATATTCGACGACACGCGTATGAAAGCCGACGCGCTTCCCCGCTTGTCCGTTGATCGATGGCCGATGCTCTGCTCGCCGCTATCGGTGCCAGTGCCTTGCTGTAATATGGCTTTCCTTTTACGCGGCCGCAAGTTTGGCCCGAAGAAACAGTTATTATCTGACCTGCAGTCTGCTCCCTTCGTCCACGTCACGACCCCGTGACAACATTAAGGACAAATATGGGCTCTAACACAATATTATCCAATTTTAAAGTGCATCCCGCGTGACTGAGCGAGGTGCAGAACTCCTCCGCAGCAACGACATCGCCGCGGTGGCAATGTAAACAAACCTACGTCACGATTTTGTGTTGGCTGGTTGCTCGCGATTGCGCCAGCTCCTTTTTTTCCCCCTTCGTGTCTGCTCTTCGCGTGTGCTGGCTGCCGGCGCTGAGCCTATAGTATACGTCAGAGTTTTGCGTGGTCACGCAGTCAGCTGTGTTTATCTTGCCACCAGAACTGCTCCTGCCCATCTAGGGGCTCTTTGAAAGCGAAACTGTGACTGGGCGCTCTAAAAACTTTTGAAAAAAAACTAACCGTCACACACTGGTGCAAACGTAGTTTTCAGCCGTGATAAGCGGGTCATAAATTACCAATTGCTACTAGAACGAAAAATAAGGTGCCAAAACTTTTGTGTCCGTGCTCCTTTGAAACGTATTCGTACTGGAGTATCCGAGACCTTCAGAATACTTCGTTAGAGACGTCACTTCGCTATAAGGGTAGCGCATCGCGTAGCATCCTCCTTGCATAGTGTTCCTTTTTTTGCTACAGACGAAGGTTTAAAGTTTAACGAGGTCACTTCTTCAAAAAGGAGACAAAACCAGCCTCTTCATTGCAAACAAAATATATATAGACATTGTGAATTGAAAGCAAAATAAGCACGAACAGTAGGTTAAATTAAGTAGCTATTGAATCACGATGAGGAGCCTCTCGGCAAGTAAGACAGAACAAATTATTTATTCTGTTGTCATCAATGATTGCTAGTTAAAAGAGCGCTTAGTATGTCGTGCTCTAAGAATTTTCGTTTTAGTTCTGTGAGACCTTTGTGCATGTTTATGCCTTCCAGGGTGATTTTATGATTAGGAATCCTACTGGTTCGCGCTAAGTTGTGGTTTGTGGGAGGGGAGCGGTGTTTGACGTTCATCTTTATCCTAAATATGCTTTTTGCCACGCTCATAAAAATTATAAGGCCCGGTTCTCAGAGTGCTGGTTCAATTTCTCGCCCCCAAATCAGTAGTGTAGGAATGCCAAAAGAAGATCAGAAGGAAAGTGTACACCTTTAAGGGCTCATTTACTTTGTCAGCCACAACATTAATGATAACTAACACACAATAGTGCCAGTAAAAGCGTAGGGTATGTTGTAAGAAATATTTGTAATGTAAATCGGAAGAAAGAAAAGTGGATGAAAAGATAACTTGCCACCGGATGTCACTGGATGTGATTCATGCTCACAAAAAAATTAAACCTGGCTGTCTAAACTGAATATGGAGCCGTTCACAGTCATCTTACATGGACAAGTTACCGAGGATTTGAAAACTACACTAAATCAACGACGACACGATCCTTTTTTAATAGCTCCGCGAACTTCGGCACGACAACCTCTGCACCTTTGTGGGCGTGTGCGTGGAGCCTCCGAATGTGTGCGTCGTCACCGACTACTGCAGCAGGGGAAGCCTGCGCGACCTCCTGGACAACGAGGACATACGCCTAGACAACATGTTCGTCGCATCGCTGGTTGACGACCTCGTACGGGTGAGTGTGGCCACCACCGACTGCAGGCTCTGGGCAGTGGCGTGCGAACTAGTCCATGAATGAGAGAACAAACTCTCCACCCGAACCACGTAAGGGAGGGCGCAAAGAGCACCCCAGGCTTTTACTCAGTCGGTTATGGCAACGAAGGTTTGTGACGATAAAGGTATCCCAAAGCCCCTGATGCGACATTTCAAGAACTGTTTTGTTCCCATCTTTACACCGAAAAGACCAGGAACCAAGGGCAGACCATTGCGAGAGGCACGTCATCGCTCAGTATTCATCTTTTCAATTATGAAGCATGCTGTCTTTTGGACTCCACCTACGAGGATGACGTATGCGTACGAGAATTGGCCTCAGCATAGAAAATATGTTCTATGGCGGCATGCTCTTTCTTGTAACGTATGCAATGTAAGTCAGCAATGCTTTGAAAACGTGACACTGCAGTTTCACAATGTTAATTCATTTACAGAAAATATGTTATCGGTGTATTGGCGCTAGTCCCACTTGACCTCGTTTTAATTTAGCAGATGGTCTGCTACATTGATCAACATTCATTCCTCCTCGAAGGCATGCGCACAGGTAGGTGCGGCAAGGGGGTCACCACACTCCTAGTCACCTGTGAGGTGGTCACGAAGTCTGCTCCAGGAGGGCGCTGCGACAAATCCTCGCCCACCCCCTGAAAGTGAGCCCTGTGCACGCCCCTCCCTCTTTGTCATAGGCGTGCGCACGGGGAGGGGCTGGGGGCGAGAAGGGGGCGCAAAGTCAGCCCCATACATTAAGCTAATAGGAAGGGGGGTGCTGTGACGAACTCCCCCCCCCCCCCCCCCACACACACTCCTCCTCTTCTGTCTTTGTGCAGGGAATGTTGTTCTTGCACGAGAGTCCAGTGCGCAGCCACGGCGATTTGCGCTCTGCCAACTGCCTCGTCGACAGCCGCTGGGTCCTCAAGGTAGCCGACTTTGGATTGGCCCAGATCAGGCACATCGCAGGCGATGACGGTCAACACGGAAGCGGCCAAAGGCAGTCTAGAGAGCACAGCTGAGTGACATTTACTCATACGAGAAGCACGCATAAAGTTACGAAGGAAGCAAAACGTGCGAGTTCGTACAGAGAAAAAAGAATATCAGAAAGATTGAGAGGTTAACAGACTATGTACAGTTTGCTACCCTACACAGGAGAGGAGAGGGAAATGAGGGAGTAAAGGAGAAAAAGATGAGTAGATACACATTACAAATAACACTCACACGTACCGCGCACAAAGTTCAGGTTTCACAGGCGGTTGCACAGGGATGTTGCCCTCAAGAATTGTAGAAGGGTTCGTGTGGCTGTCTCTGCTGATGTACTTGAAGGCCACGCACCCAAGATCTTCTTTAGAATAAAGGATCAATCATCCAGTCTCTTAAAGGCACACTGGAGAATCCGGCAATCTTATCTAAAGTCTGGACAACGGCACAGTACATGGTCGAAAGTTTCTACGCAATGACAGTTATCACAGTTGGGGGAGTCAGCCATACCAATGTGATAACTGCATGAATTGGTAAAGGCAACGCTGACCCGCAACCAACACACCATTGTAGTGTCCCGTCGCGAAGTCATTGATGGTAGCTGTAACTGGAGTGATGAAGCGAGGTTCTGTGGCCATCGCGTGGAGTTCAGTTGAAGATTCCAATGCATAAGTGTGGTATTATGCGCGCTGTGGCGAAGTTCTCTTGCGGCATGAACCCTTGACTGGGGTATGAGCAGTGTGGGCGCTCCGTTATGGGGACATGGGGCAGCGTTGTCGGTGAGGTGGTTACCACCGAATCCACAGTGACCCGGCAGTCCATTGAAAGATTATGCCATGTCCTAGGTTAGTGGCGCGATGACAGAGTTCATTGCGAGTCTATAACGGTGTATTCCTCTTCCGATCCATTCAGGGCATGTGATGCCGTTACCCACTTTAATCGAATGCTTATATCAACCTTACGTATTACCTTGAGAGAGGATAGCCCTTTTATAACGTCAAGAATAACTATCTAGTAATTAACGAAGAGAAGTTCTATCCCGAAATGATGACAGCGAATCGAGGCATCTCCACCGGAGGCTTAGCCAGGAACTTACCTCCTTGTGCAAATATCCTTCTGCGTACTGAAAACCACTTTTCCCATGCGCTTCTTCACACGATGTAAGCGAAAGAGCCCAAAGGTCCGAATTCGTACTGTTAATATAACTGCTTTCAAGCGGTATATCAGGTATCAACTCGTTCCAGCTGGAACTTGACTGCCCAGTTGCGGGCCAGCTGTAATCAGCCACGGAAGCAGCTGCTTCCCTTCCTGGAACAAACTGGAAGCCACCTGGAAACCATCTGGTACTAGGCCAGTCAAACTGCAAGTGAATGGATCCTGATTACCACGGCAAGCGTTTCCCGTTGACAGAATACAGCTGTGTCACTTTTTGGTAACCGTGGTTTCATCTTTCAGTTTTGACAGATAGACTCACTTTTTGTGTAGATATATAGACAGATCAAAGATAGCCTTACAGATTGATTGATTTATTTACTGAGTGATTGATTAATTAATTCGAAAATCTGCTGAATCAATACAGAGCTCTTGTGGCGTGCTCCTGAGCTGCTCCGCAACCGGGCCTCACCACCGGAAGGGACGCCACGCGGCGACGTTTACTCATTCGGCGTTGTGCTCTTCGAGATGCTCGCCAGGTCGGGGCCTTTCGGCAAAACAACACTCACAGCTAGCGGTGAGCTTACAATAGTTTCTTCTTGCTCCCATTTCAGTACGTCCTTTCCTGTCTAAATTTCGACCAGCGCCATACTTCACAACAGTTACTGCTTTTGTCATGGGAGGCCTAAAACACGACAAACTACAATGGTAATGCGTTCTACAGATCATTGTAGTAGCCTCACTGCGTATTCAGTATGGTATCCTTATTACAACAGATAGGTAAATAAAGCGCGACGTAAGGAGCCCTATAAGAACACAGGAGCGGTGCCAGTAAGCACAATGCTTAAATCCCCTCCTCAGCACTCAACACGAAGGCATAGCGCCCTGTTGTCTTGGGTGCCCCCTCCCTCCAGTAAAAAGATTCCGGCGCCACACTTGCTGGAGCATAACTTATTAGGGCCAATAGAAAACGCCAATCTTCGTCGTATATGCCGCAATACGCATAATCGGCAAATATAAGCTATTGTTTCATTCATATATAGCATCAGTAACTAGAAGACAATATAGCCGAAATTACGTCTTGTGATTTGGGTACAAAGCCATGGTGAGCGCCACGTTATGGCAACATGAGAGAGCGGCTCTCTTGGTGTCACTGTAAGCGCAAGCCGCCCCCAGACGCAAACACGGTCCTTGCTAGTTATGGGGTTGCTATCACCACCTGTAACTCATCTCGCGCCTGCGTCTCGCGTATTAGTCGCGGTTAGATTTCACAACCACCAAGAGAGAAGTGCCACTTCGCTCGCGTGGGTTAGGGTTAGCGCGGTTGCGCCAGCAGCGCCACTTGGCGGAAGCGAGAATAGGCAGGCGCAGAGGAAACAACAGGAACTCTCTGGGAGGTTTGGCAACGGGCGTTAGACGGATGTCTCCTGCGATGGGTTCATGAAGATGGCATCGCGGGCCGTTATGGTGGGCCCCTCGTGGCGAGTGGGACACTTGCAGCAGCGCATTCACCTTGCGTCTGTTATGTTGTTTATGTATTTTATCGGCATGTCGCATAGGAATATTCAGCTGATCACTGGTGATGTATCAGATTCCATTGGTGATATCGTCATTGTAAAACCAGGCTAGTAAATGTACACGCACGTGTTTGATTTTCCTGACTGCGTCCGTTTGTTCCGAGAACAGTGATGTCTTCAGACCCCACGAGTCCTGTCGCATGCGCCACATCTGCGCAGAGATATTGGAGCGCGTCCGACGCCCTCTCGGCCACCACTTGGCGACGGACAGCGAGAAGCAGGAGTCGCTGCCCTTCAGGCCGCCGCTGTGTGAGCTGGCCGAGCCATGGGACGTGGAGTACGTGCGCACCCTCTTGACCGAGTGCTGGGCCGAGGCGCCCGACCACCGACCGGATTTCAAGGCGGTGCGCGCAAGGCTGAGGCACATGCGTCGCGGACTGTACGTTCGTCGTCGTTTATAACTCGCACCTCGGTATAATGAACACGGATATAGCGAATGATCAGATACAACAAAGTAAATCAATGGTCTTTCCTTAGATACAGTGGTACAAGTATACGCCAAGAAGCATTTTTTTTTCGGATATAACAAAGTTGTTTTTGTGCCAAATGCGACTTGGATATGACAAGGTTTTAGAGTATATACATTGTGTGTTGCGAGAATGTAACAACCCCAAATACCGGTTCGCGCCGAAATTGATTTACGGAAACTTGGTGTACTAGCTAGTCTCACATGAAACGCACGTGACTGCATTTCACTCTTAATGGGACAAGTAAAACAACGAATCAAGTTAGACTGATAGTGCTCTGAAAACTCTGTTGATGTTAGTTTCGCTGCTCTATATGCTCAAAGAAATATAGGTAAAAAGTTAATCTTTATATTTTGCGCTAAAATGTCTACGCTATGTGTGAGCAATTTCAAATCGATTTTTTTGTTCGTATTTTGGTGACATTGGTGCAACTAATTGTCTTGAAACTTGGTATGCTACATCTCTGGCTGCACGGAGTATCGGGTACCACATCACCAGTTAGCAATTACGTAGGCCCAGTAGACGTATAAAATCTATGACGTCACGACATTCGGCACTGAAACTTCAAGGGGGCGTCGCCACTGGCATTGTTTTTTGTGCACTTTCTCTTTCACCAAGCGCCATCTCCCGGCAAGCCTGGTGACTTGAGTGTAGTGAAAAAGCAAACACCTTTAGAGCCACTTTAAAGGCGCCCTGCCACACTCTTTAGGCATGGTCAGGAAACGTTGCAGATCAATCGGAGACTCTCTCGAGAACACGCGAGTCAAATATTAGAGCGCAGCACGCCGCCTGGAATTCACAATGAATGTTTATTGTCAGCTAAAAATTGCTTTCTCTTCTCCCGACAATTGACGAAACAAACTCCAAAATCACTCGTCACAGCTGTTGCATGAGCCATTGGCTGATATGAGCATGGCCGCTCGGTCGTCACAGAGATCACCGCGAGATGCTACGGCTTGTCCACGCATGCGCAAGCGATCGTCCTGAAAAACAGCACATTCGAAGAAAAAAAAGAACAAAAAGTACTCAAGGTCACGAAGTGCGCGTGACGTTTTTCTCTGGCCCTGCCATCCCTCCCTGCCTAGCTTCCAGTGCTTTCGGCGGGACGACAGAAGAGAAAATGCAATTGCAGCATGTGACAATGTCTTCTCCCTAACTTTGCATTTAGCATAACTGTACCCCAGTATTTAAACCATTACTAATGTTTGTAACTCCGTGGACGTATTCTGAGTTTTTTTTTGTGGGACTTAATTCATGAGGCAATAAGCTCCATCAGAGAATTCATTCCATGGCTACTCAAAAAAGTGTTGCAGGGTCATTTTAATACGCTCCACCGCAATACGTCTGGCATTTGCACCACTTTACATCAGCCAGGGGCGTAATCAGAATAACTTACAGAGGCAGAGGGGGAGGGGAGGAGTTAAACTTCAGCGATCGTATTTTTGGCAACGCCAATGATACCGGCCCTGAAATGAGTACTAAATTAGGGAACAGACTCCAATTGTCATAGATTTTAGCTATGTTACGTGAAAGACGTGGCTGTTGGGTTAAAAACGAGAAGGGAGAGAAAAAGCACCAAATCTTCCCGCGTTTATAACATATATACCTTGCACCATGTCTCCCCTAGCTATGCCATCGGAAATAATTTCAATGCGACATGCTAATCATGCTCAAAGCGATTATTATGACATTTATGTAATGCGAACTATAGCTGAGTCTGCCTATTGTAGTCAACTTTATCTTCGTTTCTATGTCGTACTAGGAAGCCAAGTATTGTGGACAACATGCTGTCCATGATGGAAACGTACGCTACCAATCTGGAGGCCTTGGTTGACCAGCGTACAGACCAGCTGGCGCAGGAGAAGCGGCGCGCCGACGCCCTTCTCTATGAGATGTTGCCCAGGCAAGTGATGCATACGTCATTTTTATTTTTGTACCTCATTCTATACTAGTGTACGCACAGGGCTTCAAAACTAATTCATGGTACGCGTAGCATGGACGTCTGCTTATTAAACATGCTGCGTAGATTAAAATATGCGCATATGGCAACTTCAATGTAAACCTCGTTAGTACAATGCATCTTACACGAAAATAAGTTCACTATATCCAAAAGTTTGGTATAATGGTTCATTCCCAAAGCTATACTCATTGTAAAACTACTTGTCATTCACTTCGTTATAACCAACATTTCGTTATATCCTGGTTCGTTTTACCAAGGTTTATGCTAAAGCGACTATCACTTCTCAACCGCAGGAATGTGGCGGACCAACTGAAGCGGGGCAAAAAGGTAGAGGCGGAGAGCTTTGATTCGGTCACCATCTACTTCAGCGACATCGTGGGCTTCACCCGACTGTCGGCACAGAGCACACCCATGGAGGTTCGTGTATGGGTACCATATCTAAACGGTATTGTTTCATATGCGAGAAGATTTCTAAGGCTACCCTGCGCTACTCTCTTTGACTTGGCTATATACATGATATGGTGACGACCCAATCAACTCGGTATTCCACTTTGAACTGTACGCCTGTCTAGATTTGCTACCGTGATAGCATAGAAAAAGTGGCAGTCCCATTATACACATCAGTAAAAGGGAACCTGAAACACTTTTTCAAGTAACCATGGAATGAATTCACAGGAAGAGCTTATTGCCTCATGAATTCAGCACCGCAAAAATTTTAATAATCCGTCCAGTGCGAGTGGAGTTACAAAGCTTTGTCGCATGCTGCAATTGCATTCTCTCTTCTCTCGTCCTGACGAAAGTACTGGAAGCTAAGCAGGGAGAAATGGCGGGGCCACAGAAAAACGTCACGCGCACTTCGCGACCTTGAGCACTTTTTTTCTTTTTTTTTCTTCGAATGCGCGACTTTTTCAGTGTGATCACGCGCACACGCGTGGACAAGTAGCGGCCTCCCGCGGCGATCTCTGTAACGAGCGAGCGCGCCATGTTCAAATCAGCCAATGGCTGATAGACGGGTTGTTGACGCGTGATTTTGGGGCATATAACATTATTTGTTAAGAGAAAAGAAATCAATTTTTAGCCGATTCTGATAATTCATTGTGAATTCCAGGCCGCGTGCTGTGCTATAACATTTGCCTCACGTGTTGTCGGGAGGCTCTACTACCGATCGGCAGCGTTTTCTGACCATGTTTAAAAAGTGTTGCAGGGTCCCTTCAAAGAGGACCCAGGGGAAAACGTGCTCTCATGAGGCGCTTATTAATACATACATTGGCGTCCTCATTCAATTTTCGTCTTAATATTGGCTGTCTGGTATATATAGTGTCACTGCAATGCCTTAAATCAATGACGTCTGCCTCATGTGAATGATTGTCGACAGCCATGACAGCAGAACATTGCCTTCAATCACTACAAACGTTGTTCTTGCTTGATCTTTTAGAAATATATACAAACTTTTAATGGCCGGCCTCCGCTGAGTTCTCTGGTCGTATAGCCGTATAGTTTCGATTTACTGCGCGCTGCCACGTTTTTTTCATCACCTGCCGCCGTTTGCGCATGTGCGACACAGGTGGTGGAGCTCCTGAACGACCTGTACACGTGCTTCGACGCGGTGATCGAAAACTACGCGGTCTACAAGGTGGAGACAATCGGGGACGCCTACATGGTGGTCGGCGGGCTAGCGCGCCACCCGGACGTGGCACACGCCTCCCAGGTGGCGTCCATGGCGCTTCATTTGCTCAGGAGCGTTGGCAACTTCCGAATCCGGCACAGGCCAGAAGAGATGCTCATGCTTCGCGCGGGAATGCATTCGGGTGAGGAGCGTGCACTGCACCAGAGCCGAACAATAGTGTGAGCTTGATAAGGTGTGTACAGCAATATATTTTAATCTTACACCATAGTGATTCGAAAAGAAAGGCTGTTGGCGTTGTATGAATGGTCGTAAGCGCTCTTTTAGTGGCGCAAGCGTGGTTCAGGTGAATCGCACGAGTGCAAACGAACAGGATCACATTGCGAACCGTTTTTATAAATACGACGTACCATGCAGCGTCGTAGATATTTTTGCAGCACAGTAAAAGTACGAGGGCAGCGCGAAATAAGCTGCAAGGGGAGGCCCCTTTCTGAATTTTGCGTAATTGATCGGCTTATCAAATAATATGTACATTGACGCTATACCTGACCACAATGCCATTAATTAACTCTATTATGATTGCCATTTTAACTGCCTGCTAGCTGTGCACAGCATTGTGATTTCATCGTAAAAAAACAGCACGGGTTCACAGGACAGGAGAGACAACAAGACTTTGCACTGTGAAGTTCTTGTCTTTCTCGTCTTGTGTACCACAAGCTGCCTTTACGATGAAGCGTTGCCAACAAGCTTCAGCTTTTATCCTTTTCAAGCATTGCGATGTTTAGGTAAAAAATATACAAATGTTTTATGGGAAGCAGAGGCTTAAGAAGCCACAAAGAAGAACCATATTTTTTTTTAGTTAGCACAGGTGGCTAAAATAGAAAATGAAAAAATCTATAACGTCACACATTCAGGGGCTGCAGAGTTTCGGCGCGAAATGACAGAAAAGAACCCAGGTCTACAGTTTCTGTACCCCAGTCATCATGAACGAAAGGTACGTTTGGCTCAGTAGTCTACGATTGGTCACGTTACTCACTTGGTACCGCAGTGGTGAGGCTCTGAGCGAGCGCAGCTGCAACGCTGCTCCGCAGTGGATGACATGGTCCTTCTTTCGTCACGCCTGCCACAGTTGTACTCCTGCATATACGCATCTTGCTCCAATGAACCTCTGATCACGCAATTAACTATTCTCGAAGAATAATTTTTCAGACCAAACTAATCAAGTTTTTTCGCATTAGTGTGTGTGCTCTAAACTTTGCACAAAGCGTAACAACTCGAGGGAAACCGCAGGTCCCGTCTGCGCCGGCGTCGTCGGCAGGAAGATGCCTCGTTACTGCTTTTTTGGCGACACGGTCAACACTGCTTCCCGGATGGAGTCCACGGGAAGTCGTGAGTCTGTTATGCGACCATAATTACTTTTTTTTCAGCAACCAGTGGTAATCTCTAGACTGAGTTATTATGAATAACAGGTTTCCATTAGCACTTACTCTGAAAATGCCGTATACATTCAATGTCAAACATATAATACTAATTGCTGTCCTTCACTTCAACATTGAGAACATCTGAAAAGCATAAAAAAGGTACACAGAAGACACCTGAAGCTTTTGTTAAGATGCACCACTTTTATAAGCACATTTGTAGTTTTCCTTTGCAAATAGTATACAGAGCAAAGTCGTACTATACCGATGGCATGAGAGTAGGCATGCAAACTTAGTAAACCAAGACACGATGTGCAGTTCCATAACATCAACATGTCAACTAGTCTGGCTCTTCATAGAGGCATTTCAGCAATTCGCTTTTGTAAAAAAAAATTACTGTATAAAAAGAGTGGTATAACTATTTGAATAAAGTAGCCTCTGAGTATCAATATTTTCACACTGGAAAGTACTGATTTAATCGTCTGTCTTTTATTTCTTGAATCTGAAGCTACTTTCCCTGTCATGTGACACTTGTACTCGGTGGCAGTAACTGCACTTACTGCACATTTTGTTCACTGCAGCACTGAAGATTCACTGCAGCGAAACCTGCAAGCAATTGCTGGAGAAAGCAGGAGGTTACATCCTGGAAGAGCGAGGGCTAGTCTACATCAAGGCAAGACTACCCGTTTTCGCATTATCTTCAGTTGTGCATTTCCTGTCACATTGATTAGTATAATTTGTGAAAATCACAAGCTTGTCTATACCGAACGTAAAATATAAAAATTTTTTCTCGCAGCGAATTGAGGAGATAGCGTACATCGTAATTGGTGCTAAACAACAGATATGTGATTCAGAAAGCTTACTCTTGTTAAAGGGACAGTAAAGTCAACTACTAAGTCGACGTTAATTATTGAAATGACGGTCCAGAAACCACGTAGTGTTACTTTTGTGCCAAGAAAGGGCCTATATTGAAATAAGATCACGTTTTAGTGCTCCCCATCAGGTTAGCGCACTTCAAATTACCCGCTTCAAGAAGGGCACCGACCCGACCGACTCATGTCACTGTTGCCATGCGCGACATTGCCCGGTTTTACTGCGCTACTATCCGTAGGCTGAAAACTGCGGGAGCCACGGTAGCAATAACGGCCATTGATCAATTTCCCGCCATCGACTTCAAGATTGCAGACGCTTTTGTTTCAACTGCAACCACGCCCTGCTACATGACACTACCTGTCCTGTGTAACCATGCGAAAATTGAATTTTTGAACCATTCGTGCCATTCCCCATAGTAAAGTCCGGCGGTTATTTTCTATATAAATCAAACAGAAACGAACAAGCAGCAGTTTATTGCGTCCATCAATGCATGAAAGGTTCTTCACTTAGTTCAGTTAGATAGATTACTAGTGATTAATTGTAGATGGTCCGTCTAATGTCATCAAGATCATTTTGAAAATGACCTACTGCGGCGCTTGAATTGTGTGCATTTACCTTAATTTCTCAGTAAGTAGGGCACTGTTGTTGATAATATTGTCGTTTTAGATGTTGTCATACATTGAGCTTTACCTCTGAGGTAAATTGTTGTTTGACTTTAGAGTCCCCTTAAGGTATCCCACGCTTGTCTGCTATTTTGGGTGTCTGTGATTTTTCTCTGGGTGCCTGCCGGTAAAAAAATATTGTGCATGAAGTGGTACAATCATCAGAGATATTCACAATGCATTTAAAATATTTTAACCTTGGTAGAAAAGTGTCAAAGTTTTCACTGCTTTAAACAATATTTGACAGTTAACGAAAACTTTTTCACTGCTCATGTGAAGGCAAAAGCTACAGTGTACATATATCAAGCTGCTAAAGGGACCTCTTGGGGTTTGCAGGTTCGTAGTAATATCGGTACGTGTGCATTCCACCGCTGATTAGAAAAACATTATATATTAATTGTACGGGTTTAATATCCCAAAACCACTGTTTGATTATGAGAGACGCCATATTAAAGGGGTCCGAAAGTTTCACCACTTGGGGTTCTTTAACGTGCACATAAATCTAAGCACATAGGCCTTAAGCATTTTGGCCTCATCAAAAATGTGGCTGCCGCGACCGGCGGTTCATCATCTCACGACCTGAGGGGCAGCAGCCGAGTGCCTTAGCCTCTAGGTAACGAGGTAATTTGATTAGAAGGGCAGAAGGACAGTGTAATGTGCCAACATTTAAAGCATGTAAATGCATTTTCCGTGTAACTCTCTTCATCTTCCCTTCTGACAGAGAAATGGATCACATCACCTTTAGTTTGCAGCTTATTAGGTAGCAAAGGCAAAATGAAACAATGCTAAATGATATTGCTGACAGGAATGAATTCCTTCCTTTATGACAATGGACACGCTTACTGTGCAGCTACTGATCACCATCTACTCACCACGTATAATGAAATCCCTAAAGACTTGTATCTGGACAGAAGAATTTATCTGCACCCCCACGCAAACCTAAACAGAGCAGAAGCCATAACACTTAGACAACTACAAATGAAATTGTACTATTCACCGGTTCAAATCAGGGAGTGGTATGGAGTGGAAGAAATAAAAATCACATGCAAAGCCTGCAACGAAAATGCATGCACATTAGACCACATTCTCTGGGATTGCGGTTCACTGGAGCCCGGTATTAAGCGTGAATTCTTTGAAAAGCTCATCCGATCACCAGCTGACGACAATCAAATCCTGGCTGTCCAGTATGACCACGACAGGGCAAGGAGGCTCGACCTCCCTGTTCCATCATGAGAATAGTCAGGCTGATGTATTCACGTCATGTACAGGATAATAAATAAAGTTTTAAAGAAAAAGAAGAACACCACTTCTGATTGGGTAATTCACATGGGGTATTCAGCACTTTACTTACAGCAGGACATGTTTGCTATACACATATTAAAGGTCATGGTAAATTATACTGCAAAGAAGGTGGTGTCATTGCAGACATCGCAAGGAAGATGGTGATTTACTGCCAAGAGACCTGTCGGAGAATGTATAGAACGTTCAGTGTAGGTGTGTAGAGAAATTTGCATATGATAATATGTAAATCAATGCAAAGACTGCATACATGATGCACAAGTCTACCGCAAAATGATACAAACCACGCAAATGTGTAATGAAATCGTCATGTGCGCCATCTAGTGGCAAGCCGTCTGCTCTTCAGCGCATTGCTCTGGCGATTTGTTAGCCAGAGCTATCCTTACAGGAGCAGATGGCGCTTACACCACTTTCACCTCATGCTCTAGTGGTCTGCATCGTCACGAGGTTTTAGTAGTACTGGGGTCCTCCAGTAAAGCCACCGAGTAGGTAGATCCTGGAAGATGCATCTGTCACAGCTGAATCTCGAGTAAAAAAGCAGCGCGCGATCTTCTTTTCTTTCAGGATGAGATCCGTTCATGCCCTCGACCCATTAGGTGCCGGTGGAATCATCCCTCAGTCGCTGGATAGCTATTAGGTGGCTGTATTGTTCTATGGCCTACTGTACATAATGTCTCAACCAATGCATGCAGCATCTATGTTCATGAGAACAAGACATCGTGAGGCTTTCTAGCTTTTACGTCGTTGCCTCCCCCAAGATAATTTGTTATTTTCCCTGTAAATAACAACTGCACGATATTCAGAACAAGCTGCTGTGGTGTTAAATGTGTTCACGGCCTTAGGAATCCACTTTCCCGCTGGCTTTCAATTGCAGTTATTTAATTTTCATGGTCACACTTTTGCGTGTTTCTTACAGGGAAAAGGAGACATGCGCACATTCTGGCTCGAGGGACAAGCGTCCGGCATCAGGTGTCGGTCAACAACTGGCTTCCAAAACGCTGAAAGCATCTCAGGTTTATACGACTATCAGCCAACGGAGAGCAGCCGTTCGTGTCCTGACTTGGGTGCACCACCGTGGCAAGGCGTCGGCTGAAGCCTGGCGCACTATCATGATCTGTTTAAATACAAAGTGAAACTATCTGCACCTTGCGTGTATTAGTGCACCTTATATTGCACTTTTAATTCAATAAACAGATTACCTGGCTGGAGTTTAAGGCGCATGGGGTGATATGGTCAATGTGAAATGATGAAGCAATGCTCACCACTGATGCTCATCTACTTTTTAAATTCTATTTTGGTCTCGCACCCTCTCCCTTACATTGCATAAATGCACTTCTTATCGAAATAAAAAAACTAGTTGGAAGTCAGTGTTTTGCGTCTGCTGTCTCGTACTTTCCTAATCGTTATATGCACGGTTAGAACTTTTTGAAGTGAATCTCTACCAACCTGCTCAAGGGTCAACGCTTTCAATCTGCACTTTGTATGCTTCCCAGCTGTAGAGTCATTATTGTGATTTGATGGTACGACAAAGCACTTTAGAAGTAGAAAGTATGCTTGCATGATTAAATCTATAGCAATGTTTGTACCATAGGCCTGGACCTTTTTGTTTTTATCAATATGTGAAGCCTGTATTGGCAGCACATTTCACACAACAAGGTGGCAGCATCCTGAGTGGTGGCTTTCTGTGTCACATGATGTGCCATCTCTTGCAATCAGGCCAAATCAGGATCGGATTTGTCAACTGTAATTGGCTAATTCGCGCTTGCAGTCTGCAAATTCAATCCAGATCAGCCTCGACAGCAGTTGAAAATGGTCGTGCGACACTGCTACTAAGCCTCTAAACCTTTCGCCTGAAAACACAAGTCTTGCAAGGTAAGGAATGTAATAGTTGAACATAACCTAGTACCAAAGCATACAGACCATCGTGGTACGTTTTATTGCTCACTTTGACAGTGAAACTGCATTCTTTGAGAACAGTTAGACTGAAAAAGTATATGAGGCCTAATAAAAATGGCCCATACGCAAGCCTTGAGGAGAGCCGAATGCATATTAACAAGCTCTCTTATTATGTAGACAACAACGACCCCATGTTTGAAACACGGAGTAACAACATAGTTCAGTGAGATGTCCCAATGTCATCTGCCACTTGTCTAGCTGGGATCAGTGAAATGAACTCACAAGAAAGTAGGCCAAAATCTGTAACGACATCTCAGTCACAATTGAAAGTCTGAAGCGGGTCGTTTCTCCGGGGCTTCTTGCCGTACTTTCGGTTCTTTGCCTCTCGCGTCATGGGTCGCTTGGCGGGCTGTTGTGGTGCCTTGGTGGCACCTTCCTTCTGGAGACTGCGCTGCAGCGTGGGCGGGATGATGTAGTCTGGGCAGTGCTTCAGGTGCGGCTGGTGCTTGATGATGTGCAGCGCCTTGTCGTGACGCAGGAGCTGTCGCTCCCTCGGGTTCTCCTCAAAGAAGGACTGCAACTTCTGTGATGACAGCATCTCAGTCTTGATCTCTTTGAGGCGGGCCTCGCGCACCGCGATTCGTGTTACGGCGCGGAAGGCGTCCTTGCTTCTATACCGGAATGGCTCGATCTCTTCCATGCGAAACAGGTACGGCTTGAGGGTGCCTTCGGGGAGCACCTTCTGGACGGCTTCCAGAAGGTGGGCCTCCCGGTCTTTTACGAGTGACAAGGCGGTGCCCTTGCGGTCACCCCGTGCCGTCCGGCCCACACGGTGTTGGTAAGCCTGCACGGTCGCCGGGAAGTCCAGGTTGATGACGTTAGCGACGTTTTGGAAGTCCAGACCACGGCAGACGCCATACTCGGGGTCCTGGTTTCGCTTCTTACTTTTTTTGGGTGCCTTGTCTTGGACTTCGGCGCCTTTCTCGTCCGACGCGACCATGATCTCGTAGCGGCCTTCGTTGAACTGGTTCAGGATGAGGGCACGCGATGCCAGGGGAAGCTCCGAATTGAGGACACAGCAGCGGACGCCGAACTGTTCTAGGAAGAGTTTAACGACGAAGCAGCGGTCCACTGTGGTCACGAAGATGAGGGTCTTGCCGACAATCAGGCGTAGCTTGAACAGGGCGCACAGGAGGGCGAACTTGTCGTCCTCTTCGCAGCGGATGACGTACTGCGCCAGACGTTGTTGGTCCTGCTCTGCTTCCTGGAGTTTGAGGGTGACGGCGTTGCGAAGCGCTAAGCGCTTGAGGTTTAGAACGTCGGGACTTAGCGTGGCCGAGGTGAGAATCGTCTGACACTTGTTGGGGAGTCGCGTCAAGAGTTCGTTGAGGTCTTGTTCGTGTCCGAAGGAAAGGACCAGGTCTGCCTCGTCGATGACGAGCATTTCCAACTTGAGCGTCAGGTGTCCCGCCTTCAGGTGGGCCAGAATTCGCGAAGGCGTGCCCACGACTATGGCAGGACGTTCGGCTAGAAGCGGTCGTTGGATCGCCAGGTCTGCGGTGCCCGAGACGTCGACGCAACGCAGCCAAGTGCCGGACAACTGGGAAACGCAACGCGCTATTTGAGCGCACAGTTCTTTGGTGGGCGCCAGTATGATGCCGCGGGTGGCTGGCTCCTGGTCGGTGCGGTACTGCATCAAGCGATGGATCATGGGCAAACAGAAGCCACCCGTCTTGCCGCTGCCGGTTCGGGCTCGCGCCAAGACGTCCTTTCCTTCGAGTATGAGCGGCACTGCTTTCTCCTGGATGGGAGTCGGTTTGCCCCAGCCGAGCTTGGCGATCGCCTTGAGCAGCCGATCGTCTAGGCCCATCTCGTGGAACTCGAGCTCTTTTTCCGACATGCTGTTGCTAGGACGCGCCGATACAAATATACAGAAGTACTACACGCTGAGCGACTTGAACACGACGCACGCACACACGCCGTTTCCGACAGCTGCTTACACACGCGTGGGGGCCGCCATATTGATAGCCCTAAACATTTCTATAGCATTGACCAAAAGCTACACGTATCGTAAGCTTACAACTGAAAGCGCTAGTGTACGCTAAATAATGTCGAGTATATTGGATGTAAAGTTGCATACAATAAACAGTGTAGTAAACTCTATAATTTTTGACAAATAAAAAATTAAAAACTTACGTTAATAAACAAAGCAGTAAATATATAAAATTTTACACAAAAACAATACTTTGAAAAAAAAACACACAAAATGTTTTGGTGAGTTTTAAACCAGTATTGAATAAAGCTTAGTTTTAAAACTTTTTGCCACAGAAAAAAAGCTGTACTAAATACTCAACAAGAACAAGTGTATTTTATTGTTGTTGCAACACTGTTTTGTTCTTTTTGTACCCGCTTTATTTACCCAGCTCTTATTATTATTTTCATTTTGCGGCTGCTCACTTACAGAACAACAGCAAGCTGTAATCTCTGAGGCCGTGTAACAGGGTGTCCTGGGCATCAAGTTTCCTCAGAGATTCAACCTTGCTGTAGTGCGCCTAGAAGACAAGCATGCGAAACCACAGCCACTTTTTCATTTGGGCACAATATCCATAGAGCCGTTTTGAGACGCTGAAGATATGTGTGCTTGAGCACAACCCAACATACTTCAACAAAATGCAGGGCATCTGGATGAAAGAAGCAATAGCCTGCTACCAGAAATGTTTTTTTTTTTTTCTGTTAAGATGGCAAGTAATATCCTAGAGAATACGACAAAGGACCGAAAGTGTGACCTTCTGGTTGGTGCTGCTTAGCGGGAAGTTGTCCCTCTAGTTTTATGACAATCGCTGCAAGTAAGAGACAACAAATAACGTCCCCTATGTGTTTCTTGGTACAAACAGACAAAAAAAAACAAAAAAAACCAAGCCCTGAAAATTGTTTTTTTTGTTGTTGTTGACAGTTCATTTCGGGGCAACCATGATCGGAACACACCAGCTGATTAACTTCGGCTTGG
Source organism: Rhipicephalus microplus (assembly GCF_013339725.1). Classification (NCBI taxonomy): domain Eukaryota; kingdom Metazoa; phylum Arthropoda; class Arachnida; order Ixodida; family Ixodidae; genus Rhipicephalus; species Rhipicephalus microplus. The sequence goes on along the minus strand of NC_051174.1, from coordinate 119,961,277 downwards.
TACTTACGGTGCCTCAAAAGCAGGCCCATGATTCCAAAGCAAACAAAACATTTCACAACAAATATCCTCATGCAGGACTACTCTATGAAAGGGGTAATTGACGACCACACTTTCTAGTTCTAAGGGATCCCAACAGGTTTCCGAAGAGTTTGCGCTACCGACAAAGCTAACAAGATGTCAGGAATTCAGAGCACAAGAGTCAATATCTAGAATTTCATGTGCCAAAACCACAACGCGATTATTAGAGACACCATAATGAGGCATCGACGATTTCTGCAACGTCATGTTCTTCAGCGTTCCCCGACATCACACAGTACACGGGCCATTTCACCTCCATCAAAATGCGACTCCCGTGGCAAGGATCAAACCACCATACTTCGGGTCACCGCTGTTAACCGCAAGGGTAAATCGGTCAACAACTCAACGCTAACGGACACAGAATATTGCAAGAATATAGAATACACTATATTCTGAAAAACGAAAAGAAAGACACTTCTGGACTTCAAGTTGATGGTGACAAGACTTTATTCAGTCAATGAACACTCGTGCATACGTCAGTACCGGCACAACATACCCTTGTCCTAGCATGGACTCTAAATAGAGTCAATAACAAAAACTAGAAACAAAAAAAGGTTAAAACAGTCAAACTGTCACGTAGCAGTCACTTTATATATATATATATACGGCATGACTATGTTTCACTGGACACAAAATAGAGAGTTCAGCTCAATAAAATATCTGCATCACTGAGGTGGTGGTCAATTATACTCATTTTATAACTGAATCCCGCCAGTTACGCCCACTATGCGAATGTATATGTATATATCATAATACATATATAGATAATGTCGATATCGAGACACACAATATTGCTTCTCACATAGATCCACCGATTTTTTTTCAACACCCATTCATGCAAGTAAGTCCACAGTTACTCCAAAAAACATCTAAGTATGAACAGCACTTTCTTACGCCCCGGACTTGCCCTGGAAAGGTTATGAAAACCTCGCAACAAACCCAGCTGAAGAGACGATTTGCGAGCAACACAACGAGTTTCTTTGAAGAGCTGCGCGTCATGGTTGTCAATAGCTCGAAGGCACATAAGCACACGAGAATACTGAAGACATTGGAAAGTAACAGGGCGAGACCAGAATCCCGCATTTCGACCGGGGGGAGTCGGGTCAATCTAGCCACTGGCCAATCAGTGCAGTCACGGCACCATTTTGACCAAAGTTCACAAGTCGCGCTATGCAGGTCTCCCTCTTCACAAGCTCTAAAAAGAAGTCTTCAGTCCTGAAGTTACTCATGCAGTAATCTTTTAGGGACCTCACAGTTTGTGCAAACTTGAGCGCAATCATTTGCCATTACACAGATGCTGAGGAATTCGAATTCAGGAATTCTCAGCCAAAGGACAAGCCATTGAAAATCTGGCCACACTCAATTCCATTTTCAAAACTGCAATGCACGAAGGCAGACCTCCAACTAATAGGGTGTCTTACGATTACTTCGATGCACTATAATGAGAAAACCGAAACCTTTCATGTTCGATAACAGCATTTCAGAGTTTTTATCTCAATAGGGGGTATATTTAAAGTGCGGGCATCGCTGCCTTTTTGTTAAAAAGAGCAAAAATCCCCAATTCCAGATGGCAAAACTTTGGCAATGCATTAAGCAGCTGAAATGCACCCATGTGGCCATAAGATGATCACCCTAAGAGCTGTCGGGTAATCGAATGTGCAAAAGGCTGTTCAGTATATCAGGACCTGTTGAGTAACCTTGGATACACAACGAGAGACAGAAAGATAAAGGAAAGACAGGAAGGTTAACCAAAAAAAGGCTCTGGTTTGCTATGGTTGTAACGCAACAAGCTGTTGCATGTACCAAGAGCTGTGGGTACCCTTGGATATGCAAAACCTGTTGCATATACCAAAAGCTGTGGGTACCTTGGATATGCAACAACTTGCTGAACATACCAAGAGCAGTGGGTAACCTTCAATACAGAACAAGCTGCTGAGTAACATAGAATATGCAATGAGCCACTGGGATTCTCTAATGAAGCTCATCCAGCACAACAAGCTACCACTAGCACAGAGAATAGACAACACCACTGGGTTCAGGAGTGGCGCACGAACTTCTGCGAGAAATCGTAAGGACTAGGCGAGAAAAATAGACATATCAAACTAAAATAGACCAACGAGTGAGCAACTCTGTTGGCGAGCGGTGAGCGACCCCTAACACTCTTCGAGCGCCATCCAATCGAGAGGAAAAGAAAAACCCGCAGAAAGCTGCTTGCCACTCTGCAACATGCCTTAGGTTGGGGAAAAAAAAAAAGATAAAGAGCTGTACTCTCGTCATTTGAAACTAGTAAGCTCCATGATTACGACAATACGGCAAAACCCCCCAAAAGCTACATTGATGGCGGAGACAAACACGTTGAGGAGCATAAGAATTTTATCGAGCCACCGTTTCATAAGTCGTTCCAGTCCAACGAAACACAGTCACTTGCAAGAAACATGGTCGACGTGCAGACGTGGGCGTTTGCCACTGCCCAATGCGAGAATCTAAATAGCTTGAAAAAGAAATGATAAATAAAGGTGACTGTCAGCTGTTCAAAGTGTGCACAGACATTCCAGTAAATGATCGGGCCAACAATAGTGAATAAACGTGAGCCTTAAAAATTCGATTCACGGGATGGAGACAGAGAAGCCAATAATAAAGTAGCTTTCCAGTCGAACTAGCCCCTGGCAACTTACTTAAACATAGGCAAACAAGACATGTCACATTTCACAGCGAGGTGGCATGACTGGGAGGCTTTGCTCAATAGCTCGGCAACAAGCAGCTTCAAGTTTACGAGCCAACTTTCTATCACAAGTCCAGCCACGCTTTGGCAAGTAGGCTACAAAAAGCAAACGTCCCAACTGTCGCACACTAGAACGTTCAGGGGCCAACGCACTACAGACGAAATAGCAAGCCACGCACGCACTCCACGTCGACAATTCCTTCACAAAAAGGGGGCTTACAAATAAACGCACAGCAATCCTATCCAGGTAAAACAAACAAACGAAATCGCTCAGGCACAACAGCACCTCTAGCTTTTTTATAATGTTGCAAACAGATTCTGAATTCGCATGAAAAAAGAAAGTTGAGAACAGGTTCACTTTGAGGGATGCAACCACTCTTGCACGGTCAGCACCTAGATGTGACATTTTTGGTGTAATATCAACGTTACAGCATAGTCTACACACGTTGTCACACACCATAGCAAGGACGTCCGGTGCAAAGCCCGTAAAAGCGATTGCATCCCCGAAAGGGAAGTGACAGTACACTTGTCTTGTCACTTGAAAAACTGGATGCACACACGAGGGCAAAACTAAAAAAAAAAGAATGCACAACATTTTTATGTCGCCGTTTTTTCATTGCAGAGACGTGTACCCGACCAATCACACATCCGCCAATAAACGGAAACGAAATAAAAGGCCAGGCATTGTGGTGCCACTCTCTTATTCCTTTTCTAAGGGCACTCAATGACATCACCCTTCTGCACAATCCTAGAAAATGACGAACTGAAATTTTCAGTTTGCTTTAAAAAAGGTATAGGGGATGAGAATGGGGACAAGGGGTGGGGTGAGATGGGAGTCTGGCCTTCTACCGAACCTTCCAACAAGCACATGCACCCTGGTTACACGCCACTTTTCTTCCGACACAAACACACTCACAAGCGCTCTCGATGGCGCTAGCCTCCACATCCAACACATGGTGCTTCCCGCCTGGCCTTCCTTCCTTAAAAGTCTCCGAGTAATGTGAACAGCATGGGACACTGAGCGACTGGAGTGGTTCATATGGCCGCAGTGGGTTAAAGTTTTTACTACTGCAGATGGTGGCATCTGTAGGCCACCAGCAAAATGCAAGACGTACGGCACGGCATATCCTTTTGATTTGACAGCTCGAACTGCCCGTCAGTGCTCAATATGTTGGCGATACTAATGCTGTCTGAAAGCATTGCCCAAGGCAGTCTAGTGTGAGCAGTGAAAAACATCCTATGAGAAGCACCTTGCTTTCAAGCTCTGGCTGTAGCTGCCACATTACCCACACTAACTATAACCAAGAGTACTTGAATTACTTTCTCGGTGTCGGATCTCAACAACTATCGATTCTAGAAGACAAGAGAAAAGTCTGCGCTTTCAATGACGCACCGATGTGAGCATGACAATGCACTAGGTGCACATTTGCAGAAGGCTGCATGCTTTTACTAACAGGCAACCGAAATGAACGTAAGTAGAAAGCGCCTCAGCTGACGATGGTACTGTCATGGTTTGAACCCATAGTACGGTGCAGTTAAACAAATGGTGCTTCCGAAAGGCTTTTGAAAGCACAGATTTTTCTGGTCTCGTCAACACTTGATGGAAAGTTTACGTGAAATCCATTTAGAATATTACCAGTTACGAGAGGCAAAACAATTCTCTGCAGCCCACATTACAGTAAACTACAAATCCGCTATTACGAACCACCATTGTCAGAACACCAAACTTGGATAGTCAACCATCTCTCAAAATTATGGTGTGTACTTAGACATTCCAATTCATCCTGTTAAAAATAGGCAATGAATTTAACTACAACTCGAATGTTGTACCTAAAGCAATCTTTAGCACAGCAATTCTAAATCTTGTCAGTGACCAGCAAACGACAATTCTTCGTCCTTTATTCAGCTGATTGCCAACACCATACTCGGCACATTTTTCGTCTTGTTGATAGGCGACGAGAGTTTTGAAAAACTGCTGTGCCACGACTTCACTTGGCCACATGGTTCTCCCTCAGTCCTCAGCTGCAATGCCATGTGAAGTGAAACCCTAATTGAGCTCATTGGAGACTGAATGGTGTTAAAGAAAAGGTAACCAGTACAACACGGCCAACCCTTGGGAGGGCCCTGTCCCAAACACGATTTCCACACATACGCACGCAGAGACCTCCTTCCAAACCAAAAGCACGCCATTTCAACTCTCAGCAATTACCATTCCGAAATGTCCGCACCTCAATGCCGATCCCCTCAATTCACAACCCCACCCTGTTCCGCGCATGCAGCATCGCCGATCGAATGTCCGGACATGCGCTCTGTCGCACTCGTGGACTGCGACGAAGCTGCGCAGAGCACGTGCCCCATCGGTGTGGCGCAAGCCCATTCTCTTCCGTGTCATTGAGGGGACAGGCTGTTTTCTCCACGTCGAAGGACGATCTATCGTTGAGCTTCCATGGAGGACGAGGAAGGTGACGTGCTCGCCGGGAAACAGCGGCCCTGGGAAGAGTGAGAAGGCATGCCACCACCCCCACTCCGCTGTGGAGCGTACTGGCTTGGCGCTCCCATGCAGCCCTGGTAACCGCCCTGCAGTGCGGAGCCCTGCACGGGGCTGGGCGCTGTTGGAGGGGTGGCGGCCGAGAGCTTGGACAGCGACAGCAACGTCTCTGGAAAGTTGGGCGGCGTTGCCGGCGTGTTGGCGGGCGTGCACATCTGCAGAAGTGGTAAAGCACAGAGTTCATAAAAAAGGTAGCGAGAATATCCATAAAGAATATTGCTAATATGCCTCAAAAAAGACCCTTTGACTGTTGATGCACTTTTGCCAACGGCTTTTCCCTGACTCAAAGGTTTCCCAGTAGACAAACTTTGGAAGGTTCTTAAGGGCACAGGTAGAAGTTTCTATGACAACACCTACGGTCCCATACACCTTGAGAACACCACCACAAGCCCCTCTGGGCTGTTGTTATCATGCATGACCCCCATAAATGCAGGGCTGAAGCTGTGGCGTCTGCTTTTGTACTCCTGTGCAACAGCCCAAAAAGGAGGGGATCCTCCGCTTTATTAAAAAGGTCTATAGTGGTGCACTCTGTGAGAGGATTTAACATTTAAGGGTAGGAAACAGTCTGCCAGTGCCATGGTGGGTCTGTAGAAGGTTGGGGGATGACCGCAATGCTTTTATCTTTAGGTACTGTCAGGCCAATGCACAAGGAGACATAGTATCACCAAATTGCTGCATTTTGTACAGGTATTGAGTCAATTGACAAAGGTCCACTGAATACACAATCAAGCTCAAATAAATGCTCACATACGAATGATGCTTCTTGAAGACCACACCCTTCACCACAGTGCATGAGCAGTACGAGTGTGCTGTGACATTTGTCACAACAGGAAAAAAAATTGTTCCCAATACATTTTATGCCCACCCTCCAATTTATCAGGTTTTAAAAGTCGATATTGCTTTCGAATCTTACGAGACAGATCGAGGGGTTGTAAGTAAAAGCTGCCTGACAAATCTACGAAGCTAACATTCAGTAGGGAGAGTGCAGTAGAGCTTATGAAATATAAAACTAAGGATAAAAGTAAATACGAAAAAATATACAAGGCAGCAATACGGACACATACACAAACTTAAGGCATGCTACAACAACAAATATTGTGAAGTTGTATGCATGAACAGGAAAACAAACCGACACCACTGGAAGCATGATAGTTAACGAGAGACGATGGTGTTCTTTTTTATGGTAAGTGTCAGCAATATCCAGTATTGTCTCAACTAGTAGGATATCCTGCCATTCGCCTTGGAGGATTAGAAGCTAAGGTGCTCAGCTGCTGACCGGATGGTTGGAAGTGCCCTGTCGGATGAGGCGGTCGCATTTCAATGGAGGTGAAATGATAGAGGCCTGTGTACTGTGCGATCTCGGTGCACGATAAAGAAACACCAGATGGTTGAAATTTCCAGAGCCCTCCACTATAGAGTCGCTCATAATTAAATCGTGGTGTTCGGATGCAAACCCCATATATTATTATTATAGGATATGCCCCTGCCATCTTCTTTACTTCTACTATCTTCCTGAGGCTGGTTATAATACCTCTCATTTCCGATTTTAGAGATGATACTAAGGCAGTATTTAAGCTGAGCACTTAATCAGAATCGGTTTAGACGCTAAAACCACATTTTCATTGAATAGTATAGTGTAACAGATTATTTTGGCTGCTTAAGGTTCTTGAATCTGATCCTGAAGCTAAATCCGAGTACTATAAATTACTATGGCAGGTGCAGTACGACTACCTGTGTAATAGAACACGAGCGAGTTAATCTCGAAGATGATCTTACAGGTGGAATGAGTAGTGTATGCCTTGTGTGTAAGTGATAAAAGAAGCCATAAGGCAGGCAGAGATGAGAAATTAGGCGACATCGCTCGAGCGCTGGAAGTGTTCAGTCAAGTGCAGTCTTGCTTGGCGCTAGTGTCTATGCGAGCTGCTATGCATGGCGCTTCAGTATCGGCGTGGGATTGTTGGGCAGTACACAATTTTATCTAATCTTTCTGTTTTGTGTGGTCTGGAGCCGCTTTGTCACGAGACGACAATTGGCAAATTGTCATCAGTTGCTTTACACCGCCTGAACCTTTCGGGCTCACCAATTCGATTCTGGTGATAAGTTCTCAATAGCCTGTTTTTTTTTTATTCGAAACAATACCAAAACAAAGCAATGAACAAAGTCACAAGTGTGCTCGCAGCCGCAAGCACGAAGACGAGGCAATTTTGCGTACTACCCGTCATTCCCATGGTAGTTGATTTATCCATAAGTCATTTTAGGAAACTACGTTGTTTCACACATGAACACTCCCCTTCAATACAATTTTTGGGTACAGCCCTGGAAAAGCGAGCTGATGGCTAAACAGGACTAACTCTTAAATTTGGCATATGCATACATTGTCAGGCAACCTAAAGCCCTGACTGGTTCATTTGAGCCTCACATTTGTTTGCCAATAACACTGACAAAACACAACGTACTGGCACTGAAACGCAGCTGTGAAAACCGACAAGTGTAACATCCTCCCGTCAAGTGCCACATAACAGCAAACTGGCACGAAAAAAAGGGACAGACAGCAACCTTTCTTTATTACCGTTAGGTACTAGTGAAACCGCTAGCAAGCCGTCGCTGTGAAAATAAGCGCAAAAAAGACAGCTCTGACAGGCAACTAACCGGATCTACGCTGATAAGAGGCGCAAACCACATTCAACAGACAGATGTCCAACAAACAACGGCGCACTGTCCTTTCCTGTCGTGACGAGGCAGGGAACAACCTTGTTATGAGTCGCTATATGATAGGGAGGCAAACATTGGAAGCACACCAGAAACAAAAACAGCTGCATTGCTTCGACGTTACAGCCCTGTTTCCAGCTGTCATGTAACGTACGACTCAAGCTAGGCGATAGACTATGGTAGCTTAGATAGCCTGACAAGTACAATCTGCAACACCATGTAGATGCGTGGTCACTACCGTTATTTCTTTGAGAGAAAACACCAACGCGATGTACCTGCTAGGCAAACAAGCAGTCCCAGCGAGGTAGATAGCGTCGCGCCTGGTGAATATGTTTCGTAACACAAGCTTTCACCCGCGACACTCTCTCCGGCTGCTCGGAACTGCGCAAGGTCATGAAGGCACGCTGTCTGGGCGTGAAAGACGCCGCCAGCTTCGTCAATGAACGAGAAAGCAAAAGAGAGATAGAAAAGCACACACGTTGGTAACAGGCGCGCCGCGTCCGCCATCTAAAAGATACAAAAGAACAAAAGAGCGACGGAAAGTTGTCGCAACGGTCAGAGTGAGTACCGTTGCCGCCAGCGCGTTAGCTTTTTTTTTTTTTTCCTTTTTGCCCAATAGTATCGGCACGAGCGTCGACCAAAACCGCGCAACTCTGTTTACCATACACATGCAAGAATCATCGAAACACGCGAAAAGCGCCGGCCGGCTTGTTGTTGGCCAACTGTACGATTGCAAAACCGCAGGAAAATATAAATACACTAAAACAACGCCAGCAACAGCAGGAAATCGACGGTACTTCGACACGAGACGGCTTGTTTCTAACGCCCGTATGTTTCCACACTTTTTTTTTCTTCCTTACGAATAAGCGCTATCGCGTTGGATCAGTGTTAATGCGCTTAACCACGGCCGGTCATGACATTCGAGCTGGATTGCGAGAAAGCAGAATGTATCTCAAACAAATCGCGGACGTACTAAACGGCGCTTAGACAAGGAAAGCGCTAGCGCAGCGTCGCGGATTATCAGCGCCGAGACGCTGGCGAATGACAGACAGAGTCGCAAACAGCAGTATCTATATATGTATATGTTTTTTTTTTTCGTTTCCGGAACGCGTCACTGATAACGGAACCAGAGCGGCCAAGTGAACCTCAGTCTAAATGCCGGGAATGGTTCGGAGAGTTCTGCGATCTTTATAACCGCAGCTGGCAAGCGAATGAATTAAGGGGTCTGTGGTGCCTAGACGATGAGAGAAAAAAATAATAAAGCGAGCCATACATTCAGGACGCTAGGCTGGTACGTCGATAGTAGAAGGCGAGGGAGAGAAGAAAAACGAGAGGAGGCGAGTAACACGGTCGACGGTTGCGACCACGGAAAGGAACTCGTGGTTTGCTAAAACACGGTTGCGTCATCGAAAAAGTTCCCAAAGACAAACATTCCACGTAGCTTACCGAGCTAAAGTGTCCCGCCGGGTGGCAGCCTGGCACGGCCGCGTCTTGGAAGAAAACGCTGAGCGCCGTCTGCGAAATCAAAGGGGTAGGACTCGGTTATGAAGGAAGCTTCCCCGTGGCCATGTTGATATGGAAGTGCTAGGGGCGATAAAGTGAGGGGGGGTTGCGTCGATTGATTCTTTCGAACCTCGACTTACCTCGAACTGCCAGTGGGCAGCTTGAAGTAGTTGTTTGGCCTGGTCCCTCGCGCAGCCGGCTGCTTGCGCGAACTGATTGATCATGACCTGCTCGCGAAGGGAATCCATAACTGCGGAATCCCCCGACACCAACCCCGACCGACCAGGCACCTCCTGAGCCGTTTTCGCCTCGCTCAACGAGGGAGGGGAGAATCCTTGACGTGACGTCAGAGCACCTAAGCAGGCTCCCATTGGTGGGGTTTGATCACTGGCAGCTTCACCATTGGCTCGTCATTGTAGAACTATTTCCGCTTCCGTCTTTCAGTTCCAAAACACGACGGCTGGGGAGTGTGCCGTGTTTGTAAACAAACGCCCGAAGCAGCTGCTTTGGGCCGCGGCCGTTGAGAGTTTCTTCAAAATTCGTTTTAGGGTGTCGTGCATCACACACATTAAGCGCGTTTAACTCGCAATAAGCGTTTAAGCTAGTCAACGCTCCATATCGCGAGCGCAGTATGTTTCCTGTGCACGCGCGTGAGGTTAACGCACCGGAACGTAGTACAACTCCGGTAAACGCAATTTAAGCCTAAATTGGCGCTGTCAACGAAAGGACGCATCGGCGCTACCGTTTGGGAACCAATTAACTAACATAACTTATTCGAACGGTAGTGTTCATTTTGACCTGGTTTATTTTCGTAGCTTTAGCTGACGCATAACCACCGGGCTAAATACTGCCATGAAAATGAGGTCATGTGGCAATGTTGATCATTGAATGGTTTTCTCTATGGTGAATATATGCAGGTGCGCAGGGTTTCAATGCTTTTACGGCTTAATAAATTCTCTGTACGTTTAAGAAAGATTTCTGTGCATCACTTTGCATATTTAACTTATTTAGCAGGAAGTAGTAAACATGTAGAGAAATGACAACACTAACCTCCCGACTCCCTTGTGGCTGCGGCTTCGGCTCCTTTGCTCCCAATGAATCGTAAAATGGCCGCCTAGTTTGTTTTCACAGGTGGGCGGCGGTTAGTTTCACCTTAGGAGGGATTAATTCTCGCTGACTCCTTCGTACCACTAGTTGTTTCGCTCGGAAGACGAATCATCCAAGACTCGGCGATTGCAATGGACGTCGTCGATGTGTGGTACAACAAGCAAGACTACATAGAAACTGTGAGACGCTCCTCCGAATGCTTTCGTGTGGCATGGATGAAGTTTTGGTTTTGTGCTGCCTGGGAGGAAAAATATTACTTTGTGCATTTGTTCGTATTCCAGGCTTCCGGGAACAAAGTGAGCAGGAACTCTGTTCTCTGCGGTAGCCACAACATTGTTCTCAACGGAAAGGTGCTTGTTTACGTTGGTTATTATAAGTTGAATGGCAGCCTCTGGTTGAATGCTCCGTCGACACGATGACTTGGCTTTGTCTTCTTGCTTGCAGACAATAATTCAATCCGAGTCCATCATACGCGGGGACCTCGCGAATGTCCGGATTGGTCGCCACTGCGTCATAAGTAGCCGTTCAGTCATCAGGCCTCCCTTCAAGAAGTTCAGCAAAGGGTACGTCACACGAATCCGTTGCGTCGTCTTTGCGGATAAGTCGTTCGCGTGGCTAGGTAGCCTGAAGTAACACACTTGAATGTGCAGGGTTGTCGTTGAACGCCCGTTGAAAGACGTATGTCCAGTCGAACTTTTGTCTAAGGCCGCCTCAGGCCGTTTTTCTCCCAAGGTTGTGGGTTCGATTACCACCCGCAACAGCTTCATATCGATCCATGCTGAATGCATGAGCACTTGTGTACTTTCATTTTGGTGGGCGACAAAGAAACCTGAGGTGATCAGCACTAATGAAGAACCCCTACTGTGGCGTACCTCATAAGGGCATTGTTGTTTCTTAATTTAATTCAATTTGTTCTCTGCGGTTAAGTGGTGTACCCCCTTCAATAATAATTGAAGAGATTTGACTGTTCTTACGAACGAAAAAGATCACTTGGAGGAAACAGCTAGAGGCGGATTTGGTTGTCCTAAAACTGCTAAGTCTTGGATAAGGAATAATCGAAAGTCTTGGCTAAACCTCACAGCACCATTCTTCGATGTTATGTTGCAAACAAGCCTGGGATATTCACGTCAACATACTTTTGTAATAGATCAAACTGTTGAATGCTTGCTATAATACACTGCCATCTCCTTGTATTACTAATAATGAGTAGGACTGACCTGTCTGTAGTACAGATGTCATTTTTATGCTAGGGAACAAGCGAACTTTTGGCAGATAGGCTCCGACCGCGTATGCGGGGCAACACAGTGGCGAAACCTGAAAATAAGAGAAACGAATGGTATAAACTCTGCTGCTGTCTACACTATCGTAGGGAATTAGTCTTTATTTTATGCTTCTTGATCTGTGTCGCCCCGCCGTGTTGGTCTAGTGGCTAAGGTACGTGGCTGCCTTGAATCCCGGCTGCATTTTCGATGGAGGCGAAAATGCTGTAGACCCGTGTGCTCTCATTTCGGTGCACGTTAAAGAACCCCAGGTGGTTGAAATTTCTGGAGCCCTCCACTACAGCGTCTCTCATAATCATATGCTGGTTTTGGGACGTTAAACTCTACATATCCAAATCAATCAATCTTGATTTATGTCTGCTATTGGGACATTGTAGCAAACTGATTGCTTTTGGTAAGAATTGTTGCTATCACAGCTTTGTATGCCCATCAGTATCAAGTGACAAACACGGAAGGAAAGATGCAAGAAGGTGTGCAGGCAATGTAGGGAAAGGCATCGCGCTCTGTCCTCTTATTCTTGCATGCTGCCACTGCGTCGGACCAGATGTGCAATGTGAAGCCAATTGCCGTGCACCTGCTTGTTCCCATTCGTAAAATTGACGACTGTACAGTAGTCACAAATCGTAACAAGACAATTAGGTAATCAATAATGCACACACTATTGTTTGCACTGTCAGCTCGGGTCGTAGTGGCTTAATTTTGACTCCTGAATGCTCAGCTCGGAGACATCGTCTTATTGGCCAGACGTGTTGCGGCATCATGCGGTTATCTCGAGTGATTACGCATACTACCAGAAATACAATCAAACCTTGGTATAAAGAACCTGGATATAACAATGTATTGGTTATAATGAAGTAAATTAAAAATAGTCTTGCAATAGATATAGCATTGGGAATAAACCTTTACAACGAATTTTCAGATATAACAAATATGTTTTTGTGTAAGATGCAACTTTGTTATAATGAGGTCCGAGTTTACTAGAAAACTTGGTGTTGCTTTTCAATTAGTGAGTGCTGTACATTTATTCTTACTGTAGATTACTAGCCACTTTATTTCACTGCTAAGGTTGTGGGTTCGATTTGCAGCTGTGATGGCTGCACATCATTCAGGACAAAACGTAGTGCATGTGCAGTGCCCGTGAATTAAAATAGGGCATTTTATGGCTAAGGTAATACTCATGACAAAACGCAGTGCATGTGCAATGCCCGTGAATTGAAGTAGGGCATTTTATGGCTAAGGTAATACTCATGCTTACGTTGTAGCAGTCTTCAGTAAGCGTCATATTCGGGTAATTCAGACTCAACTGAGCAGATCGGAACCAACACTATCTTTAGAAACCAGGGCCCTCGTGTCATGACATGATTATCTCGAGCAGATGTGCATCTATTACACTTGTGCATACATCTATACGTCACATTAAAAAAATTCGATGTTGCATTTGAATCTGCAGTAAAAGCTCGCTAATTCAAATTTGCTGTCAATTCGAACCGACACCCTAGTCTCGGCGCCGCCCTACGTATTTCTATCGCAGAAAACTTCTGATAATTTGAATGTGTCGGTATATACGATGATTGATTAGAATCGGAAGCCCGCTGACTTTTGTTCCTCCTTGCAGAAATCAGTCCAGAACGATCACCCAAATTACTCATTACTTTTGTCTGTGTAAAACAAATGTGATTGATTTCCATGTATGCTTTTATAATTTTACATAAATGTCGTCTGTGTGCTGCTACTGCGTGGCCCAGTAAGGCATTGTTTGCCTTTAGCCATGTTTCTTTGGACAATATCAATTTTGTTCCAAATAAACTAAAAAAGAAAGACCTTAAGCATTATTCGCTTGAATCTTGCCAGGTGATTGAACTTGTTCTGGAGCACAAATAGCTTCATATATTTTGGCATTCAGGCTCATTGCTCCCGTGAATGCAAGTTGCTGTTTGTTTCTGGCGCATCACTGACTGATCAATAAATTCTGTTCGCTGTGAGAGCATCAGCCTAATTTACGAAATTACCAGCTAAAAATGTATAGTATCGCTTTATTTGAGTGGGCGAGTTCAAAGGTGGCTTCTCTGGGTTCTCTCCGTGCAGTGTCACACAATGTCTGTTCCTTCCAGCTCCTGCCCACTAATTTGAATGCCGCTTAATTAGAATAATGTTGTGGTCCCCGTTGAATCTGAATGAAGGAGCCTTTACAGTAGTTTACTTGTGCTTTGGCCTGCGGTAAAGGTGCCCAAGGTGTCAACATTATAAAGCGCTCCTGTCTACAGCATACCTCATACAGGCACAGTGTTTCTGAAATACAATTTTTGCATCCCTGTTTCTTGCGGAGCGAGTTTCCTCTACACGTAGATATAACAAAAAAAATCAGAGTAAGACGGAGCTTATCATAATTCTGTCTCGTAGTACTGTCTATCTTACAAATAAACTTATATGTGTTTAGTCTTTACATTGGCAACATTGACATTAATTGTTTATCCCCCATTTTCGTTACAGCGTGGCCTTCTTTCCACTTCATATTGGCGACCACGTCTTCATCGGCGAAGACACTGTCGTCAATGCGGGTCATGTCGGCTCTTACGTCTACATTGGAAAGAACTGCGTTATAGTGAGTACAGGCCTGTCCAAAGTTGTTCAGTTTATGAAGTCGAGCCACGTTATTTGGGTTCCGCATTGTGTGAAATCGGAGTGTACAGTGCCGTCCACTGTTAGTGTGAACAAGTCTCACCATGGCATGCCCGCGCAGCCGACGTGTCCGAGCATCGCATCGAAACGGCGCAGGCATAGAGTTTCTTAATGTACACTAGAGGGAACTCTGGCGCTAGTGTCTATGGGAGCTGCAACACACGGCACTTCAGCGAGCATGGGAATGATGGGTAGTAAAAACCTTTGTAAAATTTTCGTACTTCTGGCCTGCTTCTGGTTCCGTGTGTCTTCGTGTGGCTTAAAGCTGTTTCTTTACGAAAACATAAATTAGCAAATGTTTACCGTTTGCGCTTCACAACCTCATTTTTTTAGGCTTACCATTTCGAATTAAGTCACAAAGTTCAAAAGGGAACATTCTTTCCTTCAAAACAAAACCGTAACAAGCAATAAACAAAGCCGCAAGTACGATTCGCCACCCGCAAGTACGAAGACTAGGCAAATGTGTGTACTACCCATCATTCCCATGGTCGCTGAATGATCGCAGCGCCAGAGTGCGCTCTAATTAATTTTGGGAAACTCTATGGGCGCAGGCACACGCGGGTGCACCGTTTTGGTCGTACCACAGGCAAGCAAGACGTGTGCCTGGCTATCACGAAACGGCCCGCTTGAATGATGTAGCAGGCGACGTAAAGCCTCGCCCGTGTGTCTGGGCACGCATGTGCCGCCCGGCTTTGATGCGCGCCGCACCGGCTACACTGGTGCTGTGCGGAGGGCAGCCACGCTGAGCTGTGTTCACCCTGAGAGTGGACGTTACTGTACATCACAAGTGCTAGCAAGCTTGCAGCTTTTTGTTAAGTGTTGAAGGGCTACCTACACCAATTCTCGTAGCCGGGTTAACTCTGTCATGCAAACCTCCTGAATACAGTGGCGGCTCTGAGAAAATGGGAAGCTCAGCAGATGCTCATAAAACACTTTATTCTTAAAGGGGCCTCGCAACAATTTTCCAAGTAACCATTGCGTGGACCTGCTGAAGGAGTTTATTTCCTCACGAATCGACTTCCGCAGAAATTTTCAAAATTCGTATTGTACAAAAGGAATTGTTGCACCCTGTAATTGCTTTTTCTAATCCTGACAGGTGCACTGGTAGCTAAGCAGGAGGGGATTGTGTCGCACAATCGGCATGACCCAGAGCACTTGTCATTTTTTTTTTTTTTTCAAACAAGTTGTATACTTTCAGTGTGATTGCGAGCACAGGCACGTGGAGGCCTCTAGAGGCGGCTGCTGTGACTGTACCGCCCACAGGGCTCAAATCGGCCTACGGCGCCGTCATTTGGGTACACGACATCATTTGTAGAAAGGAGAGGAAATTATTTCGAGCTGATTCGACAAATTAATATAAATTCTGAATCACACGCTGTGCTCTTATGTTTGGCTCGCATGTTCTCGGAAGCCTCGACTACCAACTGGTAGCATTTTCTGTCCATGCTCAAGCATGTTACTGCAAGCATGTAGCTGCTGAAGGAAAGGTGGCACTGTGAGAAAGGGAAGCCAGAGAGGAGCGCACATGATTGCTGACTACCAACTGGGTTTGTTGTTCAGAGCAAGCATCTGCAAATATGCATACAGACAGGCAAAAAAAAATTATTGAGCACTGTTGCGAAACGCACCTCCGACGACGTTACGAAGGGCGCCTCGAAATCTCACCGCTTCGATCCCTGTTTCGAAAGACGGCGACGCCAACACTGTCCCGAAGGCGCCACTGCTTCGAACTCCGCAGGGAAGGTCACCAGCCGTTTGGTAGCGTAGGTTTCTCAGCTCGCGACTGCTTCTGCGCAGAGCTGATAGACGAGCAGACGAGACGACGGTGAGTTAAACAAGGTTTATGTACAGCATATATACAGAGGCGTTACAAATTCGGCACTGGGGCCGACAGAGACTCGAAGAGCCGAGCTCTCCTCTCTAACACAAAGGTGTGCTCTCAAACGAGTCCCTGTCAAAGGGGTCTCTCGACGCGCCGCAGGGCTTCTTTTATATGCCCCGGGTCCAACCCAAACGTCCAACCCGAAGCGCCGCTGGTCGCGAGGTCAGAATCCTCCAATGAGGTCGCCGCTGGGCCGCGTCCTTCTTTCTCCTCAAATCTGGAGAGGCTGCGCTGCAGGTGGCTGCACCCAAGGACGAGTGACGTCGCAAGGCATTGCGTCAGACCCGCCAGACAGGAAGGCGCCAGTTGTTTACTCGACGGGTCGCTTGCCGAGGCTGACTCACTGCACGTGCACACCAGAGAGGCGCCGTCGCCTGTTGACGCCGTTGAGTTGTTCGCGTCAGGCGGACTTGCGGGCTGGCCTTGACACAGATTGCCTTTTTCAGAGGCACGGCCGTTCGCTGTGGGCTCGCAGGCATAACAGCACCCCCGCCGCCAGACAATGCGCCGAAACGACGAGCTGCTTCCACGGGGCTCGGATGACAGGCGCGCTCGTTCGCCAGGTCCCTCCAGGTTCGCCTCCAGGGCCATGGGGAGAATACAGCTTCAGACTGTTCCGGGAACACATCCCATTCTTGACGACGGATCCCAGCTCCACTGGCTTGTCGCCACAACTTGCCGACCAGCTTCGCTCGTCTCTGACGATCCTTGGTTTCAGCACTTGTCGATGGTTCTGCAACTTGTCAAGAACGGATCGACAACAGACAACACACGACACAAGCAAGTGCCCTCGGTCACCCGACAGAACACCAGACAAAGTATAGTACAACATATACCTAGCTAAGTGTCTATCGGAATTTTGTTCCCTCTACATCAAGAGGCACATGTGGGACAAAAGACCCTTAAAATGACAACTCAAATTTTTTTCACGTACAACAACGTAACGAATTAGAATACAACATAAAGTTGGCTCCTTGAGCTCACTCTGGATGAGAGCGCTCAGCTAAGGTCGTGATGAAGTCAAAATTTTGCCCCGAATAGCCAGCAAGAAACCGAAAGGCTGAGAGGGTACTAGCTAGAACGCACTGCTCAATGCACCTGCATTAGCGTTAAGCTTTCCCCCTTTTTTTTTTTTTGTAGCGAACGTCAAAGTTGCGCTGTGAAGCAACATGCTCCATCTCAGTAACCGGCCACTTTTAGGCGACGATACCTATGCGGCACCAAGAGCGGCTCACACTTGCGACGTTGCACAGGGAAACAACGATACGGCTCGCTACGGATTGACTCCTCACAAGTTAGCTTGACATCGTGTTCGATCACTGTCGTGTTTCCGGGACGGTCCGAACACACGTCTCCAATCTCGGAAACAATCTTTCTCGAGTCCTCCTTTTGGACTTCACTTAACCTAGGCTCTAGGATCACCTGCTCCAAGATTACCTCCGATTCCCTTTCGATTACATCACTAGAACTCCAAATTTCTGCTCCCTCTTCCTCTGAAGCATTCAACAGCTGATTTACGACCGCTTGATGTTGAACATTGGGTTTCATCAAGTTGTAAATTTTGTTCTGCCGCCTTCCTAATTTCACCTCATAATTCGTATCGCGAAGCTGCGATATTATATTGGCAGGCCCTTCCCAATCAACCTCAAGCTTGTTCTTTTTGAACGGCTGCAGCAGCATTACCTGACTGCCTACTTCAAAAGCACGCTTCTTCGCCGATTTGTCGTAGTACTCCTTCGACAACATTTGTGAAGCTTTCACGTGGCTTTCCACTGGCGCTTTAATCGAGAGGTCCTCGCGCTGCTCTTGAATGGGCGTCTCTCGATCATCCCTCGACAGCTCGCTCCAACTTTCCGCTACAGGCGAGAGCGTTGCAGCCCTCTCGCTCTGATTCAATGGCGCCATGTCGTCTCCCCCTACGCATACCGCGCCGGTCGCTTCCGCGACGGGCCGCTCGCGTGACTGCTCACATGACTCACGCGGAAAATTTCCTTTCTGGGGTTCTGTCGACCCGCCGACAAGGTCACTTGAGAGTTCACCGCATTGAACAAAATCAAGCTTCCGCGAAAGCTTCCACGCTTGCGATCGCGTGAGGGCCATGTACGCTAAGTTGGGGAAGAACGATTTACCCTGCTCTTTGAGAAGCTGCTCTGAGTTGTTGGAGAAAAGATAAGGAAAACGATCGTTTAGCGCAGCAGACACAGCCGCTTCGTTGCGAAGCTTACCGAACGGGCCTTCAATGACAACGGTGGTGATTGGTAAGCGAACACTCTGCTCCTCGGCGACTTGCCTGATCCACGCGCATTCTCCTGTAAAGTCATCCGGAGACAGCAATGAAGGATGGACAACATCCATGGTTGCCGCGGAGTCTCTAAGTGCTCGGCACGTTTTCCCATTCAGCCTAATTTCTTGGAGATATGGCTCCAACAACCGCATGTTTTTTTCTGATTCTCGGATTGTTGCGAAGGCAAACTTTTCCTGACAGTTTATCGCGATGTGTCCTTCCTTTTTGCAGTTGTAGCAGATTAGTGGCTTCCGTGATTCAAACGCCCGTGGGGTATCAGTGCGTCGTTTAGGAACCTCACTCGATTTCTCCGCTTCTGTTTGCCCTTCCCCTACACTGTCCTTCGTAAGAGACGGGTCCTTCTTGAAATTGCGGTGCGGAGCGGGTTTCCGTTGATCAGGTTTCTTTGAAAAGCCCTCTTTTCTTTCATCCTTTTCAACGCGCACTGCCCTGCTATGCAACTTTCGGCGAGTATAAGACAGCTAACTCTGCTGCCTTGTTTAGCTGTACTTCACCAATTTTGTCCTGCAGCCAAAGTTTGACATCCTCCTCGATGCAGCGGTAGAATTGCTCCAATGCAACGCATTCCACCACTTTATCGTGGTCGTCATAAACACCTTCGCCCTTGAGCCATTCAATTAAATCAGCTTTAAGACGAAACGCGAAGTCAACGTGTGACTCATTCCCCTTTTTAGCATAGCGGAACCTTTGCCTGAAAGCCTCGGGTGACAACTTATAACGTCTCAAGAGCACTTCCTTAACCTCGTCATAGCTCTCAAACGCTTCCCTCGACAAGCAAGTTATCGCGTCGGACACTTCGCCGGGAAGAAGAGCTAACAGGTTCTGCGCCCAAAGAGACCGCTCCAAAGCGTTTCGCTCACAGACGTGTTCAAACTTGACGAGATACTTCGCCATGTCCTCGCCTACTACGAACGGTGGCAGTTGGTCCCGAATTCTAAAACCGCCGACCTGAATCGTCGGAGAAGCTACGCTAGGCGCCTGCGAACACTGTAGGATTGCCAATTCTATTCGTTTCAACTGGAGGCGCTCCTGTCTCTCGGCCTCCTCGCGACGTTCGCGCCTTTCAGCTTCTTCACGTTCGCGAGCTTCGCGCCTTTCAGCTTCTTCGCGAGCTTCGCGCCTTTCAGCTTCTTCACGAGCTTCTCGCCTTTCAGCCTCCTCACGTTCGCGAGCTTCTCGCCCTTCAGCCTCCTCGCGGCGTGCTTTGATATCCACCCAGGCCTCATCGACTTCCTCAGCCGACACTCCCTCATGCTTCATGATCTCAAGGATCGCTTGCTTTCGTTTCGCACGGCCCAAAGTAATGCCGAGTTCCTCACAAATTTCGATGAGTTTCTTCACTTTAAGGTTCTCCATCGTTCACACTAGCCTCTTGCTGTTTGCCCCTGTTAAGAATCTACTTGCCGTACCCACTATAAGCCTACTAGCAAGACGCGCAAGCAATTTTTCACACTCCCGTGTTTACCCCCTCTGCATTAACTTTGGTTTCAAAGCGCTTCGACTTGGCTTGAAACGATCAAAGCTCACTTCAATGCTTCACACAGCCCTTCTCTAAACTACTACAACCTGAGCTAGAGTAGTCTGGTGAACTGAGGGGAAAACATCAGGCACTCACCGCATCGATGTCGCTGACGCCGGCCGATCCCGCAGCTGCCAACCGCTGTTGCGAAACGCACCTCCGACGACGTTACGAAGGGCGCCTCGAAATCTCACCGCTTCGACCCCTGTTTCGAAAGACGGCGACGCCAACACTGTCCCGAAGGCGCCACTGCTTCGAACTCCGCAGGGAAGGTCACCAGCCGTTTGGTAGCGTAGGTTTCTCAGCTCGCGACTGCTTCTGCGCAGAGCTGATAGACGAGCGGACGAGACGACGGTGAGTTAAACAAGGTTTATGTACAGCATATATACAGAGGCGTTACAAATTCTGCACTGGGGCCGACAGAGACTCGAAGAGCCGCCGAGCTCTCCTCTCTAACACAAAGGTGTGCTCTCAAACGAGTCCCTGTCAAAGGGGTCTCTCGACGCGCCGCAGGGCTTCTTTTATATGCCCCGGGTCCAACCCAAACGTCCAACCCGAAGCGCCGCTGGTCGCGAGGTCAGAATCCTCCAATGAGGTCGCCGCTGGGCCGCGTCCTTCTTTCTCCTCAAATCTGGAGAGGCTGCGCTGCAGGTGGCTGCACCCAAGGAAGAGTGACGTCGCAAGGCATTGCGTCAGACCCGCCAGACAGGAAGGCGGCAGTTGTTTACTCGACGGGTCGCTTGCCGAGGCTGACTCACTGCACGTGCACGCCAGAGAGGTGCCGTCGCCTGTTGACGCCGTTGAGTTGTTCGCGTCAGGCGGACTTGCGGGCTGGCCTTGACACAGATTGCCTTTTTCAGAGGCACGGCCGTTCGCTGTGGACTCGCAGGCATAACAGCACACGTCAGGAACATGTCGCAATTTGGTAAGCCGACGGATAAAACCAAGGAAGAATGACACCGTTCAAAAGACTAAAGTAGATCTGAAAGGGTGAATTTTTTTTCGTTCAAAGCAACCAAGTGCTGGCTAATGCATCTGTCACCATATTTTTTGATAAGCCTATGCAATTTTCCACATTGCTTGGTCTCCTGGCATTCCACTGCACCCCCAGCCTGAAACGGAGGTCTGCAACCTCTTACAGCGCTCGACTAGGTTGGAACTTGTTCCTTTGCATGGGTCGTTTTTCCGCTTTCCTAACCTCTTATTTAAACAACGTCCAGTCTTTTCTGTGTAATGGCATTTGCATGTTGTTGTCTACAGCCAACACCCACAGAGCATTCTGGGAGCTTGTGTGTGCTTTACTGTTCACGCCCATCTGCTTATACTTGACATCTTGCCAAAGATCAAGCAAGCCCGACTTGAATACAAGTAGACAATATTGTTACGTACAATCCAAATGGTGTACGAATAACTGTTTATTGGGGCTAACTTGTGCCCGAAAAGTAAAGAAAAATGTAGCGGCGTTTCCAACAGGCGATCAGCAAAAGGGGATCAATCTCCGAGAGACCCTCGAGCGGTGCACCACTTCTTTTTCATCAAAATCCCGTCCTGAGGAGGTGCGCGCCGTCACGGCCTTTTCTTGTTTCATCATCAAGCCGCTGGTCTCTTGGGGGGCGCACGAACTAGCACGCGTAGTTTGAATACTGCGTTTGCATTGCGTCAATATGTAAGCAAGACATAGATTCATCTGCACTTGTGGCAGACAATACAATTACTCTCTTTACCAGTTCTGAGTGGCTTGAGGCATAAATTATTTCTTGCTTCGCAGCTAAAAATATCAACCACGAAGCAAGAAGGTAGATGGGCTTTCTTCAGCAGGATTTCCGGATGTTACTTCATCATTCTGTGAAAAGCTTTTACAGAACATAAAATAACTTATACGAGAGACAGAAAGAGAAGAGTGGCAGCTGCTTTATATTTTCATTAGGGCCATTGCCAAAGACCTCAGAAGATGTTTCTTGAACGGTGAATCCCTAGCAGCTGTTAGGAATGAGGTGTTATGACGCTCCACTGCATCCACAAGTGCTAGGACTGGTGTTACGTGGCTGGTGCGAACGCGTGTGGCTCTCGTGCTCAAAGCAGTCACGAGGACGAGTTGAAGACACAAAAATACTTTGTGCAGTGTATTTAAGTGTTGACATTCTCAACTCTCAAAAAACAGGCAGGGCGCTCTTTGGTGCACCTGATTAAATGAGAACGACGGGGCCCACTCTCAACTTCTTCTCTCCACATGGTGGCAAAAGTCTACCAATCCAGTGCTACTTGCCAGCACATAATGATGGCCACGCCTAAGCTTCCAAGGCACATTACTCGATCGTCGACGTAGGACCATGTGGTGGGCCATTGACTGCTCTGGTGATCATGTTTTGGAATCGATGGCTTGCTGTCAGTTCCTATCGCACCTAGACGGCGCAAGTCCGGCCTGACGAAATCAGCATGATGTTGGACAGGCAGCACCGCACGTGCGCGCGGCGCCTTATTGTTCACACTGCATAAAAATATTGCTTCGTGGTCACTGCAGCCAGCTTGGGAATGTCTCTTCGGGTAGAACGACGACTGCCGCCGGTGGCCGGCAAGGCAGCGACTTAACACAGCCTATCCCCGGACACAACCATTGGGCAAATGAAGTTTATTCATCTTACCTCAACAACATATCTCTTGAGCTAAAGATACTCAGTTCGAGACATGGGGTCGATGTGGTTCATCAATCCCTTGCAACATCGGCCAAAGTTGGTTGACAAACGCCTTAGCGGGATGCCGAGTATGAGCAGATGAGCATGTGCAGTAAAACACACAAATAAATTCGTGAAATGCTCCACGGGTGTAATCTACAAGCCACCTTTATAACGTATGGGTGCAGTTAACATAGCTTAAGCTAGTCATTCTTTAAGTAAAAGGTATTGAGAGCGCGAGAATGGCTTATATAAATGAACAAGTTGCAACCTAGTTATGCACATTAAAAGTTGTGGTTTACAAGCTCAGTTTCAGGCTAGGGGTGTGTTGGAATGCCATAAACACCGAGTAGTACTGAAAATTGCAGATGCTTAGTATGTTAAGAACCGATGCATTAGCCATCTCTCGGTTGCTTTTTATGAAAAAAATTCACACTTCTGGATCTCCTTTAGTGTATGAATCGATATTATTCTTTTTTATCAGTAAACCTGCTGAATTGTGACATATCGCTTATGGGGTGTGCTCTTTAATCTTTTACCCATTTTTACATATATTTGTAAACCTGTGTGATTAACAATAAATTCAGTTGGTAGTCGGCACTCGTGGGCGTCCCTCTTTAGCTTCCTTTCTTTACGGGGCTGCTTTTCCTTCAGCACTTTATGTGCTTGCAGTGAAAAATCTTGATAATGCTCATTGACCGAATCAACCACATGATTCTTCTTCTTTATTCTTACCTATTGACATCGACAGTATCATGGCGTCGAGTTACTGTCTCAATTCTGGTGACTTGACATACCTATATGGCTAGCTGTGATAACGTCAAGTATCAAAGCATTCAGCTTTGGGCATCACCAAAGGAGCCACGGAGCGTAAGAATCCGAGGTTTACATCATAATATTTTGCACGAGCATGTGACGTAAAGCTCATACCTTATCTGGACATCAGGCACAGAAAGAAATGGAACCAACTTTGAAAACCCGTTGCAGTTAATTTTAATGGTGCGCTCACACTTACCAGTGCATTTTCTGTGCTCAGCTACAACCTATCCAATAATGTCAGCACCGCCCATAGCCACTACTAGGTATCTATTCCATGGAAATTTGCATAAATGCTCTATCCGCAGCACATCGGCAATTTCTTGATGCTGTGAACTTCTTGTGCTATTTAGATAGTTGGCTTTCGCATTCAGATACATGTTGCTGGATTTAGGCCTTCAACTTTACTGTTTCTGAATTTCCTCAGGGACTGTAACATCGGTGCTCAGCCGAATGTAATGCCTCATGAACACTCAGACCTCAATATAACAAAGTTGCATCTTACACGTAAATAAGTTTGTTATATCTGAAAATTCAAATTCATGTCGCTACGCTGACTGGCAACCTGGCACATCGGAACTCAACGTCACACTACATAAGCTACCGCCCCTGCATACCACCTTGGGATCTGGCGCCGACATGGCTGCTGGTCACTTACGCCTCGTACTTCTTCAGGTTGGTTTTTTCTATCGCCCTGTTAACGGTAAACCATTCCGAAAATTGGCGCCAGATCCCAACTCCGCCTTGAACTTTTGTACGGGCAGCATTACTTTTGTGCGAATCAAGTGTTTGTTATGTGTACGTTATCTGCAAAAACTACTGCAGCTTGCAGGTGATGTAGAACAAAACCCAGGCCCTCTGACTTCTGAGCAAGAACAAATGTTCACCGCCATAATGGCAATTCCCACGGTACTGCAAAAGCAGACGGAAATTTTTGGGGAACTTCGTTCCGTAGCGTCACGGCAAGAAGCACTCGAGCAAAGGTTTTCGCAGATAGAGGACAAATTGACCGTCTTTAAGGACAAATTGCTACCGGTGCTTCCATTAAAAGACAAGGTGATGCTTACTGCGGAGACCGACAATCTTGCTGCCACGTTTTCGAAGCTGTAAGAATTGGAAGATGATATGGAGAATAGATCTCGAAGAAACAACCTTATCTTTTTTGGCTTTCAAGATGCAGTTGTTGAAATCTGGCAAGATTCGGAGACTAACCCCCGAATGCAGAGATGTTACTTGACTCGTACTTGACTCGTTCTTGACTCAAGACAGTTTTGCCGGTCGCCATAAATCCTTCTCGAACTTGCGGATGACTTGAAGGCGACTTGGCTCGGTCGAAGTCAGGACAAGTTTCAAGTCAGCTGCGGGGCTTGCTTGAAAACGACTTCACGCGTTATTCCGACATGGCCACCTCTCGAATGGACGTCGCGTGAAAGGTGGCCGCTTTTGAGTTTGCTTGCCTCGCCATAAGCGTAGCATTTTTTGAGGCGCACTGCATGCCGAAGATTCTTGGAACCGTTTTACGTGACCAAGGAAATCCGATGGAGTTGTATGACGAGCAACAATTCCACGCTAGGTACAGATTCATGAAGAACGCCGTGGGGCAGCTGCTCGTTATGTTGCCGCTCCATGAAAGTTGGGACAACCGAAGACAGCCCGTGCATCCAGTGTTACAGCTACTGATGGCTCTCAGGTTTTACAGCGCTGGCACATTCCAACCAGTCACCGGAAATTTCGTCCGCATTCCGTAGTCGACAGTGTGCCGTGCAGTCGGAAAAGTTACGCTACTCATCGCAAAGCACCTGTACGCGATGCTTGTGTGCTTTCCACAGCCGGCAGACTGTTATGAAGTGGCTGTTATGAAGTTCCCTTGCGTTACAGGTTGTGTTGACTACACACAGGTGCGTATTAATAGCCCCAGTGTCAACAACGCCGAAGTGTTCCGTAACCGCAAAGGCTATTTGTGTTTTTCTATAACACGACGACACTTTCCGTCTCTTTCGGTAAAAAAAAAATTGACTCGGTGCTGTGTCCGTGTTCGTCTATCCTTTCGTCCCGTCTAGGGCGCTGTTTCTCGCTCAGAAAGGCATCGCTTGTAGCACAACGCTACGTAAAATTACACACACACAAAAAAGAGGTGCCCCTATCACGGCTTTTTTTATCCGCGTCACCATCATGCAGCGATACATTGCTGCACCCCGCGAGACAGAATGCTGCTGAGGGCAATGTCCTGACCCCCGCTTTTTCTCTTGTTTACCAAGCTCGACAAAAGGATACGAATCACATTTGTTCCCAGAACTTGTTTTTTTTTTTTTTTTTCATAATAACTGTGACCTAGCCCATTACAGGCATGCACACAGGCGAACAGAAAGGCAAATACCGTGGAAATCGCGTCACCTCGTGAGCCAGGTCAGCACAAATACATGCCATGGCGTTCGATTGCGGAAAAAAAAAAAAAAACGACGAAAGAACCCAAGGAGATGCTTGTTTCTCCTCCAAACAAGCAACCGTGGAGAAACGCACCGCATTTGGGTGGCCACTAAAACCAGCGGGCAACGAACGCTTTACAGAAGCAACACTGCGCATCGCTGTGGTGGCAGGCACCACGTGCCGCTCGTTAGCCGTAAAATGGCAAGAATATGCTTGTGGCCCTTCGTTTTAATAGTTATTTTAAAACGTAGGGTCTTTTTTGGTGTAATGCATGCCTTACGCGAACAACTTCATTATTACCCTCGTTAGCAGGCGAGCAGCGTGTTTCTGCTTTGAAGCTCGTTCTTGACTTGACCAAGCAAGACAGCCTGAGCATCTATGAAACGCGAAGGTTGACTTGGGCGTTTTGAAGTCCGCTGCTTGCTTCGCGCCGACTTGCTCAAGTTAAGTTGAAGTCGTGAGCCAAGTAACATCTCTGCATTCGGGGGTAAGGTGATCGCCTTTTGCGAGGAAAAGTTAAAAGTCGCTATTTCGGCTGATGCGGTTGAGAGGGCCCACAGGCTAGGTCGCTTCACGGCAACAAAAAACAGGCCTATTATAGTACGGTTTCTGTCGTTTAAGGAAAAGCAGCGTGTTTTATCAGCTACTTCGAGGTTGAAAAATACAAGCTTTGCTATTAGCGAAGACTATAGCAATAAAGTTCGACAAAAGAGGCGGAAATTAATTCAATTTGCGAAGAGTAAGGGAGGGGACTTCAGACTATTGTATAACAAACTAAAGATTGGCAAGGAAACTTGTCTATAATGCTGAAACAGGCAGCGTGACTAAAACCAAGACATAGCAACTAAAAATGGCCCTCGTAACTTTTAGACAACCATCCAGCCCGGATGACATCGTGTGTATTGTGGTAAATTGTCGTAGCGTAAAAAATAAAATTATAGAACTCGCCGCCCTCATTGAAACGACAAAGCCACATGTAGTACTTTGTTCTGAATCTTGGTTAGACGACACAATAAATGACAATGAAATCTTTCCAACCTGCTACACAGTCTACAGGAAGGACAGAAACGCGCATGGGGGAGGTGTTTTCATTTTGATTCACAATACTATATCTAGCTTCCCCGTTGACGTTGAAGCTGGCTCAACTGAAATTGTTTGCTGCAAAGTACTCTTGAACAACGGCTCGTCTGTGGCATTCGTTTCCTTCTACAGGTCACCCAGCACGAGAGCCCCTCAGCCCTTTTTCAATTTAAGCAATGTGCTGCTTACACTACAAACTACATATATTGTTTTGGCAGGTGATTTTAATTTACCAGATGTGATATGGCAGCAGCTTACACCAGTGTTAGTCAATTCATCCCTCCTGTACACGACCTTCCGCGAAATGATAAATGCCCATTCGTTACTACAGTTTGTGCAAAAACCAACGCGAATTATGGCTAGTAGTGCAAATGTACTTGATTTATTTTTCTGCAATGTGCTTGATCTCGTGTCTTCGATTACCTTGATTCCTGGTATTAGTGATCATGATGTTGTCGTCGCTAAGATGTCTTGTGCCACCAAGAATTGTCGTTCTGCACAGCCTCGCAAGGTCTTTTTTTATGAAAGAGGCGATTACGCAACAGTATCATGTGAACTAGACAATTTTTTCCCAGAGTTCAGGGCTCAATGTTCGTGTCTAGACATAAATGCATTGTGGGATCTTTTTAAGGCTAAAATACTGTCCTCGACACAAACCTTCATTCCCTTGCATGTGATTACTTCCCAGCGTCGAAACGATAAACCATGGATTACTAAAGAGATTCGTACGATGTTAAACAGGAAAAATAGAGCCTTTCGTAAGCACTGCCACTTGCCGAATCCTACATTGTTCGTAAAGGTGAAGGTAATGAGCAAAACGATAGCGAGATTGATGCGCAATGCACATAAAAAGTTTCTTTTCACTCTAGGACACAAAGTGAAAACTAATCCAAAAGAAATGTGGAAATATGTCAAGAGCAAAAAGAACTCTGGTGACGCTATCCCTGACGTCATAGATGAAAAAGCCTACGGCGCAGATATTTTGGCAAAAGCAGAGGCCTTCAATGCTTATTTTCACTCCGTGTTTTCATGCTCAGAAGCCGCACTTTTGAAATCACATGACGTCAGAGAGCTTACTCAGATGAGGGAAATTGAGCTGTCTGAAGATGGTATCGCTTTATTACTGCGGAAGATAAACATCCACTCGGCTACCGGTCCTGACTTTATTTCAAATTTTGTCCTAAAAAACTGTGCATTGTCTGTCACCCCTTTCTTAATACTGTTATTTAAGATATCTCTTCAAGTTGGTGCTCTACCTTCGGACTGGAAAACTGCAAATGTTATTCCAATTCACAAAAGTGGTTCAAAAACAAGAACGTGCAACTACAGGCCAACTTCACTCACAAGCGTTGCTTGTAAAACATTAGAACATGTTGTTTATACAAATTTAATGGCTCACCTTCAAGAAAATAGCTTCATTATTCCAACGCAACATGGCTTCAGGGCTGGTTTTTCTTGCGACACTCAGCTTGTAGAATTTTGCCATGACATCGCAGCATTTATTAACTCAGGTTTGCAAGTTGACTGCATCTTTTTAGAGTTTCGGAAAGCTTTCGATACCGTACCTCACACCCTGTTACTACTAAAGTTGTCCTACCTCAACTTGCCAAACACCCTCCTGAAGTGGTTGGAAGCGTACCTGTTAGATAGAAACCAACGCGTGATACTTCATGGTGTCCGCTCTTCTGATGTCTCTGTATTATCTGGAGTGCCACAGGGGTCCGTCTTAAGGCCCCTGCTTTTTCTTATATTTATCAATGACCTTACTGAACACTTGTCTTGCCGTGTGAAGTTATATGCAGATGATTGCTGTATTTACCGTGAAATTTCAAGTGAATCAGATAGTCAACTGCTACAGAATGATCTGAACAAAATCATGTCTTGGTGTTCGACTTGGAACATGACACTCAACCTGTCCAAATGCAACCTCTTAAGATTCACAAACAAAAGACACCCGCTGATGGCAAGCTATGTCATGAATACAACACAGCTGCCCCTTGTAACAGAATATAAGTACTTAGGAGTCATTTTTTCCAGCAATTTGACTTGGAGTGCCCACATAAATTACATCGTAACAAAGGCCAGCAACACATTAAACTTCTTAAGACGTAACTTTAAACAAGCACCGTCCAGCCTGAAAGAAATCCTGTATATGTCGAATGTACGCCCACTTTTGGAATATGCGTGCAGCACGTGGGACCCTTTTACTAAGGTGAACATCGACGCTCTAGAACGCGTGCAGCTGAGAGCGGCCCGTTTCGTCACGAGTGATTACAACTTTTCTGAAAGATCTTTCGAAATCAGGAGTACTTTAGGATGGCCTCTTCTTGAAGACAGGCGCAAATTTTTACGTTTATCTCTGTTTCACAAAATATTCCATGGTTTAACGGGTATTCACAAAGAAAACTACATATCGGAGCCTACGTATATACCTGCTCGTACTGATCACCCCCTTAAAAGTGCGCGAGTTCGCTACCAGAATTAACCTTTTTAAATATTCATTTTTTCCGTGATCAATTAAGCAATGGAACAAACTAACTCTTTAAATTGTAGCCACATCCAGGGAAACATTCGCCACTGCACTGGAACATCATATTTTATCGTAGCCTGAGCACACATTAAAGTTGCCTACACTTTCGTTTCATCTCTCTAGCGATCTACGCTTCAGCTCTTTTTTTTAATTTTTTTTGTGTGTGTATATATATATGTGTGTGCGTATGCATTTTATATATATATTTCGTTTTTTTTCTTGCTGCTGTACCTTCACACACGTCAATGTTTATTACATCACCATTGGATGCTTTATTATGTATCTGTATTTCTTTTATGTTCAACTCAGTGTTAGTGGACTGTCACCTTTCTGCATTTCGAAATCGTTATCTCCCCCCTACACTAATGCCCCTTGCGGGCGCTATAGGTACTGTAAATAAATAAATAAATAAATATAAAGGCATATTCTTAACACTGTCAATTGCAAGTCTATTTTTAGTTTAGTTCCTTTAAACTGATATTTCGTTATATCCAGGTTCGTTATATCGAGGCTTGAGTATAGTGACGATAAACCTTTAGCTCTTATTGTTCGTAGTATGTACATTAGCAAAGAAACAGTACCTACAGCTTGAGTGGGAACGGGCGAGCATGAATGTCTTTCACTATTGAAGGGCAGGCGTTGCTGGGTTCTGTGGGTGCCACAGCTGCCATTTTCTCAGCTTGTAAAACTGAGAGTAGGCCCTCAAGTGTCGGCCTTTCGTTTTAGGTAGAAAAACAAATTGAAAGTTTCTGTGTTGGTAGCTCTTCAATGAGTTTATTATAGTTTCGTCTGCTTGTTATCTCCAGGGGCGGCGGAGTGTGCTCAAGGACTGTTGCATGATTGAGGACAACACTGTGCTGGCACCCGAGACCGTTGTACCCGCGTTTGCCGTGTTCTCGGGGTCTCCAGGCAAGTTGCGTTTTGTTTCTTGCACTCCCCGAAAACATTGTTGTGCTCTCTGAGTTGGTGATGTGTGATGAACCACTGCACAACTATTAAGGCAAAGAAGAAAGAATGAACTAGGCGTTGTTCATCTTTGTCTTTGTTCTTGCCTTTTTAGTAGCACTGTGGTTTATCTTGTACCGTACAAAGTCAAGTTCGTATTGGCTGTTTACATTCCTCTAATGTCACGCAAAACAGACACCACCTGCATTACTAAAAAACATTCGCGTGCTTTACGTGCAGCACTAGTAACGGAAGGCATCAGAAGAATGGTGACGCAGTCCAAAAAAGAGTGAGCTGCTGGATTAGTTGGTGCGACGTATTGTTACATAGCTTCAGTCGTGAAGTGTGCACAACGCAAGCTGGATCTAAACGCATCTTGGACGAACTTGTGTCCAGGGGATGAAAAGTGCAAGTGATTCGGGCTGCACACTGATAGCAGCAGTCACAGGTGTTGGCTCTCTGTAATCTGATTATTGGCGGAATGCGTATCTTTTCTATATCGATAGCCGAACCTTCCAGTGTTGTCTGTGGTGCTTGCGTAAGCTTCGTAATAAACTTGGACTATATACATTTCAAGTGCAATATTTACAGAACAGTGTCGACACTTCCATTAAGGCACAGCATGGGGTGAGTGCTGCTTCGAAGCTCTTCATGGCCTGAATTGCTTTGGTAAATAAACGCCGTGAACAACAGCAGAACTTCACTGTTATGTTCCTCTCCGCTGCATTTTCCCGGCTGTTGCATCATTGTACACCAGTCTCGTTACAGCTTCCTTAGGATCCAACGTAATGGGAACCTGGCTGTAACGTAGTAACTGTGGGGTTGTTCTTGTATTGTATGTCCTTAAGTGTGCTCCGAGTCGGCCAGGCGATTGCGCTAGCGAGTGGTCACGTTGACTTTTCGTGCAGCTTGGCCTGGTTTGACAGTAACAATAAATCCATAATTGGCACAGCCGACCAGTGCTCTCGGTGGCCGCAAACCAAAGCGTGGCCTACGACATCCGTATTGGAAAGATTGTGTATGTTACATAATTACTTGTGATAGCAAGGCCTTCAAGATTTGTTTGCTTCCGCCATTGCATTGGCATGGATTCATCATCATCGGTATATTTGTTGGAACAGTTGGAGCTGGCTGGAGTTGCTCGTCACGCTGGTCATGTTGTGCTTGATTAGTTATTTTGTAAGAGTATTTGTACTATTACAAAATGTATTCGTACTAATTATGGTAAACAAACTGTGAGATTCACTTCCATCTCGCTATGGAACACTTTTCCACTTAACATAAAAACTTTAGGCTCATTTCATCAATTTAAAAACAGCAAAAAATCTATTTTCTTTTTGCGGAATAACCATAAGAGTTACTGTTTGTCTCATGTGATGTGTGTTTTCTTTTGGTGCTTTTTTTGTTTTTGGGTAAAGGTTATTAAACTGTTGTATCGCCTTTTTTCCCTTCTTTTTTGTATTTTTCGCTTTGACTTGATGTGTCAACTTTATACTATTTCATAGATTCATTTGCACCTTTTTCTACTATATTTTTTGTTTTGACTGATAATTGTTGCTATGGTTCCTATTACTAACACATTGTTTTTGTACACGAGGTCCCAATACAGTCTCTTGACTATGGGACCTCCTTCTGTTTATTAAATGCACGTTATTGTGCACAATTTTGATTGATAAAATTTTGATTTTATGCCCACAATCGTTCATGCCAAAATAATCACATATGTTAAATTACATTGCCACAAATAACGCCCTTCTCAGCTCTGTGTTTGTCGACTACCGTATTTACTCAATTCTACCGCGCCCTCGATTGTAACGCGCACCCGGTTTCGGCGACGAAAAAAAAAAAGAAAAAAGTAAGACATTGATTGCAACGCGCAGCCATTTTTCTCGTTGGCCCGCACGATCGCACCACTCGAAAAAACGACTCCTTTCGGGATTCATCATTTTCACTGGTATAGCGCACTAAGACAAGGACACACACAAAGGAGAGATGCACACACACAAAGCGCTATGGGAACCTGGCTGTAACGTAGTGACTGTGGGGTTGTTCTTGTATTGTATGTCCTGAAGTGTGCTCCGAGTCGGCCAGGCGGCCAGGTAGCACTTTTTGTGTGTGTGCATCTCTCCTTTGTGTGTGTCCTTGTCGTGGTGCGCTATACCAGTGAAAATGATGAATCTCAACCAACTAGCCTCGCAACGTGTCCTTTCGGGAGCGTCTTCCATTTTAATAAGAGGTAGGGGAAAGATTGTGCCCATCTGATGTGTAACAGAGCATTGCCATCACTGTAGTTTTACCGTGGACCGATGTCAGCACGTGAACTTGCTTCGCCCCCTTCTCGACGGTTGTGGTGCTAGGCATGTCCAAGTAAAGAGGCGTCTGATTGGCATTCCCAATTTGCCCAAGCAGATAGTCGTTGTTGTGCCGCAAGTTTAGGACGAACCTCTGAAAACTGTGAAGCTTCATCGTACTCGTCTTAAAACTTTTCGCATATGTCCGTTCGCCTTCGGAGGGAAAAGCTTTTCCTCTTCATAAAGTTAGTTAGCCAGCACCTGCTCACTTTAAACTGGCTCCGCATAAGCCCTTTTTTTATTCTAAGGCTAACTGCATAGCCCGCACTTTGAGCAGTTCTGTCGTCACGGGCCGCTCGCTGCTCAAGCACATACTCGCCGAGCAGCTCCTCAATTTGCGGAAACCGACCCTGCTGTGGTCCATTGAAGCCTTTGCATGAAGCTTTGCTGTCAACAATCTTCTGCTTTTGTTTCCGCCATTCCCGCACGCACGTTTCGGGAATTCCGAACGACGGCGATGCGGCCTATTTCCGTCCGTTCTACACACGCGATGACTTTTCTTTTAAAAGCGGCATTGTGGTGCACTCGAGTTTTTGGAGTCGGTCCTTTCATGCCGTCGACGCTAATGCACTACAAGATGACGAACTCCTCACCACACGTACGAAGTGCCGCACATGGGAAACATATAGGCAGAAATGGCCGACGGGCCATGCCGACGCACGTAGGGGGCGGCCATTTTGGATATGCCGATGGCAATAGAATTACCGTATTTAGATTTTTTTTTCGTACTCGATTCTAACGCGCATGCAATTTATGAACTCACTTAACCGGAAAAAAGGTGTGCATTAGATTCGAGTAATTACGGTATGTTATGGCTGATTGCGCCAATGCGTGCACTAGTGACGAAACTTAGGAGCTGGTGAAGCATATTGTTATAATAATGATCGCTTTGGAGGTTCTTTCACTCTCCCGGCGCATTTAGACATCTTCTCAGTTCCGTGTTTGTCTACTATGTTATGGCTGATTGCACCGATGCGTGCACTAGTGATGAAACTTAAGAGCTGGTGAAGCACAGCGTTACAATAATGAAAGTAGCTTTCGAGCTACTTTCACTCTCCCGGGGCATTCAGCCATCTACTACAGGCTATGGTGGTTCGACACTGTTACAAGCTGCCACTCTAGCGTCGCCAGCGCGAAGTCGGCGACGGGAATGACAGCAGGTTGGTTCGTTCTGCACGCAAGCAGAGACAATGAAGAGATCAGAGACGTGGGAAAACAAAACAAACTTTAGTCTAGTGATAGTGCAGCACACGGGGTCTAATATAACACTTCAATACAACTAACAAAATACATCAACATTTGATACAAATACATATAAAAACAATAAATCAGCTTACGCGAGAGAACTATTACAAACTACACAAACTAGCACAACAGAACTAATGAGGAGAAAGTTCGAAGATATAAACAGGTGGAGGCATACGTGTGATGACCGGCAGCGTTGCGTCCCCGACGATCGGAAGCGAGAAGTCGAAGAGAGTTCTGGCACGACTGCGATGTCGGCGGTGTTGCAACGCTGGTGGCTCCGGGAGGCTAGTGCTTGCAGGTGACTTCGAGCAGGTTGAGCTAACTCGAGGCGAAGTCACGATGTCTACGTTGCAGACGTTAATATCGCGTCACAACTAGACGAACGGCTAAGTTTAGGTGGCCAGCCGATACAGAGCCACAATAAAAACTTCTAGAAGAGATGCTTGTTGATCTGTTTCTACACCATCTTGGTCAGCGACTAGTCTGCCTAGCAGGGCAAAATCCTGCGCTTAAATCCCCCTCGTGTCTCCTCGCTCTCTTCCGTGGGGACAAGAGACCTCTACCTGGGTCCAATCATGCGCGTTTAATTGAGGGGAAACTCTGCCCCAAAAATATTTTGACCCCACCCCTTTTTAATAGGGAGAGGGCCCGCAACTAGCGAGAGTGACAACCTGTCGGGTTGTTGACATACGGCTTGGCCACCAGAGCGTTTCCCACGCTTTTCACTGTGGGAACGGTCAACCACTTAGCTCTCAGTCGGGGCGTCTTGTAGTCTAATCCTTGTTCGGGGTATACCGCGGCCTTCTACGACCTTGCAGACGTCGCCACAGTTACAAAAGGATTAACTGTCGGCGGCGACGTTCTAAGGAGAGCACCCCATTTTGCACTTATCGGTTCCCTTTCATGTGCCGCCGTTTCTCACGGTCAGTCGGGGAGTACGGCGCCCGTTAATTGCCGTGACGCGGTGTCGCCAAAAATAGCCATCCGTGACAGACACTATTCCAACTGTGCCACGTTATTGCTGGGGGAACGCCTATGCACGCGGTGACAGTCTCACAAGAGCTTCGCTACTGGCGATCGCTAACCAGGTGTTGTCTGTGGTCACTTAGATTTAATAGGATAGGACGCTGCAGCTGCTCGAAAAGCTCTTCGTGCTTCTGGGGCATGTGCTAAACATCGGGCAGTGTTGCACGATTTTTTCAAGCGCAAGTGTAGGAAGGAAATCTTGTACCACAATATGCTTTGTCGTTTTTCTTTTTTCTTAGCTCTTGCATTTTCCAGCTGTTACTTTTGTTTCTTATGGGCCCTTGAAAAACACGCGTCGGCAGGGTTCTTGTAATAAACGTTTATTCACAGGATGCCAACCTGTGGGTAGGTATTGCCATTTTGTGTTTGTGTTGTACCGCTTCATTTGTTGCGTCCACGTTTACCCACCCAGCATCTTTTATCCTGAGACTAATCCACCAACCAAAGTCTATCAAACTTGGCATGCCACGAATAAAGAGAAAGGAAGAGAGGACAAGTGCTTGTGTGTTTGAACTTAGTTCTACCATGCATATCCAACTTGCCCAACTTTCGATTCTGTTGGCATGCCACTTTTTATTCGAATATACGAAATAAAGAGTGGCCTTTTGCGAAGCATTCGTCTCTGTTGTGCCCCCCATGTTGATTCTCTTGCCTCGCAGGTCTCTTCACCGGCGAACTCCCAGAGTGCACGCAAGACCTGATGACAAACTACACTAAGGCATACTATCATCATTTCAGGCCATCGGAGAATGCTACAGGCTAGCTTCAAAAATGTTTTTGTATTATTTAAGAATAAAAAAGTTTACAAAAGCTTTACCTTTCATGCTGTAATGACCACATTTGTTCGCTACTAATGCACATCTATCAAGGGTGTAGCCAGAAATTTTTTCGAGAGACAGTGTTCAACCTTTTATGTGTGTTCGTGTCTGTGTTCGCTGCTGTTTGTGTGTATACATATACATGCAAAAACTTGGACAATGCTTGAGCTTTGCCTTCAAGAGTAGAGCACGATAGCATAATCGACCGCTGTGCGCATTCACTTCAGCCACGCTGCTATGAAAGGAACGTTTGTGTGCGTAACATTTGCCGTTTCAAACTATCCTAGAAAGTCTACAGGACGTACAGTTTCTAACTGCCCCCTACACCATAACTCTTCCTTTTGCTAATCGTTGCAGCAGTTCATAAGGTGCTATGCGCACTTGTGTAGCTGCACACATTATAACGGGCAAGCAGCTTCAAACCACTGACTCAGTGCGCAATTCAAATATTTTGACATGATTCTAGGATTATGCGATGAAGTATTACATGCGTTAAAGAGACCCCTTCAACTACATGACATTCGTAAAGTGTTTTTTCAAAAGTAGTGTCGAGCAGTGACATAGCTTCGTGATAGAGCACCTGCTTTCAAGTTTCAAGTTTTATTATTTCCGAAAACAAGGTACAAAATCTAAGATATACAGACGAGGGTCCCAAAGCCAGAGACTTTATTGGGACCCTAGGTTTGTTGATACAGATCGACGGTAAAATTTATACAGAGCAACACAAAATTCTTACAATATACCGACATCAAAATGCACTTTTATATCACAAATCAAGCCAGAACACCCAACATGGTATAAAAAAAAACTAAGAACAAACGAGTCAAACAGGTAAACGATCACAAGTAAGGTCATTCAAGAAAATAATTTTTTGACGGACTTTTTGAACAAAGAAATTGAAGTGCAACGCTTAATACTAGAAGGTAATGCATTCCAAAAGGATATCGCACTGAAAGTGGAAGTTTTTTGCCCATAATTAGTATGAGCGGGGGGTAACAGGAATTTTTATCAGCCGCAAACCTGGTCACATTATTATTCTGCAAAAGATCAGATGTAATAAATGGGAATGCAAGTTGATTATACAGAAATCTGCTTATACGCTATCTGCTTTCCATGCAGATAGCATGGGTTTGATTCTCACTTGGAGCTGAAAACGTTTCTTTTATTGCATCTTTCTTGATTGTTCGGTTGTGGGCAGGATGACGATTTTCCCCCATATTGGACGATTCTTGACGCCGAAGCTGGAATTTCAGCTAAGTGAGCTCTTTAACGCTGTTGTGTTAAAATAGAAAAAATTTCAAAAATACCGTGCTTATGCCAATGATTTCTACTTCGTATCCAGATTTCGCAAAGTAGGAAAAAAAAAACAGGACTAGACGTGGTGGCGATTAGGTTGCGGCCAATGCTTTGGCTCAGTGATTCTCGACTCTGCGGTTCACGAATGCGTTCACTTTATCCAGTTGCACTTGGCGTTTTTTATTTATTTCGACAGCACAGCTATCACGCTTGTGCGTCTTTCAGAATTTCAGCGACCACACAATTTCATTTTCTATCATCCAGTAGTAAAGGATGATGTTGGCTTGATATTGCTACGTAGCTGACATATCAGCGGTCAGTGGACGACAACGAGGAAGTGGTCTTTCGCTTGTGCGTGCTGTCCTCCATCTTGGTCAATGCTATACGCAGCAGTGTGAATATAGATTCTAAACAGACACGCCTCGTGTCATTTTTACGTAACATATTCGTGGTGGAGGTTCTGGGTACTTCCCTGTATTCATCATGAAGCTCCGCAACGGTCTCATCATCTTAGGTCCATTCATGTCACAGGTTGAACAACCATTGTCTTCACCACCTGCTCCTTCCGTGACTTCTACCTACGTCGTTCTACCTCCTGCTCGTGATCCCGGCGTATTTTCCGGTCAGGAAGGCATTGACGTCGATAAATGAATCAACCGGTACAAACGGGTCAGTGCAGGCTATAGGTGGGACCCGACTCTTATGCTTGCCAATGTGCTTTTTTACCTCAATGGCCCACCGCGGGTGTGGTTCGAGATGCACGAAGCGGATATTACAAGCTGGGACTCCTTTAAAGAAAAGATCCGCGACCTTTATGGCGACACCGTTGGGCAGCAGATCGCAGCGCGTAATCAACTGGTGGCTCGTGCACAGACTTCGACGGAGTCCTACGTCGCGTACATTCACATCATCGCCCTATGCTGCCAGATTGACGAGCACATGAGTGAGACTGAGAAAGTGGCCCATGTGCTGAGAGGCA
This sequence comes from Rhipicephalus microplus, assembly GCF_013339725.1. NCBI lineage: Eukaryota > Metazoa > Arthropoda > Arachnida > Ixodida > Ixodidae > Rhipicephalus > Rhipicephalus microplus. The sequence goes on along the minus strand of NC_051174.1, from coordinate 119,922,757 downwards.
TAGCAGACGACGCCTTTAATCTTCTAGTTTACAACAACGTTGCCACTGTCGACACCATCATTAAAGAGTGCCGGCGGTTCGAAGAAGCCAAGAGCCGCCGTATTACTCAGCCATTCAACCGGCTGCCCAACACGACCGCAACCTCATCGTGTGAAGCTGCCCGCCAGTCCCCCATGTATGACAAGGTCACGCACATTGTTTGTCAGGAAATCAAAGCCGCCTGTCCGGCTCCTCTCCAACCACCCGTTTTCTCTGACCAACAACAATTGTCAGTGGCGTTAATACAAGCTGTGGTGAGGCAGGAGTTTGCAAACCTCGGCCTTCCATCAGCATGTCACTTGACTCTCCCTGAAGTCCCTTCTTACTCCACAGGACAAGCTCACTGTTTACCTCCAACAATGCCCTTCCATAACCCTTTGGAATGGCGAACACCCGATGGCCGGCCCATTTTTTTTTCTGCCACTAGCCTGGGCACGTTTCTCGCTATTGCCGCCGTCGTCGGTCAAACCAACCGCGCCATATCTTCTCTATCTCTGTGGACATACACCTGACGACCCCTCGACGTTCAGCCGCCGCACCCTTCAATTTCTATACGTCATCATCTTACAAGCCTTCCACTGGCGCCCCTTTGCCCGGTCGCCGCTACACTGACGCCTCTTCGTCCGGTCGCCGCAGCTCCTGCTCCCCGTCGCCGCTACATCGCCAATCCCGCTCTCCGCCGCCACGGCGCTCTTCCGCGCCGAGCTTCTCTGGACGATCGCAGCAGGAAAACTAGATATTGCAGCTTATAGAGGTGAAGCTGCAATACCAATGACGGCCGAAAATCCTCTACTGACGCTTACCATGCACTGCAGCCTGCTTGAAGTACAGGTCGACCATGTTCCTGTGACCGTCCTCATTGACACAGGTGTGCACCTGTCTTATTATGAGCGCTTCCCTACGCCGCCGCTTGCAACAGATTATGACGCCGTCTACGACGCAGGCAATCCATGTTGTCGATGGCGGTACTGTACCAGTAATCGGAATGTGCACTGTTTGTGTCAGCATTGCCGGTAGTCAGGCCGTGGTCCTTGTTGCCATGCTAGCCTGTTGCCCTCATGACCTCATACTTGGCCTTAATTTCTTTTTGACACACTCAGCCTTAATTGACTGTTCGTCTGGTACCCTCAGCCGATCTTCAACCAATCTCCATCCCAACCGAATCTCTCTTCCGTGTTGGTATAGATCTTCTTGGTCCTTTTCCTGAGTCAAAATTGGGCAACAAGTGGGTCGCCGTTGCTATAGACTACGCGACTAGGTATGCCATCGCTCGAGCGCTCCCCACCAGCACCGCTACTGACGTTGCGGAATTTCCGCTCCACGATGTCATCCTACACCATGGCACTCTTCGCCAATCACGGATCGCGGCCGCGCATTTTTGTCCCGAGTAATCGACGATCTTCTGCGCTCTTCCTCTACGCAGCACAAGTTGACCAGTTCCTACCATCCCCAAACAAATTGCCTTACTGAACGCCTAAATCGCACCTTCACGGACATGCTCGCGATTTATCTGTCCTCCGACCACCAAGACTGGGACCTGCGCTACGTCACGTGACCTTCGCGTACAATTCTTCGTGCCACGACACCACTGGTTATCACCCTTTTATTTGCTCTATGGCCGCGATCTGACGTTACCACTCGACACCCTACTTCCAACCACTACAACACTGTCAACCGAATATGCACGCAACGCTATTGCTCGTCCCGACCACGCACGTCAGATCGCCCGCTCTAGACTTTCGGTTTCGGAAGCCACCCAGAAAGCCATTATCGACAGCCAACATATTGACGTTCGCTTCTCACCCGGTTCTCTCGTTCTCCTGTGGTGCCCAGTTTGTCGAGTTGGCTTATCAGAGAAGTTGTTGTCTCGCTACATGGATCTTTACCGTATCATCCGCCAGGTAACCGACGTCGCCTATGAGATCATTCCTGCATCTGAGACCACAAGCCTGCCAGCAACCACACCCAGTGATGTGCACGTCAGCAGGCTAAAACCTTACCACCTGTCTACTGAAGACTTTAATTAATATGCGCAGAGAGGGCACTTTTATTGCCGGGGGGATAATGCTACGTAGCTGACATATCAGCGGCCATAAGACGACAACGAAGAAGTGGTCTGTCGGTTGTGCGTGCTGTCCTCCATCTTGATCGATGCTATACGCATCAGTGTGGATATAGATTCTGAATAGTTATGCCTCGCGTCATTTTTATGTAACAATATGGCGGTGGGGCATTTTGTGCTACCCTGAACAGCGAACCTGGGTGCATTGTATTGCAGCGCAGAGTTGCAATGTGCGCATTGCAACTTTACAAATGAATTGAGAACTTGCCATTGAAAAGAGCCTGTCGTGATATGTTGAAAGGTGGTGTTTAAGTGAAAGTGTGCTGTCTTTGATCGTGTTGTTGGTACTTGTGAACGGAGCATGTAATGTGTGCCAAGTAGTGCTTATTGTAATGTAATGTGGGTCACTTCATGCACGGCACTTCCAACGTGCTGGGTGCTTTCTTTGAGCCTATGATCTATCATTATCCTGACTATGTTTTGATAATGCAATACATCTTGATCTGTAATGTTGATATCCTTGATTTGTAACATGTTGTACCAGCTTCATTTGGCCGCTGTGTATTTCGCCTGAATTTTTTTTACTCACCATGGTGGTGCAGATCTGCTGTAGTGAAGATCGTGTGATTGAATCCTGGTTGCGACTACTGAATTTGACAGGGGCAAAATGCTAGACGCCTGTGTACTCGGGTTTAGGTGCACGTTAAAGAACCCTGTGTGGTAGAAATTTTCGCAGCCTTTCATTACAACAGCTCTCGTGACATGATGGCTGTGGGACGTGAAATCTGAACAATTATCACCTACTTAGACCATTCTTCTGTAGAAAAAACGCAAGTCCAAATATGGCCGTGGTTATCACGTTTCAGTAAAAGTGTAATGCTGAAAGGCTTAAGTCGTGTGTGATGTCAGCACATGTTGAAGAACTCAAGGTGGACACAATTATTCAAAGCCCTGCTTATAGCATCTCCAATAGCCAGAGTTGCTTTGGGATGGTAAACTCCATACATCAAACAAACCAATGAACCAACGTGACTTTCAGAGTTTTATAAAGACATAAAATACTCATCTTCAGCAAACGTCGGGTGCTTTCTCTGGCTTATTGTTCATCGAATATTGAAATGACTTGAAATTTCTGCACAAATGTTTTTCAGCTATAATTTCTACGGTCTCAAAACATTTTTACTGCAGTGTTTTGACAATAAACATTTGTACCTAAATAAAAAAAGGGTGCAATAATTTAAATTAAATGCCCTTAATGCTGCACACAGGCTGTACAACTTCAACTTGTGTAGCATTTATCTGCCTCTGCAACTACGCCAGTTACATGCAACAATACATGTTACATCAGGAATGGAGTCGGCACGGTATGTGCTGCTTGCACATTCTCACAGCAAATCGTATTCGTTTTGCTATACAGAATGTCCAACAGATGTGCTTGCGACATACGTTTCCCACAAGTAACCAAGCGTGGCCTTTGTGTCTGGTGGGCTCGCTGTAACGCACAAGAAGGCTCTCGGCGTAGCATACACTAAACAGACAGAACAATGGCCTTTGTTGCTTCTGAGAACTGCAACGTCGAACATACAGAGGCAATGATTGCGTTCAATGTGTACTTGCGTTTCTTCAGACCTTGTAAGCAATGTGACCGGCTAAAATTTTTGGTTATACTTACACTGATGTTTCCATTTTACACTGATGCTGTTTATTGTAGGTGAAAATGAAACTGGCCCAACCTGTGTGCATAAAAACTTCGAGTGCACACATGCCACAGAAGTTGGGCAAATTGCTAAACTTTCCGCCATAGGCTGACAAAAAAAAAGTTCATTTAGACTCGCTGAAGAAATATATTTTGTGCTTAGGGAAAACTTGCACCCATTCTCACAGAGATTTTCTTCCTCGAAAATCGCTCGAACTCACACAAATATTACTCAGGCGGACTCGGTCTTGAGGGGGGGATCCAAGTCTCAGTGAGTCGACTTGCGAGCTCACTCGGACTGAGACTCGCCGGATCATTCCAGAACCGGTCTCGCTCAGACACACTCACAAACATTTTGCTCGAACTCGCACAGACTCAGCCTCGACAAATATTTCCATACCCGGAATCACTCAGCCAGACTCGCGACTTGATCAGAGTCTGAGTGAGTGAGTCGACCCGTGAGCAAGTTTGCCGACTTATGCTCGCCACTGACAAATTAGTCAATCAATCAATCTTTATTGGTGTCAGAAATGTAATACATTGCAAATAAATATGAAGGTAGAGGTTACGAGGTAACAAATCGTAGGAAAGACCTCTAATGTTAATAAAAAAGAAAAACTAAAATAAAGGCAAAGAAAACACATGGGCAACAAACACCAATTGACATTTCTGAACAGAGCTAACTATTAATTAAGAAAGCCTTTAACGTCCTATCGCAATCAACTCTGTGATGGTGAACACTGGACCCACAAGTCTTGGCTACGCTGGTTAAAGCATCTGTATGGAGTGGTTGGGGGATAATTTTCTACTATGTTTTGTTTGGTTTTTATGGTGCATAGGCAACTTAGGCTCCAAACGCATAGGCATATCAGCCGAGGGGGGGCAAGGGGGGCGCTAGCCCCCCCATTTCAAAAAGTTGGGAGGCTGAGCCCCCTCCCCACTTTAGACAGTGCACCATAGTCACACTTGACTGCAAGCTGCGGAAACTAACAAGTAAGGCAAAGTTTTTCGTCACATCAGTAATCACTCAATTCTGTTCTTACGGGAGAATGTAAATGTTGCGAGACAATGTTACAACAGAGCAAAATTTCGCCAATATTTTCACTGTGATTATTTCGCTTGTACGCTCTTTGCGGTGCAGGTCGCCTGTGCGATGCTTTTGCGTCCTGTGCTGTTGCAGAGCAGGGAAGCGCTGAACAGGGGCCCTATAATATTACCTTGCTTGCTCATGATCTTATTTGGCAGTGACTTGTTGATGCACTTACTGATGGGAACGAGCAAACTGTTTATGGGCCGGTCAAAGCATTTGTTGCTACCAGGAAGTAATTTTCTTCAAAAAGGATAATCATTACCGCTGCTTTGTTGAATCTGTTGCGAGCCGATGAGTGTGACAAATCGTTTCTAAAGTTTAAGTTTTTCCATACTAAAAGGCCGAAAATTCTCTCCGCTTTAGTCTGTGAAACCTGATCAGCTTTGCTTATGGTAACTTGGAGCCATAGCAGCAGCTTTCAAAGTGGCCACAAATAAAGCAGTGGACTTGAGTTCAGTAGGAAGCTCAGCTTTCAAGCTTGACCCACAATTTGACCTGCCGGACCAGAGAGAAGGTTAAACACCGTGGTTTTTACCGCTATGGAGGCTTAGCTAGTAATTGGGCTAGTTGGTTTTCACTCAACTTGAATTGTCCTTTACAAATCAAAATAAATCTTTGACAGTAAAGAAGCACACACGTGCAGACCTGCTTATTTATATCTGTTTCACTTTCTCTCAACAAGTATGAGCTCACAACGATGTATACGCGTACAAACTACTAAACACCGTTATGCTGCAAGTGAAAATATTTTATTAAACTCGTAATCCATCGCGACAGCTGCTATACGTACCCACTACTTATGTGATTGGCAGCTAGCCTACTTGAATTACATTTAGAAGGCGACGTCCAGCTTCGTGACGTCATATAACGAGCAGGCGATTTTGAGCACACAGAAAATTTCAAATGCCGAAGAACCAGGGGCAAAGAATATGCCGTATTGAAAATAGTTTATTCTCTTATTTTTGACATGGTTGTGCATAAGTGGGCATTACAGGATGGGTCATTTTTGCGTCATTTGTTGCCTCGCGTAACAAGCTGGTGCTGTGTGCATGGCAAAGACTGTTTACACCAGTGTTCCCTCAAGGTTCCCTTCAAGCTTCCCCTCAAAAACTAAAATATAGGCGAAAAAAGCACACGGGCAACAAACACCCATTGACATTTCTGAACAGAGCTAGCTAATAATTGAGAAAGACTTTAACGTCCTATCGTAATCAACTTGGTGATGGTGAACACTGGACCCACAAGTCCTGGCTTCGCTCGTGAAAGCATCTGTATGGAGTGCTTGGGGGATGATTTTCTACTATGTTTTGTGAACTGTTGAATTCCTTTACATACTATTTTAGGCTACTAAAAGGTTGGTCTCTTAGTTGCCAACATAACCTTATGAGGTGTACAAACAAACCATTTAATAGTGTTAAGCACATAATGAAAGAAGCTTTAAACCACCCTTCGTACTTACTGAAAGAAAAATAAATAAGTGCGTACAGCTTTAAGCAGGCACTACTGTGAACTAATAGCTCAGCCAAATCTTGCAGTCGTGTGTGGCAAGGAGAGTTCACAAGCTAACTGTGAAGTTGCAATTTTGTCAAGCACCTCCCTTCACAGAGAGGCTCGCACACTCGCACCTTAAAGACTAGGTGTCTGCTAACAGCAGTGTGAATCCAAAAGAACTTTAAGGGGGTTACTCACATCATAGAGGCACTTTAGTTTTTTATAAATATTGTTTTTATATCGATATGAAAACTAGAATGTTACTTTCAAGTAAAATTTCAAAAAGCGAGCATGGGTTTATAGTTCGTGTAATTGCATTGTCTATTGAGCCTTCTCCTAAAAACGGTTGAGTGGCAGTTGCAATATCAATAGTCTCCCACTGTTGAAGGGTACTCGGAAAAGAAGTGCACACTAGAAAATTGAGAGGCATAAAAAATAAAGTTGGATATGCTAAAAACTGTCAAGTAATTTAAATATAATCATTTGAAAGATAATTAATATAAGGGGACAGCTGCAAGGGATGTAACATCTAATATGAACAAAAGAGAGGGGTCATTGATCAGGACCCCCCCGACCACCCCGTGATTTATGCCATTGTGCACTAATGTACGCATACCTATGATTGTAGAATCACTGAAATATCTGTTTGATGCATGCTGTTCCTGTGAAAAATTAAGCCATGAACCTCTATGGGTGGCAGTGGTTTGTGGGCTTGAACTTGGTAAACAAGTACCACACTTATCGCTCGTCTGGGAGAGGAATACAGCCAAAAATTGTTTGAGATGTTAGGGGCGATTAGCTTACACACGAATTATGCTTCTTGGCTGTTTATTAAGTCGAAGCAGCAAATGAACACAAGTACGTATTGTGTTGGGCATAACACAGATAAGCTACATTTTATACATGTAATGCATGGAAAAACATTAGGACGTCCATGTGAGTGTCATAGGCGTGTGCAGAGTGTGTGTGTGTGTGTGTGTGTGTGTGTGTGTGTGTGTGTGGGGGGGGGGGGTGACATCTGAAAAGGGCGGGGGGCACGTCAGCATTGGCATAATAAAGAGGGGGTGCAGCGACGAACCTTCGACCCCCCTCCCCCCCCCCTACGGCGACATTAGTGCTCGATGCGAGGAAGAACGCCCACTAATAATTATTTTGTATCTGGGTTAATTTGATGATGAATTTGAGCAAGCAAAAAATGTTCTGCCGTTTTTCTTGGGAGAAAACAAGCACGGCGATTAACCCCCACTACTTCCGACAGATGCACGATTTATCACGTCTACTTGACTCCGAAGTCTGTATAGAGAAACTTCCGAGTTGCTTGACGTGAGTGGGATTCGAACCTACATCCGTTCACGTACGAACACGGAGGACCAGACCATTACGCCACTAAACACAGCCCGGCTTTGTAGATAATTTTAGGATTATATCGCGTATATTTCAAAGCACAGAATAAAAAAAACTTTTACTCTTGTATTTCAATGCACGCTTCTAAAAGCAAGTGAGGCCTCGGCACTCGCAGAATGTAATAACATGACTCAATTTTAGCTAATCACTAAACAAAAAAATGTTATGCCACTTTCTTGAAAGCAGTAAGGAAAGACTGCTTCCACTATCAATAGCGACAACTTCATCATTTATCACAACGGAAACGACCCTGAGCTCATTTAGGAGATTTCAGGGTAGCTAGTTGTGAGGACGGGATTCGAACTTACAAGTCTCTGATCGCGAGGTGGCTACGCTACCCACTACGCCACAAACCCGAACGAGCTTGATGCCGTTCGTTTTAGTGTAGAAATGTTTCGCCGAGACGATTTATGGTCACATTCGCCAACGATTGGTTTTGGTAGTTCTGAACGCTGGGTGAAATGTAAAGCATTGATACAGCACTCAATAATCGCTATGAAACGTTACGTGTACGTGCTGCATCAACCTTCAAAAGAAAAGCTGAGAAGGTGTTTCTACCTACCGACGAGAAAAGCAACTAATTTTGCCCTTCGAGATAGCCATACGCACACTAGCCTTTGTGTGTATAAACGACACATTTTGGAGGTTATCTAAGCGTTGATTTTTGGCTTTGAAGTTCACTTTGCAAGGGTACTTGAAACAATTTGAGTTTTATTTTCTATAATTTGGCGTCATTTTTTTTCAAAGTTATGCGCGCTTTGTTTACTAGCGTCATCTCACGGCTACGTAACTAACTTTTATGTTACTTCGTGATTTCCTCGCCAGTCGTCCTCCCATTCGCCTGCTGATTTAATACAACCACAACATTTAGCCATAGAGTTTTTTTACAGCACAGAAACTTAGCGCATTTAGTTCACTAAACAGGAGCTGTTTACAAAACTATGGTTTTGTATCGTATTTATCTCTATGGACACCATACATTGGTGCCTTATTTATTCGAAGTTTCCCGACTTCCCACAATGTAGAACCATGACACGAATTCAAGTAGCATGCACGGTACACAACGTTCGTATTAGAAAATGAATATGCGTACTACAAGTGCTTATGAAGACGTTGAAACAGAGAACTACAAATAATTTCTAGCTTTATCTGACGCGAAATAATATGCCGACAGGACCCCAATGTAGTTTCTATAAACGCTACAAAAAAAAAAAAAAAAAAAAAACCTGAACGAACGATTGTTGCAGGTGTGAACGAGATTCAAAGGTGTAACCTAAAGAACGCTCAGGCGTACAGGCGCCCTGCAAGCATTTATGTTTTGAATCTCCGTCGCAAAACGATCGCATATTTCAGCGCATCGTCACAAAAACGCCATTTAACGCATGCAGCCGTCACAAAAAGTGACTGTAATGTCGCAGTTAGGGGAGCAGTCACATGACAGCTCCCACATTGGACATGCGACATAACCCATTCTTTATCACAAAGGGAAAGGCTCTGAGCTCACAACGAAGAACTCAGAACGGCAAATTGTGAATGGGGGATTCGAACCCATGATCTCGCGGGCGCGAACTGATGACGTTATACACTACACCACGCGCGATGACCGCTTCGATTGCTCACTGTGCAATGTGGTTGTACGACTTGTACAATAAACCTTCCAGTTACATGCTCGTTGCAACTTTTGCTGGTCGAAAACTTCACAAACACGCGAGCAACAAAATCTGGCGCAGCACGAAATCTGGCACAACACGAAAGCACAGCACGAAAGTACACGAAGATCCCCTCTTACGGCACGCTTGACAAAATCACTCTTTACTACAGCTATCGCCATCGATAATTGTGCTTAAAAATCGTCGCACTTAGCTTTTTGCAACACAACCACATTGTGAGCCAATTATTCTGAGCAGGCGTATGTGCTAATCTCGGAGGCTATGTGTCAATCGCTTTCGTAGCTTGTAGACATTTTCGTAGCTTGTAGACGCTTTCGTAGCTTGTAGACGCTTTTGTAGCTTGTGTAGTACTGTAGCTTGTGGTCATTGTGGATCCAAAGAATGCCACAACGATAGTTATAGTACAGTGTCTAGAAATATATATTTCTAGACAGTGTAGTTATAGCACGAGAACAGAACGACAACAAAGGCACAAGAATGAGACGAGACGAAGACGACCTTTGTCGTCGTTTTGTTCTCGCTATTTAACTATTGTCATGTCATACCAACTAGCCCAAACTGCCACACTTTTATGCCACAAACTACGAGAACGATTGTGCACAGCCTCTGAGATTGGCACGAATACCACAAGAATTCACCGGCCGGTAGACAGGTGCACTATAGCTACAAAGAAACAGGAAAACGTCGGGAACCTACAAAAAACACGGGAACCAAACTTACGACGACACGAAAATGTCCTAATAGCACGAGTCACGAATACGAAAGCTGTAAAATTGGCACGCTGTAACCAGAAACGCGTCTGAGTCGTCATCTCCGGAACAACGTTGATGCGCGTGGCTTTCGCTTTATCGCACACTCCACGCTGGTATGTAGACGCGGGCATTTCGAAAAGCAACAATGCACAGGAAACTTGTTCAGTGAGTGAAGAATACCCCTTCACTCAACGCTCCACCTTCACTTGAAAAAGCCGATTTGGGCGCCATCTCTAGGCAAGGCAAGTCACTACATATTAGTAATAATTTGTTGCTGTTCTTGAGTAACGCAGTGTTATTTTCAGCTGAGCAGCGGCGCAGCGCTCAACTCTGTCAAGTGAAGGGTGAAAGTCGAGTCCAGGAGCGTTTGGGAATACGGGGGTAAGCCAGCGGGAACAGTGGGAAGTGGCCGCATGAACAGTTGTATGTTTTCGCTTTGTGGCACACAAACGAATATTACAACATTGCTTCAGATATCTGCGTACAGAGTTATTGTGTGGACTATACCTTTCATATGCTTGAATTCGGCGTGAGCGACGTTATACAGTGGTGCTTGTTTGGTCAAAAGAAATTACAGGTGGTTTGGCAAAGGTGGTGGCGTCCCGTTCTTTATTAGGAAGAACATTCAGGCTTTAGTGTTACCAGAGCTTGTGAATGCAGTGTCCGTTCAGCGTTGGATTAAAGATTCTAATTTTGTGACGGGTAATAAGAGCTGTTCATCGTTCACCTGGTGTGAGGATGTTTTTCATCATATTCCAGAATACATAGCCGAAAGTGGAAATAATGATTTTAAAATGATCATCACAGTTTGACACCAATGCTACTTGCAATGATTAAGACTATAGTCAACTTCAACAGGTCATGAAAAGACAGTATGTGACTCCCCGATTATTATGGCTGTTTATTTTGACTAGACACAACTGAGTGAACGTCCAACCAGAATGAACTCTGTCCTCGACCTTGCGCTTATTAACGAACAACCGCTGCTATATAGTTTGAAGGGTGCCATAGTCAATAAATTATTTCAACACGCGGATGTATTGGTGCAATTGCACGTGATCAGAAAACCTTGCAAGACAAGATTCGCCACCGTTACTGGTTTCACGCGTGCTCACAATCGTGCGATTGGTGGATTGCTATAGGGTCCTCTTTTGGTGGTTTTGGGGCAAGCAGGGAATAATGCAGTGTTTATTCACTGTTAGAACACTTTTATAACTTGGTGCGCGCCTGTGCGAGGCACCTCGTTCCTTACAAAAAAAAAGTGTAAAACATAGCTCGAAGCAACCCTTGTACACGCGCGACATAATACACCTCACAAGATGCATCAAGCGCACCCGTAAGCAAAACTGGCTCGATTCATTCCTTTTTTTTTGCTCATGTCAGAGCTACAGGCGAAAATCTCAGAAGCTGAAGGACTTTTATTACAACACGACGTTAACTACGTTCATGTGGGATACCCTTTCGAAACTTTGGAAATCAATACTTCGCTCTTGACTGCAGCATTCATTAGCAACGATCAAACTTGCACTGACCTTGCCGACCCTCCTGAATAGCTACCTACACTCTGCATTTAGCAGAAATGATGGTTCTAGTCCTCCCTTAGTTCATAGCACTGCGCATGCGTCACTCCATCTCGAAATAACCTACGCTGTGGTTCATAATCTGTTGCTAAGAATCGACACGACTAAGCGCGCGGGGCCTGAAGTTATGCCTAACATGTTTTTGAAAAGATACTCAGAATGGAATGTCCGTAACCTTACTGTTATCTTCAATAAATTGCTTGACATGACAAGTGTTCCCAAAGCTCGCAAAATTGCCAACGCCGTTCCAGTATATACACCTGGTGACTACTTATAACAAATTATAGACGAATATTTCTTATATCCACTTGCTGTAAGTTTCTTGAACACATTATTCATTAGCACATTGTTTAGTATTTAACTTGTCGCCATCTTGTTTCACAAAACTAGCGGGGCTTTCGATCTGGTTTTTTCTCTTTCACGCAATTTATTCAATTTACACACGACATAGCGTCTGCACTTGATAATTGCCATCAAGTATACACAATTTTGGTTGCATACTTGAAAGCCTTTGACATGCTCTGAATGAATGGAAAATCCTTTATTAAAAAAAAAAAAACCCAGCATATCCACGAGGTGAAGGGTGACGAGTGGGCGAAGTGGTCGGATGGCTGGACAGACAGATGGAAGGACGGACGGACGCATGGACGAACGCACAGACGGACGCACGCACGAACGAATGGACGCACGGACGAACGCACAGATGGACGCACGAATGAACGGATAGACGCACGGATGGACGCTTGGACGGACGGATGGACGCACGGATGAACGGAAGCATGGAAGGACTGACGCACGCTTTGCCCCACTCATCATCATTCACTCCATGGATATACTGTCATTTTTATTATTTATCATACTACAAGTAACCTCCTCTAGTATAGTACGATTTGCGTTTTTCAGCATATACGAATTTCGCTATACATACAAGTACCGCCCTTTACGGCCGGTTCAAGAACTGACGAGAGGTGGCTATACATACGATTACAACGGGACGCTCAGCCCACGCCTTAAGGAGCTTCGCCCCTAAAAGAAGGCGGCGCTTTTCATCTGTGGAGATAAGCAGGACTTTCAAACTATACTAATCATGTATAGTGTGATAGGGTTTGCGCTTTTGCAAATCAGAACCACTCGTACTGAGGCGGCGTTGGGTTAGTACAGTGGTTTGTTGGACCCCCTAAACCACTCTGATCAGGTGGCTGGACGCACGGATGGACCACCCTGAGCCGCTCTGACTTCTATATTGTGCAAATAATAACTTGTTGCGAACGACGGCCGATCCCGCCGAAGCCACCACTGTTGCGCAAGACGGCGACGCCAACACGGTCCTGTAGGCGCCACTGCTTCCAACTCCGCCGGGAAGGTCACCAGCCGTTTGGTAGCGTATGTTTATCAGCTCGCGACTGCTTCTGCGCAGAGCTGATAAGACGAGCGGACGAGACGACGGTGAGTTAAACAAGGTTTATGTACAGCATATACACAGAGGCGTTACAATTTCGGCACTGGGGCCGACAGAGACTCGAAGAGCCGAGCTCTCCTCTCTAATACATAGGTCAACTTTTCGCCTAAGACCGCCGACTCACACACATGTCGGCTCTCCGACATGGGGACTCCTCTCTTAGGACCGCCGATCGCGACGCGCCGCAGGGCTTCTTTTATTTACACCGGGTCCAACCAAAGTGTCCAATCAGAAGCGCCGCTGGTCGTCAGGGCAGACTCCTCCAATGGGGTTGCCGCGCCATGCGTCAGACCACCAGACACGAGGACGCCGGCTCGCTGTCACGTGCGCAGCTGACTCAATGCACGTGGGCCAGAGGGGCGCCGCGCGTGTTCACGCCGTCGAGTTGATCGCGCCAGGCGGACTGCGGGCTGGCCTTGACCCAGATTGCCTTTTTCAGAGGCACGGACGTTTGACGAGGACTCGCTGGCATAACAGCACCCCCGCCGCCAGACAATGCACCGGAAAGACGAGCTGCTTCCACGGGGCTCGGATGTCAGGTGCGCTCGTTCGCCAGGTCCCTCCAGGTTCGCCTCCAGGGCCATGGGGAGAATACAGCTCCAGACTGGTCCGGGAACACATTCCACTTTGACGACGGATCCCAGCTCCACTGGCTTGTCGCCACAACTTGCTGGCCAACTTCGCTCGTCTCTTCTGACCATCTTCGGTTTCAGCACTTGTCGATGGTTCTGCAACTTGCTAAGAACGGTTCGACAACAGACAACACACGACACAAGCAAGTGTCCTCGGTCACCCGACAGAACACCAGACAAAATATAGTACAACCTATACCTATCTACGTGTCTATCGGAATTTTGTTCCCTCTACATCAAGAGGCACATGTGGGACACAAGACTCTTAAAATGACAACTCAATTTTTTTCCCACGTACAACAACGTAACGAATTAGAATACCACAAAGTTGGCCCCTTGAGATCACTCTGAACGAGAGCGCTCAGCCCAGGTCGTGATGAGGTCAAAATTTTGCCCCGAATCGCCAGCCAGAAACCGAAAGGTTGAGAAGGTACTAGCTAGAACGCACTGCTCAATGCACCTCCATTAGCGTTTAGCTTCCCCCCCCCCCTTTTTTTAGCGAACGTCAAAGTTGCGCTGTGGAGCAACGTGCTCCACCTCAGTAACCGGCCACTTTTAGGCGACGATACCTATGCGGCACCAAGAGCGGCTCACACTTTCGACGTTGCACAGGGGAACAACGATACGGCTTGCTACGGATTGACTCCTCACCGCTTAGCTCGATATCGGGTTCGATCACCCTCGTGTTTCCGGGGCGGTCCGAAAACACGTCTTCAAACTCGGAACCAATCTTTCTCAGGTCCTCTTTCTCAGGTCCTCCTTCACTTAAGCTAGGCTCTAGGTTTATCTGCTCCCGGATTACTTTCGATCCCCCTTCAATTACCTCACTAGAACTCAAAATTTCTGCTTCCTCTTCCTCTGAAGCATTCAACAACAGATTTACGACCGCTTGATGTTGAACGTATGGTTTCATCAAGTTGTGAATTTTGTCCGGCCGCCTTCCTAATTTCACTTCATAATTTGAATCGCAAGGCTTCGATAATACTGTGGCGGGCCCTTCCCAATCAACCTAAAGCTTGTTCCTTTTGGACGGCTGCAGCAGCATTACCTGATTATCAACTTCAAAAGCGCGCTTCTTCACAGATTTCTCGTAGTGCTCCTTCGACAGCACTTGTGCCGCGTTTTTGTGGCTTTCCACTAGCGCTTCAATTTGGCTTTCCACTAGCGCTTCAATTTGGCTTTCCACTAGCGCTTCAATCGAGAGATCCTCACGCTGCTCTCGAATGAGCGTCTCTCGATCAACTCTCGGCAGCTCGCTCCAACTTTCCGCTACAGGCGAGAGCGTTGCAACCCTCTCGCTCTGACTCAATGGCGCCATGTCGTCTCCCTTTTCTACGGAAACCGCGCCGGTCGGTTCGGCGACGGGCCGCTCGCGTGACTGCTCACATGACTCATGCGGAAACTTTCCTTTCTGGGGTTCCGTCAACCCGCCGACAAGGTCACTTGAGAGTTCACCGCATGGAACCAGATCAAGCTGCCGCGATAGCTTCCGCGCTTGCGATCGCGTGAGAGCCATGCACGCTAAGTTGGGGAAGAACGATTTGCCCTGCTCTTTGAGAAGCTGCTCCGAGTTGTTGGAGAAAAGATAAGGAAAACGATCATTTAGCGCGGCAGACACAGCCGCTTCGGTGCGAAGCTCACCGAACGGGCCTTCAATGACAACCGTGGCGATTGGTAAGCGCACACTCTGCTCCTCGGCGACTTGCCTGATCCACGCGCATTCTCCTGTGAAGTCATCCGGAGACACCAATGAAGGATGGACAACGTCCATGGTTGCCGCTGAGTCTCTAAGTGCTCGGCACGTTTTCTCATTGACCCTAATTTCTTGGAGATACGGCTCCAACAACCGCATGTTTTTTTATAATTCTCGGATTGTTGCGAAGGCAAACTTTTCCTGACAGTTTCTCGCGATGTGTCCTTCCTTTTTGCAGTTGTAGCAGATTAGCGGCTTCCGTTTGTTTTCCGATTCAAATGCCTGTGTGATAGAAACCTCACTCGATTTCTCCGCTTCTGTTTGCCCTTCCCCTACACTGTCCTTCGTAAGAGACGGGTCCTTTTTGAAATTACGGTGCGGAACGGGTTTCCGTTGATCAGGTTTCCTTGAAAAGCCCTCTTTCCTTTCATCCTTTTCAACGCGCACTGCCCTGCTATGCAACTTTCGGCGAGTATAATACTCCTCAGCTAACTCAGCTGCCTTGTTTAACTGTACTTCCCCAAGTCTGTCCTGCAGCCAAAGCCTGACATTATCCTCGATGCAGCGGTAGAATTGCTCCAATGCAACGCATTCCACCACTCTATCGCGGTCGTCATAAACACCTTCGCCCTTGAGCCATTCAATTAAATCGGCCTTAAGACGAAACGCGAAGTCAACGTGTGACTCATTCCCCTTTTCAGCATACCGGAACCTTTGCCTGAAAGCCTCCGGTGACAACTTATAACGTCTCAAGAGCACTTCCTTAACCTCGTCATAGCTCTCAAACGCTTCCCTCGACAAGCAAGTTATCGCGTCGGACACTTCGCCGGGAAGAAGAGCTAACAGGTTCTGCGCCCAAAGAGACCGCTCCAAAGCGTTTCGCTCACAGACGTGTTCAAACTTGACGAGATACTTCGCCATGTCCTCGCCTACTACGAACGGTGGCAGTTGGTCACGAATTCTAAAACCGCTGACCTGAATCGTCGGAGAAGCTACGCTATGCGCCTGCGAACACTGTAGGATTGCCAATTCTAGTCGTTTCATCTCAAGGCGCTCCTGTCTCTCGGCCTCCTCGCGACGTTCGCGCCTTTCAGCTTCTTCGCGAGCTTCGCGCCTTTCAGCCTCCTCACGTTCGCGAGCTTCTACTTCTCGCCTTTCAGCCTCCTCACGGCGTGCTTTAATATCCACCCAGGCCTCATCGACTTCCTCAGCCGACACTCCCTCATCCTTCATGATCTCAAGGATCGCTTGCTTTCGTTTCGCACGGCCCAAAGTAATGCCGAGTTCCTCACAAATTCCGATGAGTTCCTTCACTTTAAGGTTCTCCATCGTTCACACTAGCCTCTTGCTGTTTGCCCCTGTTAACAATTTACTTGCCGTACCCACTATAAGTCAACTAGCAAGACGCGCAAGCAATTTTTCACTCTCCCGTGTTTACCCCCTCCGCATTAACTTTGGTTTCAAAGCACTTCGACTTTGCTTGAAACGATCAAAGCTCACTCTAATGCTTCACACAGCCCTTCTCTAAACTACTACAACCTGAGCTAGAGTAGTCTGGTGAACTGAGGGGAAAACATCAGGCACTCACCGCATCGATGTCGCTGACGCCGGCCGATCCCGCAGCTGCCAACCACTGTTGCGAACGACGGCCGATCCCGCCGAAACCACCACTGTTGCGCAAGACGGCGACGCCAACACGGTCCTGTAGGCGCCACTGCTTCCAACTCCGCCGGGAAGGTCACCAGCCGTTTGGTAGCGTATGTTTATCAGCTCGCGACTGCTTCTGCGCAGAGCTGATAAGACGAGCGGACGAGACGACGGTGAGTTAAACAAGGTTTATGTACAGCATATACGCAGAGGCGTTACAATTTCGGCACTGGGGCCGACAGAGACTCGAAGAGCCGAGCTCTCCTCTCTAATACATAGGTCAACTTTTCGCCTAAGACCGCCGACTCACACACATGTCGGCTCTCCGACATGGGGACTCCTCTCTTAGGACCGCCGATCGCGACGCGCCGCAGGGCTTCTTTTATTTACACCGGGTCCAACCAAAGTGTCCAATCAAACGCGGCCGCTGGCCCCTTGTACACGCGTGACATAATACACCTCACAAGATGCATCAAGCGCATACGCAAGCGAAACCACCTCGATCTACTTTTTTTTTCGCTCGTGTCTGAGCTAAAGGCAAAAACCTCAAAACTCAAGCAACTTTCATTACAACACGACGTTAACTACGTTTATGAAGGCTACCCTTTCGAAGTTTTGGAAATCAACACTTGACTCTGCAGATGACGGCAGCATTCATTATCAACGATCAAACTTGCACTGACCTTGTCGACCCTTCGTACTGACCTTGTCGACCTTGTCGACCCTTGTCGACCTTGTCGTACCGGGACCCCTACCGCACGCAAGCGGGCGACAAATAAGCCAATTGGCGACAGTGGTTTGTTGGACCCCCTAAACCACTCTGATCAGGCCGCTCTGACTTCTGCAATGTGCAAATAATAACTGCGTGTTTCGGTCTTTAAGTAAAACTTCACGATTATTTGTGAGTGTGAATTCATTAGAAGGCAGAGAGGAACGATTATTTGTGCACTGCACAGCTTGTATGGCCGTTCGGAACGTTGTCATAATCGGTGGAGATGGTTCGCATGGCCGCGCACTGCCCGCAGTGAAAGCACGTCGCCGTAACAATGTCGGATTGTAGCCGTTTAGCTGAAGAATATGACGTACACAGAATTCGCGTAGACATTAATAATGAAAACTGCTTGAGAACGCGAAAGCGGATACTTTATTTTATTTTATTTTGTTCATACTGTCAGCACATAAGCCAAGACAGGAGTTGGGGTTACATAACTATCATGTACAAATGTAGTACATGCTAAAACAATTTTAACACGGAACACTCTAGAATTGCAGAACATATCATATTAAGAAAACAAAATATGAAATCATATTAGAAAACATTCCGTACAGCTAACCGATATATGTAAAATAACAAGTTCGAATACATCCCGTATACGTCACCAAAGAAAAGAAAAAAAAATATTTGAAGTGATATAGTACATTGAACATGTTCAGGCAACGGGTAACCAACAAGACAATTAGAGGGCGAACGAATGCTAAAGCAATACAAATCGTTCACAAATATTATAACAAAACCTTTTCAAAACTTTGTAGATCGGAACATTCGACTGTTTTTTGAGGTAACCGATTCCAATCACCAATGCTCCGAACTGAAAAAAAGAATACGTGAATAAATCTGTTCTGTGGTTGATTGGTGTAATATGTTTTGAATGTATTGTCCTGGATGAGGTAGTTTTCTCTAGTACGATGTGGCTGTGCTGGAAAAGAGGAGTGGTAGGGTAAACTGCGTAGTGCGTTTTTTACCAATATGACGTAGGCGTGTCCTACGTCATATTGGTACCAATATGACGTGTCCATACCAATATGACGTGTCCAATATGACACGTCATTTTGGTATACCAATATGACGTGTCCACGTGATGCATTGGGGCTACTGAGGGAGCCATTTGACTTCACAGTTCGTACGAGTTTACCCGGAGGGGGGCGGGGAGCCTACACAGATTTCTAGTGGCTAAGGTACTCGGCTGCTGACCCGCAGGGCGCGGGTTCGAATCCCGGCTGCGGCGGCTGCATTTCCGATGGAGGCGGAAATGTTGTAAGCCCGTGTGCTCAGATTTGGGTGCACGTTAAAGAACCCCAGGTGGTCTAAATTTCCGGAGCCCTCCACTACGGCGTCTCTCATAATCATATAGTGGTTTTGGGACGTTAAACCCCACATATCAATCAATCAATCAGCCTACACAGATTGGTCCATTTATCTGCGGAAGCAGCAGCGGCGTGCGCCGCCTTATTGCCCCAGGGAATGCCCGTATGCCATGGCCTCTACATAATTTCTATCGGCCTGTCGGCTTTTTCAAGCCTACGAGGGATGATTTGAATAGCGGCAGTGGTAGCCCACCCCGAGGCTGGGAGACATATTTCTAAATAAGCAGCGCGAGAGCTGGTGTACAACTTCTCTGTGAACCGAGAGCCATATTAAACGGATCTAAATTACTTGACTGCATCACTGATACGCTTAAGATCACAGCTCGCAACTTTTAATCGGGCGCAGTCTCCCTTGTTAACAGTCACATTTGGAGTGCCTCGCCCCCGTATTTGCAAACGCTCCTCCACTCGACTTTTACCGTTCACTGGACAGAGTTGAGCACTGCGCCGCTGCTCGGTTGAAAATGACGCTGCGCTGCTCAAGAATAGCAGCAAATTATCACTGATATGCAGTGACTTGCCCTGCCTAGAGATGGCGATCCCATCGGCTTTCTCAAGTGAACGTGGAGCGTTGAGTGAAGGGGCGTTCTGGAATACGGTGGTCAGGGTACAGTACTTGGGCCTCTGTTAATTGTAATTTACATTAATGACGTAGTAAATGACATTAATAGCACCAACAAGATGCGCCTATATGCGATGACTGTGTTTATCCGCACTGTTACTAATGCTAATGATCAACAAGAATTAGCTTTCAGGAGCGAAGCCCCTAGGATCGAGGCTTGTCCGTCCATGACCGCCGTGTCCGTTACGGGAAGATGCGTGGATATGAGACACAAAATGAAAAGTTTAACGATGAACTAATATCAACCATAATTGTGAGAGAACAATAAAATACCAGAAACACGAGCTCTTTATGCTAGTCGGCTACTTAAACGTACACATTATGGGCCTTGGGACCTATCCTTGTCTCGTAGACTCTCCCTGTCTGCTGTCATGTTACATGGGAAACCATTGCTATAGTCTAAGCATGTATGTATGTGTGTGTGTGTGTGTGTGTGTGTGTGTGTGTGTTGGAATAAACAAAGTTTACAATAGACGAACAACAATCATGATTGGGACAGAACAATGTGGAACACTTGTACGCACTCACATTTTATACTAATTGGCGACATTGAGGTAGACATCAAGGAACTTAGGACCTAGCCTTGTCGTCGACTGTTTGTACCACTTTGTCACTTTATGTCACTTTTTGTCGCTACATTTACATGATATGGTGCAGCGCTCGGGAAACACAAGATTGTTCATCCATATGTTACCCAGAGCTTCGCTGACTCGCCAGGATTCATTTGCCTGATGCGCGGATTATTTTTTCAATGTTCTGCGAATTAGGCATTATGTAGCAAATGAAAATTATTTTAACTAAAACTGTCGCCATCACTTTCGGTAACCAAACGAAGCCGCTGAACAACTCTTACAATACCACTGATCGTTACTTTTTTTTTTCAAGTTGATCACTTCAAATACCTGGTTGTTTCCCATAACCTAAAGTGGCATGATCATATTACCTGCATACCTGTAAAAGCACTTCAGCAACTTGGCCAAAATGCAACAATCAAATGTAAACTAACTTTCTATAAATCACTACTTCGTTCGATACAAGAATACGCGTCAAGTATATGGTTCCCCACCGCACACGCGACATGTATAATCTAGAATCGCTTCAGAAAAAGTGATCAAATTCATCTTCGGTCGTTATGATAGTACCTTTTCACCTTCATCACATGCTCGCACTTTATTATTGCAGACGTCGGATGATAGAAGGGCACGCGAACCTGTGATTTCGCTGCACATGATCATCCACGCATCATTCGGTGTTTCGATATGTCATGCTCTTTTATACATGCTAATGCACGTGCCACTGTCAAACCCACAAAATAAACATTGTCCCTTTCTGGGCACACATTGACTTCAAAATTTTTGTTTTTTCCGTTCACAGTTGAAATTAGGAACGACTTGGATGGTTTGCTACGTGCTTTGACTTACGAAGAGTTAGTTGAGCAACTGCCTAACCCTATCACCTTTCAAGCTGCTCTGTATTATCGTAGTGGTTGTTCTTTTCCTTTGTGTGCACTAACGCCTTTATCCACACCTGATGAATGAAATCGTCGCGGTGCACACAGTCGTGCGTCCAAAGCGACTGTGTTTTGTCCCAAATGAGAATGTTTGAACTTGCCGATGCAGGACTGTATATGTTTATAATTATTAAGTTTCTAAATTTTTTACATTGCAACAGCTAAATAAGAGGGGTTAGCCATCACCAAATAATGGTGACAACAACGTCTTTCTTCAGTTGTTTATTTAAATAAAGAAAGGTACGTACAATATGACATCTTCTTGTGTTTGTAAATCATTACCGTTTGTTATCTTGTTGTTCGCACTGAAATATGAACCCACTCCTGCTATCTGTCTACTTCGAGACAGTATTATGTGTAAATAAGGAATAAAAATTAAAAAATCGGCAGATTCCACGTTTCATTCAATGTTATGCGAAGCATGTGGGGGGAACGTGTGGTGTAATTTATTTATTCAGTGAAACGTTACAAAATGACGCTAAACATACGTACAAACGTTGTACGCATAGACAAATGTAGAACAGCCACATAATGTTTTATATAACCAATTGTTTCCAGTTGCGTAACGATGCTGACAGCAACATGGCTATTATCAACACCAGAAGCGACAAGATGACATGTGCTGCTTGAAAGGAAGTCATCCCTGGCTAGTGCTATACGTATTCCAACTTCAGTGGACGGTGCATAACTACATTTTAGGCTAACCCACCATGACTTTTCTGTCATAGGAGTACACATATAATGTTTATAAAATGAGATAGCCAGCATTACAACCACAACTGATCTTTAATCTTTGCGCTTTAGAGGGTATTTTCCAAAGAAGTTTTGAGACGTGGCGTGGCTCTGTCGTATAACACTCGATTTCCAAGCACAGTACTTGGGTTCGATTCCTGCCGGGACCCTCAAATCGAATCTTTGCATTGGTCTGATCGACACCGCCAATGTAAGTTTTTTTCTTGACACTCTCACATTTAAATTAGCCATGTCTGATCTCGCCGTTGCTGCGAAGGCGGAAACTGTGAATAACCTGGGGTGCGCATACCCGCATATATCGAGGTTTGCGGTATGCGGGTATTTGCCACACGTGTCTGGAGGAAAGGGTTTGACGGCGTACGCGGTGTTATTTTCACATTATTCGGCAATACATGAAGGCATATCTGTAGAATGCTCTTACCCTCTCATACAATTTCTTGTTTTGTTTACCCCGAAGTAAATAGGTGATAACGAGAGCACCCATCGTAGAGACGGCTTGATGGATAGATAGATAGATAGATAGATAGATAGATAGATAGATAGATAGATAGATAGATGGATAGACAGATAGAAACGCTCAAAGTACCCGCAGTTCACCAAGAAGTGCTTCGTCATTAGAAAAATAATTTTTAGTGAGGTTTGGGCTTGGTCTAGTTTTTGTTAATCACATAAAAAAATAAACATATAAACAGATAAAACTTCCTTCTCGCTGCGAAAGATGAGTATCGATGGTTTCTTACTTTTTTTTTTTTTGCGGATGCCAACCTTCGGTAAGTTTTTACAGTTGCTGCGCAATTCCTGTGGAACGAGTCGGTATGCATCAGGGGAAGTATATGCTGTTTTATTTTTTCCGGTAAACTGGTTGTTGCTGTTTGAGCGGAGCCCTCTGAAATGACGAAACTACCCGGAAGGAGACGCGACAACCGCAGGATGATGCGCCACTTACGCAGGTACGCAGCCTATCAATACTCTTTGCAACGAGGGCCATCATGAGGAATGAAAACACAAATTGTAAACATACTTGAAGACGGGAAGTTGATAGTAGCGTAGTCCTGCCGAAAGACATGTTTGTTGTCGCACTAAAAACACACACACAAAAGAAGGGAATGCGTAGTGTATATAGGCGTAGTCGTTGTAGGGCTTAGGGCGAAAAAAAGGGTGAGGGAGGTGGTTGAGAGGGGTGGCTTTGTTTCATACTTTTCACCGCCTCAAAAAATGGTCGTATTTTTTTTCTTTTCTGAAAGTCTAGGCCGTTGCAACACGTCCTGCTACTTGACGGTCAACGGCTTGGCTGAGTAATAAATCCAGAGGCGCACGACCCGCCTCTCTGGCCATTGGCATGGACTGAAGCCCTTTCCCCTGAGACCGCTGCAGGGTCGCCTTATAAAGAGCGAAATGATTAGATGGATGCTGATCCAGCGATCTTGCGACAATTTCGGAGCGACAGTATTCCGTCATGAAGTCGCAAGCCACAGTCGTAGCCGTATTGCTATCCGGAGTTGCGCTGTGTCATGCTCAAGGTAAGCCGGGCTGTTTCCTTAAGTGATTTATCGACATGTGTAGAGTTAATGTCCCAAAACCACCACATAGTTATGAGAGAGGCTCATCTTGAAGTGTTCGTGAAAGGATGCAGTTTCGTTTTGCCGGATGAATAGTATGGCGTGTTCGGTAACTTAATGAACCGCTCTTCCCATGACGTCGTTGCTGTACGGCACGTTTGGCTACAACAAACGCATATTAAAAAAAAAAAAAGCAGTAGTGATGGCACTGTCGCGGCCACTCGGTGCGCTTTTCACCCAGCGGCCGTGGCTCTGTATACTATCGCAGAGCCGCACGAGCGTCGCGTTTTTGAGTGTTCCGGTTGCTAAGAATTGGCTATAAAGCAGGGGTTCCCAACCCACCTAAGCCTAATGGGCCGCATTTATGCAAGTTAGTCCCGCAAGGGCTCATAAAGGGAGCAGGTATAGAAGCAAGGCGGTGGGAATTTGGAGGGCAGAGGTCATTCGGAATATACATTGCCGCATGGTGTCGCGTGGCTTCGTGTGAAAGAGGACGAAGAAGTTCGGACTGAGCCGCTTCTTGGCCTAGCTCAACGAGCATTGCTATGCAAGGTTACCTTGAGCGTGCACGAAAATATGTATGAATAACCGCGCTTGCGACCAGACGTAAAACGAAGGAAATGCTCCATGTCTGTTTGAATGTATACGTTATGTGAACTAATGCTTACCTTATTAGTCATCAAGACCTCTTCTGGCTATGTTTGCGCCTTTAGTCTTTGCCCCACACAAAGAAATCTTGCTGTCTTCCTGCATAGTAAACACAGCGCATATTATTTTAAATTCTTGTTGAGAGGAGAAAAAAAAGGCCCAATGCTTTTACATCCTTTGCAGTTCCGGTTCCGGGTTATCCCGCGCCTCCCCGGTGCAGCCACGGTGAGTTGTTGATGCAGTGCCAGAGCAGCGCGTGCGCAGAGCTGACTTGTGCGAACCCGACGCCTCCGACCAAGTGCCCCAACGATTGTGTAACTGCCTGTTTCTGCGCCAACGGGTTCTTCCGGAACAGTGCCGGGAACTGCGTTCGCAGGGCTGACTGCTCCTAAGTGTGGTGCCTTGTCGGCTCGAGAAGGAATAAACTGGATTTACTGGCTTACATTCGGCACGTTTTGTGTCTCTCCTCTGCATTAAGAAACATACGTTCACTGGCACACACACACGCACACACACACACACGCACACACGCACGCACACACACACACGCGCACACCGACGCACACACACACACACGCACACAGACGCACGCACACACACACACGCACATACGCACGCACACACACACACGCGCACACAGACGCACGCACACACACACACACGCACGCACCTGCACGCGCTCACACTAAACAGGCACGCTGTAATGACTAGAGTGGCTAGCGATAAACGAAATCATTGCGTGATTGTCATTGCATATCAGTTGCGCAGTGGTCATTCTCATTACACAGTGGTGATGAAAAGAAAAAAAGATAATTGCTCCACACCTGTGCTTAGCACCACTCAGGACCTAGTACTACAAGCATAACCTCATAAGTGCGTTTCAGGTTAAGAAAAGTCATTTAAGTTTCGTCAGAGAACGTCAGCATCGACGACATTTGCACACTGCTTTCTGGCACTAGCCAGACACGTAAGAGAGTCATGAAAAACACATTTCAGGGACACAGGCATAAAAATGTGCACTTCGCCCCGCCGCGGTGGTCTAGCCCTCCACTACGGCGCAGCCCTCCACTACGGCGTCTCTCATCATATGGTGGTTTTGGGATGTTAAAACCCACATATCAATCAGTCAATCGATCGATCAGTCAATCAATCAACATCATGAACTTGAATGGTTAAATGACATGGATTCAACAAGTTGGACTTGTCTCTTCATATTACATTTTCCCAAGACGCAACCGGACTGAATCATCGGTGCAATTAACGCAGCTCGACGATCTTCCAAGCGACCTTTAGAACGTGGAATGTCCCGTCAAACTTCGTGACCACACAGTAAATTACGGTAAAAGCCCGACAACGCTATTGTATATTCCAACAACGTAGAGAAGCGGAAGCATAAACCAAAGCAACGTGAATTCACTTCAGTAAGGCCAGCAGTGGTGCCGACGTCGCTCGACCTTCACGCTGTCTACGAAAAAACGTCGACGATGAGCTCAGTAGTGTCCTGCTTTGTGTCGAGAAGTGCACCACTAATTACCGTAACTGCGCGCTCAGAGAATCCGAAAGTGGCCTTCTGCCGTTGACGTCAGCGTGGTGCACGCGGAATATATATACAGACACA
Source organism: Rhipicephalus microplus (assembly GCF_013339725.1). NCBI lineage: Eukaryota > Metazoa > Arthropoda > Arachnida > Ixodida > Ixodidae > Rhipicephalus > Rhipicephalus microplus. The sequence goes on along the minus strand of NC_051174.1, from coordinate 119,896,687 downwards.
GTGGCGTTCTGACATGCTATACGGATCTTGGTATGGCGGTAACAGGCTTAGTGTACTTTTTTTTGTTAAGCCTAACTACGAGTGACTATCCCTCTGTTCCTCCTTAACCAACGTTCTCATACCTACTCTGAAACGCGCATCCACTCGCGCGAGCAGCGGGCATAAATAACCACATGGTACACGTATGCAAGTACGCGCAAGAATGCGAAAGAGAAGGTTCTACGCCGAACAGAGCTAACAAAAAATAAAAGAAAACAAATTCGCTGTCGCAATACCATAGCCGACAGCGGCAAGCCCTAAAGTGGCTCGTTAATTTCTTATAGGCCCTCAATCAGGCGCTCCGTCGACCTTATCGCGGCCAGACCAGCGCATACATCCTGCGCTCGTGACTGCGCCGTGTTGGCACCTAAGCGCGCACCGCTCTTCAATGTCACACTTTCCCACTCTCTATTCACTTTATATCACATTTATCGTCTATCTCTCTTCACTTAGATCGTCTTTATTATCGCACACTGTTCACTTCACATCCTCTTTAGTGTCACACCCTCTTCCTCACTCTTTACTTTCTTCATGTCGCACGTTCCCACTCACTCTTCACTTTATATCCCCCTTCTCGTCACATTCTCTGAATATACCTTCGCTTTATGCCACTATTCGTTTACTTTATAGCCTCACACTCTCTTCGCTTTATTTCACCATCCCCTTTACTTTATCCTTGTCTCTTCCCTTTATATCTCCTTCAATGCCACACTCTCTCATTCTTTGTTCGCATTATATCCACTTCAGCTGACCTTGCCTTCAAATGCTCAGCGAGTCTAACCGATATTTTCATCGCGCGAGCCATCGACAGCTTTCGCTTCGCACACGCGTCGCGACAAGACGGATGCGTTTTCAATTATAAACAACTAACTCGTATAGGGGGATGGGGGTTCGGCACGGGATTTCCTCGAAGACTTCGAAACAACCGTCCCGGTATACATTTTTTATCGCGCCTCGTCCAAGCACAGCCGGGCATAAAGATCGCGTGCGCGTTTGCGTTGTCGTGACGAAAGGGAGCTGTTGGTTTCCTTTAAACGCAGCAGCTGAAGGGCTTCGCTTGCGGCATTCAGAACCGCCGTTTTTTTTTTTTTTGCAAAGGAATTTCCTGCGAAGCTCGTCGGATGCGTCTTCGAAAGTCGCATTGATAGAGCTACGATCTCGAGTGTGCTTAGAAACAGACAGAAGCTTGTGGCCTGAACTTGGTTCGAGGTTTGCGAAGGCGTCATGGGAGCAATGTGGATGATATTGGTTCTGCTGGAAGCACTGGCGGTCTCGAACATCTCCGCAATGCCTGGTAAGTGGCTCGAACCAACTTTTTATAATTTTTGTTAATCATAGTGCAGGTAATGTTTTTATATTTTAATTAAAATTGTAGAGATGGAAAAATTTTTGAGTAGGTGGTGTAGCTGGAGCCGAAGCGTCGACAAGCGGCCTGTCAACAAGGCAACTAGGCAGTTGCTTACTAACAATTTTTCATCTCTTAGATCTCTTTATCTTCTGAAGTCTGGCAATGTTGTAATTAAACTCCGACATTTTGACCGCTGTAACCACGACACGATTATCAGGTGTGCCGTATTGGAGGACTGCAGATTAATTTCGAACACCTATGTTCCTTGACGTGAGTTTCAACCTCAGCACGTGGGTGTTTTTCAGTGTCATCTGCATTGAAATGTGGTCACCGTGGCTGGAAATGAAACCCATGTGCTTGAGCTTAGTGACCTCTAGGAACTCACTTAGGCTGTGTGGATGTTTTGGTACCTCTCATGTTCCGAGTGGAATGCTGGCAGGGCTGTCGTTCTTCTATGTCTGCTTAGCGATTTGAAAAAAAGAAAAGAAAGGTACATGTTATTGTGGTGTCGTATAAAATTTGCATGCACCAGAAAGAACAGAGCAATTCACTTTAATTAAGGCATGTTTTTCCTGAATTGCTACACCCTTCGGACCAAAGACCACACAGCGATTGATCACAGCCTTCACAAATCTTCAGAGACTGTTTTCGTTAATGTTAACAATATATCTTGTATAGTTTTCACACAAGTGATGTAATCTGCAAGCTGCTCATCACACCATAATGAACTGCAATGATGTTACAATTAGGATATATGTGTACAAGGCTCATCCTCCAGATGTTGTCACATTAAAATAGCATGAAATGTAAGCAGTTAATGCACCATTGCGTACACGTCACTGGCGCCAGATAGATGAATAGATCGATATATATTTCTGACGTATAATTTACCTTTGTCATCTAATGACGTCACGTGATACCAAATTTGGTATATGTGGAGCTCATGATGACCTTTACCAAAACGCCCAACTGGCAGTCATCCTAAATGTGGAGCTAGCGAAATGGCCGCGGGCATGGTATGAGCGTAGGATGCACTCATGTGTCACGATTATCATATTTGGACGTGTCATTTATCATTGTCGTCTGTTCACGTCCCGTGATACCAAATTTTGTATGTGCGGAGCTAGCGAAACGGCCGCGAGCGCATCATGAGCGTAGCACGTAGTCATGTTTTACATGACACGCATGTCATGGTTATCATGTTTCGATGTGTCATTTACCCTCATTGTCCATTCACGTCACGTAATACTAAACTTGGTATGCGTGAAGCTAGCGAAACGGCCACGAGGGCATCATTAGCGCGGTATGTTGTCATATTCTTACGTTGATCGATATGTGGGGTCTAACGTCTCAAAACCACCATATGATTATGAGAGACGCCGTATTGGAGGGCTCCGGAAATTTCCACCACCTGGGGTTCTTTAACGTGCACCCAAATCTGAGCACACGGGCCTACAACATTTCCGCCTCCATCGGAAATGCAGTCGCCGCAGCCGGGATATTCTTACGTGTCACGTATGTCATGATTATTATGTTTGCACCAGCCATGTACCTTTGTCATCGATTGACGCCGGTAACACCAAATTTGGCATATATGACGCTAGCGAAACGACCGCGAGTGCACTACGAGCATATATGCTGTCATGTTTTACATGACACGCATGTTAGGATTATCGTGTTTAGACGAGCAATTTATCTTCCTAGTCTGTTCACGTCACATAATACCAAATTTGGTATTTTTTAAGGTAGCGAATCGGGCGCGAGCGCATCATGAGCGCGGCATGTAGTCATGACTTGCATGACGTGCATGTCATGATTTCCACGTTAGGGTCTGTCACTTATGTTCGCTATGCAGTCATGTCATACCATACCAGCTTTGCAATATGTCATGTGAACGAAACTATCGCAAGAGAAGAAATGCCATGAAATGTAAAATAATGACATTCACAACATACATTTCTTGATTCTCATGTTATGACGAGACACTTATGCTCGTCGTACAGTAATGTTATGCCAATGCCATACCGATTTTGGTTTTGATACCATTGTAGAAATGACCAGGAGAGATGAAAGTCGTAGGCGGCTAAATAGATAGATAGATAGATAGATAGATAGATAGATAGATAGATAGATAGATAGATTTTTCATTTCATTTATTGCATCCTTAAAGGCCCGAGGGCATTACATAAGGGGGGGGGGGGGCAAAAAATACGCTGTGAGTGTGTATAATTCAAGTTGAACAAATTATTATAAACAGTACAGTTCTAATATGATAGTTTGGTCAAAAATGACAACAAAAATGAATGAAATAACACACAAAAGAAACGCCTTGGCTGGGAATTAGAGTACAAACAACTTGGCACAAGCAAATTATACATACAGTACGTTGATAGAATATATTTACAGCCACGGGTTAATGGGTGGAATCAAAGTGGGATTCCAATTTTGCGCGGAATGACGTGCGGTCAGGTGTGGCAACAATGGTGTCGGGAAGGCGATTCCAAAGTGTTATTGCTTGGGGGAAAAAGGAGTCGTTCATTGCGGATGTACGGCCGTTGATTCGTGCAATGGGGTTTGAATGGTTAATGCGGGAAGAAGTTCTGTTTGGGGGCTGTAAAAGTTCGTGTCTTGATTGGGGTCGGAAAAAGAAACTGTGGAGGAGGCATAGGCGCGAGATGAGGCGGCGCGACGCGAGTGATGGCAGTTCAATTGATTGTTTTAGGGCGGTGACGCTGATTTCTCTGGAGTACTGTGAGGTTATAAAGCGGGCAGCGCGGTTTTGAACTGGTTCTAGTTCGCTAACGAGGTATGCCTGGGATGGATTCCAAATGGACGATGCGTATCTAGATAGATAGATAGATAGATAGATAGATAGATAGATAGATAGATAGATACGCTCAAGTCGTCGTAGTTCACTAAAAAATTTTTCGCATTTCAAAAAATTGTGCTGCCTTCTGCTTTCAGCTGCAGTGCTGGCTAAACTACGGCTGATGTCTGCAAGCATTTGCTAATTGATACCTGAAGTTGTCTAAGGAAGAGTAAGTCGTTGTTAATATTGGCTATTCGATGTTCTAACGGCAACGTTTTACTCACTGTATGTATATCAATCCATTGATTGAGCAATCCATCAATTAGCTGCTCAGACGAAGGTCGCGGGTTCGATCCCGGCCGTGGTGGTCGCGTTTCGATGAAGGCGAAACGGTAGAGGCCCGTGTACTGTGTGATGTCGATGCCCGTTAAAGAACACCAGATCAGATGGTTCAAATTATACCGGAGCCCTCCACAGCGACATTTAATAATCGTCGTAGCTTGGAGTCGTCAAAAGCCATATAATATAATAGTTATTATAAATATTATTATTTATTTATCTATTTACAGATACTGTGATATTTCTTCAAGATTATTATTTTTTAATATTATCATTATTTATTCATTTATTACGTTCTGACCTAGTTCCTTCCCTATTTCTGGGTGTCCATGTGTATTCCGTATTTGGGTATACACATAAGCGAATTACGTGGTATTCTCAGCCGCAGATGAAGGCAGCGGGGGAGAAACGCTTCCAGAGTGCGGACCTGGCGAGGTGTTCAAGGAGTGCGAGAGCTCGTCTTGCGGGGAGCTCTCCTGCGCGCAGCCCGAACCGACGGACGAGTGCACGCGGGACTGCGCCTACCAGTGCTTCTGCGACCGCGGACTGTACAGGAACGGCCTGGGCATTTGCGTGCCTCAAGCGCAGTGCGACAGGTACACTGACTGAGTCGTATTAGGCCCACAGGGCGGTCGGTCCAAGGGACATCGTCCTTGAACTACGTTAGAAATTAAATCAGTGACTAAGATCAGAGGTTAAGCCCAGGGACTAAGCCCAGGGACTAAGTCCAGAAACTAAGCCCAGGGAGTCGGCACAAATACTGAGCAAAGAGAGAAAGGCAATGTCCCAAGTGCATGGACTAAACCCAGGAACATAGACCGTGGATCAAAGCCCGAGCCTTTAAGCCCAAAGCCACACGTCCCGGGCTAAGCTCATGAACTAAGCCCAGTACTAAGCCAATAGACTAAGCCCAGGTACTGAGCCCGGGAACAAAGTATGTCCCTGAAAAAAAAAAAAAAACACGGGGAGAAAAGTAGGATGTTGCCTGGCCATAATTTGCGACAACCTCCATGTGTTCGAATGGCGCATATTACGAATGTACACTGTCAAAATGTGCTCTATTTGGAGACCACGAGACTTAGAAAAGAACTTCAAACACAACAACAACCGATAAAGAGACTACACCCTGGGTGTCTCTAAGAAGACAGTCATTCAGGTGAAGACGGTGACTCAAAATGGCAGGCAACTGTGGAACAAGGAGCGTCTTAGAGGCTTGGTTGAGTGACTTCACCGAGAAAGTGCCCGCGAAGCTCCAAACCATGAAATTGAAAAGGGAGTCTTGAAACGCATTGCCTTAATAAAGAAATGTTTCTTGTTATAATTTGTTTGTTTCAAAAAAAAAGGTTAATCACATACCTTTAGCCTCTTCACTGCTTCGTGGCACTGAAGAGAGTCGTTAATAAGTGCAGCTGTGAAGGCACTTAACTTGGCTTCATGTAAGTACAAAGGAGTGTAAGCGTTGCAAGGGGTTTCGCACTGCACCCCAGCTTGTGCTGCACGAAAGGCTCCAGGAGCGGTATGGTGAGCGAGTCGCCAGTGAGCTATTCAGCTGGCCGTCTTGACTCTCGGTTCTAGTCGGCTGGCGTGCTGACTACCTGTAGTCGTGAACTCGTTCACGGCGTAATATTTTTCAACGGGGCCTCAACAAGTATGAGGGTCACGGGACGGCTCTATGCTCTCCCATAGTAGAACCCCTAGAACTGTAAATCGTCACCCACTTGTTCTGAACACGACAGCTAAGCGCACGTACATATACCGTAATATAGGGACACTTCATAGAGAAACGATTCGAAGATTTAGTTAACGGCTGAATTGGAGTAAGCTCCGGCTGTAAGAAAAACAACTATAGCCAAGCTGCTGTTACCCTAGAACCTATTACTGCAGCAAAATTTACGCCCCCCCCTCCTCTCGAGTCCAGTGACCTTTGTCATTCATCTTTTTTTTTTCAAAAAAAAAAGCTATTGTTGTGCTGTAAGTGTTTACTAGCATGCACCACTGTTTTTCGCAGTAATACGAATAAAAACGTTCAGAGTCAATAATTTTTTCCAGAACAATACTAAGCGTTCATTCGCCTCACTCCCAACCACTTCTAACTTTAACATTCTGCTCTGTGATTGGTCTTCCTAATGCTGTCATAGTTTCGTAACTAGGCATATTTTCACACGAAGTGAGGTGGGGAGCGTTAATATAATGCCGGTGGTCATAGTGTCGTCTTACCATGATTGTGCTATTCGAAGTGCGCACACAGGTGGTGTTGGCACCACTGCATTAGGTTATGTTGCTTCGAAGATAAATAGCGCGGATGATTTCACTCCGTCACGTTCGGTGTACGACAAAGATATAACGTGCTGGGTCATCTAGTTTTTTCGCATTTAAAATGACAACCCTACTGAAAATTCTCTTTTGCATGAGGCATGAGAACACTCGCTGACCACGCGCATCACACACATCACATTGAAGGTCCTGATGACCAGGTCAGCCTACATTACCACTTTAACACTATCTTAAGCTGAAAGCCTTATATGCCAGACCAAACACGAAAATTGACATACTGGCACCTCACGCAAGGGACGTGGACACGAGCGATACAAAAAGCTACCACGAGTGATAGAAAAAGCCCTCACCGGGTGACTTTATCACGCAGTCAAATGTAGCAAAATATGTGAAGTCATTATTCAGTCATTGTGACATCCTCGTGACATCACGTGAAGGGATTTTGCACGCTGGCGTCATCACAAGGCATCGCAACTTGGTGAGTGGTCATGACGTAGTAGCCCAGTTCGCTACATTACTGGTCGATGGCAGGCCGATCATGGAGGACGTGTAAAACCAAGTGATGTGCCTTTGATCGCAAAGGCCATGCAAAACAACGTTCAGCACAAAAAGCTTTTGGCAGGTGGCGTGGCAGGAAGAATACATCGGCTGGGAAGAAAAAGAGGATGCATATGTTTTAGCCTTGCAGTAGTCTTCGGTGCGTGTATAAGGGAACATGCGAGTTAATTACTGGTATTTTAACTGGTTGAGAGGCATTATATATTTCCATTTCACCGTCTGGCCAAGTAAAAACAAAAGCCTAATCATGGTAGATGATAGTACTATGTTTGAATGAAAAAGAAATGAAATTATGTAAAATATGCCAGTATTTAATTGACAGGGGTTACTCTCAAGTTTGCAATATCTCTATATCAGTTCCCATCAACGCTTTTATTGATGATTACGAAAGTTTTACACAGAATAGTTAAAACTGAACAAGGAATACGATACTTTCATATCATTGCGTTAACAATACACAAACTTAAACGCGACCACTGCTACGTTGTGTACCGTCTCCTCCAGCCACGTTGAAACAATCAAACCAAATGGCGGCATGTTAAAAAACGCCAGATGGTCGAAATTTCCGGAGCACTCCACTACGGCGTCTTTCATAATCATATCGTGGTTTGGGGACGTCTAATCTCGCGTGTTATTATAAAGCAACCACATAAGCAAAAAAAAAAAAACGGGTCTTTCAAACACGGATCTAGCGTATAGCTCAAACTTTTAGCACAAGCTCCCCAACTGAAGTTACCACGGCAAAAACGCAAAATTTCCTGGTGTTTTTAAAAAAATTTTTTCATTCGTCGGTTTCATCTGAGAACGTAATTTCACCACAGCTGTTAGTGCACGGGCGAATCTAACGTGATGCAGCAGCACGGTGCTTCTAGGATCGCATCTGCTGAAGAGAGCTGTCGTATACACGTGCGCTTGATGTCTGCCTAGCCTTGCGTGATGACGGCCCCCTAGTAACTGGCTGGCTGTAGCCTTCTCGCACGGTTTTACGCCTGCAACCAGCTCGGCTACAAGTGACAACAAAAAGAACAAGTAAAGCGTTGGTGCTCCCTACCACCGTCGCTTTTTTTCCGGGTGTAGCCTGCCGTTAGGACGAAAGACTGCAGCTGCGGGAAGTCCACATGCACACATCAGTAAAAAAAAAAAAATGTCATCAGTGCCTGATAAAAAGCTCGGCGTTCGGTGCACGGAAAGAGATCATCTTGCCAGAGAAAATGCTGCTTAGCACGAACATCAGGGCAGTTCTGGTGGCCGCAGCAGTGCTCGCAGTTCTTCACGCTAGCTATGCCCGTGAGTTGTGCTCGTACTTCATTTTGTTGACTGGGATACCGAGATTCCGAGACAGCCTACCTCTTTCTTCTTGTTTGATTTTCCTGTCTAAGGGAAGAGTCGGTGTAGGGTCTTTTGACATAGGAGAAGTTGGTTTTGCTTGAACTAAATCAGCCATTCCCTATGGTGGTCCCATAATTAGGGTGCTAGACTGCCGACCTGAAGGTTGCAGGATCAAATCCCAGAAGCAGCGGCTGCATTTTCGATGGGGGCGAAGTGCTAGGGAGGCACGTGCTCTTAAATTTAGGTGCGCGTTAAAGAACCCTGTGAGGGCGAAATGTCTGGAGCCCTCCACTACGATGTCTCTCACAATCACATCGTCACTTTAGGATGTAAAGCTCTAAACGTAATGTTATACACTAAAATCGCATAAACATATAAAAACACACAAACACATAGAGCATATTCTGAACAGCTGCATCACTGAGATCTCGATGTTAATAACGCCCACTGCCGATTGCTCCATCGTCATATGAACGCTCCGTTTATTACGCAGATGTAGCTTTGTGAACATGTAAAACTTTGTCGGAACGAATGAACACTTCAGTCAAGTTTGCGTCAGTGACTTCGTTCGTTTTACTGCCTTTGATGATTTCAAATTGCTTGCCTTTCACGACTCCCGGGTTTTTTGGTTCGCGCTGACCATATGGTGTTCTATTCATGTCTCTCGTATTGTTGCAAAGACAGCTTGCTAGTATGAAAGAAAGTCCGGTGAAGTGCGTCTTGGTATACTTCGCTTGGGAAATTGAACCAACCCAGCATTCACAAACGCACACGGGAAGAGAAGTATCGAAGACCATACCCACCGGAATCTCTTGTGTACGTGTCTTCAAAGGATGGGCTCACTCGATTTTCCAAGAAAGAGTCAGTTGCTCAACCACCCGTTGTTACGAGAAAATTCATTCTAATGTCTCGGAAAGGAAGCCTTCTAATTGAAAAAGAAAATTCGGCTTGACCCGGGAAATGGACCCGAGACCGATACCTTTCCGGAGCAGCCATTATACCATTCGAACTAACCAGGAACCTAGCAATTTAGTTAAAGGACCGGGACGATTTTCTGCAATCACAACTTCCGACTTCTGAGCGAACCACCTGAGTTTACTGGTGACTCTGTGCTATAGTTGTCAATTACCCCTTTCGTAGCCCTTCGACCACCTTGCGGAATCCCGCAGAACTTATTTGCACTAAAATATCACTATATCCAAAACACGAGGATGTTAACTAAATGCATCTATTTAAGTCGACGCATGACGCCTCATCTCGTATGATTTGTATAGAGGCTTTCCTATAACCGTACAAACAGTAGACTGATTATCAGCACTGCAGTATAACTACGACATTAGCATGCTAGGGCACATCTCTTAATTTGCAGCCCTTATTTTATAGCCACATTTCACCCGTTGGCCCAACTGTAGTACATTTAGGCTTTATGTACTACATAAAGCATAAAGCCTTTATTTCATACTTTCCACAGATCGTCAATGTCCTTTCACTCCAATGTCATTACTTCATACTGTGCTAGTGCTGATAAAGTCTATTTGCCTCTGATGTGCTGTATACCATTAAGTAGATATGTCCTTAAATCTTACGATATATATGTATGATGGTCGTATTCCACGCAGGAATAAGATATGTCGAGAAGACTGATGTCATATAGATCGCGCCATAAGCAGGCGATATTTAAAACTGTTATACTTTGCTTGAAATTGAGGTTGTTACAATTGAATGTGCTTCAGAATGACAAGAAGCTACCTGAAAGAAAACGGCCCTCTGCTCTTGCAAAGCATTGCAAAACCTTGTAGTGCTATGTTTGAGAGTTCTCCTATTTATAATGATTCTGTTCTGATCATCATCAACAACAAAACCATCTACTACTACTACTACTGCTACTACTACTGCTACTACTACTACTACTACTACTACTACTACTACTACTACTACTAATTTGAGGCGATAAAGCTGGGAATAAAATTCCCATGAGAGAGTTGTAAATTGATTCCCCGAACGTTGAACTGAAAAGTTTCTAACCTTCTGTCCACCAAAAATCAGCGTTTTTATGTTTACCATAGATGCACACGACGTACCGAAGATACAAAGTGACATTCACGCTTGCGTGTCTGTGAACGCGATGGTTTATGGGCTCCCTAACGTGTCGCGTATGAAAATTATGCTGCTTTTGCGGACGTTCATGACAGCGATAAGAAAACGCAACGGTTATGGCTTGTGTTGCCGCTAGCAAAACGCGCGTCACCGCAGAACCACCGCCATCATCGCAGTCCTGTCGAGACAGCTTACTCGGCCAAATGCTGCAGTTGTTTGCGCGCAGACAGTTAGGGCGCCTCGCAATCACGGCGTGCGTAAGCGAGTAAGATGGAACGTCAGTCATGTCGCGTTTCTTATAATAAATATTTAGGACATTTAGAAGGATTAAAAAGCTCGAACATTCCATTCGGATTTTTTGCAAACTGATCTATAACTGTCTCGTTTTCTAATTGCATATTGTTCCCAGCTTCGCTGCTTCATAAATTAGTTAATAAAATCGCTTAATTAGGTAATTAAGAAAGGAACAAGAATCCTATTTTATGCAACACTCAGGAACATGCAATAAATTATGCATGCGTCAACAAGTTTTTAAATTAAACTAGAGATTGCTGGGTCACCCTGTACATATTGCGTTGTGAATATATTTACAAGTTATTTACAATGAAAAACAGTGCAGCAGTAAAGATGGCGGTTGTTATTCATCAGAGCAGTAACCTTATCCCCTATTTCTTTCCCCTTATCGTTTCCCTCTTTCCCTCTTTTTCCTTCTCTTCGCCATGGCGGTAGCTGCAACAGAACATTATATATATATATATATATATATAGGCATGGTGGTCCTCCGCGAGCAGTCACAACGTGGTTTATTTCGACGTTTCAGCCAGAGTCCGGCCTTCATCAGGATATAGGGTACAGTTTGTTTGTGCTGATCACCAACAAACTGCACCATCATTCGTGACGAAGGCCAGAGTGCCAGCTTGTTATGAGATTCCGTGCTACGTGACACCAAACAGGCTGAAAAAAAGATTTTCACACTCGCCATCATGGCTATTGGTGGCGCTGCCGCGCTGACTACATAGAAGTTCGTGATGCTGGTTATACGTAAAAAAATTCAGCATCCTATTAAATTTCGTCAGTGATTTTGACGCCACTGTTGAGCCAACTTTGTTGTTTCAGGTGAGCCGCCATAGTGGTCTAGTGGTTATTGTGGTTTGTGGATGATGGAGGCGAAAATGCTGTAGGCCCGTGTGCTCAGATTTGGGTGCACGTTAAAGAACCCCAGTTGGTCGAAATTTCCGGAGCCCTCCACCGCGGCGTCTCTCATAATCATATGGTGGTTTTGGGACATTAAACATCACATATCAATCAACCAATCAATCGATCACTCAATTGGGGTTCATGGGGGAACATGCACTTCTTTAAAAGTTGTAACCAAGTTAGAGTAGTTGGCCATGACGGTGTGTACCTGAACGAGGTTTAATCTTTCAGAAGGGAGGAAGTGCGGCGAGGGCGAGGTGTACAAGGAAAACCAGAGCAGCAGCTGCGGTGAGCACAAATGCGGTGACCCAGAAAACGGACCCAGACCCTGCACCCTGGACTTAGTGAGTCGCTGCTTCTGTAAGGACGGCTTCTACCGACGCTCGGACGATAAGTGCGTGTCCAAGGGAGAGTGCCACTGATGACTCTGCGCCGGACGAGCCTGTTCACACCGTCGGCATGCGACTGCTGAAGAGTACCAATAAAACTCACAAAGCGTATGCATTCGCCCAAGACGCTGTTGTTGTTGTTCTCCTATTGTAAGTGGCGCATACTCACTGTGAGGGATTGGCCAAGAATCGAGTGGTTTCAAAATTTACTGTTCAGATTTTGAATGATGGAGGTTTAACAGAAAGATTACCGATAGCCTAGGAAAGTATGTTGCTTAATGTAATGCATGCAAATATTTACATAAACGAATTTATTCTTAGAATAGAGCAATTATATGATTTTATACGTATATAATTATGTGGACCTGTTAGGATAATGAAACTGGTTAATTAGTCAACCTATTAGTTTCATCAATATAGTCCCGGACGGTCGCGCATACTGTCGCATTAGAGAAACCAGAAATGGAAGCTCCAAAAGACAAAATGACAGGCAGAGATAAGTCCATACCAATACCACGGAAAGGTATTTCTAATAGGGTTTTTCGTAATGTGTTAAACCGCCTGCAGGTCAAAAAGAAATGGTCTATTGTTTCCAGTTTATCACAGAATGCACACAGTGGCGAAGGTGCCTGAGCAGACCTGTGTTTATAGAAATTTAGATTTGGTACCCGGCAACGCAGCCTTGTGATAGCTACTTCTTGTTTTAGAGTGCGGCAAAAGTCTCTTCGCCAGGGATATAATAAATGGCGATATTCTGTAGAGTTTGTTAGTGCTGAACCTTTAAAGATTTGCATAAGCGTACGTCTGCGGAATCGAGCAGCAGTCACATAAGCGGATGATGGACAGAGTGGTAAAATTGGTTCGCTGATTGACGACTTAGCTAAGGAATCGGCTATTTCATTTAAAAACAAACCTTTATGTCCAGGCACCCAAACTAATCGTACTTTTCTCAAATGCGCAGGTACTAGTGCACGGAACGCCTTTGTTACTTGATTATCAGCACCAACAGAAAGTGCCGCACAGAGAGATAGGGAATCTGTTATTATGACAGCTGATGTAATTGCTGTATCTAACTTGCGTAAGGCGAGCACCACTGCCAGAAACTCAGCCACAAAAACGGGTATGAATTCGGGTAGTCGAAGGGAATAAATCCAATTTAAAATCGGGCTGAAAATACCAACCCCTGACTTTTCGTCGTATTGCGATGCGTCTGTAGCAATAATAACGTTCGTTGTAATACGGCGCAGGTGATCTGGTAGTAAACTATCCAAAATATTATGGGGAAGTAATTTGGCATTATTAGAAAAAATGTCGTCGAATTGAATTTCCACCGGGGCTGAATTATCACGACTCAGCATGATGTCGCATATAGGTACGTTTAGAGGCTCCAGTAAATTTTGCACAAATATAATTTGTGGCGTGTGAAATCGCGGCCATCTAGCAGAAAAAAATGATTCCGGGGTGGAAATAAAGGCTGTTTCTGAATGTCATAACGATGATTCATAAATTCTTAAGAATGTCTGAACAGTCAGAAGGCGAATTCTACAAGAAAACGGAGGGACCCTCGATACGAGATACAACACATTGTTGGCAACTATTTTGGGAAGGCCAAGGCATAAGCGCAAAGCTTCTTTTTCCAGAAGAATTAGAGGCCGCAACTTGTAAGCTAGAACTCCAGAGAAAAGTACACATCCAAATTCCAAAATGGGACGAACGTACATGCGATATATCATTACCAATGTGTCTCTTCTCATACCTATGCGGTAGTTGCTTACCACAGCTGGAATCTGTTAAATACCTTGGAGTAATTTATCACACGTCGCTTAACTGGCGACCTCATATCGAATATATCGCCGAAAAGGAGTGCGGGCCATTGGCATATTACGTAGGCTAAGCAACTACCGCCCAAGACGCCTTGTCTTGTCTTGTCGCCTAGGAGATCTTGGCTCATACCCACAAGGGGGATTGGCCACACTGTACATTATAATAGATATTTTTTTATACAACGCTCGCTAAAAATAAAGAGAGAAATTAGAAAAGAACAATAATAATTTTCCTTTAAAAAAAACGTGGAAAAGTGCAAAAGAATTCGATAAACCAGAATATATAAAACAAATTAACAAGAATGAGGAAGGGGGACAAAGAATTGGATATATCTGGAAGTACCACCAGCAGCGTGTCCTTCCGGTTGCCTGAATGAATTTATGTAGCGCTGACAGAATAGCACTGCGGCCCACACCCAACTGACTGGCTCCAAACGATAATAGGGTGGATTGACTGGCAATCCGAGCATACCAATTGGTCTTTCAAGAATTATTCGGCGCAGTAAGGCGAAGCGGTGGCATGTGAGAAGAAAGAAAGACGCCTGTAAGGAAAAAGATATCTTCTTTGCCTTCTTAGTGCGGAGAAGTTCAAGGGGCTGTGCTTACAAAGGATGTAACCGTGTGCTGTAGTTGTCGCTTTACGTAGCGCTTGCCACGCATGGCATAACCATATGCAGTGCGTGCTCGTACCAAAGACAATTATTCTTCCCCTTGTTCTAAATAAATAGAAATAAAGACGTAAAAGGGACAAAAAACACGGGAAAAGAGAACAGAAAAGACCGGGAGAAAAAGAAAGACAACACCGAGGAGAAAAAAAGTAGACTTTTACATCTGGTTCGTTTAAAGAATTTGTTCCTTTAAATGCATAGGTTAATTTATCCCCTACGAGCCATTATGGGCTATGCGTCCAACTGTGCTAAGTACTTTCATGTACTAATACGAACTTGAAAGGAAGAGTGATGATGATTATAATGATGATGAAAAGTAAGACTGCCCAAAGGCTCACTTCCTTAACTCAGTCTTGGCACCACTTGTGTCAAGCGGCATTAATTGTAACTCCAACTCGATTGCGCTGATTTTCCCTCCCTTCCGAAAGCTTTCTGCCCATAGTGTGGTTTCCCGTATACCTCCAATCCTGGAGGCTGTGACCTCCGGGATCGTAGGCATTGCAAGCTATGCGAGCCTCACCAATGCCACTTAGACAATTTAAGACCTGCTCACTGTTTCTGCCACGGGCTCTGAGGTCACTCTGTTTAGACCGGTGTGTTTCACTACACAGACGTGTGTATGCTTGCTCTCGTCACTCGACAGACACGGATTGCCAAGCCTGACGAACGTTTTCGTCGCGTGCTGTTGTGCTTGTTTGCCACTCGGGAACGTGTTTTTGTGTGTCCATATGAACTGCAGCGTGGATATGCGATGCACTTTGTGCACTGAATATTCACAATCTGAACGGCTGCAAAACGGAACGATTGGGCGATGCTGCGTGGTGAGTTGTCATGGCAAGGAGACCGAAGTTGCAAGTGTTCTCGTTTTTTAGGGGCGAAGCTCCTTAGGGCGTGGGCTGTGCGTCCCCTGTAGCCTGTATGTAGCCACCTCTAGTTTAGTTCTTGCAGTGTTCACTAGATGGCGGTACCGTCCCCTGTATGTAGGTAGTTATAAATTGGGAAAAACAGGTATCCAAGCCTGCAGAGGTGAAACGGGGGCTTAGGCAGGGGTGCCCCCTGTCACCCTTATTATTCATGATGTACCTACAAGGATTAGAGGCAAAATTAGAGGGAAGTGAACTGGGCTTCAACCTCTCTTTAGTCAAACAAGGAAAACTTATTGATCAGGCACTACCAGCATTAATGTACGCAGATGATATAGTACTAATGGCCAACAACAAGGAAGATTTGCAGAGATTGATGGACATCTGCGGTAATGAGGGAGATAGGTTAGATTTTAGATTCAGTAAGGAAAAATCTGCAGTCATGATTTTCAATGACAATGAAGGTAGTGAGCTTAGAATACAGGGGGTCACGCTAGAGATAACAGATAAATACAAATATCTGGGCGTATGGATAAGCAATGGGACCGAGTATCTGAGGGAACACGAAATATACGTGACGACTAAAGGTAACAAACAGGAATGCAGCAGTCATGAAAAATAGAGCACTGTGGAATTACAATAGGTATGATGTTGTGAGAGGAATATGGAAAGGGGTCATGGTTCCTGGGCTGACGTTCGGCAATGCGGTCTTGTGCATGAGATCAGAAGTTCTAGCAAGATTAGAAATTAAGCAACGTGGAATAGGTAGGCTTGCTTTAGGAGCTCACGGGAATACACCAAATCAGGGAGTACAAGGTGATATGGGATGGACATCATTTGAGGGCAGGGAAGCTAGCAGCAAGATAAAATTTGAGAAACGATTGAGAGAAATGGGGGAAGAGCGTTGGGCTAGGAAGGTTTTCAGCTACTTGTACATGAAGAATGTCGATACAAAATAGAGGAAGCGAACCAGGAAGTTGACTGGTAAATACTTAGAAAACAGCAGGTGGCCAAACCAAAAAGAACTATCGGTTAAGAAGAAAGTGAAGGAAACGGAGACTGACATGTGGAGAATGGGCATGATTAAGAAGTCCGCACTAGAGATCTATCGAACTTTTAAGCAGGAAATTGCAAAGGAAAGGGTCTATGATAATACTCGGGGTAGTTCTCTACTGTTTGAGGCCAGGACGGGAGTACTGCGAACCAAGACATATCGGGCCAAATACGAAGGGGTAGACACAGTATGCAGTGCGTGTGGAGAGGAAGAAGAAACTGCCGAACACTTGATAATGTTCTGTAAAGGGCTTCACCCTATAGTTCAGGATGATGACACAGAGTTTTTCAAAGCACTGGGGTTTAGGGACCGGGAGGGCAAAATAAACTTTAAGCGGGTAGACTTAACTAGAAGGAGGTTATGTGATTGGTGGCTAAAGTCAAGGCACGAGTGAAAATTAAACTCTTCACTGCAAAGTACGAATCCTCAAATTCACTTTTTAAGGAAAAAAAATATAGTTTTTGGTTCATTACGTATTACGGCTTGGTGGCGCTAGCCACCGCCCGATCTAAAGGGTGCAGCCATATCCATCCATCCATCCATCCATCCATCCATCCATCCATCCATGTAGCCACCTCTAGTTTAGTTCTTGCAGTGTTCACTAGATGGCGGTACCGTCCCCTGTATGTAGCCACCTCTAGTTTAGTTCTTGCAGTGTTCACTAGATGGCGGTACCGTCTCCTGTATGTAGCCACCTCTCGTTTAGTTATTGTAGTGTTTACTAGATGGTGGTACTTGTAGCTGATGATGAAAAGATGCAAGATGTTATAAACTAGAAAGCGGTACTTGTAGTTGATGAAAGACGCGAGATCTTATAAAATAGGAATGATGTCACATATGGCGCGTGTCATTGGTTGAAGGCAATCGTTCGATTTAGTGCGGCGACGTACGCTAGGGGGAGCGATGTAATAAAATCGAGTGGGCAAAATGTACAGAGGATTCATGGTTTACCAGGTTTACCTCCGGAGCTTCGCCCACTCATCATCATTCACTTCGTGGATATGGCGGAATTTTTTTTTCAAAGAAAAACTGAAGAACAAAATGGGAGCACGTCATTCGTCAAGTTGACGTCGACATCTGTTTTATTCGTGACTCGAAAGTAAGTGTGTTCGTACTGCATATTTCTAAGCCGTTCCACTGGCACCATCTACACCATGTTCCATTTTGCTCTATAATAAAGGTGTCATGTGTGCTTCTGAGTTGGCGTAAGCCCTGGCAATAAAACAACAAACACGAGTGGCAGGATGTTTTCAGAACAGGCTTTTTTCTTTCAAGGTTGGTAAATGTTTTACTATTGGTGATTAGCGCCGTAGACTTCTTACATAACCTCTGTTTACTTGGCTGAGAAAAATGAAAGGAATGCTGTTGCATTGCTTAGTGCATAGGATTTGTGCATGGTACTTTCTTGTCGGTTTTCTAACCACCTCATTGCGGTATTATCAATTCGTTCAAGTCTCGCCAGCACTTTAGCCTCATATATTTCCTTCAAATTTAGATGCGTCTACACACGGTAAAGCGATTTCTTAAATGATTTTCAGGTGTGTGAGCTCTACTTTAAGATAGAATATTTAACAACCGCTACCAAATATACTGATCCAAGAACCGTCAGTTCAGTAGAAGGGCCCACGGAGGCTACACGGTTTAATCAAGAACCAGCACTAAGATTTTCCCCAGACCCTAAGTTATGAGCGACACTGCGAGAGGGGCCAGAGCAAAAGAGGAAACGCCGCTCCTTGTGCCGGTGACAATAGATTTTCGTCAAACGAAAAGATTTTTTTCTCTCCCAATGGTCATCACCCTCATATTGTGCTGAATTACTCACTTGTGGCAGCAACACACACTATCCTCAAGAACTACCCATCTATGAAGACTGATGTTTGAAAGAGTGCGAATAAAACTGCAGAAACTTAGCAGATCAGTAGCAACAGTTTTTCTGCAAGGTCTATAGTGTGTGTGTGTAAACAAATAAAGGAATGAATAAAATTTACCTTATTTATTTTGTCACTTTGTTGGTCCATCATACTGTGCTCCTTTAGATCGACCACTCATTCGATAACACATAGCCTTTAAATTTTTGTGGAATGGCTCACAGATATATCTCCAAACGCTTTCAAGCATAGTAAATTACATATTCTCGCTCGCTTTTGACGCAAAAGGCAGAATAAAGCTGTAAATAGTTTAAGCCTCACCAGCGAACCCGCCATCTTTTAATGGGAGACGAATGGTGGCAATAGATTCACAGCCTCCCGTAGGCGCGCTCGTTCGGGCAAAACGAGTGACGTTCCGGCAGCAGTGAGAACGCCTGAAAATATTTTTCTAGATCAGCATTGGCCTCATGGCGCCTCCGATATCGGCCCACCCCATACCGAACGATGGTGTCTTGTGATGACGGGACAACGTAATGCCACTTGACGTTACCTCAAGGCGACTGTCATGATGACGTCACACATTTTTGGCATGTGACATTGTGATGACTTCACAGGGTGACGTCACTACATGACGATCGTTCTTGTGTCGCTGCTACTGACGCCACCGGTGTGCGTCGGGGACTTTCTGCGTTTGGGGAGTCATATAAGGCTTCCGTTTTCAAATGAGAACAGAAATGAAGAAAAAAGGAACCAATTAGGGACTTCTTTTTTTGTTACACACAACCTGAAAAAGCAACAGACAATAAAAATAAGTGAGGTGAAACAGACGCTATTCGTAGTTCTTGAGTTGTAGTCGTTAGGTTAAAGATCTAAAGAAGTTTAAAAATTAAAGGGAATCAAAAGATAAAACATGTGACCATTAAGGATAGAACCAAAAATCTTCGCATCGAAACTATACAACCTTCACAACGAATCTCCAATTTTGTGAGCCTACACCTGAATGTTGTAGGTTTGGTCACTACCACCGGGTGGTTGTCTTTTCATCCACTGTACTTTTTTAAAATTGTAAATGTAAGCATAATATTGTTGTTCAAAAAAGTACAAATGATGCTTCTTAAATATTCCTTGGCTTTATTGCAAGTTTGTTTCATTATCTAACGAACAAAAAAGCCACAGTTTCGCCACAAGGGCGAAGCAATTGATGCGATAGCAACATATTTGGATGTCACGCGAAAAACGGCAAGCAGATCAAGGCAGAAAGATGAGAGAGAGAAGTAGACGTTTATTTTGAAACAGTGCCCCGAGCAATGCCCGGTGTCACCTTGAAGTGGGAGGGCTCCTTAGTCCACGAACCCTCTGGCTTCTACTGCCCTCTTGGCCCTGGCGACGAGTTGTTGCTCTTCCAGGTCCTCGAGGGTGAGCTTCGCCTCCCACGTTTCGATTAGGTCTTCGTTCGTTCGTCCTGCTTCGTTATCAGTCGTGTGTTGTGGCAGATTACGTCTGGCAATACACTGGCATGCAAGAAGCAAGTGCGCCAGGGTGTCCGCTACGTTGTAAAGCGGGCACATAGAGCTATATCTCGTTGGGTAGAGACGGTGCATTAGGGCCCCATGTGTGCATGTGCTGCTTTGCAGGCGTCTCAGTATTACGCTTTCCTCTTTTGTCAGTTTTGGGGGTGGTGGAGGGTATACCCGTCGCTCCAGCTGTAATGCTGGAGTAACGACGAGTAGGTGTTTTGAACAACTTCCGTCTCTTCAACGACGGGTCGAATGTCCTGTGGGCAGGGGGCAACCCGGCTGACGTGCTCGCGGGCAGCGGCGTGGGCCGCTTCATTTCCCTGCAGACCCTCGTGTCCTGGCCCCCATAATACACAAGTGTATGGGAGTGGAGTGCTTCGCCGTTTCAAAATATTGATGGCATTGGGTGAGATACGGCCCTTAGCAAAATTCCTGCAGGCGGAATGCCAAACTTCCTGCGGCTTGTAAGTCGGTGAAGATCACCGCGGCGTCTGTACATGTTGTGGTTGCTAGAGCGATTGCCGATTCTTCTGCGGCGTCTGAATTGAGTGCGTTGACCGTGGCCGACGCTAATTCTCGGCCTTGAGAATCGACGACGCTGACAGCGTGCGCGTTTCTATGCGGATACTTGGCCGCATCAGTGTAGCGGGCGTCCGGGTCTTGCTTGAACTTTCGTCGAATAGCGTCAGCTCTAGCCTTGCGTCTACTTTTGTGGAAAGTAGGATGCATGTTGCGTGGAATAGGTGCGATGGACAGCGACTCTCTAATGTACAGCGGGATGCGCTTTTCCTGGTCTGCATCGGCGATGAACGTGTCGCTGTAGTTGAGGTACCGGAGCACCGAACTCCCCGTGGTCGTCAGCTTGAGCCTCTCCAGCTGACTGTTCCTATGCGCTTCGATGAGCTCTTGCCACGTGTTGTGGACACCCATCTATAGGAGACGTGTGGTAGAGGCCATTGGCGGAAGTCCCAGGGCTACTTTAGTGGCCTTTCTTATCATGATATTAAGTTTTTCAATTTCAGCGGTTTTCAAATTCAGGTACGGCGTGCCGTATGTAATGCGGCTGGTGAGGCAGAAAGATAATCTTTTTTTTTTAAGTAGGCCTAAAATATTGTATTCGTTGGCGGAGCCCTTAGTTCAGGGCGCTATTGGCTCGTTAAGTACCGAGATGTTAACGTTGCTAGTACGCTTGTGTTCTGTGGGTGTTTCTTTCGTGGTTCCTTTGTGTTTGGCCAACGCGCTCCAAGTTTTGATCTGCTTGCGTCGGCTGATCCTGCAGGCGAGGAGATCGAAGCTTGAAGCGCGTTGGTAGAGTGCAGGTGATAGAATGCTTATTATCGTGGACAGAAATGTCACAGGTTAGATGCCAAGGTCATCCAAATCAACAAAACCTTTCTTCTGTTTTTATTTTTGTCATTTGCTCTTGCACATTTTGCGGAATGCAGTTCCGGGATAGAAGTGGCGTTTGTGGATTCGTGGTAAACCCTGAAATCAAATACTGTCGATTTAAAGGGGTAAATCACTGTGGTATGATCGAGACATTGTAAAGGTATTCATTTACTGAGATACAAATAAATTCTTCAAGTGTATCCCGACACAGAATTACAGACACTCAAAAGCCCCTCTAAAATTCTATTGCGATATTATTGTGTAACAATACTGCCCAGCCCTGCTTGCTACAATAGTTCTCAGCTATTACCTCTGCCATGGAGACAATGGCAAATTACGATTTACTTCTTGACCCTACTGGAGAGACGAGCGTGAACGTCGCAGAGCTGGTGCTTCACTTCCAAAGCTGTCCCGGCGTATGGAACATCTTTCGACCCGCAAGTTCCCGCCACAAGGTTCTTGAATTCTACCCACCTTTCCACGGGAACAGTTTTCTTGAACGGAGCGACAGTTAGGAACATATCTGAAAGGTCAATAAAGGAAAACAACATTGATACACTACATGATCCAAAACATAAGGCACACCCATGGCTAGGGGCCTGATGAGAGCACTACAATACAGATCCTGCTTCCAAGCAATAATTAAGAAAGCTTGTTTCTGTGAAAACGAGAGCACTAACCAATGGCAGAATCCACGCTTGTCGTACTTCCATATAGTGTCGTACACCTCGCAGGAAATACAGTCCGATCCGGTACCACGTATAGTGTGTCCCTGACTTCGAATTCAACCTGGGTCGCCGTCTTGACACGGTTGAAGTTGAAACAGCCACTGAGAACGTTTCTTGGGTCCTGCGAGGAAGTAAGTAGAACGCGGGAATAGTAGGACACAAAACTTCG
Source organism: Rhipicephalus microplus (assembly GCF_013339725.1). Taxonomy (NCBI): domain Eukaryota; kingdom Metazoa; phylum Arthropoda; class Arachnida; order Ixodida; family Ixodidae; genus Rhipicephalus; species Rhipicephalus microplus. Next base: position 119,874,229 of record NC_051174.1, on the reverse strand, counting down.
TTAATGCTAGTGATGTCAGTGTAAAAGGTCGCGCAAAATGGCGAGATGGACACCACCGACAGCGTGTCTTCTGAATGTAGTCAGTGACTCATCACGCAGTGTTGTGTGACGTCAATGACAGCAATAATGTCGTCATTGTCAGTAGCATGATGATGATTGCAGCGACATAATAGGCGATGGCAGTGTGCTGATTATGCATCTGACAACGATAAGGTGTCCTGTCTCTATTTCCATGATTAGCGTTGGGAGGACAGGTGCCAACGACATTATCTAGGATCGTGAAATAATATGGATACATCATTGATGATATTCTGTTCCTTGCGTGATCCACTTATTTAGGATACAAAAGAAAGCAGCGATGGTTTACAACGGCAAAAAACTTGCAGGGGAAATAGTGATAGGAAGAGTAAGACGCGGATAAGGACGTGGCGCAAAGGACAACCACAACACAAAATGACGACATTGCTTCGTGAGTGCCAACGAAATACGCTTTGAGGTGATTATATGCTGACTTCCGTAAAGGACATTTGATGGTAAAATGGTTCCTATGCTGACGTAGGAAGTGACGTTCAAGCACAATATTATACTGACTGAATTTTAGGACGAGGTCGTAGCTTCGGGTGAGTGCGGCGGAATGCCAAAATAATCAGGCAGCCCAACTTTCGTAGCGCTATAGTGCAGAGGAACGTAGGAAGTAACATATCTTCCAGTATCGAGTGTATAATAGCTCACATCAAGTATATGTCACACACACACACACACACACACACACACACACACACACACACACACACACACACACACACACACACACACACACACACACACACACACACACACACACACACACACACACACACACACACACACACACACACACACACACACACACACACACACACACACAAGCTCACATATTCTCAAACAGTTTTTTCTGTATTTTGTGCAAGAATGGGTAGGCTTGGGATCATTCCGCATGTAATTTCGAAAACGAGCAACAACACAAGGCTTTTAGCAAAAAGGAGTAGGAAAAGAAGGTGTACTCTTAAGAGCAGCACTGAGAGTTTTATTTGTGCTTACCTGTATGACTCCCTTCCAATTGTCGCTATCGTAAACATCCTTCCACAGGTCCATTAGGCCATAGCTGGAGTCCGCTACGACGAGACATTCACCGTCGTCGGTCAGCAGCTTCGCGATGTTCCCGTAGGCAGCACTCTGGTCTCGGATCATGTGAAACACCAGGAAAGCAAATGCCCTCTGGAACTTGCCGTACTTCTTCAGGAATGGGTCGAGGTCGGGTGTTACGATGTCGAGGACGTCATGCACAATGTCCCGGTCGGAGAAGCGTTCGGTCGCGAACTGTAGCATTTCTGGATGCAAGTCCGTGGCGACTAGCCTTCGGCAGGGTTGGCAGTGAGGCAGCAGGAACCATCGGGCAAAGTGACCCGTGACTCATCCTATCTCTATCACTTGATGCTCCTTGGTCAAGACACCCTGGAAGCACACCTTCTTCAGAGCGTAGACGCTGAGTTGACTTCTTTTGGCGTCGTTCTTGGAGAAGCAGAGTGGACTAAACTGCATGATGGTGGTCGGGTGATCAGTAGGTTGCCGTGTAAATTTGCGGTGAACTCCCTCTCAGTAGTCAAACTAGCCGCAAACTATGGAGGCTATGATACATCAGAGAAGAAAGCAAAGCGCAGCCCGTTTGCCACGGTGTATAAAGAAGTTAGAGGTGCAATCGTATTCAAGTGTGTTCAGAAAAAGCACGCTGTCAAGTCACTTTAGACATGAGGTCCGCGTTTGTTTTTACACAACTTGGTTCTCGCAGAGAAAACAAGCAGACAGCGTCGTTATGTCACTCACTGCACGTACGGCTTGAAATTACAGCTAGAGTCGTAGTTGCGACAGGGGATAAGAGCCGAAAACAGCATATGAGATGACTACTTGTTTTTCACCGTGGAAGCTTGTGTATAGGGAATATAACATCTATCAGTAGTGTGCTTGGGTTCACTGGACTCTTCTAACGCTACATCGTTAAAAAGCTCGTTTCACGGGCATTCATGTGTCGGCGTCAGAGTTGGCGTCGGCGTCCGTGCTGTCGGTTGTGAGCAAAAAGTAGGCGTAGTCGATCAGCTGAAATTCGAGAATGATGGATGGTGAAACATCAGCAAAAGTCCTGATAGGCACGATGCAATGATTTAAACATAAGTTCTAGGGCTGTGTTGAAATCTGTTTTGTGGCAAGCAGGTGTTTCAGCTCGGATCACTTCCACTGCTTGAAAACGCTGCGTGAAAAAAAAAAAAACACCACACTGACTATAAGAATCTCATCTAGTGGGAGGTGTCTCCATAACGCGTCTAACATAGCGTAAAATAATCATAGAATGGCGTCAGGTGTCAAAACACGTTAATTGCGCTACTAAGTGGCTCTTGAAAAGTCGCTGAACCTCGGATGAGTTGAAATGAGCTCCCTTAATCTGTATGAATGCGTCGTTATCGGCTGGTTTTGGAATCCGCTCATGCGTGAAATAAAAGAAGCCGCAGCTATAGTAGAAACGAGGAACTTGTGTGAGTTCGCAAGGAATTGCCTTAACGGGAAAAGAAAAGATGTTTCTTGAATTTAGATCACATGCAAGATGAGCTCTGGTTTTTTTAGCGCGCGTGCGAGAAGGATGTGAAGGCTATGCAACAAACAGTCGGAAGATCAGCGCCTCCTTTTCTCTTTACGTCTGGGTCGTGTTTACATCTTGTGTCTGCCGCACTATCACAAGCTAAGTTGATGAGTGATTACTAGAGAAGGCGAAAGCGCGATTAGGAGACTGAAAGTTAAGTGGGCTGATGAGATTAAAAAGTTTGCATGTATAACGGTGCAGCACAAAGCACAAGACCGGGTTGACTGGTAGAACATGGGAGAGGCATTTGCCCCTGAAGTGGGCATAGTCAGGCTGCTGCTGCAGCTGCTAGTGCTGCTGCTGATGATGTTGATGATGACGGGTGGTTTAAAGCTGCCCACCCACTGGAAAGCGGGCAGCTTTGAAGTACGTGCGGCATGGAACGGATGCGTAGTGGATATGTCGCCAGTTTGCAAAAGCACCAATTATGGCGCAGTAGGCCCTTCGCAACAGCCCTCGCAGGGGGGGTTCTAAGGTAGTTAGCGTTAGGCGCACAAACATTTGTTTATTTGCGGTGCCATTTTATGGTGCGTGCACCGAGAAGCGAGGCCAGGCTGGCGATCGAGAAGTCCATGCTAGCGGGGCGAGAGTTAGCTATCGGGTTAAACTCTCGAAGGCGAAGCTCAAGCCTCGTCCAAAATTTTCAACCACGGTGCTATTCAAGCCTGGCATAAACTTTATTGCATAGACTGAAAAAAAAATACTGCTCGTCACCATCTCTACTGAACAAATGGGTGCCGATAAATAAATAAATAAATAAATAAATAAATAAATAAATAAATAAATAAATAAATAAATAAATAAATAAAGAAATAAACGCAATATAACTATAATGAAAACTTTGTTTAGATTGTTCTACCAGGTCACGAAAGTGTTTGACACTGCTGCAGACAGAACAACCACCTTATATATGCGTCACTTCGTGTCAAGACTTCCATTGTAATAATATATGGGTACCTAATACTATATGAGTGCGTCACCGAACATAGTACACCACGAGGCAGAAGCGTGAGTGAGGAAAAAAAAGGGAAGCCGTTTGAGCGTGAGAAGCAACGAACGAGGCGGGGGGGGGGGGTGAGGGTAAAGCATGCAAATGCAATGCATGGTATATGATGCAGCAAGGAGGCAGCAAAAAGACGAGGAGAGAAAGGAGGAGGGAAATGTCCGCCACACCGCACCACTGTCTTCTCATTCTTGGTAGAGAGAAGAAAAGACGTCGGTCACGGACGCCTTTTCTCTTCTTCTCTCCTCACATCTTTAATACCCTCACCCCACCGCTACATGCGCTGAGCAGCGCTCCCAATTAGGTATGCAGAGGTTGCGTCTTTTTGTTCCCTCAACCTATCTCTCTCTCTCTCTATTCTCATTCTTGGCTCTGCTAATGCGTGGTGGCCACGTTTTGTTTCAATCCTCTTTGATGTCCGTTTGTCGTGTGGCCATTTCAGTACATTCGACATGTATGCGACCTTCTTTCGGTTTCTATTAGTCGCAAATATTTCACCTTCACTGAGCAAGTGGCGCATGTATTGCAAGCATTAGCATAAAAGACACAACTAAAAGCACGTAACAAGGGCTGTAATTTATTCACAGTGCTCATGTAAGTTATGGTGATCGGATATGCAAAGTAATTTAACCTATCAACCAGAAAAAGGATGGAGGCTCTTTAGGATAGCATTATTTTACTGTGCGAGATTGGTTCTAGTGACAGTTTCAACACGTCGTTGGGTTTTCAGGTGCCTCATGCTGCCGCTGTTAAGCAGCATTTACGTGTGAGGGACGGCTTTGTGCTCTCCCATAGTAGGGTAGCGGCTACTATAAATTGTTATACCCACTTTTTAACGCGATAGCATGGAGTAACAGTTTACTATGTTACTTTATGGCGATAGCGTAGAGAGCTCGTGTCGCAGAAAACCTGGCACCGGAATCGGCCCTGTTGGTTGTGAGCTAAAAATTGTCTGTACGTCTGTGACCAAAAAATCAGGTTACTGAGATGGCCGCGGGAGGCCGCTACTTGTTCACGCGTGCGCGCGCGATCACACTGATAATCCACGCATTCGAAGAAATAAAGAAGTGACCAAGGTCACGAGGCACGGTAGTTTCTTTGCGCTGCCACCCCTCCCTGCTTAGCTTCCAGCGCTTTCGCCGGGACGACGGAAGATATAATGCAATTGCAGCATGCGACCAACCTTTGTAACTCCACTCGCACTGGACGGATTCTTAAAATTTTTGTGGCGTTGAATTCGTGAGCCAATAAGCTTTTACAGTGAATTCATTCCATGGTTACTTGAAAAAGTGTTTCAGGGCCCCTTTAACGCAATTTGTTCGACAGGTGTCACGACGAAAACGAGCCTATTCGGTGATAACAGCGCGCGCTGGCCCAATCTGCTGTGTGTGGGTTCATGTGCGTGCGTCTGTATGTATCAAAACATATGAATAAGTATGCACTTAGTAGTTGAAGGATGCGCTAGGGGCCGGATTTCACTATCGCGTTTAACTCTTAAAGGCGAAGCTTAAGGATCCCCAGTTTTTTTTTAATCAGAAACCACTATCTTTTTTTATGATTAACGTATGCGGGGTTCCTCCTCGATTCAAAAGAGTGCACGCGTGCCACTCCTCTAGTCCGGCCGTGGCAGCGGCTATCCTCCTTGGTGGCTACCTACTATTACGACGACTACCGAATATTCGGGAGATGGCACGTGCAAGTGCGGGAGTGGCACGTAATATGGCTGTTTTAGCGACGCAGGACCTGCACTGTGGTGCGTATGTGTCGGGATCTATCTTGGACAGTATGTATGGATCGGGGTAAGGCAAGGTCTGCAGGCGATGCCACGATACCTGAGATTCTTTACAGAGCTTTAGTTCCGGGGGCGGAAGTTTTCGTCTTTCGAGTCTTTGATGTTCTAGAATATCTGTGTATGTTAGGAACGGGTTGGAGGTCCGGAAGAGTAATTCTGGGGCCGAGGCATGGGCGAGCTCATTGCCTCTAACTCCGCAGTGGCCGGGTATCCATATCAGCTGCTACCATTCACCCTCTGAGCGTCAGGACGAGAGTCGTGTAAGAAGTTGATGCGCAATGGGAACAATGTAGCTGTTACAAAAATGTTGGTAGGCTGCTTTTGAATCTGTTAGAACTAATGTGGACCTTGGGTTTTGTAGCGCGAGGGCGATTCCTGCTTCTTCCTAACTAGTTGTGTCCGTGTCCTATGCTGATATACAATCAACCTGTTTTCCACAATGAAGAGGCTTGTCGTATATTTGCCAGCTGCATCGACAAAGAAGGAACCCTCAGTATCTGAGTAGTCGTCATGAAATTTCGCCCGTGCCCGACGTCGATGTCCGTGGAACTGAGTATACATGTGACGTGGAAGTGGTTTGATGACGAAGTCCTGCCTCCATTCATGTGGGACACGTTGTTTTTCCCTTCTCTCAATGGTGGCTTCGATGCCAAGTTCTGATATTGGTCATAAAAAAGTACCGCCATCTAGCAGACATTTCAAGAACTAAACGAGAGGTGGCTACCTGCTGCATACACCAAAGACGCACTACCCACGGCTTAAGGAGCTTCGCCCCTATAAGTCTACTCCTGTGGCACATACCCACTCTCTCGGGTATGTGCCATCAGGGGTTACAAACGATAACGGGATACGAACGCGTGACGTCATAAGAAATAGCAGCGGGCTGGTGTATCAGTGCTATTGAAACATAGCTATTAAAGAGATTTGTAATTAGGTGGAGAACTAGACAACTAAGGGAGTTAATCATATAAAATGATAAGCTGAAATAAAACTTGACAATGTGTTCATATTCAGAACGTGTTCTTGATTGGGAATTCGACACGCCTGCCTCAATAACGCTAGTGTTTGAATTAAATTAAAGAATAGTAGCTGGCAGATGTATCAGTGCTGTTGAAACATAGCTATTAAAAACATTTGTAATTAAATGAATAACTATATAAGAGCTTACCATATACAACAATTAGCTGAAATGAAACCTACTCATATGTTCATATTCAGAACGTATTCTTGATTGAGAATGCTACAGACACGCACGCCGGCCTGAATAACGCTAGTGTTCCATTTAATTCAAGGATGATAGCTGGCAGAGGTATTCTTGTTTTCGCCACCGACACATACAGAGCTCATAATTCAGTTGCTCTTGCAGGTTCAGCGCACCGAATGACATTTCTCATGGCGTAAATCAATCACGGGATCCTCGTGCGATGCTCCGTTGAAACAAAATTACCTGTCACGGCGGCCCGCATAAAAAGGGCCAAGACGGGGTTGCCGATACATATTCCCAGAGCTGTGCGAGGAAAAACTGCATCGACAAGCACGTAGGACTATGAAGGCTGCTGTGCTTTGCGTAGTGGTTCTCTCCGTCCTTCAGATCACCTTTGCCCGTAAGATATTTCCTCATTTGCGCAGTTCTGTCGGCTAATGAAACGATTGTGAATGCAAAACATAACAAGGCACAGGCGTCTACAGTACTCTGTCTAGTAGGGGCGAGGCAAAGCCGTTTCGTGCCGCGGGAGTGGGTGTAGTAGGGTTCGGTGCTGTTGAGGCTTGTGGGTGGAGTTTATCCGCTCCCATAACCGTGCAGTGAAATATTACGTGCACTGCAAATTATTTCTTTGAATCCCCAAATGTGGTGGAAGAGTTAGGCAAATAAAATTGACAATGGCGTATTTGTTTACCGCTGCTGAAGGACATACGTCCCGGGTTCCATCCTCGGACCATAACGCATTTTCCTGCCAGTACTCAGAAGCTTTCTTTCCTAGGTATTCAATTGTATTTCCTCTTGCGTTAGGGCTACAAAGTGGTGGTTGTCAATTTCCTTTTTTTTAATGCATGCGTTCCTGTTTCCTTTCATTTACAAAGAGTTCTAGGTGTGTGCCAGGCACCACTAATTACCTCATAGACTACATATAGAATAGTTCCCTTTAAGTAAACTAGCCCCAAATGTTTTCACGTTTCACAACACATAATTATCTATAGTATATATTTTTTGCTGCCATGAAGGGCGTTCTGGCCACAACCTGTGTGTGTTTTCGTTTTATCATGAGTGCACGTGCATTTTTTTATTCTCTCTCTCTCTATCTACCCCCTCTTTCTTGCCCCTATTTCTCTACCCCCAGTGTTGAGTAGCAAACCAGATGCCAATATCTGATTAATCTCCCGGCATTCCTTTTTCTCTCTATCTCTTTCTCTCTATTTGCTGCCATCAATAATGCAGAGTAGCATAGGAATAGATAGACTAGCACACTTAGTCTTCAATAAGGGGTCTTCATTCTCTATGTTTTTGCTTACTTCCCGGAATTATTCTTTCTAGCATGTACTCGGCTTCATTGAAAACAGGGGATCATTTCTACATGTCTGTGATATGCTTAGTTATTGCATTAGGAGTGTAGAACGCGAGCTCGTGGTCTATTATTGTTGTCGCACAAGTAGCGCAGTTCTGGCGTTTCTGTAATAATTGTGGAGACGGTGCAAGAAATTCCACTGATTACAGCTTTCACTTACACGATTATTCTTAACCTCTTTATTTATATTCGTGAATTTTGTTGTTACCTAAAAAGAAATACGTAAAGAAATCGACCTAAATTATTCTTACGATTTAGCCCACAGGGAAGTCTCCAAACCCTGGTGATTCAGAACAGGATGCGTGATATTTTTAGGGAATTTTACACCCCGAAACAATGGTGCTGTGGGACGCGGTAGCGGAGGGCTCCAGAAATTCCATTCACTGGTGTTTTATTGACGTGGAACTTAATCTAAGTGCAAGGGCCTCCTAGCGTTCCGCCTCCATTGAAAATGTGGCCGCCATTGCTGAGATTCGATAGCGCAGTTGAGCACCCTCAGATCTCCGCGGCGGGCGGAACAGGGTGTGTGATAGAAGGTATACAGTGATTGAGAGCAATGAGACTTTATAATGAAACTAAGATAACAACACTGTTTATTTCGAGAATTGTGAGTGTACTGAGAGCCTTGGACAATCGTAGATAACAATCCCTCTTGTTCCTCCACCGGGGCTTTGGCTTATTCTTGTACTAAGGCATTGTACCGTGCTAGTCGGTAATTTGGGTGCACGTTAAAGAACCCCAGGTGGTCTAAATTTCCGGAGCCCTCCACTACGGCGTCTCTCATAATCATATAGTGGTTTTGGGACGTTAAACCCCACATATCAATCAATCGTGCTAGTCGGTAGATGTCAGGATCGATAAATTACAGTGGAAATCCCGAATAACAGAAAAAAAAAACGGTGAGACAGGCTGGAACTTACAATAGCTTAAAAGCATCCTTAAAATGCCACTTTGACTTTGTATCTGCCGGCAACCATCTTGCGCAAGCGTGAAATCGCCAAGCGTCACATGATAGAAAATCTTTACGAGCTATTACGGCGTCTAGAAAGCTCGACTGCTTACTATAGACAAAAACAATGGCATGCCACTGACGCACTTTCTTAATGTAGAACGCCTGCAAGTGTCCCTTTGGGTCCTCGTCCTTTCCCGACTTAAAATGCTAGTTTTTCTCCGTCTTTGTCTTCGGCAAGACAACTATTTACAAAAAAGGACAAGTTGTTAAAAAGATATGATAACGCGTAGCTTACCACGGTTTATATTTCAGAAGAGGAGGACTGTGGCCCGGGCGAGATCTGGAAGACTGGCCAGAGCAGCAGCTGTGGTGAGAACAGGTGTGGCGATCCAGAGGACGGAATTAAGCCTTGCACCTTGGACTACGCCAGCCGATGCTTCTGCGACGACGATCTCTACCGAAGGGACAGCGACAGGATGTGTGTGCCCAAGGAGGAATGCTGAGTCATGACGCTGTTCTAGGGCAACAGTGTTCATCGTCGTCAGTATGTCAGCTGCTGAAGAATACGAATAATGAATAGTAAAGAACTAATTCAAAGGGGATATGTATCCTTTCAGGACCGTCAAGTTGACTGATTCAATTGGTATATTATATGTCTAAAGCCTGATTAGTGATTACGCGGAACCCGAAAAAGAGCGACTCTCTGCCTCATTCAGGAACATGCGTTCAGCCGCGTCATCATGATGTGCGGTGGCGTATCTTTTAAACTCCCGCTTTTGTTTTGTTGTGGTGCACTCTGTTCGCTTGCGTAGCGTATAACAAGAGAAAGAAAGGGTGATAAGTATGACAAAACTTCGATAAAATAGTGAGCCAAGCAGGTGTCATCAATGTGCACCGCAATAAATGCATGTGCGCGATAAACATTTCTGAAGATTAGCGTTGCTGCCTGTGTCTTTTTTAAATAGTCGTGTGTTTCTGCGTCGTTTTAAAAATTCTGGTTTGCTGCAACAGCTCCTTGCACACTCATCTGTTTGAAGATTATCCTTTTCCAACATCCAAATCATGGCTAGAATCACCTGCCCTGAAAACTTCCCGACAATTGTGTTTCGTGTTTACTTATATACGCGTTGTCTTCTGTTCCGCTTTAACGTGGTTGCTTTTAGAGAGGCACCACGGCTACTCTATTCGCTTACGTTTCAAAACGTAACAGGAATGATTATTCATAATGAAAAAAAAACAAGTAAGAAAAAATAAACGTTTGCCGAAGTGAAACAAATTAATAAATAGAACTGAAATGTGCACTTTCCTAGCATTAACTTTGCAATAAGGCATTCATACACACACACGCACACACACACACGCGCACACGCACACGCACACACACACACACACGCGCGCGCACACGCACACACACACACACACACGCGCGCGCGCACACGCACAAACACACACACACGCGCGCGCACACACACACACACACACACACACACACACACACACACACACACACACACACACACACACACACACACACACACACACACACACACACACACACACACACACACACACACATTTCTCTGTAACAACTGCCCACAGCATACAGAATCTCACAACGCTTACCCAGTCCAGCGTCCACTACGAAGTTCGTCGCGAAGGTGGTCGCCTTTCGGAGAAGGGGCTTTTCAGGTCGTGGTCGAAGTAACTTTAGCAACGTCAGGGGGAACTTGTCTAAACTTGCTAGTGTTCGCTCTTACTTCTTTCGTTTCCGTAATTTATAGATATTAAAAAAATGTGGCCAACGTAGTTATTTTCGAGAATACACTCACACTCACATGAGCAAGGCTGCTGTATCTCGCGCTCGAAACTGTAAATGTCCTAACATCAGCACTTTTTAAGCCACGGTCAGCTTGTACATTAAGTCAGCTGCTTAAATAAACAAATAGCTCGGGCTGTTGCTATTCGCTCGTCTCGTGAACAAGCCCCGCCGCGGTGGTCTAGTGGCTAAGGTACTCGGCTGCTGACCAGCAGGTCGTGGGTTCGATTCCCGGCTGCGGCGGCTGCATTTCCGATAGAGGTGGAAATGTTGTAGGCCCATGTACTCAGATTTGGGTGCACGTTAAAGAACCCCAGGTGGTCAAAATTTCCGGAGCCCTCCACTACGGCGTCTCTCATAATCAAATGGTGGTTTTGGGACGTTAAACCCCACATATCAATAAATCAATCATATAACGCCTTATGTTGGCTGCTCTACGTTTCATCATATTTCGGTTCTGGTTTTATTGCACATTTGCTACTGAACATTCTTTTTTGTGTATTATCTTTCTTACGCAAAAACGCAATCACTATATAGATAACTGCCATGATGCTGCTTGTCACTGACGCAGTCAGTTTGTGAAATGAGACATAACAAGTTTCTGCTTACCTTAACAGTATTCCTCGTCAGGAAGTTCATGCTTAGAAATGCAAGGCGTGGAGGTGCGCGGGTTTCAATCAATTTAAAGATATATGGTGGCCGCATTCTTGTGTGAGCCTGTTCGAAAATGACGCCCAGCTCTAACAGAGGGTTACACGAAGTAATAAACTACACAGGATCCCATGACACGCATTGCTCAATTATTTAGGTGCACCGAAATGTTCATTGCATATAGTGAAATATTTAACGTTACAGAAACCACTCTCAGAATCCCTTCGCAAGGCCGCGTTTAAAGGAATTGCCAGTCACCCTGGTATGCACGAACAAGGTCATGCCAAAGTTATCGGTTTACTTAAAAAATGGCAGCATATCCACGGAGTGAATGATGGAGAGTGGGGCGAAGCATTCGTCCGTCCATGCGTCCGTCTGTGTGACCGTCCATGCGTCTGTTTGTGCGCCCGTCCCTGCGTTCTTTCATGCATCCGCCCCTGCGTCCGTTCATGCGTTCATCCATGCATCTGTTTGTATACCGTTCGTTCATCTATTCAACACTCCAAGTCCCACCATCTCGCATCTTTTTATCATATATTCCCCATATAGAAGGACCGCCATCCAGCGGACATTCCAAGGACTAAACGAGAGGTGGCACACGCACACTTTCTTACGGCCTGCGCTTTGGGTCCACTTCCCACCTTTAACCACCTCGAGTTCATGGTATATTCTAGTTCACTGTATTCATGGCACTGCGACCAAACGCTCGCTAAACCTTTCAAAAACCAAGGAGGTTACGCCCAGCGAGTATAACGTAGCAACCTTTCCCTGTCAGATAGGGCTCAATTTACATGCCAATGGCTGCTAATGAGAAATGAGAGACAGGAGAATTCGGCTTTTACTTTCTTACGGCTTGCGCTTCGTATCTACTTCGCATTTTTAACCACCTTGAGTTCATTCATGGTATATACAAGTTCATTGTATTCATGGCACTGCGGCTCAACGCTCGCTAAACCTTTCTAAAGCTAAGGAGGTTACAGCCAGCGAGTATAATGTAGCATCCCTTTCTTGTCCGATAGTGCTCAATGTACATGCCAATGGCTGCTAATGGGGATCGCAGCGTGCGCGTTGACTAAAAGCCGAATGCTCATGTCTCTCATTCCCCATTAGCAGCCATTGGCATGTACATTGAGCACTATTTTTTATTGTTAAACAACGCACAGAAGAAATCTCTCACTGGCACCACCTTGGAGGTCAAGTGTTATACCTATTTCGGGTATGTGCCACTGGTGGTTACATACGAGGGACGCCCAAGCCACGCCATAAGGAGCTTCGCCCCTAAAAAGTGTTCCATACAATGATGTGAAGTTGCTATGGCGAATAGTTGGCATGGCTTCGGGACTCTCCACGCCACCAAGAACTGACGTAAGGTTGTTTACAATCGAAGAGGATGAGTACAGCACGTGCGCAGGTGAAATCCCGCCGATAAGCCCGTCTCGGCACTCCGCTACGCGCATATTGGCCGTGAGGGCCTTCACTAGAAAGGCAACTGTTGGGATCATTTTGACGTCACAGATAGGATGCGTAGTTGTGGAATAAGGCAGCTTTGCTTTCGCGAGACCACTTGCATCGTCCCCCACGGCTGCACAGCTTCTTAGTCGTCATTTTACGATAGAAGTTAGACACGAGAGTGCCACCGGGGGGCACCGATTCGTAGTTTGCTTGCCCGTATTATCAGGTCTTACCGCTTCTTTAACCACTAACATTCAAGACAAAGAAAGGGAAGTACGCACGGTGTCTTCTGCGAAAGCGCAGGAGATGCAGTGTTCTAGCAGACCAAGTCGACCCGGCATCCTATGAGCGACGTCATCATGTAGGTGGCGCCACGGTTTGTCCTCGAGGCCAATAGTCACAAAACTTTTCGAGGATAAGACGCATCGACACGTAACTTGAAGTTGCACTACATGACCATGAAAGTCGTTGTGTTTTGCGCAGTGACACTTGCCATTCAGCAGACCGCCGTCGCCCCTAAGATGTCCCCTTATTTGTACCTTTCAACTGGTCACCTTTTTACTTCTATTTTTATTGCTAATGTGCCGCATAATATCGGAAAAAAATGTAGATTAATCAGCACTTTTTTTCGGTAAGCAGAAAGAGGATTTTACGAGCCGTATTAGGGGACGTATACACATTGTAATATAAACGGGGGAGTAAAAACTGTTAGCTAAGACTGTAACCAAGGCGAAATTCCCCCTACTAAAATAAAACTGTTCAAGTTTGCCTGAAGCCTGACGCATGAAACGTACCACATTTACGCGAGCAATACAAATACAGTGCTGCGGACACCTTAACCGAAACCAAGTATGAGAAGTTGGCTAGATGTGCACCGAGAAGGCGATATAACCGCTGGTATTTAAGAAAAACAGACTGGACTGGAAGCGTGTTGAGGGGGGGGGGGCAGAAAGTTAAGGGGGGGATCCGGTTAAGAAGTTGACGCTCATAACATGGTGACAAGAAGTGCAAGATTGTGTTAATAGGAAAAGAAGGTAGAGACCTTTGCCTTGAAGCGATCGTAGTAAGTCTGACAACCACGATAAGTATTGGGTGACATGAGAAACATAGCAACAAACTAGACCCTTTTCACAGAGAGAGAGAAGAGAAAAGAGGAAGACAGGGAGGTTTACAAGACACTACAATCCAGTGTGCTACCCTGCACACCCTTTTGGTAAATGTAAAGCTGGCCTTCCTGCTATGCATCCAGGCTAAATAATGGCAGCTAGTCCATTCTGCAAAACAGTGTGTTCAGGCGCAGTTTCACGCAGTGTGACGCGGACGATGTGGACTCTGTCCTGTTGATATAAAAAGGCATAAAAGACGTACGTGCAACTAGGGCTTCTTCTCCACTTGAAACACAACTGGTGCCACCATCAGTTGGGCGAATGCACAGTGCTCACAAGCGGGCTTGGGAATTATGGAAGGGGTCCATTACACACCTTCAGAATCGGGCAGTCGAAGATAACGATCTGGTAATGTTGTTTAGCGTAGCTCACTTTGTACCTAAACTGGCTAACCTCCCGGAGGGAAGATCCGGTAATGTTGTTTAGCGTAGCTTACTTTGTACCTAAACTGGCTAAACTCCCGGTCATCCCTCCTTTATGACTTCTTCTTCTTACTCTTTATCTGTATTCGACGGTGTTTTCGAGTGCTCAGCTGTATTGTGAAACATTGGCTGTGCAGTATTGGCAGAATTGCGTTGCGCGCCACAGCACCATAACTTTAAGCGGCAGGAAGGAATAGAGACGTGTGGTTGTGCGTGATAACCTATTGTGGACGCAAAAAATGGCAACGTGAGATAAGATATTGTGTTGCAGATAAGATGTCTCTGCGAAGTAATGCCTTTGGGCGCACGTCTATTACATTGTCTTGTGCCTAGTTTTTAATTGTTAGTGTTGGCGAAATGTACGCATGAGTTGGCTAGGGATGACTATTATTGTATAGTCATGGCTAATGCTAGAGTTTCCGATAGCGTATTCTAAATATGATCAGTTTCTTGAAGCATCAGCCAAATCAGGCGAATTTTCGAGATGATTGGTTACCAATGGCTAACAGCGACTTAAGTAACAGTCACTGAAGCGTTTAATTTATTTGAAGTAAAAGCTCATTAGTTTGAATGCCACGGAACAAAAAAAAAGCTATGATTAATTGGCTTCTGAATTATCAAAAGTATCAAGACAATAATTGACTGTTTCACCTATGCACTTTAATTTTCTTAGAGAATACGTAAATGCAGCAATTATATTAGGAGCAGTGCGAAGAGCAAAATTTTCATCATTTGCGTCTTCATTCACAATGTTCATATGGCTTAAGACGCCGTATCTAAAGCTGAAATGGGCTCTGAACCCATATCGTATTACGTACCGAAAACGTGATAATGAATGGGTAGCTTTACATTGATCTAGACCATTCGCGCTGCGCAGGAGTACTAGCAGAAAAGTGCAGAGTCGAAAGAATGCCCTGCTCTTTCGCATTGCCTCATACTGACTAACATCTTGAACAAAGGATCGTGAGCATCAGTTCGACGTTGTCATCGGGACGATGGTCCAACTCATTGATACAGAAATGGAAGACTGTTTCCTTCAAGATTTTTTTTTTTTTGTATTCACATCCGATGGTAAAGAGGGTCTAATATCTGACTGAAGCCAATCACCGATTTCACTTCTACACTACTAGCACTTAATATTATTTGCACCTATAGATTTTCTTAATGAGCATTACTTAATTAAAGAAAGGCTGCCTTTACGTTGGCGTCCTACTGGAACACGCGGCATGATGGCACAAAATAAAAAAGTGAGACAGACGCATGCAGACTTACAAGTGAACTGACAAAAACACGCAATCAGGCTTTAAACAGTGTAATGACATTAGGGGGAGATACCATCAATCTATATTTAACGACCCGGGTTCGAATCTGTCACCTTACTGCCAAAACTGGGTTTCCGAGCCGTTTTCGCAAGACCGTAGTTGTTTTATATATCCAAGAAAAGAAGAGGCATGGTTGGAAATATGTTAGAGACGTGTCACGTAACAAGTGGAGTAGGGTTGATGCGCAACGCGTCAATTTATCTGTTCGACGAAGGGTGTGCCTATGATGCTCGTACTACATAACAAGTTGACTAACGAGGATGTCCACATTAGCTTTTGTTTGCAGCCTTTTCCCCCTAAAACGCCGGCTGGAAGGTCAGTGCCTTTGCTATTTTCATTGTTGTTGACCATAAGCGCCCGCCAATGATCACCATCTTTATCAATCATATTATGAAATGCAGACTTCCTCTTACGAAGAAAGACACACACACACACACACACACACACACACACACACACACACACACACACACACACACACACACACACACACACACACACACACACACACACACACACACATATATATATATATATATATATATATATATATATATATATATATATATATATATATATATATATATATATATATATATATATATATATATATATTACTCTGTATTTGTGCCTTTACCAAAGGGCCAACTAAACCTATCTTAGGTCAAGGTATTGGCTTGAAAACAAATGTTTCGCTGTTAATGGAAGGCACGAAACACGAACGACGAGGAAAGCACGACATTTTTTTTTTTCGTCCCTCAGTTTGAGCGCCTTTTGTTGTCAGTGCGGATTTCCACCTTGATCAGTATTCAGCTCTTTTAGAGCTTTGGCCACTCCGTATCAAGTGGTTTTACTTTTTGCACCGAACGATCACGAGTACCCCACGCACTCATTTCATTTATTGTGCGGTAGCTCGGCAGCCGTGAACGACGTAGACGGCAAACTTCAACGCCAGTGGCTGTCCCGGCTCTGGGCACAACTTCCGGTGCAACAGTTGCGTCCACAGATCGACGAAGTCTGTCCACTCCTCGGCGGGGACGATGGCCTTGAAGGGAACAACCGTCAGGAGCATGTCTGAAAAGAGAACGGAGAGCGCGTGTTCTTAGATTCTCCATAATGTTATTGAATGGTGTTCTCGCGTTCGTCATTGCACTGAAATTGTCGCGTGGTCAAAAGAAAAGAGAAGCTGTGCGAATATTCTCACGGGGAGAACTCGATTGATTGCGTCGAAGAGTTGGGAGCGGGTGGTTATTACGTGAATGTTGTGTAATTGGGTATGGTTTGAGTATGCTTAATTGTTATTTCGTCCTTCTTATTCTTACCTATTGATTGAAGAGGAACCATTTCTTTCAACGAGTGGTGGGACGCTGTTGGGCTGTGCCCAACTACTGGTTGAAGTTACCGTTGCTTCCATCGCACCTACTCGAGTCAAGCAAAGCGGCAAGTCAAGAGAAAGCCAAGTAAAGACGCTCTGATAGAATTCCAAACGCGTGACCCAGTGAATGATTGTGCAGCGTGAGCAGTCGGTTTCTACTAGCAGACACTCACTTTGTCGGCCTTGCGAGGCGAGAGACAGAGAGAGAGTAAGAGACAGAAAAAAAGAAAGAAAGAATGAGAGAGAGTGAGAGCGAGAGAGAGAGGAGCATCAGTTGGCTCGAGACGTGAGCATGCGCAGTGGGGGTGTCGACGACACCGTCGCCATACTTGCGAGTAGGTGTGACTATAAAATGCTCCGCATTTGAAATTCGACGTGCTTATATAAGGCAGATTTTCAATGAAAACCAGTTGCTAGAGCGCTTCTGTCTGTGTGTTAGTGTGTCTTCCTTTCATCCGTGTCGGCTAGCGCTATCCTTTCGAGTATGCATTTCCAACTCGCCCAAGAAACAGCACTCTTGAATTATATTACAGTGACTAAGACCTCAATATTCGTAAAGAGGAAAACCCCGTGGCCAATGCTGTGAGCCATTGATTTTCTTTTTGCAGCAGGACTTAACCATACCTCTTATTTTCTGACACTGCTGTTACTTGTATTACGATAGTATATCGGCAGCACATGGCATTTGCAAGCCACGTTCTTCCAAAAATTTGCTCAGGTTTTCCAATTCAAGAACACTTCGACCTAGCAACCTTATCCCTTCTGAAGCGTGACTCACCAAGAAGAGATTCCATGTTTTCATGCTTCCACGAGTGATCGTGAACTTCGCAGGAGATACACTGCAGTCCGGTTCCAAGCAATGCGTCCCTGACATCCGCTTCAACCTGTGCTGTTGACTTGACGCGATGAAAGTTGAAGAAGGAGTTTACAATAGTCCGTGGGTTCTGTACGGAAAGATGATGTTTAGGAATCAAACAATCACGCGTTTTTTTTTTTCAGAATGGGAGACGTGCCACAGAGTACTCGCTCTGAATCTACGAGTGTTGAACTGGAAGCAATAATTCTGGTAGTTGCGCGATATGAAAGCGATAAAAGGCGATGGTAACCAATCATCCACCGGAAATAAAGTCGGCTACTACCTCGCAAGTAGGCCAGTGACATCATCGTGATAAACATGTTCGCAAACGACATCAAAATCAGGCACGGAAGCTTGTGATCGCCCTCTGGGGTTATCTGGTCACTGTCTCTGCTGGAGTGTGTGTGTACCTAATGAAATGACCAGCTACTGTACGAAATTGTAGCAGAAATGAAAATTGAGTGACCGACAAGTTTTAACAAAGATAGTAAAGTGCGAGATAAACGGCCTTTGTGATAGATGCCATTCCCTTCAATAAATATGTTGCTGATGTTTAAGCAATATGACTACAATGGGGCAAGAATCGATGAGAGCCTTGAGGATTCCAATATTAACCTTTATCTTTCAATCAAAGCCGTTGCGTGTAAGCCAGAGATAGAGAGAAAGAGGATATCAAGAAAGAGAAGCTGGTTAATGAGGAATAAAGAAGGAATGAAAGCCACTAAACAAAAATATAACAATTTAGAGGGTTATGGCTAGGCTATCTGCACCCCCTCCGGCAGATGGGAAATAAAACGCGAATTGACATTTGCTGAAGCATTGCGATCATAGTGTTAGCACAGTCATTGAACTTCTAAGAGAGTGGTAAGTTTCTCTTTTGATGTTCGATGTGATGGAGTTATTTCCAAGGTGGAGGGCCTTCACTTTATTGAAGTTCTGGAAAAAAGTATACGACCGCTATGCTTGTTTGATGCGGGCACGGACATCAATGCCCGTGCCCACATGTACGCAATTTAATGTACGCAAGTGCGTCGGTGAGAAGCTATTGTACTGGCAAAGATTGTGCCTGATTGTGACCCTATAAGCATGATCGTGTCGGCCGACACATCGTATCTGCCGGTTGCTCTAGATAAAAAACAAAAAACAAACTGGAATCTGTTGTTGTTGACGCTAAAAAAGACATTGTGTGATAACAGTGGGCTTCAGATATGTCAATGCTAGATAATGCTTGCACGTGGCCACATTATCATTGTTATGACGAAACCCTCACATATATTTTGAGCAGAAGATTGTGGTCTTAGCGGTGGCGCGAACGCAAATTACTTGTGTTTTTTCGCCATCTTGCGGGTCTCCACAGAACTAAATTGCGTTACTCATGGCTTCCGAGATATTGGGCGCGCGTCAAAAAACGAGCCGCGTGCCCGTCATCTCGAATGGATGGATGGATGGATCAACTTCATTTGGTTCTTCGGAATGTGCGTTAGCACGTTGCGGGTCGCTCCGGCCATGCGTTACTTGTGTCCAAGTACTTTAAGTTGTCGATGAATTTGCCCTCACCCTGCCAATTGATAGTTTCCTGGCTAGCTCAAATGGTAAAACAACCACCCCGAAAATGCGTTGGTGTCGGGTTTGAACCCCGGAAGTGGACACATTTTTAGGCAATTAAGAAGCTTTTCTTTCTGAGAAATCCACGTGGATTTCCTTGTGGCTTCGCAACATAATTGGGCGGTTGTCTGTTTCCCCTTTTTTAGGATATCTTGGTCGAGGTTCATGTCAGGAACATTCGCCATTCAATGATTGTTCATCACGCAAGTACACATCAAAACAACAACCGACTCTTAGTTAAGTTGGGTGCATTACGTACGTCTTTGCGAAGAGTGACATTTAAATAAGTAAAAAGAAAAGGCGGCTTCGCGCTAGCGCTGCCAAGCCTGAGGAAGAAGTGGAGGTGTGTTTCCCTCATTGTGGCGCTTTCTTTTTCGCTTTCTTTCTAGTTTCCTCTGTTTCTCGTACTAATTTTCAGTATATGTTTATTTTTGATTCTTTCTCGCAATGCATATTTCTTTCTCCTTTTTGGCACTTCCTTTCCTACTTTCTCTTTCTTCCTATAATTTTATCTCTCTCCCTATTTGTCACTTCCTGTTCCAGGAAGTCTATCTCTTCATTTCTCTGTTTTTTTTTTCTTGTTATACCTTGCTTTCTGTTCTTAAATCTCGTTGTCAAGTATGATTCATTGTATTTCTTTCTTTCTTTGACTTTGTGTTTTGGTCTTTTAATTTCTGTATTCCCTTTATTTGTCTCGAATGATCTCTTTGTACATTTTCTATTGCCTTTTTTTGCTCTCTGAGTTTATTTCTTTGTCTCTTTCTTTTTTTAACTTGTTTCATGCATTCCACTTCACACCGCAACATTTTTGTTTAACGCAGGCATGTGCTTTCTCCTTTGTTATTTTATTACCGTGTGGTACTGTGTAAGTGGCCTACTGCAGTCGGTGCACCGATTCAGCTGTGAGGATCACGTAAGTCGACTCACTAAGACACTATGGTATGTCAACGCGAACGCATTGGGTCATTAGGTCCATGAAGTAAAAGGTGTGTAACATCACGGCAGAACGCACAGCGTGAACCGCCTATTTACCAGGAAAATGATGTCCTATCACGATGGTCAAGCTCACCTAGACGTAAATACTGCTTTACAGTTTTGCTGCTCTCCTACACCAGTAATTGTTTCATGGGTTCGAACATGGGTCACTACATAGCGTCAAGTAACGAAGCTTTCAACAGGCGTTCTACCACTGGGTCTTAATAGGGTGTCGAATGGTCAACTTACCGGTAAACGGTTTGTCCATTTCGGCGTCTTGCAGACTTCCTCCCACACGTCCGCGAAATCGAAGCTGGAGAAAGCAAGTACCAGGCATTCCCCTTCGTCGTTAAGCAATTTGGCGACGTTCGCGTAGGCTGTCTTCTGGTCCTCCACCAAGTGGAACAGCAGGAAGGAGAAGATCCTGTCGAACTTGCCGTACTTCCCTAGGAAATCACTCACGCTGTGACTGGTGATATCGAGCGTGTCGTAGACGATCTGCTCGTGCGAAAAATGTTTCCTCGCGAAGTCCATCATGGCGGGATCGAAGTCTGTGGCAACTATCCTCTTACACGGTTCGCAATGGTGTGTCAGAAACAGGCTTGCAAAGTGTCCCGTACCAGACCCTACTTCGAGAACCTGCTGATTTTCGGTCAGTGGACTGCGGAAGCGTATTTTCTTCAGCAGTTCGTCCTCGAACTGACTGAAGTAATGATTGAAGCTCGCGTAATCGTCACGGTTAAACTTCATAGTTGGCTGAACTTTGGGACACACTTCAACACCGGTGCACCTCGTGCGGGCTTTTCAAGAGAACCGTAGGACAGCGATACTCGTTTTGTGCGCTCATACACTGTGTCTAAACGTAGGCAGTTGCGTCTTTGAGTGTTCGTTATTGTATCCTTAATTGTATACGTGGACTTGACATGATCACGTTTCTCGTCATATCATATCTTACCGTAGCCAGAGTGTGAAACGCGAACCTGTGTGACCCAAAGATGCTATTGCCGAGGCTAAGAGGGGCAATGTGCGATAGCATTGTGCAGCAAGATAGTACATGGCCACCTTGCATTGTTTAGAGATTGGAGCATTTTCGAATTGGGGCCGCTATCGTTTTGGGGCCCCAAGGAAATAGCGTTGAGGATGCTGCGCTGCGCGAGACGTAAACAGGATATGGGTGTAGCGTTGGGGACGCTATTTCTCGAATTCAACGGTAGCACCAAAGCCCGCCCCGAAACGTTTGATTCAGGCAAACGTGCTAGCTCCTAGTGATGTGCGTTCAAAGCACTACAGACCCCATTTGATGACTTTTAGCTCGTACTTGGCTCAAAGTGAGCACATGGAAAGGGCTTTGGGGCTCCTATTCAAACACTCCCTAATAACTTTACATTGATAACCAGTCAAAGATCGTGGTGTTAAAAAATTTGAACATGAATGACTAAGTAGGCTATGAAAGCGAAAAAAAGAAATTTTAAGGCCTTGTTTTTATTTGTTAATAAAAAAACGAGCCCCTAATATTCTCCTTCTTCCTTTCATTCATGGCGAGTCTCTCGTTCAGGCAGATTAGATGCCTTAAGTAGGGGCGCAAGCAGATTTTTTTTTTTGAGGTGGTAGGTGGGCATCTTTTTGAAATGGTCTTTTTTTTCTGTATATTGGGGGAGGGGGGTAGGACGGTAAACTGTGCTACAGCTGTCAAACACCAACAGACATTTCACAAGCTCTCTTGAATCAGTGTACAATGAACATTAAACTACTTCGATAAGGACCCCTTTTACTTTTGCGTTACACCGATTCCTATGGCAGAGAAATCAACCATGACTTTTTTAATGAGTCCATTCTCGAACTGCCTGGGAGAATGACTACCTCGCTGGCTACCTTGATGAATGACAACCTGGGATGAAATTTCATCACTTGTTGAACCTTGTCACACATAGCAAGGTTGCTACAACGTAAGCTTCCCTCTAAGGAAGGCTTCTCTCGGCGATGCTTGTTTTATGCGCAAGCCCGCCTCTTCCTAATGCAGGCTGTTGTTTTCGAGTGTCCCGTTGTATTGTCTAGAGTGTTGCACCATTGTGGACTATTCACGCGATTGTGTAGGCCATCATGGCACCGTATACAGGCCAACCCAATTATCCGCAGCGCAATTAAAAAAAAGAGCAATGGCGTTACGTGAAGCGAAGTTCACGCATATTGTTCCCAGTAAACTCCGGTAGCCACTACTATTTTTTGTTAATGATAATTAACTAATTAGTCACGACCATATTTGTAACCCAAAAAGTGCTCTCCTAATTATCAAAATGTGAAAGAGGCAGATGTGCGCATGTTGAAATGACATCTCTCTGTGCTACTTTCAACAACGTACTTATTGCGGGCTCGTTTTTTTCCGGTCAACAAAGAAAGCCCGTGAAATACGAAAAATAACACGTGACTATACCACTGCGCGCATCAGAAAGAAGTGCTCTCAAACAAGCTCACTTTGAGATAGCCAATAGCAATGAAGTAAATGTAGAAAGAAAAAGAAAAATACGAATCGTGCTATCTGCCATTTTCAGCCCGAAGAGACGCACCGCCTTAATCTTACACAGTCAGGCTGTGATTGCTCTAAGCAGAACGATGACCCGGTTGCGTTATCAATGAGAACAGTTGACCATGAGATATGAATGGTGATAGCGACGTACTGGTCAAGCGGAATGAATCCCCGCGAAACTATGGCGCAATGTTGTTGGCTCCCGACTTGTACCCTTGCTAATGGGTAATACGCTGTGCCTGGCAACAGAAAACAGGCAAAGCGGTTGATTCCAGAAAACATAACTGGGGGTGCTGCTTTCTTTTGCGGCTTCCTTTATTCACAGAAAAAAAAAAACTGAGCCTGCAGTTGCTTCGTTGTTGGACGTAGCACAGACAGATGCCATTTCAACCTGCGTACATCTGACTCATTGAACTTTTGATATCTGGGTGAGTGATCTTTAGTTACCAGTATATTTAGTTTAATTAATTAATAGTCATTGACAAAAAGTAGTAGTGGGTTCTTCAGTACTCTGGGAACGACATGCACTATATGTTTGCTTCGCAGTAGCGCAGTTCCTCTTTTTTTAAATCGCGCTGCTTGATTGGGGTGCCCTGTATATCTGGTGTTTAGAACGGAATGGACACAAGTGGCCATGTTAGATACCTTCACTTTGTACGCAAAAAGGGGCATAGTGAGATAACATAGCGCTGCCCATAACCCATCTGTGTGAATTAAGCCCCCATCACTGCCACATAATTAGTTGCTATACCTAGTGCTTAATAAATGTCGGATTGTAAAGGCTACAATGATGGCTATCAATGGCTAATGTCGGCTTGGAAAGGGTATAACAATAGCCATTTATGGCAAATGTCGGCTTTCATGTCAGAAGGTGTTGTTTCAGATTAGCCAGTGATGTCTAGCGTCGTCCAAATATAGCTGATCTCATAAACGGCTAGTTAGCAGTGACCAAGAATGAATGGATTGATGATTGATTAATATGTGGGGTTTAACGCCCCCCCCCCCCCCCCAAAAAAAAATGAATGGAGTAGAATGATGTTGGATAAGGATACTTAATTTTGGCTTTTTTTTTTCAATAAACTGTGACCGATGTCTTCTAGTGGTGCATAATGTGCCCTAGATATTGACAACCGGTAAATGTTGTTGCGACATGTTTGTTGAAAATCGTGCAATTACCGAGTACGCGTTATCCGAGGATTACGTATTGATGCGATATTTGTCTAAGTTCATGATTCATGGGTTTGTTGCAGAAGCTGACGCTCTTTTATGGACGTGTTCGAGTACTAACGCACACTAATACATACAGTTTTAAAGTAATACACTACAGAACAATTTGGCATTAGTGGATAAAGGAGCTGCAACGTGGGGTGCTTCAGCCAGCTTGGGAATGACGTGTAATACGGACGTTTTAACTCAAGAAGCGAAAAGGGGGGGGGGGGGTAGTTGTTAAGACGTGGAAAGCATAAAAAATGCGCCTACATGCAGAATACAAAAAGAAATATGCCAACAGTCCTGTGCTCGTCTTCTTGAGCCCTGTATGTCGGCGTAGATTTATGTTTTCAACGTGCATTTGCCAACGCTTGGCAGTGTGTGGGCTGGAGCCACTCTGTCGCAATACGAAGCGGAGTTTCAACAGTTCAGCAGGTCGACTTTATCATATTAACATTTCAGTCTAAGCGTTACAAAAATAAAAACGTTGGGTTAACAACGAGCCATTATTTTATTTAAAACAATATACAAAAGGCATACAACCATAAAACAAAGCCACGAGTGCATTCGCAGCCACCAGCCTGAAGTCTAGACAAATCCATGTACTACCTATAGGGGCCACAGCAACCCATTGCTCTTTAGAGAGAAAATAGTTTAGCAAATTATGTAGGAAACTCAATGGTTCAATACACCCGTGGTTCATGCCTATCGCTAAAGATGAGCAGGTTTGTGTCTCTCTTCTACACAAAAATACACAATACATCCGTGGTTCATGCCTATCCCTACAGATGAGCAGGTTTGTGTCTCTGTTCTACACAAAAATACACAATGGAACAACAAACGTTGCTTGAGTGTCGTGCTGCTGCAAGTGTACACGAACCCTGCCTAAATACTTTGATTAGGTTTCACGACGCGTATATTCCTGTTCCATGCATCGATAATTATCTTCGAGGGTTTCCGCACTGCTCCGGGTGAGAATGAACTTTAGGACATTGATTGCGCTTTAATTGGTAGATCGTCTTCCGTGCACTACGTAAAATGTGAACTTCAATGCCAATGGCTCTCCTTGGGTAGGGGACAACTGCCGGTGCATCAATTCCGCCCATGAATCGCGGAAGCATCCCCACTCCTCGGCAGGAACGAACGCCTTAAATGGAAAAATTGTTAGGAGGATGCCTGTAAAGAGCAGAAAGAGTAGCATTAGGTCAAGAGAAATATGCCGACAGCGTTCTGATACATTCTACTAATGTGTTTGAGGGTGCAAACTATATAGCGTGGCTATTTTACCATGAAAATTACATGAAAGTCCATTGTAACCTTATTAACTGTTGCTCATTTGATCATTACTATAAGTCCCGCTTTGATCAGCATATAACAAACATTCACGTAAATTTGATTTATAACCACTTATATACGAAGTCAGGTTTTCGCTCGCTTTTGCATGGCTTTCCTCATCTTAGACGTGAGTAAAGGAGTAACGCAGACGCCGCTTTTTTGTACTTTCCAAGCGGAGGCAGCAGCTCCGAGATAACTTTGTTGTTGCTTCTGTTGTTTTCGCTTGGGAAACGTGGTAGAGTCGCGTGTTGTAGAACCTTGCATCCGAACCTTGCATCCGCCCGGGCTGGGAGATGGGCCAAGAACGAATAGTTTGAACAATTCTACTAACATACGTTAGATTTTGTACACTGAAATGAACAAACAAACAAAAACTAAAACATTCAAAACTGATAACTAGGAAAATGCGCTTACATCACACCAAGTGGACAGTTCAAACTGACAAACTAGACGATCTGAAAACGCAGGAAATGACGAGTCAACATTGATTCATCAGAAGCAATATTTTTGAGCCCAAAGAAACTCCTGAAAGGTACTGGCAACTTTCCCGTTGGATGAATGCAAAAGAAAAAATAGTTGGAAGAAAGTACATTCGGTGGATTTGAATCCTGTCGAAGGAGTCGGAAGTTGGCCCCATAAGTAATTTTGAGGCTGGTAAAGCATCGTTTACATGAAATGAGATAATGATCTGCTGTCTCACGGACTCCACAAAAACAACAGTTAGGGCAAGCTGCCATTCCAGTCCGATGTCAATAAACATTTAGATATGGAGTTTGACCACGAAAGCTTTCTTTAACTCAGCTGAGTCGTGGGATGGTCTTTTCCTCTTTGTTTATAGGCTCTGGTTTAGTCTTTCGCAAAGGTGCAGCGAACGCTGTTTTTTGTTGTATTTGTGCTAAGCGCAAAAGAGAGTAAATCAGCAGCTCGCTTGCAAGGGCCTACCAGGCACATTGGTGGCGTTATAACGCGATAGCGTTAAGAGTTAGTTTCGAAAAATTTACGGCGCCAGTGCCATTGGTTGTGAGCGTCAAATCCCCATCTTGTGCATAACCGAAAATCGAGAAAGATGCAAGTGAAATAAAAAAAAAACATGGCTGATTCCTCCGTCATAGGAATTGATATAACATGAAAGTGTGTTTACATAGAAGTAGTGCTTAACGTGTAGTGATTCCTCCATCATAGAAATTGGTATAACGCGAAAGTGTGTTCATAGAAGTAGTGCTTATGGTGACGTGATTCTTCCATCATAGGAATCGGTATGACACGAAAGTGTGTTTTCATAGAAGTAATGCTTATCGTGTAGTGGTTGCTTCGTCATAGGAATTGGTATGACACAAAAGTGTGCCTTCATAGAAGTAGTGCTTATCGTGTAATGATTCCTCCGTCATAGGAATTGGCATGACACGAAAGTGTGCCTTTATAGAAGTAGTGCTTATCGTGTAGTGATTCCTCCGTCATAGGAATTGGTATAACACGAAAGTTTCTCTTCATAGAAGTAGTGCTTATCATGTAGTAATATATGAGAGGTTGTACAATTTATATTTGCGTTTCGTAGCTATGGCGTTGCTCGACGTGGACACGTCGACTTCGACGCCTAGTGGTACGTTTCCCTTGCCACTACTACCACCGACGATCGTCCTTTAACCATTATGGTATACGCTTCTAACATAGACCGGAACACAGCGCAACGTTAATCTCAGACAAAGATGACTTCAACGAGCACACACTAAACACTGATATGCGCGTCTTCGAAGAGCGTCAGTTATGGACAGAAAGAGCACGACGTGCTGGCGTGCGCACCTGAAACCGGCACCTGTGCTCACGCATACTGAGCTTCAGCAACGCGGGACGCAGAGGTTCGTAGCTTGAGCACCAAGCGCATTCGGTTTCGTACGTCCTGCCGGCCTCAGTTTCAGTCCACCAAGGCACGACATTCACCCATCGACATCGTTGCCTTGCTGCAGTGCTCACAACAGCAATATTATGAAATATAAGTCGGTGACATCACTCTCGTAGTAGTCAGCTGTGAAACATTGTTTATGCATGTGGAAGCTGCACGTCTTGAACAACGAGCTATCACACACGAACACGAAGCGAAAGGCAAAGAACACAACTGAGTCGGCGACTTCGACGCTCGCTTGGTGTGGGTGTTACACTGCTATCATGAAGGTTCAACCATAGCCTCCAAGGCTGCGCCCCAGCTTCCAATCTCGAAAGCCATGCTATAACTGCACCATGCCACAGTACTTCTCTTGAGCTCTCACAGACGGTGGCATTGGACCGCTTCGCTAACCGAGAGCACAGGGCCATACAATGTGTGAAATATATAAGGTGCGTTCGTACCGAGAACAGCAATTGCCTGAATAGCTCAACCGTAGTAAGAAAAAAAAAACATTAGCTCAAGCGGTAGTTCACCGGGCGCTGTTCACAGAATCACTAGAAGACAGAGGTTCAACGCCCAGCGAGGAAATTTTTTCTAGATTGTTTTTTACTTTCTCATTTGGTGCCATTACTTAAGAACGTAATTTTCGTGACGGAAGTACGTCACTGAAGTCTTAATGGACACTGGCATAAAACACTTTTCTGCAAATAATAAACATTTCTGGGTTAGAGTGTCGATCGAACCATAGTGATCTGCGTGGCAAGCAGGTGTTCTAAATTCTGGCCGCCCAGAGGGCGCGCGCGAGGGTGGTCAGGTTTAACCTGACCATCCCCTAGTGGGCCTGGCCAGATGGCGTCGAGTTCATAAAAACTGTGTTCATACAAAAAGCGATGTTCATAGAAAAAATGTGGACCACTCTGCGTTGCTTGTCGAGCAGGGGTGCCTACGTGTGGGACATGATCGCGGCACACTTCGCGGTGTAGTATTGGCTATTGCTCGACAATCTTGGCTAAACTGCGTTCAAACGAGGCCTCTTATGAAGAAAGAAAGCCTCAAATGTTTCATGAAACATGAAATTTGACGGTCCGCATCATCCCGCAGCGCCGGGCACGAGTGATGCTAGAAATCACAAGCGCGTAATGACGCCATAGACCACCAGAATTTGTGACGTCATAATAATCTAACGTAGCGTAACATCTCCTGATGACATCAACACACGACATCGTAACTTGTTGAAACGTGGCACGATCACAGAGGCAATCTCATACAAGGGGAGGTGCCTCCGATCTCAGATGCAGCGCAAAACGACGTTGGGGCCAGAATTAAAGTTTTCGAAGGGTGGAGTGGCAGGATCGATACATTGGAAGAGAACAAAGAGAAGATGGCCTTGAGCTTCGAGTCACCTTAGGCGAATGCATAAAAGACCAGTGAGTTTGATTTTCTCGTGGCTTACCGAGAAGGGAGTCCATGCAGTCGAACTTCCAGCAGGAATCTTCAACTTCGCAGGAGATGCACTGCAAACCGGTTCCACGTAAAGTGTCTCTGACTTCGGCTTCAACCTGTGCCGCTGATTTGATCCAGTTGAAGTTGACGGAAGCATTGAAAACGTTTCGCGGGTCCTGTGGTCGGAGACGTTACAAATGACTTAGTCTGGCTCGCCAGTGGTCATATGAAAAAATATTGTTCCTTATAATTCCACCAAGTTATGAGGAAATAATAGTGGTAAATTATAAGAACGGTGCTTATCCGCTTGAAAACCATTTCATTATTAAGTCCATTACAAATAGTGAGAGTTGCTGCTGTATTTATGTAATTCTGTACAAGTGGAACAGCGATATTTGGTATCTTCTTGACATACTATTACAGTACTCTAGTGTATCATTTCTTCATAACGCCACTGAGTTGCCGGTATCAAGAAAGGACCACATGACTAACGGGAAAAGCTGCGTATTGAGAAGGGACCAAAAAAAAAAGCATACATTCATACCATCAACGTAGCACTTCACATACCTGGCCCTTGAGCCAGCGACAATCATGTTCTAAAATTTTTCACGTTCTTACGTTCATGCAGGTAAGCAGGCAATAGTAAACAGAAAATGCACTGTAACACGCCACTTTATTAAAAGGACACTAAAGGCATGTACTGAGTGACTATGGACTGGTGAAAGTGTTCTGGGAACCTCGCAGTACTTGTCTCGTATGAACATTTTCTGAAATAGTCAGGTTAAACAGTGGAAGTGCCTCCGGCGTGTATTCTTGCAGGTGTGCACCTTGAGTTGCGCTAACGGTTAGTAACCTGCTAAAACGTGTTTCGTTTGAAAACTAAGAATTGCAGAAAACGTTAATCCAAAATCTAGATGGGAGCTGACACATGAAAACACGTAGAGAGATAGTCAGGCTGAACAGTGGAAGTGCCTCAGACAGGCTGGCCGACATTTCGATTGGAGGGCCTACCTTGGTCAAAGGCACTTTGTCATCCTTGGCGTGTTAGTTTTAAGAGGGTTCATAGTGACGTCATCTTCTGGTGGTGGTGCGTGTCCCTAGGCACCTTGTCATCCTTGGCGTGTTAGTTTTAAGAGGGTTAATAGTGACGTCATCTGGTGGTGGCGCGTGTCACCACTAGAAGATGACATCACTATTAACCCTCTCAAAACTAACACGCCAAGGATGATAAGGCGCCTTTGACGAAGATAGGTCTTCCAATCGAAACGTCGGCCAGCCTGTCTGAGGCACTTCCACTGTTCAGTCTGACTATCCCACTACGTGTTTCTTCCATCTGTCGGCTCCCATCTAGATTTTGGATAAACATTTCCTGAAATTCTTCGTTTTAAAGCGAAAGACGTTTTAACAGGTTACATACCGTTCGCGCAGTTCAAAGTGCCCATCTGCAAGAATACCAGTTTTTAGGGTAACCTTAAATAATGCGATTTCCTTTATGAACGCAGCTGAAATTCACTATTTGTATTTTATTCTGCATTGTGAGTAACTGCGATTGTTTTTCATCGTGGGTCGTTTGAGAGCTACGAATCAATTGCACAGAGGGCTGCTACGTCACTGTACACCGCCATATCTAACTGTAACGCAGCTGGTGCCCTACCCATGTGTGCCTACAGATGAATATGTGTCTACAGCGACACGATGCATGTCTATATAGGGATATAGACGCTATACGCTGCGTGCGGGCAGCAGGAGGAAACTGCTGAACGCCTGCTACCTTTCTGCAAAGGGCTTTATACCCTACGTTCTAAGGCTATCGGGCTGAATTTTTCGAAGCATTTGG
This sequence comes from Rhipicephalus microplus, assembly GCF_013339725.1. NCBI lineage: Eukaryota > Metazoa > Arthropoda > Arachnida > Ixodida > Ixodidae > Rhipicephalus > Rhipicephalus microplus. Next base: position 119,843,377 of record NC_051174.1, on the reverse strand, counting down.
GCCTAACAGAATAGACATGACGCAGATAAAAATAACGAAGAGGGGGTTGTTTTACTGGCGGCAAAAATTAAGGCAGCTGTGGAACTTATTCTTGCAGAATATATAGCTCGTACTCCGCTGTTATTTACGACTAGATGGAGTGATCCACCGACAGACCAATATGGTACAGTCACGTCCAATTGTCATCGTCTACTGATCGCAACTTTTTGATAACCGTGCATATCACCGATGTTTTACAGGCTCTCAGGCATTGAAATTCTACAAAGATAAACTATTTACCTTTATTGTTGCCTCAATACAGCTGACAGACGGTAAACTTACCGGAATACGGCCTTTCCACTTCGGCATTTTGTACACCTCAAGCCACACGTCCATTGTATCAAGGCTCGACATAGCGACCACCAGGCATTCGCCATCGGGGTTAAGCAACTTGGCAATGTTCGCGTACGCTGTCTTTTGGTCCCTAATCATGTGAAACACCAGGAACGAGAAGATCCTGTCGAACTTTCCGTATCTCTCCAGGAACATATCCAAGCAGGGTGTGGTGATGTCTAGGAGGTCGTGCACGATGTCGTCATGCGCAAAATGTTTCTTCGCAAAGTCGATCATGTCCGGATCGCAGTCCGTGGCCACTATCCTCCGGCAGATTCGGCAGTGAGTGAGCAAATATTGCCGAGCGAAGCGTCCCGTCCCGCACCCTACTTCCAGAACTTGATGATTCTCGGTGAGCGAACCTTGGAAATGAATTCTTCTGAGGACTTCATCCGCGGATTGACTTGACTGACTGTCGAACTTCGCGAAGCTGTCCGGGTCAAAATTCACGTTGCTTGAAGCCATCGCCTGAGTTGCCGCTGCTCCACTCGCTGTTATCCGAGGCAGTTACAAGATGCCAGCTGCTCTGTGAGCGCGTGTTGGCGTTCGTGTTTTCTACGGTATTATGAATTTTCCACAAAACTTAGGCAAGTGGAGGGGGGGACGTTATCACTGATAATGGCCTAAAATTACCACGTAGGTTTTCATTCCTTTTATCTTAAGGGTGTGTAGAGAAAGTCAGCGAAACTCGAGTACGAGAGAATCCTTATTCAAGAACGATAAGGCGTCCGCTGTGCGATAAGATTGACACGCGTGCATTGGAGAAAACATACCAATACAAAATGACGGTCGCAGCACATTCGTGTGAGGGAGTCGGCAAGCATCGACAAAAATAAAGCGATAACATTGTCGAAGTATTTTGATAGTATGAGCCAGAGCATGAACGTATTAGAACAGATATCTGCCACGTGGCCTTGTTATCATTAACATACACCAGCTCGCTCGTTGCTTTGATGTCAGAAATAAATCACTCTCTGTGTGACCAATGAAGCCAGTCTTTTTTTTATACCTTGTAGCTGTCAGCCAATGGCCAGTACATAACACGCTGGGACGAAGTTTCAGGACAGAAGACATGCATTGTGTGTGAACTTGCACACAATTTTGTTATCCGTCCCGGCAGTGTAGCGGTTAAGACACTCGTTTGCTGAACCGAAGATCGTAGGCTTGATGAAGGTGAAACGGTAGAGGTTTTTTTACTGTGCGATGTTACGGCGCGTTAAGATACACCAGGAGGCCTAAATTTCCGGAGCCCGGAAACGGCGTCCCACATCGCCATATTGTGGTTTTGAGACGTTAAACCGCAGATATTGTTACGACATCTTGATGTGATGCCGGCATGAAACAGTAACAAAAAGACAGAGTTGTGACCTAGGAGGTTTTAAAACAAAATAGCTGGAGTGGGAATTCGTGCCAACGATTGAAACCGTGGCAACCGTAATATGTCGGCTGCGGCAGCCATCTTACTAGGGGCATGATAAGCTGTTAATGTTCGGCGAGAAGTAGCGTTTCTTTCGCACGCCCAATGATTTGAATGCGGCAACCTTTTTAGGCGAGATAGTGCTCAAAGCGCGTCCTTGTGTTACTAGTTTTCATTTGTAAGCCTCAAATTGAAGGCATTTTTTTTATATTAAGTCACTGATAACTGTCGCTATTGGTGATTTCATTGGAAACAACATTCTTTTAACTTAAAATTGACATAACCTTTAAACTAACAGACCAAAGCCACTTGATCTCTGAGTGGGCACCACCAAAAAAATAGCATGTTTCTCAGATCTTGAAAGACAAAAGCTGAATTCCCTATTGCTGGCAAGGCATTGCGGGTGCTTCCACTCCAGCATTTTAGGGGCGAAGCTCCTTAAGGCGTGGCTTGTGCATCCCTCGTAGTACGTAACCACCAGTGGCACATACACGAAATAGGTATAACATTTGACCTCCAAGGTGGTGCCGGTGAGAGATTTCTTCTGTGCGTTGTTTAACAATTAAAAATTGTGCTCAATGTACATGCCAATGGCTGCTAATGGGGAATGAGAGACAGGAGCATTCGGCTTTTAGTCAATGCGCACGCTGCGATCCCCATTAGCAGCCATTGGCATGTACATTGAGCACTATCGGACAAGAAAGGGTTGCTACATTACACTCGCCGGATGTAACCTCCTTAGTATTAAAAAGGTTTAGCGAGAGTTGAGCAGCAGGGCCATGAATACAATGAACAAGTATATACCACGAATGAATTCGAGGTGGTTAAAGGGGGGAAGCAGATACGAAGCTCAAGCCGTAAGAAATTAAAAGCTGAATCCTCCTGTTTCTCATTTCACATTAGCAGCCACTGGCATGTACATTGAGTACTATCTGACAGGAAAAGGTTGCTACGTAATACTCGCTGGGCGTAAGCTCCTTGGCTTTAGAAAGGTTTAGCGAGCATTGGGCCGCAGTGCCATGAATACAGTGAACTAGTATATACCATGAACTCAAGGTGGTTGAAGGTGGGAAGTAGACCCGAAGCGCAAGCCGTAAGAAAGTGTGCGTGTGCCACCTCTCGTTTAGTCCTTGGAATGTCCACTGAATGGCGGTGCTTCTATATGGGGAATATATGATAAAAAGATGCGAGATAGTGGGACTTGGAGTGTTGAATAGATGGACGAACGGACACACCCACAGATGCATGGATGGACGCATGAACGGACGCAGGGGCGGATGCATGAACGAACGCATGGACGGGCGCACGAACAGACGCATGAACGGTCACACAGACGGACGCATGGACGGACGAATGCTTCGCCCCTGCTCTCTCGATCTCTTCTTATTGTTCTTGTTTCTGTTCCGATGAGCCCTTTCCAACGACGGTATCTGAGGCGGCGTCTCAGCCATCGTTGTCCCTTTCGACACCGTTAACGGGTGATAACGTTCAACCGATCCTGTCACCCGCTTGTTCATGTCACGACATTGGGCCTGGCTGGCCGACTCCGTCACCTTTACACTGTCGGTCGGTTGAGATCGTGCCGACGTAAGTCCAGCTGCCCAGCACGTGAACTCATTCAACACGATCATGTTCTCATTCACTGTCTCTTGCACCGCGGCTTCACCTTGGGCTCGAGTGAGATCCATCACGGGATGCTCCGCCACTGTATCTCGCGGTCGCTGGGTGGGTGAGGGCTCTATCTTAGGGTCTTCTCCCGATCGTTCTGGATCATTCTGCCCTCGCGTCCCGTCGATGTTTCCGATAAAGAGGTCGTATAGGGGGGTCGTCATGCATAGAGGAGTAACCTTCCCGCTGAAGTACGCGGTTTCGACCTCAATTTCTGCTTCGGGAAGCATCCGAACCGTACTATCAATTAGACAAACTGGATTCGTTTTGCCTGTTAACTCACTTTCTCGTACCAAATTTCTCCGCACGATAACGGTGGAGCTGCCGGTGTCTCTTAACACCGTAATCTTCTTGCCCGCAACTTTTCCAGGCGACGTTGGCATTCCCTTCGTAACACCGGTCGGCTATTTTGTCATTACAGCACCCACAATAGGAAGATTCTCCCCAGTTTTCAACTCTACGAATCCGTCGGTGACGGCATTATCATTGGATTTCGGTGCTGCTAGCACACAGGATAACTGGTGAGTTTGACTCACTCCGTTACGACATGCGCCTGCTTTGTGCTCAGTCTGACCACACTTGAAACATTTTATGACCGTAGGGCTCGTAAAGTTAGTTCGACAGTTGCTAGCGCGATGGCCCACTCGGTTACACAGAAAACATCGCGGCATACTCTCCGGTGCACGCTTCTTTTGTTCGGGTGCCGAATTTTTAGAATCTTCGGGACACTCCTTCTTGACCTTGGTCAAATTAGTTCCACCTCGCGCTTCCAAGAATTGATCACTTAATTCAAAGCATGCCATCAAGTGACTCAGCCTTCCTCTCTTTCAAGTACAGCGACAGACTTGGGTGGCAACTGGTGAGAAATTGCTCTCTAATAAGGAGCTCTCTAAGCTCATCATACTCCTGCGCTGTCCCTGAAAGTTCAATCCATCTGTCGAAATAATGGTTAAGTCGGGCGGCGTACTGCGTAGCCGTCTCACCATCAGCTGGTTTTCTTGTCCGAAATCTGTCCCGGAATCCTTCCACAGTAAATCTAAATCGCTTCAGTAAAGCAGTTTTTCACCATTGCATAGTTGGCTGCATCGGTCGGCGTCAGCCTACGGTACACACTGAGTGCTTCACCACTCAAGCAAGTTCTCAAAGCAGTTGCCCATTGATGTTCCGGCCAATTCTAGCTCCTCGCAATTGTCTCAAATCTGTGAAGGTACGCGTCAAGGTCGTCCTTCCTTTCATCAAACGCTACGAGAAGCTTGCTTGGGTTCAAAGCCACGTTCCTCCCGTTCGCTGCTTTCAGCTCTAGCTTGGACCGGAGTTTCACTTCGCTGTTGCAAACGGAGCCGATCGAGTTTCATTTCGTGCTGCCACTGCCCTTTCCTTTCAGCCATCTCCGCTTCTCTTTCTTCTCTCGCCCTTTCGGCTGCCAACTTTTCTCTCTCCAGCTCCAACTTCAATTCCTGCCCTCTTTCTTCTTTCAGCTGTCGCTCCTTTGCCTCTCTTTCTTCTTTCGCCATCTCAGTGGCCAGCCTTTCTCTCTCCAACTCAGCTGCTTTTTCTTCCTTGGCCCTCTCAGCTGCCAACCTCTCTCTCTCCAACTCAGCTGCCTTTTCTTCCTTGGCTATTTCAGCTGCCAACCTCTCTCTCTCTCCAACTCAGCTTCTTTTTCCGCTTTGGCTCTTTCGACCGCCAACCTTTCTTTTTCCAGCTAAGCTGCCTTTTCTTCTTTGGCCCTCTCTTTTTCCTCTTTTTTCTTCTGGGTGACCCACTTCCATAGTTCGGCGCCAGAAAGACCCATCTTCTCACCAAGAGCGACTAACTTTTCGAGATCCATTGTGTCTCACAAATAAAACCTTGTCGCGTGCAAAAAATATCTGCCTAAATCAGTCTATTTGAACACTCTCCTGCACTCGTTAACGAGAACACTGAGCAACACACAAAATCGTTCCGATAGCAGTATCAACAACTCGAGGCTCTTTCTCACTACTTTGGACTCACTGTGCACAAAAAAGGTCCTGTCGCGGACGCCAGATTAATTGTCACAGGTCCCGTTAATTTGGGAGGCGATCACCGGGCTAATTCCAAGGGCCGAAATATCGACCCCCCGAACCGCACCACGAAAGCGTGGACAATTTAGAAGTGGTCCTATTTGGCGCGCCAGCGGACGCCGGCTGTGGACCAAAGAACAAGTCAGAGCCAAGAGTTGATAAACAAACAAAATTATATTCTCAATTATGGCAGATCAAAACAATACAGAAGTATGCACACTCGACAATAGTTGAATAAAATATGTCACCAATCAAACAATGTACTACACAGTACAATCAGCCACACTCGAAACAACGGACACAGACAACAATACGCACTACAATGCAGTCGCATGCATCGAACAATGAAGACACTTAAAGACTAAAGAGTTAGAAAACTTATTCAGTCCAAAGTTCTTGGAACAAAAGTCTGGATGATACTCTTCCGAGAATCACTCACTCCAAGTCCAGTGTTGTTGTCGCTCCGCTGCCTCCGATGTTTCTCTTCCAGGAAACCTCGCGTATTCAATTGACCGCTCTCCAGGCTCCAAACTTCTTCGCCGGAAACACGTCGGCTTCACACACGCAGCTGTTGCCATGCGTCTTCGCTCGATAGTGGTAGATACACACTCTTGCCTGTAACCCGAGTCTTCACCCATCAGGTGGAAATCCTCTTCTTCTCCTCATTTGTCACGGAAGACAAAAGGCTTCGCCCACAAGGCGGAACACCCTACGCACTCTGGCGCATACTTTCTTCTTCTCCTGCTTTGTCACTAAGGACAAAACCTTCACCGACAGACACGGCGAAATAACCCCTCGCACACTGGCGCTAACTTCCTTCTTCTCCTGATCTCCCATCTCGGCTGCTCGATTAAATACTTTTAGCGCGAGATTCCAGAAAGTTCTCATCATTTAGTTGGCGCAATACGCAGCGAAGGCTGGAGATAGGGCGAGACGGTACGAGGGCCGTCAGGGACGGATGACGCAACCCTGCATCATCGCGCCCCATTCTATCGAGAATGTTCCAGGGCTTGCTGGGGCGCCGATGAGAGGAGGTTCGTCGGCGAATCCACGCTTCCGAGGGGAGAGGGACGCGCGCCCGGGGAGTCTTTGGATGCTTCTTTTCTTTTTTCATCGCTGACCTCGAGGCATCCTTCCGGCGTTTGTCGCGAGAATTTGGCGGCGCGCCCTTTTTGAGCGCTCTTTTTGTGACACAGGTTGAGGGCCGAAAAACGAAAGTCAAAAGTGTGCCATCCCCTGGATCGACATCTTTTACAAGGTAAACTTATCTTCGGTTCGTAGTGTCAAATAAAACCGAGAACGCCTTGCTTCCTTTTTTCTCCGTTAAAGCATTCAGAGAGCTTTCGACGACTCGAGTGGTTGCTGCATCCGGTGTGATAAACAAGGACCGAAAACGACAGGGAGGTGCATCGTGTATTTACCATCTACTCGTGCAGTTCCGAGCATGACGGTTCGTGGTTCTAGACAAGAGAGTCGACCACTGTGCTACGCACGACAATTTCTTGACGGAAGCATGACCAGGAAACAAAAAACGCCTTCATTATATCACTAGGAGTTACTGTACTGTATGTCATGCTTCGCAAGGACGTGATCGACAACAGTTGACGGCGCTGCTACACAAGGCAAAGCCCCCACGTCGCTGGTCGGCAACGTTCTGTTAAGTTGCGCATCAGGAGCCGAGAAAAGGCTTCGCTCCCGTTCCGCAGGATGAAAGGTATGTTGCTTTGCAACCAATCCTTTACGAGGATTCCTGCGGAAATCAAAGCTGCATCAATTTCTCTTCAACAGTGAAAGCCCATGCAAAATTCTACACACTAAACAAAAATGACCTGAAATAACCTGAAAAACTGGGTAAACCATTTGTCCTCTAGCGCACTACCTCTCCTGGGTTTTTTTTACCACCTACTATTGAGGTAAATATTTACTCTCGTGCTAACTGAGTTTTTGAACGTAGGGAGAGTAGTAATTATTTACCCCAGTGAGGTTTTGAGCGAGTATAGAGACAGTAAATTTTTACTGCCTTCACAAGGTTTTGAGGTGGTTTCTGGGAGTTATTTCTGGTGGTAAAAAATAAAAATTGACGGGTGCATTCGCCCAGAGTCGAGTAATTTATGAAATAGCAGAATTTATTGAATTTATTAAACAGCAGAATTCGTGACACATAGATTTACATACAGACAAACACGCACACACAACAAATGCAGAACAGACTGCACGCGTTGCTCAACTACACTTTGACAATCCGGTATATATAGGCATGACGTTGTGACCGGCCCTGTAGGACCAGTAGGAGAGCTCATTTTTTGCATTTATTAACAACAACGGTGTAAGGTGCAAGCGTAAACTTAAGAAGGGCTGCAGGGAAATAAATGTCACAACGACCTTTTATTCTCACCTTTTTGAGTATCCACCTTTTTGAGTATCCGATAATTACTTGGCACACCGGGCTCATGGCCCCACGCGTGTTAGCACTGCTGATGCACAAGTCCATAAAATATACATAAGTACGCACAAACCATGGCGGCTCAATGATTTTCATTGAGCGACGGTGCACAAACACAGTAGCAGCACGTATTCATCACAACGGGCGTAGAGGAGAGGTGCACGCCTGCACACAAGCTTCTTACCGACGGCGTACTAGGCCTTTTCGAGGAGCACGGCTATCCGATGAAACACAGCTGGCGATCACAGAACACATATCCTGTGCGAATTTCATCGTCATTTCAGACACAAATGAACACGTGACCGCCATCTTACGGGGATGGGGCGGTGTATGCATACTTCCAACGAAAGACCACCGTCCGGGTTTTCTTCGTGCTCACCGAGAGCCGCTTGCTGGTTCCGTCTGCCTCGTATCGGCTTCGCGCTACATGTTTGAGAACAGTTGGTGCATGAGGTGGGCGATTCGGGCAGCACTTTACTCACGCAGACATCGCCTACTGTGGGACAAAATATATGCGATGCTTCTTTCACCTGCCCCGGCGACACACTCCCACTGGTCACTGACGGCCGTGGCTCGGTGCCGACGACAGAGTGAAGCATTTCGCTTATTGCTTCTCCAGTAAGCAAGCACGGACGATGACACCAGATTGATTTTGTTACCACTGGCAGATATTTGCGATTCGGCTCAGAAGCGAGATATCCGCGACGTGCAGGTGCCGAGGCGCTCAGAAGCGGAGTGTCGTTTGACGATGTAGGAAACACGTGAGATTCATCAGCCCAACCAGACACACAGATACCGAGCTTCTTGCACCGTCTGTCTCCAAGGCACCACCGAGCAAAACCTAACAATTTGCGAAAATATGCAGGACAACTTTCCACAGCAGGTTTTCTTTCTTTTTTTTTCTTCTTTTGAGATCCCCCTGTCTTTTTTTTTTCTTTTTCGTTCTGCTGTTCTCGCTTGTTGTGCTTATGCTGCCTCCAGTTCCAGTGAAAGTGCGTTGACTCGAGGTCAGTCCTGAGGCATGTCGATGCCAAAAAAAAAAAAAAAATCTGTGGTCCTCGCGTACCTTTAGGATTTACTGAGGGCGTCACGATGGGGGTATGGGGCAAGAGCCACCGAAGCAGCTGCACCTTGCAGTCACGTGGTAATAAACTCTGAATCGCAGGTTAAAAATCACGTGATAGAAAACTCCCTACGTGGTAAAACTGGATTTTGACATCCTTTTACTACTAGCCTGAGAAGTGGTGTTAAAACTATGTCATGTACCATCTTTTATTCCTACACGAGGTAGTAATTTTAAACGCAAGAGAGTTTTCAGAGGTCATGAGCCGCAAAAACCCCAAACTCGGATAGTTTTTGCTTACAGTGTAGGATCGACCTACAGTTTTGATCAGCGAACGTGGCCGCGCCCCTTTTGCATTATATTATAATATTTCAGCGTTTCTATTTTCTCATGTAGTCATCCTTTGTTGCTTTTTGACAGCAGATTTTATTACGATACTGCAGTGGTGGTCAGAACGTGATAGTTGGATCAATATCTCGCGTATTTATGCTACTAAGCCACACATAAACTAAAAAGCGCGAACAGGAAACTGAACGTTATCAGTCGAATTGCTGATAGGAAGCTGTGAATTACGTGCGTATGTTCGCCTACAAATCTCTTATCAGCTATGATTGATTGATTTGTGGTGTTTAACGTCCCAAAACCACCATATGATTATGAGAGACGCCGTAGTGGAGGGCTCCGGAAATTTTGACCACCTGGGGTTCTTTAACGTGCACCCAAATCTGAGCACACGGGCCTCGACATTTCCGCCTCCATCGGAAATGCAGCCGCCGCAGCCGGGATTTGAACCCGCGACCTGCGGGTCATCAGCCGAGTACCTTAGCCACTAGACCACCGCGGCGGGGCATCTCTTGTCAGCTATATAGTCTCCGAATAGTTCGAGATGAGTTCACAAATTCTTAAAAGGTTAGATATACAGAAAGCAGTCAGATGTATCCCACGCATTAGGATACAATGAATAAAGTAGAGAGATATTTTTAAAGAGAGAAAAAAAAACTTCTAAAAAGCAAAACTGGGTTTCTAACCTGTGGCCTCAGTTTTCGCAGCACGTCGTACTCAGTTTTTTAGCACACTAACGGCGAGTAATGTGTATACACCACTTTGCATGCAGCACAGAAATTTCGATGCCGTTTCGGCGTGTTAACAACTACCCGCGAGATGGCGCGGCGGGCGAGTTTTGAAGCGACATCTTTCCATTTTGTTTGAACTGCTCTTGTGAGGCGCTCTAAAAAGCGGCCACATTTATGATGCGGATTGTCGGGAAAGCAACGTTTTGAGCGTCACCGTGCAGAAGACTACGTAGAGGGATGGCTCTACGTGCCTCGGTGTTCGACAAGGAAGCGCTGGCCGAGTCGAGACTCGAAGTGCGGTGATAAAACACAATGACGTAACAACTGTGACAGTCGTCAGTGCCCGTTAGTTCTTTGTATGCCTGTGGGCGCTTTTCGAGCATCTTTCTTTGTGTTTGATCAGCGGAGTGCAAGTGCCGAGCTGTGCCCTCATTTAGTGCGATAGCGTTAAAGAGCTCGTGTCGCAGAAAACCCACCGCCGGCGTCGGCCCCGTTGGTTTGGAGCATTTGAGACAAAAAAAAAAATCAAGTTACCGAGATAGCCGCAAGAGGCCGCTACTTGTCCATGCGTGCACGCACGATCACACTGAAGAAGCCGCGTATTTAAAGAAAAAAAAAAAGTGCTCAAGCTCATGAGGCGCGGTAGTTTCTTTGCCCTGCCACCCACCCCTGCTAAGCTTCCACCACTTTCGTCAGGACCAGAGAAAAGATGATGCTATTGCAGCATGCGACAAACCTTTGTAACTCCAGTCGCACTGGATGAATTAAAAAAATTGCGGGGTTGAATTCTTGAGGCAATAGGCTCTTCTAGTGAACTCGTTCCATTGTTACTTCAAAAAGTGTTTCAGGACCCCTTTAGATCATTTTGATTGAAAGGCGTCCCGACAAAAACGAACCCATTCGGCGATAATAGCGCGCGCTGGTCCAATTTACTGTGTGCGTGTTCGCGTGCGCGTGTGTGTATGTAACCAAACATAAGAATAAGTATGCACTTAGCGGTTGAAAAGTGCACTAGGGGTCGGATTTCGCTATCGCGTTCAACTCTTAAAGGCGAAGCTTGATGGTACCTAAATTTGGGGTGCATCTTTTGCGCCTGAGTGGCGCCATGCGATTATCGCGTGTCTTGGCGTTCAAATTTTTTTTTCACTGCAGTCGCTGCTTCTCCCTTGCAGCAAGACGGTTTTTATGCTTATTTGAGACAACCACTCATCAACCACTCACTTCAAAGTAGATCAAAGTCTTGGCGTTGTTGAGTAGTAGTGGTAATAACGTGGGCTTGCTTACCAGGCATCCTGAGTATGCTGAAAGGCTTCGTGCGTCAGCGTTCACGTTAAAGCGCATACGTTAATTTTATCGAAGCGAAGTTCACGCTATGCTGCGTTGTGCAAATGTGGTCATCCGCATATTCCAACGGGCTTGAGCAACCTATAAATTAATGCCTACCTAATGCTCATTACTGTGGTATAATAGCAAATAGCCAGCACTGCAACCTCAATTATTTTCCGACGTGATGTTTCTTATGTATTTATGCTAAAATTTTTGCAGCTCACATAGGAGACGGGGACATGGAGAAATAATGTACAAATAAGTGTTTTAGGCGCGTCCTAGCCTTTTGTGCGAATTACAACGAGTGTTTAAACGTGAATTTGGGTCAAGTTGTCCAGCTGTCAGTTTTACTGTAATGATGTTAATAGTACACAGTTCTTTTGCCAATAAGTTACAAGCAACGGCATTTATCTGTGGTAGAATATTTGACTGCTACGCGGATTGCCGATGTTCAGTTACTGTTGATACCGCGTTTTTTTTTTTTTTCATTCTTTGCGAATTCTGTGACACGGGCTTCTAAACGCTGAAGCATTAAGGAGCACCGTTCTTGAGTTTATGTAGACTACTCCCTTATGACGCCTGCCCGCATTCCATAGGATGTTGTGTGCACATTGTAGCGGGAAACGTGTTTTACGAGAAATGATATATATAGATCCCTTCATTCACGTCGTAACCTGTTAATCGTAATCATAGCTCATTTATATCGCGCTATGCCAGTTTTTTTATTATATGATATTAAGGAGACAACCGCAAAAGCACCAGGACGTAGCGGCTGGACAGGTACTGCCTTTGTTCCTCTAAAAAAAAAAATGCTTCGCACTTTAGCAAGCGGAGCCGAGTAAGGGTTAATGTATGTTAACATTATGTATGTTATGTATGTTAACAAATGTATGTTAACAATTTAGTGCAAGTTCGTAGGAATAAAAATGGATTTCTATGTGAGCGGGAAGCAAAATGCCATAGTAAGAAATGTTATATGAAATAAGTTTAGCAGCAAACTTTTCCGCCCGAATCGTTTAACTACAAAAGGCTGGTGTAAACCAATAGGAATGCTCCGTAGAATGACACAATCTTCGGGCTGTCCGTCTCGCGCCTCTATACGCGAAACGGTGAAAATAGAGGACGAATATACGAGACGTTTGCTGATCGGAGACATAGCACCAGCCCTAGCGCTCGCGACCATGGCCTTGCGATTGAACTTCGCAGTCGCTACTCAAGCAAGTGTACCATACCACGCTGCTCACCTTCTGCCATTGAAGGTACTTTCAACGGCGCAGCGGTAATGAAAGAAGGAGAAAGACAATGACACCTTCGAATCGTACACAATGCGGACAGAGATGCTTGTCTAAAAAAAAAAAAACTCGAATAGGATGGACGGTGATCAGTGACCACCATGTGTCGTGGGCTCCGACCGAGTCTTCTCTGAGATGTCGCTCCTGGAGAATGACAGCGGCGGTGTTTCTGGTGACCGCAAGGGCTCTTTGGCCGCAACGGCTGGCGCTGGGCTCTCGACAGATTTGCAGGGCGGCGACTCCGCCATTGACGAGTGCTCGCGCGAGAAGACATCCAAGGTGGGCTCAACCTGTTGATAAGAAGTAGGCCACATTGAGCCGAGAAGTGCCGATTGCCTCCTTACGACACCGGTGCTATGCCCTAAACTTCAGTTCAGTGTGCCAGAATATTTTAGCACAGTAAATCCGATGGCAGTAGTTTGAACTGTAAAGAGTGCAATGAATAAATTGGGGGTCTTTCGATTGATAAGCTTCAGACGCTACTACCAAGTGATACATAATTGTCCGGGTTTCGCTTATGAAAACCACAATATAACTGAAGCACGATGTAGTGAAGGGGTTCGGGAATTAAACCAACTGCTGTTCTTTAATGTTCAGCATCGCATTCTGTCTTTCCCTATATTTATATATTGCATCTAAAAAGAATGAATTGGTACAAACATGATTGTTACTGGTTCAGTGGAAAGCTATATTTGATGCATATGACATCGACATATAAGCTTACCTAATGTTTGGACCACTTAACTGTTAGGTATATTATTTCACTATAATTGAAAAAAAAATGCATAAAAACAACATGCACTTTTTCTTGAGCAGCTGGCATAGTCACAACGCCGGGAAGTGCAGCTCTCAATCACGTGATTCTTAAATTTTTGTGTAGCTTCTGAGAACTAGTGCTAGGTCAAGCCATTGGAGTTTTTTGATAACCAACGCAGAATAAACTAACTTCCAGGCGTAAATGCAGATTACCTCGCCATGACCAACCTTTAAGAAACACAAGACCACCTTGGTACCTGAATGTAAAACAAATGTCTATGAGGTTTTTTTTTGCGAGGACCATAGTTGAGTGGAACAGGTTACCAATCGAAGTGGTGAACATGTCAACGTCCGACTTTTTTTTCTTTGTCGGCTATTGTGGCCTGTTTGGGATCGCAGGGTGTGCTTTATTGCTTGAAAGTGATTTACTTGTTATTCATTGTTCCTTGTACTGTTCTTGTAAAATGACTGGTGGGCTTTGCTTTTTGACACCAGTAACTGTGGACTGCTCATTGATTATTCCGGTCAGTGTTTTTTGTATCTTATTGCAATTTGGTCACTCTGACAGGATAATGACTTGTAAGAAATATCACGTCCACTGCACGGTAAGAACTCCTGTCTAGGCGATCGAAAGGTTGCGGACGGTACTGAATAAATAATAAATAAAACAATATTAGTACAACATACAATCACGTTGGTGTATGCAGTCACTCCAGGAGTCCTATAGTCATATCTGTAAGCTAGTAATTTTCTCAATTACAATGAAGTAGACAAAGCAACCAACGGCGTGATAGGACTCATCTATCAGTTAATACCTTGGGTGTTTCGCCCACGTAGCGTGTGGCGCGGCTCGATCGCTGAGAGCTCTTGGAGCTCGTGGACGGCCGCCGGATCAGCAACGCAGAGACACCGGGCACCTCCGATGAGGAGCTCTTGCGGGGAGCCAATTCGGGCGCCTTGCTGGCCGATGCTTGCGAATGCTGCATCGAGCCTCGTCTCGAGGATGGCTTTGAGCCGGCTTTGGAGCCAGCTTTCGAGGTGGTCTTTGAGGGAGCGCTGCTCCGCCGTCCCTTGCTGTCTTCCTTGTCCACCGCACTGCTGCCCCCCGGTGGCTTTTTGGACTCCGAGTGGCGGCGCTTCTTGGACTTGTTCGTGATAACGCTGGTCTGCCTGTGCGCAAATGACTGACGTCTCTAGCAACTTACCAACAGTGTAGGCCACGGTGTCAGAATAGAACCTATTCTAACACCGTGGTGTAGGCATAAAGGCATTTGTCTAGTGCACCGTGTCACAAAACGTGAAGGACTACAACCACTATGACTGATGGGCCATAATTTATGGCAGAGATATTTAGTGTTCTACTAGGTAAGGTCCTACATAGGTGTAAGCATCGGAACTGGCGGAGGCCGATGTAGGGCGTTTTCGGCCAACTTATCATAGCATGACTGGTTTGCGCAGCGTTTCACTAGCACCGACTTACCGTATATGATTAAGTACAGAAATGCCTTACTGTCTTGGTCAGCAGGATGCTTTTTAAAACTTCAGGCACGCAAACTGTTCATCCCACGCCATAACATGATGAAGAAGATCACATGGGCTAATACGAAGGTCTCGCAAACTAAGGAAGATGCATGCGACCATTGCTGTAGGACGTTACCTTGCTTTATCACCCTGACTGAGCCTGCAGTGCAAAAGCCTGTCTGGTCAGTCGCCAATTTACCTGATAATGTGCTTGCTGCGCTCACGTTATCCCCGCAAACTTCTTTATATCACCTGCCCACCAAACTTGCTGCCTCCACTTCACTGCACTAACGGTAAGGTAAGCTGGCATGCACTAACTGTAAGGTAAGCTTTCGCCGCTAAAACACACTGTTAAAGAAACAGCCGTTATGCTGACCAGTACGACTTTAAAGGCCAGCTCCGGTGATTTTTCGAGGTCAGTGGATCTGAATGAAATTCACCGCGTACGTACATTTGCACGTTTGCGCCATTCATGCCAAATCGCTGGCGTGAGAGTTTCGCAGATTCTTTCAAAACGAGTTTTATAGCTTGCCTGGATACGCTCACCTTGCTTGCCAGAATTAATGGCAACATTGTGTGTGTGGGACGTTGAGTTTTGCCAGGCAGAAGTGACGAACTGCTGTGTCACAGCAGCGTCTGCCTAATGAAGGAAGGAAAAATTTTTTCCTCCCTCCATGGTCTGCTTGTCTGTTATGATTAAGTAGCCAATCCGTGGATCAATCGCGCAATCCGCGCAAATCCGTGGATCAATCGCGATATCATTCACCTAGTACGCAAGATCAAAAGGTTGAAAAAACGTAAGGTAAACAATTCGTTATCCAGAACCCTGCGCCAAACACTAGTGGATAAAATTCGTGCGAGTAAGCAATTTTTCTATTCCACCACCTTGCCTAATTTTATTAAAACTAATCCTTCAAAATTCTGGCGTCACCTAAATGCGAGAGGGCGTGACGACGATAATAGCATAATAATAGGAAATCAAACTATAACCGATAAACAGCTGATTGCGAATGAATTTAAATGTTTCTTTCAATCCGTTTATTCTGATTCAGTGCCTTCTAATGATATTGGAGAGATACGTAATGTAACCGGACTGAACTCTGACTTTATCAGTTATGAAGGAATAGTTGCAATGTTACTTAATCTAAATTGAAATCCTCTGTAGGCCCTGATAAGATTCCAAACATGTTTCTCTATCGGTATGCCGAATCCATAGCTAAATTTCTAGTTGTTATATTCCGTCTTTCCTTTTCTGAAGGTGTTGTCCCCGCCAAGTGGCGTATTGCACGTACAGTTCCTGTTTTTAAAACTGGCGATCGAGCCATCGTTACTAACTATCGCCCTATTTCGCTTCTCAATTCCTGCAGCAAACTCATGGAGCATATTATTTCCAACTACCTGGTCGACTTTTTAAATTCCCGCAATATTTTAACACCCTTCCAGCATGGTTTCCGTAAGGGCCTATCTACTACCACTCAACTCGTTTCTATTGTGCATACCTTTTCTTCAGTTCTCGACAAGTCCGGCCAAGTTGACGCAGTATTCCTAGATATAAGCAAAGCATTCGACAGGGTTTCGCATTCAGGTCTTCTCTATAAACTTAATACACTTAATGTCCCGCATCTTCTAATAAAGTGGATTGCCTCATACCTTGAACATAGAAAACAATTTGTTGATGTCGGTGGTCACGTTTCAGATCTTGGATCAGTTAACTCCGGAGTGCCTCAGGGAAGTGTCCTGGGGCCTTTATTATTTCTGGTATATATAAACGACATAACCTCTTGTGTGCACGAAAGCGTTTGCTATTCGTTTATTTGCGGACGACTGTCTTCTGTACAGAGCTGTTGAATCAACTAATGACCAAATTACCCTCAACGACAGCCTGAATTTAATATCCAATTGGTGCGACACTTGGGGAATGAAGCTTAACCAAACTAAAACGGTGTACATGCGCATAACTAATAAAAAATGTCCTCTTATGTTCAATTACTCTGTAAAGGGAGTCGAAATTTCTCAAACCAATAGCTTTAAATATCTCGGCTTATCATTTACAAATAATCTAACCTGGTCAATGCATATCGACAAAATCTGTGCATCAACTCGGCGTAAGCTCGGTCTCTTACGTCACAAACTAAAAAAATCCCCCTCCCATGTTAAACTTCTTGCATATAACACGCTAATCAGGCCTCGTCTTGAATACGCGTGTATCGTTTGGGACCCGTTCACTAAAAAAGACATTAACAAACTTGAACAAATTCAGAGGCTGGCTGTACGGTTCATATATAATCGTTACCGCCGACATGACTCGCCTACCTCTTTAATGCAAACAAACAACATCATGACCTTACAGAGCCGCCGTAAAATAACAAGACTAAAATTTCTTCATCAGCTTTGGAACCGTAAACTTGCACTCGACCCCGCTCCTTATCTAAACCTTTTGCCCCATAGACCCACCAGGAACTTTCACCCTTTTAAATTTAACTCGATTTTTGCACGCACAAACATATTCAAACATTCCTTTTTCCCGCGCATCATAAGTGATTGGAATGCCTTACCATCTGAAACCTTCTTATCAAATAATGTTCTTCAGTTGTTTAACCAGCTCGCAGAATAAATTTGTAACGGTGCCTTTATCTTATGATTGGTTTCCCATATCTAGTTGTGTAAAATCTGTGCTACGCTATTGTTATGATCATTGCTGCCTTGCTTCGTTTTTTTTTTCCTTCTTATGTGCCATATGTCTGATATATGCACTGATTAGTACTCTCCTGTTCTCTAGTGTTTTCTTCGATTGTTCATTGCTTATTTCTTCTTCCTCTCAATTTGTATTTCTTTTTTTGTTTAAATCTGGTTTTCATCATTGATATACAAACAAACCACTCCTGCTTGGGCCGCCCTAGGCCTGCAGTATTGTATAAATAAAATAAAAATAAAAATATAGATTATGTGCGTTTGGCCAGCGCTCCCTTGCTTGAGCATGTAATTTCCTTTTTTTTTGTGTTGGTGGGCGTGCGATAGGTGCCAAATGGTGTTGCATTGTGAGCCACGCACGATTTGCCATATATGCACCATAACAGCGTGAGCGTTTCAGCCGATCACCGCAGATGGCATGTACAAATAGTGCCATCTGGCGGGCATTTTGTGCAATCAGGCAGGTTCCGGCGGTGTCAGGCCAATCTTTACGTCACACGTAGAAGCACACTCGGTTGGCTTTCGGTTTCGGCATTGCGGTTTTTCGGTAATTAAAAATTATTTTTGAATTTTTTGAGCGTTTCAGTTATTGGGCACGTAAGAAGAGTGTCAAAGGAACATAAAAGAACCATTATCCTGACATGGTGAGAAATCGCCGGAGTTGGCTTTAAGTCAGATTCGTTCTGCACGCACGTGGTGTTTTTGCACCTGATGATGGTAGTGGGCATTAGGTGCTCAGATGAGGGAATTCTATGAATGAGAAAAACAAGTTTGGTGGTGCTCGTTAAGACTATTTCGTATTCGTGTTCAGCTTCAAGAACACAAAAATACACCTCCAGTTGTCGCAATAGACTACTTCAAGATACAGAGGATATATACTAGAGGGAGCCTCCGTGTTAAAATTATTATAAGATGAAAATGGTGAGTATTGATAGTAAACGTTTCTTAATCTCACGCATAGATTCATGTTTACTGCCAGCACTGCACCTCTTAAATTTCTAAGCACTCATGTTGTTGCGAAAATCAGTCACCTGGTTTTTGCTTACACCTGCATTCGAGCGTCATGAGGCCAAAGCCTGAGAAGAGAATGTTAGATGCAGAAAGCTTTCGTGTGGGAAGATAACAAGGGCAGATAAAGATACGCAGATATACGCAGATACGCAGTCTTCAAGTTGCTATAAGTGAATGCAAAAGAAACCATGTAAGTAGTGTTGAAGAAGAGCTACCCTTAGTCACCATTTTATTGCAAAGCTATGGAGTTTTACGAGTCCAGATAGATGAAATCCAGCTATGTCTATGTACGCCAAATACGTTCATGAAATTTACGTCATGCTTTTTCAGTTAAACAGCTTTTTCAATTAAATGTTTCAAGGAACTTTGTGAAATAGAAAACAAAGCATGGTAGAACATACAGATGGATTCATCTACCAATTCTTGATAGGGCAAGTGGCCCGCAGCGTTTCTGCAAGTTTTCACTTTCACCAAAATATTACTACCAGTGGGACCGTTTTTGAAATCGTTTTTGAACTTGTTAAATGCTATGTTACCTGGAATCACCAGGCGAGGAGGTAGCAGCTGTGATAGACTGTTTCCTGGGTTCTGCTTTGGCTTCGTCGACTCGTTCTGCCCCTCCCGAAGGCGAGGTTTTGGCACTTCCGGCTGCAGCCTTCGAGAAAACAAAAATCGACGCACATGTACGATGAGGTGAATGATGAGTGGGGCTCCGGAGAGAATGATCCATCCATCCATCCATCCATCCATCCATCCATCCATCCATCCATCCATCCATCCATCCATCATCCATCCATCCATCCATCCATCATCCATCCATCCATCCATCCATCCATCCATCCATCCATCCATCCATCCATCCATCCATCCATCCATCCATCCATCCATCCATCCATCCATCCATCCATCCATCCATCATCCATCCATCCATCCATCCATCCATCCATCCATCCATCCATCCATCCATCCTCCATCCATCCATCCATCCATCCATCCATCCATCCATCCATCCATCCATCCATCCATCCATCCATCCATCCATCCATCCATCCATCCATCCATCCATCCATCCATCCATCCATCATCCATCCATCCATCCATCCATCCATCCATCCATCCATCCATCTATCTATCTATCTATCTATCTATCTATCTATCTATCTATCTATCTATCTATATCTATCTATCTATCTATCTATCTATCTATCTATCTATCTATCTATCTATCTATCTATCTATCTATCTATCTATCTATCTATCTATCTATCTATCTATCTATCTATCTATCTATCTATCTATCTCCGTTCTTTCGTTCATTCGTTCGTTCATTCGTAAGGAGATTTGCCACTGAAACCATTAACGCCATCTTGGGATATGTTCATGGGCATATACACACAAGTGAAGTTTATAGCAAGTGCAAAAAAAATGGACCCATATCTGCATGGCTCACTGCAAATGTCGTCAAATGACGATAGTCTTCCGCCTGAAGAGAGTGATTAAAACATTTATGTAATGTTTTGTTGGAGAAAATCGGTGAATGCGATTCCGGAATCGACAAGTACTGCTGACTGGGCGAGTTGGGCGAGTTGGTGCAGCTGGAGGCGCTGCGCCTCGATGCACGCAGTGGGTTGGCGCCACCTCCGCATCGTCTTAGCAAAGCGCAGCAAACAGCCGTCTTTTCGTGATAGCGTTGCATTGTTGGCTTAGCGTAATAAACGTTACATTCCTTAGAATTAATAATGCATGAATTTTGTAGTATAAAAAAATTTGGCAAAATATATTGACGTATTGACGTTCTGCTTCTGATATGCGCAACATTTGGTTTTTAATCAATACTACGCACAAGTATGAACGCACGAATTGAGCAATATTAGCGAGCGCTGCAGATGTGGTTGTATTTTAGAGTTAAAGGCACAGACAAACCGTTTCGGATGACAAATAGACAAGCTGGCAGACAGGCAAATGGACAGACCAGAATTTTCGCGTTGAGGTATCTCAAGAAAGACTATCTTAAAACGCGAGAAGTGACGAAGACAGGCACAGAAGTAAGGCATCATAGCTGTACTTTCTCTGGACAAAATGAACGAAAAGCGAGAAACACGTATTCACCCCGAGCACAACCGAAAGTCTAAAATGTGCGCATGTAGGTAACCATCTATAACACGAGAAAAGGTTTTGCAGCACATTTACGTCAGACTCCAAATATAGAAAGCTGCTACAAGCTCTCGCACTGTATGGCTTCAATGACGCGCGTGCCCCTTAGCACCACGAACAAGAGTTGAGTGCAACCGCAATCGTGGCTGTGCCGGGACAAATTTACACAAGGACGACCTTTGAGAGAAAACCTACGGTTTCTCAGGCCGTCGTTCAGGCTGGGGCTGGTCTATCCAGAAATACCGTTCACAGCACCTAAAAGACATATCGTAAAGGACATCCATGCAGTACTTTAATGGCCTGTATTACTTGATGTACTCTGTATTTGCTTGTCATGTGATCTCGTTTGTCTTGCCCCACGTAGTGTCTGTCTTTATTCATTAAACATCGCCAAATAGCCGAAGCGTCTGTATGTATCGACAAACTGCATGTCGGGCAGATTTTCCACGCCGGAGAAGCAGCATATATGAGGAGGCAGGTGGAGGCTAAAGTTGTGCGGACAGCCCGAATACATTCAGGTAGAGAAGAGAAATTTACTATTCCTTCGCTCTAAAATTCGCATACACAAAATAGATTTGTCCTCTTTAGCTCGTTAAACAGTGCACTGCGTGCTACATTTATGTTAACGTGCAGATTCAGTGTGTTTGCTGTTGTTTTATAGTTTTTGTTGCATAACCTTTGATTATATATTGGGAATAATTGTATAGCGTGCCATTTCGTTCTCGTGCTCTTCTGTATTTGCCGATTATTGTTTATTTGTTAAGAGTATTGTTGATATTTTGTTAATAATATTACATTATTAATTTGTTCATACTTCATACTTCAAGCAAAAGGGGACTGTGACTCTGCCAAGCAGTTCCTGACAGCTTTTCCGGGCCTCGAGAAAAAGAATTTGAGCCTGAAAGTTAACTCACGGTCGTGGTGGGTGCCCCTGAAGCGGCTTGCTGCCGCCGCCCTTCACCGGCACTGTGCTTCCGGTCACGCTGTGTGGTCCCATCCGGGCCGGGTATCTGCGACCCACTTTCTTTGCGGCGAGCGCCCATGCCGGACTCGACGATGCTGCCCCGCTTGACGCTCGGCTCGACAGTCATGGTTTCTTGATCGCACATCAGCGGCTGGCGTCGCAGGCGTCGCAGCAGCAGCCACACGAGCACGGCTACAAGGCCGGCACAGATGCTGAACAGCGCGAAGGAGAGTATGTTGTGAAACGAATCGTCGTTGAAGAAGGACATCGTGGCTGACGAGGCGGTGCTTTTCAGCGACTGGGCGGAGCCGCAGATGAACAGTCTGGACTAGCAGTGGCTTTCGAGCCTGTCGCGCGACAGAGTGCTCGCGAGAGCTCGTGTCTGGCTCGAGAAACTTCTTCTAATTTGACCCCACTATTATGTTCTTGCTTCCGCCTTAACACGTGAAGCTAACCCACTATGCAGCAAAAGCTTTAGAGCGCCCTGCAGCTTCATGAAAGGGTGTCCCATATTCATAATGCAGCGAACACTGCTCACGAAGGAACATACACTCATTGAATTCAGGTGTATGGACAACCCTGTACGATTGCCTGTTCCCGGCAGGATGTGCTACTGGGCGTGACCATGCAGGCTTGACCAAGGCCATTGAGTACTGCTAGCTCTCTTAAACAAAGCTGATTTGGCCTCGTGTTTACAGGCATTTTGTCCATGTGACTACCTATTTGTGATTACGACTGTGTTATTTGGTGTATGTTTTTCTTTAATTTACCAACACGCCCAACTGGCAGTCATCCTAAATTTAATTTTCTTTTTCCTCTTTCTTCACTCCTACCTTGATCTCCTTCATGTCTCGCCTTTCCAGAAGGAGAAGACAGGCATTAGGCCCTTATAGGTGGCAGCTTGTCAGCTGATTCCTTCCTATTTACTTTATTTATGGCTTCGTGTTTTCTGTGCATACGAACGAAAAAAAAATATAAATAACCGGTTCACGTATCCCACGTCGAGATGGCCAGTCCTTGCTTATTCATGATTCATGGATTTGTGGGCCCACTGGATGGACTAAATACTGTTGGCAAGCTCCGAGAAGTTCAGCACATCGGCTCGCCGCACCGAGAAAGCATAGAGGTTGAGGGTTCAATGTATTTAGTACTTGCTTAACACGTGCATAGAACGCGTTAGAGAGTAGCAGGGGCTATACCGTAGCGAAAATTTGGCAGGTGCTGTCAAGATATACCTCCTGGTACAGTCTGTGATTGATCAGCTAGGGCTACACATATTTTTTAAAGGGGAAGGTCTTGCAGGTTTATGTATCAAAACTGTGTTTTACGTTGTTTTTCCTTTTATTCTATGCCCCATACCCACTCTGGGGGACTGGCCAAAAATGCATATTAAAAAATTTATAAGTTTATTGACCTAACATTCTTCCAAACTGTGGGACTACGCTACTTCATCTTTTAATAAGCAGAAGTATATATGTCACAAAAATGACTCAAAATTATGTGTCACTTCTGTTTCATGTGCTAAACAGCTTAACGGGTCACCGCTATTAATAAAGTGAAATGTACGTATACTCCTCTTTTAGCGGTGAAGCTCCTTAGGGTCGAG